>OZ025293.1:9137548-9886778 GCA_964019185.1 Maratus speculifer | reverse complement strand
AATCAGCGCCCCCTTGGTCGTTATTCTGCAGAAAGTGAAAAACTTACTCTACGCATAATTTCTTAGCACGGTTTAATAAATTATGCCGCGACACATCTTATGTGTCGCGGCATAATTTATATTGTATGCGTTTATATTTATATTCTATAGTATGCGTTTATATTTATATTCTATAGTATGCGTTTATATTTATATTCTATGCGTTTTCGCCTATTTGTTTTGCTGATGAATGGATTTTTCCTTGAGGTTCTTCCTTCTAAATCTGCACTGAGAAGAATATTTCTTATTGTTTGAGGTATTACTCTGATGCGAGAAGATGTTGCAAGGTCTCCAGCAAATTTTTGAACCGAACGCATAGGCTTTTTTAAAGCTTTTTTAACACTACTCCCTTTTTCCCTCATTGTTAGTTTGCTGAGAAGTCCTGGTTTTCATTGAATTTCGATGCATCTAATTTTTTCATAGTTTCTCACTATGCATCCAATAGTTGTAAATGGTAATTTAATAGCTTTTACAAATTCTTGTTGCGAGTTTCAATTTTTATTATGCTCATAATAAAAATATAATAGGATTTCATATATCTAGAGATACCTCTCTAGTTTTAGGTTCTATTCTCAATTATACTTCAAGAGTAAATTAGATTAAATGTCAGACAAATATAATATGACGTTAAAAATTATTAACAGCTTCTGTATAAGTAGTCCTTTGAACCATAAACACTATAAAACACAGTACATATCAGGATGGAGAAATGCACAAATACTTTTTTTGCAAGAAATTTTTAAACTTTTCCTATTAGAAAATTATTTTACATCTTTATCAAAATTTTCTGTTGTGTAATTTAAAACGGACGGTAAACAGACTGTATTAAAACTATTTTTGACAAAATATCTGTTTTTATTTAGTTAAAAAATAAACATTTTAGAGTGTATAAATACTTTTTTTGCCAACTGTACTTCAAATAATTATCACCCATAGAATACCATTTGCTGTATGTTTGTTATTGTGTGCTATTGCGAAAAAGTATAAAATATACCATACCCACCATTTTTAATAAAAAACATCCCGTGGTAATTTTCAATAACTCGTATCAATTTCATTCTATTTGAAACATAAATTTAAATCATGCTTAAAACTATTATCAACCATAAAATGTTATGTACTCGAATCCATTATGTTTCATGAAAAGCCCGTAAACTCCAGGCGCCCCACTTTCGTTACAGAACGTGCTATAGTGTATCTTAACGATTTATTCCGTTGTATTACAAAAGTATTTAAAAATGTTAGCGTGGAAAGAGGGATGGATCAAGGTCGTAAACAGTCTTACAACTGTGTTGGAAAGTGTTAAAAAGCTTGAAATCATTAAAATATTTAACCCCTACCGCTGACATTATTCAATTAATACAGCGCTCGTACGGGTTACGGAACTTGAAGACCAGGAAATTCTTCAGTAGCAGTATTATCTTATAGTAACTTTCTATTTAAATAAGGCAAAATTTCGCGCGTTTCAACTACATTTAATTTTCTTATTAAATCCTTTTTAATTTGACCTGAAAAATTTGAAAAATTAATGGTACCCGTACGAACCGTGTAATATAAATACATTTACTTTTTGCACTTTTTATTATATTAAATGATCTAAAACTACGGAAAACAACTTAGAAAACTAACATCTTTAAAGCTTATCAGATCGTTAAGCAATTTAATTTTTGTTTCTATTTTCAAGACTGGAGTTTGAAAAATTTTAAAATATAAAATTTGAACTTTTGATGGTTTATAATAGTTTTGTATGACCATTTCTTTCAAGTTCCATATCCTTCAGTAAAGTGCTTCTATTATTAAACTCATGGGATTTCGAAAAGAAATATTTTGTATTTAAAACGCTATACAATTTAATGTTTAAGTATAAAATAGAATTTTCTCATAAAAATCATTTAAGATGCCTGAAGATACTTAAATTATAATATTTGATAAATTTATTTACACATTGATTCAATATAGAACACACAACTATCCTCAAAATTAAACAACAGATTACATATTATTATATATTACTGACCATATGTTATTTAAACACTTAATTTTAAAGAAAAATATAAAACCGGCTTCCAGAAATTCTTTCCTAACACTTTTTCTACCAGTATCAAAATATATTGTTTAAAAGTTTTGATTTATGTTTATCTTGCGTATTTTCGTCATGTAATATGCATAAAAATATCTTCAGTGTTTTAAAACATTCGTAATTGTTTCAACCAAAATATTACAAATAAAAAACCATAAAATGAAAACGTCACACGCCCAGAGCTAATAGCAGAAGAAATCGCCAAACATTATGCTATTTACATCAGTGTTTATAATTCTTATCATTTCATTAGTTTAAGCGTGTAGTTTCATTAAACATCTGTTAAATTTGTGTTTTAGATTATTTACATTGTTTAAAAATTTTATTTACTTATTAACGATGTTTTAATTTCGTTATAAAGTGTTTGTCGAAAAATATTTTTGGTGTTTTAAATGCAAACGAATTAATCTTTTTCAACCGGGCAGCACGTGATAGAACTATATTTAAAAAATCATGCTCGAAAATAATTTTTATAACAGAAAAATATCAGTCAATGGATATGGAGTTTTAAAACAAATATCATTTGAAAAAACGTTTTTCCAAACTTTGATGGTGTAAAAATTGAAATTGTGGGATATTTAGAAGTTAAAAAAATTTTATTAAACGCGCAATTTATTGGTTACTAGGTGTTGCAACCGTCAATCTGTCATCAGCGTTACTCATGCACATGATTTTGCGTTTTAAAAATGATACCACGATAATCACAATTTCAGAAAAAAGTGCCTCTTTGTTTTCTAATTTCATGCCTCATAGAGAGGTATATATGCCAATTCAAGTAGGACAAAAGTTGAAAAAAAAATTACTTTGGGGGATAAATGCATTTAAATCCTTGATTAAGGCACTTGGGATGGCAACCACAGGCAGTACAGCAAACACACATAAATTACATTGTTAATTAATTCCATTTTATTCCAAGAACCCTACAGCATTTTTCAACAAAAAGTGCAAAGAATGAAATATTTTTGAGATTTTAAGTCCCTACCCACCTAAAACGGATGCATTATGCTTTACGTTTTGAGTTACTAAACAAAAATTTTGAAAGACTTACAAATATATTTTTTTTATTTTATTTTAAAGTATATTAAAATATTTTCATATCAAAACAACATAGACTTCGTTTTTTGTGTGAAATATATAAAAATATAAAAGCGGCGACATGTAAAATGCTCCTTTAACATAGTACTTTTCAATTGCACATGTTATTGCAAGATTTTTCTTGCACATTTTAAAGATATCTACCACAAAGATTATTGTTTGGAAATAAATGCTTCGTTAGCGATCCTGTTTGAAGGGAAATTTACTTCCATAATGCTACATACAACAATAATCTTTTACTGAGATAATTTTTGTTGTGTTTATTACATTTGTTAAATTTTGTAAAATCATTATCTGTTTTTTTATAAGGGGTATTATAGTTAAATAAAAAGTCCTGAAAGTAAATCTAATGCTTAAAAATAAAACAAAAATGTACTTATTTTTGGGTAGTTTATCGGCTTATAATAATTCTGCGTATTTAACTCTTAATTTTGATAAATATATGCATTCATACCTTCTATTGTCCCGCAAAATCTATATTAATAAAAGAACAAAACGCCCTGTCTCACTGCGTGTGTGTGTGTTTCTGCGATGGCAACAAAATCTACAGCATGTACCAGGCTCAAAATTATTTTGAGAGTAGCCCCAAATCTCTCTTGATATACCTGAGGTTCAGAGATCCGAAATTCCAATTATTTACTGAGTAATTAATTAAAATCCAAAATTCACTCTCGTAAAAAAAAAAACATTTTTAACCGACTTCAAAAAAGGAGAGGAGGTTATCAATTCAACGCGTATGTATATATATATATTTAATGTATGTTCACCGATTACTCCGAAACTATGCAACCGATTTCTGTTAATTTTGTTTTAAATGAAAGATAATGCTTCCGAATTGGTACCATTTCCGTTTCATCGAAATTGGTTCAGTACTTTTATAGTAATTAAGAAAAACTAACAAAACTAATGATTTTTAACTAATCAAAAGTGTTGAATAAGTAGAGATCAAAAGTGTTGAATAAGTAGAATCTAAGGAGCCAGATTTAAGCTCTGGTTCTCGAAAGAAATCCCGGGTTCGAACCCCACTCCTCACATACATGTAACCTTTTCCGTATTATAATTTTTACAAATTAAGTACTAATTATGCTATTAAGAATATTTCGTATTTAACCGTTAGCACAGAGTATCAGAGATCTTTTTATCACTGAAAAGTATTAAAATAATAGACTTGCGAAAAGTAACATGAACTTGAATAAGTTTGCCGAATAGATTGCAGTCAGGATAGCCGAGCGGTCTAAGGCGTCTGATTTAAGCTCTGGTTCACGAAAGGGATCGTGGGTTCGAACCACACTGCTGACGTACCTGTACAGAATATTATACATGTGCAGAATACGTATACAGAATATATTTGTATTATAATTTTTTTAAACGACTTAAAAAAGGGAAAGGAGGTTATCATCAATTCGACGCGTATGAATTTTTTTCATATGTATGTTCACCGATTACACCGAAACTATCCAACCGATTAAACTAGTATTTATGTTAAATGAAAGAGGTTTCTCTCGAATTGGTATCACTTCCTTTTCATCGAAATTGGTTAAGTACTTTTTTAGTAACTAGGCAAAAACTAATAAAATTAATGATTTCTCGTAATTCAAAAGTAACATGGACGTTGAATAAGTTCACCGAGCCGAATGCAGTCACGATGACCGTGCGGTCTAAGGCGCCAGATTTAAACTCTGGTTCTCGAAAGAACTTTAAACTCTGGTTCTCTCGTGGGTTCGAACCCCACTCCTGACATACATGTGTACCATAGTTTTTATCGTATTATAATTTTTATACGTATATTTTACAAATTAAATACTAATAATTATTAACCGACTTCAAAAAACGAGGAGGAGGTTAACAATTAGACGCGTATGTTTTATATATGTTACAGGCCAAACCCGATTTTAGGCCAAACTAGATTGGCCTAGGCCAAACCGGTCTATCCTAACGCCCATCGAATAAACTAACTTTTCCTAGGTCAAATCGGTCTATCCTAACACCCATCGGATAAACTAGTTTTTCCTAGGCCAAACCAGTTTATCCTAACACTCATCGGATAAACTAGTTTGTCCTAGGCCAAACTAGTCTATCCTAAGGCCCATAGGACAAACTAGATTTTCCTAGGCCAAACTAGTTTGGCCTGACTTTTATATGATAAACTAGTTTAGACTGCTGTTTATTGGTCTGAACTAGTTTATCCTAGGCCAATTCAATTTGGCGTGATTTTATTTAATTCAATGATTGCCTCAACGTCAACTTTCTTGTTTGTCCTAGGCTGATCTAGTTTATCCTAGGTCAAAGTAGTTTTACGTGTTTTTAACTCACGGGCGTCAGGGCCAGAGAAATAATGGGCTCACAGGTACTGTATGTATGTATGTACGCATGTATGTACGTAGGCATGTAGGTACATACGTATGTACGTACGCATGTACTGTGCCTATAGGTTCTGTATCTATGTATCTACACAGTAGCGCAGCTAGAATTCGGTTCTAGGGTGTGTTTTGAGTTTCTGGTAAACGTGTTTGCCGGTTATTTAAATCGCCGGTTAATAGAATCAGTTCTAATTAATCATAAAAGTGATTTAGCTCAGATAACGAATTTTTACTGAACTAACCCATGTAATCACTTTCACAGTTGTAAGTAGAATTTTCGCTATTTAACTGAATCAATTGAATTCAATATTAAATATTATTTGAACTTAGTATTAAATGAAATCTGATTCAATAAAGCGGCGGATTCCAAAATACGCCAAAACGTTTAAATATTAAGTCTAGTTTTGATTCATATAAATGGCAATTATAGCGATCTTTCTTGGCTCTGGGAGGGGTTTTAGTACAAAAAGCAAAAAGAGACTCCTGGAAAAAATACTGTGAAGAAGTCCCAAACACATATGGTCAGCAATATAAACTAGCATCGGGAAAGAAAACAAATCCCTCAAGACTCGTTAACATACTGCCAAACGACCAAGATGTAACAATAAAAAAAACGTTGAACCATTTCCTAAATAACCTATACATAACGGACTCCTCAATAGAGCACAAACTAACACCAGATATGCGACAAAACAATGAACCCAAACCACCGCTAATAACAAAACAAGAACTAAATAGAATAATAAAAAATATAAAACAAAACAAAGCCCCAGGCTATGACTACATAGACTATAACCTAATAAAAAGAATCCATAGCGCAGCACCAGAATTACTTCTAACATTATATAACACCTGCCTACATCTAAACTATTTCCCTAAATCTTTTAAAATCGGCACAGTGGTTCTATTCCACAAGAAAGGCAAAGATCCAAAAGAACCGAAAAACTACAGACCGATATGCCTTTTGCCGGCTTTTAGCAAAATACTAGAAAGAATTATACATGGTAGGATAACACACCACCTCACAGTAAATAAATTTTGGAGCGAGAAACAATATGGTTTTAAACAAGGAATATCATGCGAACACGCACTAAACAACCTAATAAAAATTATAAAAAAGGACAAAGAAGAAGGCTACCAAACTTTGCTTATAGCCATGGATATAAAGGGAGCATTCGACAACATCAGATGGCCAATTATAGCCGAGAACCTAAAGCAATCACCGTGCCCTACATACCTGACAAACTGGATAAAAAGCTTTTTAAAAGACAGATTTATAACACTAGAAGAGAACGGAATTAAAATAACAAAACAAACATTTGGCGGCTGTCCACAAGGCAGTTGCCTCGGGCCCCTCCTATGGCTGCTAATAGCAGACACAGCACTGAAGAAAAACTGGGGGGGATAACGTAAGAATCCAAGCATACGCAGACGATTTTATTTTAATATTGAAAGAAAAACGAAAGCAAAACTAGTCAAATTAGCAAACAAAATAATTAAAGAATTTAACGAATGGATCATAACTAACAAACTAACACTTAACTGGGATAAAACAGAACTATTGTACCTAAACAGAACACACACAGGAAATCTCCCAACAGAGGACACACACAAAATAGAGGGTATAAAATTTGAAAACAGGGAACTTGAAGGAAAAGAACAGATTAAATATCTAGGTATAATAATTCATAAAAATCTCAACTGGCTAACACACTGCCAAACGCAATCAGCAAAGGTTAGGAACACATTCAGTCTGATGAGCTGTATGATTTCCCGAGGGTGGGGTCTCAAATCAGACTTATTGAAAATTTGGTATAGAACAGTAGTCGAGAAAACACTGACTTATGCAGCCCCAATTTGGGGACATAACCTTAACATAAGAAGTAAGGAAGAATTAACGACTTGCCAAAGACACTTCCTGCTGGCCATAGTCAAGGCATATAGAACAGCCCCAACTGCGGCCCTCCAGGTTTTAGCAGGCCTGGTTCCAATTCACTTACAAGTCAAATACGAAGCGGCATACGGTACAATATCAAGGTTAAGGGAAACAGTAAACTTATACGGAACAACACTTAATCATACGGACTATGTTAAAAAAATAAACATATGGCACACGCACCCGGCAGAAACGATAGAACCGGCCATAGAACACAGCATTAATGATATCACAATTTACACAGATGGGTCAAAATTGGAATCAGGCGCTACGGGTTCGGCATTCGTAGCATACAAAAATGATAAGAAAATAAATACATGGTCAACACCACTAAGGAAATTTAATAGCGTTTTCCAAGCCGAATTACTAGCTATACTCAAGGCAGCAGAATGGGGGAACACAACAGGAGAAGAATACAGTATTCGCTCGGACTGCATGTCAGCTATTCAAGCACTTAGTAAACCTTTCAATGTTACAAAACTAATAGACACAATACATGAAACAATAAAAAAATCAGATAAAAAGTTCAAAATTAGCTGGGTGAAAGCACACGTAGGCATCCAAGGGAATGAGGAAGCCGACAAACTAGCAAAACAAGCAGCACAAAATCAGTCAAAGAATATACCATACAATTTAGAAAGACCAATATCTAACCTAAAAAGTACAATCAAAGAGCTTATAATAAAACAATGGCAGTTCGAGTGGGATTACGGGGATACAGGTAGGACAACATATGAATACTTCCCAAAAGTTAACACAAACAGACTACTGGGCTGCAAACTATTAAGTCAAATTTACACGGGTCATGGAGCATTCCCTGAATACCTACACAGATTTAAGCTCAAAAACACACCAAACGGCGCATGTGGGGAAATTGGAACTCCAAAACACTATCTTACATCCTGCCCGCTAACAAAGCAACACCATCTAGTCCAAATAACAACAAACAACGAGCAACTCTGGCACAACCAACTAGCAAACAACAAACACGTAAAGAACAAGGGTAAATCAGTAGCCAGATGGCTAATTGAAAACATAGACACAATATCACAGTAGGAAACATGCACACACTCCAAGCGGGACCTCCACCCCTACCCCTCCAAAAAAAAACAATCTGTCTGTTCCATACTATATTCACTTCGGTAACCCAGCAGAAGTATAGTATTATATGTTAATTGTTGTATGTTAAATGTTATGTGTCATATGTTGTATGTTAAAGAAAAAAAAAAAAAAAAAAAAAAAAGAGGCTTAGGATTTATTTCTATCGCCAAATAAAAAAATTTAAAACTGTCTGTATATGTCTTATGTCCTTTAGCAGTGTGCGGTAGTCGCACAACATCAGCTGTAACCATGGCCCGCAACAGGAGCCCCGCAACATATGAATTGCAATCATAAAGAATGTCAATAACGGTTCAGCAAGTTGCGCATTAAGAAGCTTCAACCGCCTCCGACACTGCTTGTCCGTCCACTGTGATGTGTTATTTAAAAATTAAAAAAAAAAAAATTAAAAAATATAAAAGGCTTATAAATTCTTTAACACCATTTTTTTTAAAAAAAGTTTAAAAAAAAACTGTTTTTGTTTTAAGTCTAATTAATATAATGTCTTTTTTTAGCTATTATTTCTCCTTTTTTTTAAAAATATTATATTAGGGTTCAATTACTTTATACTTTCTCTTTGACAACCGCCTCTCTTTATATAATGCGTTTTCTGTACGAGCTACCGGACCCGCTCCATTGGGAAAGCCCACGGAGCCAGTAATTTTTTTTTAAATTTTTATTTTTTTTAACCGGTGGGGTACGGTAGAATGGCGGAGTCTCTTTTCCTTAGCAACATTAAGTTTGCCCATCAGTTCGGCCCAAATTAATGACGGTGCAACTTGTCTATTTGCAGAATCCCTTCTTTTGTTTTTCCTCCCCCCTCCCCACTAAATTATCTATCTTTATTATTAATTTAACAAGTATGCATCAACTATTAGGTATCAAAAACTCCAGTCTACCCCCAATAGGTTGGGCAACGGTGTCCAAGCTGGCAGGACATATTACTCATAGCTTTTGGTTGCAGGACTCAGGCTATCTGCCGGCTAAAATTCCGTCATGTACGCTAATGGGGCCTGGTGCATGTAAAATCCGTCGTGGGTGCAAAGTCCTCCAAGTTACCTGTGAATTATACCTCTGGAGGTGCCTTGCCAGGTGAAGGTCTCGTCATCTGATCAAGGTTCTAAATTACGAGACCAACTTGAGTAGCCATTTGCAGTACAACAACAGGATGTAATAATAAGCAACCGAAAAAACAAAGTATGTACAAATAAAAAATAAGTTTTGCAGATAAGAGGACGTGTGCAGCGAAGATAACAGGTTAATTGCCGCTCGCGGCGATTAGGCGGTCATCCGCCCCGATACCAGGTATCTAACCCGTTAAGCTGAGGTAACTCGGCAGGTAGGGGCCTGGTCATCGGTTAGAAAGGAAAAGAAAGAAACCCCAAAACCAACCCCTTGGCTGCGCCACTGATGTACGTAAATACGTAACGCAATAATTCTTGATAAATATACTCTATTTGCATCAAACTTTCAATACAGGTTTATTCTTATGAGGAGCTTTTCTGATTAATTTTGGGAAGTCATTGGAGAAGAATAAGGGGAAGGGGGAGAACGGGAGGCTGATTCGCCCCTTCCCTTAATTCAAATAAATGGGTTTCCATGCATTATTAGCATATTTTATTCAAATTTTATATATAGGAGCATTCTCTTGAGGCGCCTCCATGATTAGTTGTGGGTGTTCATTGTTTAAGTATAAAGGGAGGAGGGAATAGGGGTAACGCCCCATAATTTATGTAAATGCTTTTTTCACGGAAAATTTACTGATGTGCTTAAAATTTTAGAAATAAATTCATTCTGGTAAAGCGCTTCCCTAATTAGTTTTGGGGGTTAATTGAATAAGAAGAATGGGGGGATACCGCCTAATTTTGGTAAATGGGTTTTTCATGCAGAATTAACCGATTTGCTGCAAATCTTGCATTTGTTCATTCTGATAAAGCGCTTCACTGATTAATTTTGGTGGTTCTTCGGTTAAATATAATGGGGAAACTTACAAATTATTTCCTTCCTTAAATTATGTAAATTGGTTATAATACAGAATTATCCAATTTGCTTAAAATTTTGGACATGAATTCATTTGATCAGGTGCTTCTTTAATTAATTTGGGTTTTCCTTTTTTTTTTTTTTTTTTTGGTTAAATATAATGAAATAGTGGACGTTTTATTTCCTTCCTTAAATTAGATAAATGGGTTTTTATGCAGATCTATCCGATTTGCCGTAAATTCTGAATATAGTTTTTTCTTTATAAGGCGAATCCTTGAATTGTTTTGAGGGTTTAATGATTAAGTATAAACTAAGGAATGAGGGATTACCCTCCTAAAATCAGATTAAAGTTTTTTTGAGCAGAATTATCTGATTTGCTTCAAATTTTGGATAATTGTTTAATTTTATAAAGTATATCTGTGATTAGTTTTGGGGGTTCAATATTTAAGTATAATTGGGGGAAATTGGAAAAAGTAATCCAACTTACTTTATTTTTCGAGGGTGTTATTCTTTAAAAAAATAAGGCTGTAATACACAATTAGTGCAAACAGCCTCTGAATGCAAAGCCATCAGTTTAATTGGGCAATATTCTTTTTAATATTGATCCCGACTACTGCTCCATAGCTAACCTTGTGCAAAATGGTTTTGTCGTCACAGAAAATATAATGTATTTTATTCGAAGGGTTGTAGAATACTGTCAGAGGTTTGCGCGGGCCGGAATTTCGAGGCCCGGGCCCCGCCTTTCCCAAATAAAAGTTATTTTGCCGTGACCCGGTATAAAAATAAAAGCTCAGTCCGAGCCCTGCCTGCACAAAAATCAGTGAAAAGAGAATCAGACCGGCTCAATCTAGCCCTACTCAATTTCTGCAAAAAATTCAGATTTTACATAACATACAATTAAGATTCCTTTAAAAAATACTGCATACACATTTATTGGATAAATTTACAATGTATTTTTAAATTACGATGTGTTCACAGAATGGTAAATACGCAATGTATTATTGATTATTTAGATTCTTAAACCTTTCAATATTCAAATAGGGATGCATAAAATAATTAATGTAGTTTAGAATAAAAGATGGTTGGTTGTATAGGTTTTAATGGCACAAAATCCCTTGAGGGACATGCTGCGCCAAACCAAAGACAAAATTGTAAAAATGAGGAAAAAAAGACAACGTCAAAATATCCGGATGGGGGCTTCCCATCTGGATATGGTCAGGTAAATATAAGAAGGCAAAAATAGTAAAATGCTAAATCATTAGTTTATTGTAGAAATAAGATAATATTAAATTTCAAAACAAAATGTAAAAGGTGAAAGTTGCATTAAAAATCCATTGTAGATATGAGTTAAGTTGATAAAACAATGCGGTGATTCATGAAATTAAAAATCAATTAAAACCAGACAAACATATTTAAAATTGTAAAAAAGATAAAATTCTAAAACTAGTTAAAAATTCTAAAACAGTAAGATAGTGACACGATAACCAAATTGGAAAAGTACTACAGAAAACAATAATTACAACTTTAACCAGGCACATACTCTTCAAACATAGTATTTTCCTCGGAATCCGAGCCACTGTCGTAAGACTCGGATTCCATAGCTTCTTGGACATAATGCTGCAGTTGCCTGGGATCTTTAAAATTTCTTTTGCATGGGCTGAGCGATGCATTTTGAAATCTTTTAACAATAGTCTTCCGCCGTGGGGTTGCTGGAGTTGGGGTTTTTATGGTTTCAGTTTGTTTTTTAAGCATATGTGATATCTGTAATGTTTTTGATTTTGTAGCAGTTTGGATCCCAGCCTTGGTCCCTTCTTTCTGAACACCAGTTTTCACTATTTGACTAGAGTTGGACTTTTTAGAGCTTAATGCAGATGAGTTCGGGTCATTTTTTTGTGAGGTAACGGCCTTAGTTTCATTTAGAGGTTTGGATAATCCCTTAGATTGAGCTTGAGATTTCTGATTTTTAAATTGAGCAGATTTTTGTGTGTGAGTAGATGTGTGTAAAATAGTAACAGGTTCTGACGAAGGTAAACAGATATCACGGGATTCTTTGATTGGGGTGTTTATTGATTGTGTTTTGGCTGACTTTTTCGATAACATAGAAAAGTCAGTCTGGGTGCTAATATGTCTTACAGATTTAGACTGCTGTTTCAATAGGCTTGAATAAGATACGCCGACAGACGGGGTTCTGGCTTCTACAATTTTACGAGCTTCTGGGTAGGAAAGATTTTGCATTATTTTTACAGTCAGAATTTCTTTTTCACGGATCCAGTTTGCGCAAGAGCGAGAGAAAGCTGTATGATTACCCTTGCAATTTATGCAGCGTTCTGATTTTTCACATGAATTGCTGTCGTGGTCAATTTCTGCACAGCGTGCACAGGTAAGGGAACCGCGACAGTTAGTTTTAGTGTGGCCGTATCGCTGACATTTAAAACAACGGAGAGGGTTAGGAATGTACGGTCTGACAGGACAATTTAGGTAAGCAGCTTTAATTTTTGTTGGTAAAGTAGGGCTATTGAAAGTGAGAATGACATGCTTTGTAGGAAGGACTTGGCCATTCCGACGGATCGTGATACGACGTGCATCTATAATATTTTGGTCTTTTAGGTTTTCTAAGAGTTCATCTTTCGTAGAGAATAAAAGATCTGGTTCAGAAATAACGCCTCGGCTTGTATTTAGAGTTTTATGCACCTGAACAGAAACAGAAAAAGGGCCTATTGTAGAGCTATTTGAAAGAATCTGTGATTGTTTAGTTGTAGAAACCTCCACTAGTAAATCCCCAGATTTTAATTTTTTGAGAGTATGACCATCCCCTAAGGCAGACTGAAAAGTTTTTGCTATGAGAAATGGTGACGTTTTGCCAAAGGAACTATCAGAGTGGCTATCAGTGCGTTTAACAATAAAAAAGCGTGTGAAGGAAGAAGTCGGAACAGTTTGGTGCTCTCCACTGGGGAGAGACATAGAAGGAAATGAAGTTTTCCCATCCATGTTAAAAATAATAAAATTCAGACCCCGGCCGCACCACCCACTACCGAGCCCAACAAGGGGATACACGTTCGTGCACCAGTGCTAACCAGGGCCCATACGGTCACAAGACAAACCTATGTCAGTCTCCACCCTTAACGAGATGACTAGTATTTGCTCGATCACTTGATCCCTAAAGCCAGTGACAAAAGCCAGCTGACCAGCCGATTGATGCATACGGGACCAATATGCACCTCCCGTCTACCTGAAGCAGAGGCCAAAGCAGTGTGTTGGTTTCCCTCAACTACCAGGATCCCCCTTTCCAGGGACACGGGTCGCCACGCACGGCCAACACGTGGGTGGTTTACAATTCTCCATGAGTCGATATACAGGATGACATCGGCCCATACAGAATTGCCCTCACCTCCGGAGAGGAAACCACAATGAGAGTGAAACAAAGATGAAAGGAAGACAATAGGAGTAAGAGGAAAAGGAAAGGAGAAAGATCACTCAGGTGCCCCGGGGTTGTGAAGCCCGTGAATACCTAAAGAAGGTATCCCCCTGGGGGGTTAGAATAAAAGAAAAAAGGAGAGTTATAAACTTCATAACTATTGAATCTGCCTTCATAGCATGCATGTTCACAGTGACGTCACAATGACGTCACTGTGAGTCACTTTGGTCACATCACATCTGTGATGAAAATGCCACCACTCAGTGACGTCACAATGTGACTAAGATGTGACTTTCTAAAAAAAATTTCACAGTTCGTCAGAATGGTCAGAATGTTAATGTCAAAGTAGTCACAAATGACATACTTTTCACAAATTGGTCACATTGTGACGTCACAATGTGATGTCACAAAACAGCTCTAAAACGGCCATAACGACTTCACATTTTAGTCACGTGACGTCACATCGACTATCGATGGTCACAAAGTCACAATGTGACTTTGTGACCGTCGATGTGACGTCACGTGACGTCGATGTGAAGTCACTGTGACTAAAATGTGAAGTCGTTATGGCCGTTTTAGAGCTCGTTTGTGACGTCACATTGTGACCCCTTTGTGGCGTCACGATGTGACCAAAATGTGAAAAATGTTTCATTTGTGACAAAATTGTCATTAAAACTGTGACTATTCTGTGACGATAGTGACAAGGTTGTGAAGACAGTTTGCGATTATTTTTTGATTTGTGACAAATTTGTCACTAACTTTGTGACGGTGGCAGCATTGTCAATGTAGTGAAGTTACACTGGGACACAATTATACAGTTATGAACAATGTTATACAGAGTAAAATCCCTTACATCTATAATTTTATTATACTTTGGCGATACATCTCAATTAAAACTGAGTGAAAGAATGTACCAAAACAAAGTCACTGAATCAAAATGTAATGCCATGCAGACTATCTTTGATAAAAAAAATTCTGTTGCAGTAAATGAGAATATTTAAGACAATTGAACATTCGATCTATCACAATTATTTGAAATTTAGCAACTTGTTTTTCTAATAAGCATTAAAATTATCATAAAAACACTTCCTTTAAGGTCACTAGTCACAGAAAAAGACCCGGATGATAATGTAAAGTCTGTGGGAGCATTCTTTTCAAATTTCTCGCTCAAATTTTAATATTTTGCATGATTTTTTGCATAGGATAGCTGAGAACGATCTACAACTGGCCTATTTTTTACTTTTTCAATTTTGCTTATATATTTTTTATATTATGATTGTTTCAATATCAGAACCGGTTTAAACCGGTTTTGAAATTTAAAATATTTTTTTTTAGTCTGAAACCAAAATTGAAAAAATAAAAACTAGGCTGGTTGTGGATCGCCTTCAGCTATCCTATGAAAAAAAATCATGTAAAAATATTCAAATTTGAGCGAGATATTTGAAAAGAACGCTCGCACTGACTTTACATTATCATCCGGCTTTTTTTCTGTGGCTAGTGTTGCAACTTAAAGGAAGAGTTTTTTCTTTTTAATTTTAATGCTTATTAGAAAAACAAATTGCTAAATTTGAAATAATTGTAATAGATCGAATATTCAATTGTCCTAAATATTCTCATTTATTGCAACAGAAAAAAATATGTAACAAAGATTAAAGTCTCAGGGTGCGTAGTGTGGAAGGACCTTGTAAGCACCTTTTACCAGAAATTTTATAATGTATTATTTGTTTTATTTAACGTAAAAGAAATCATTTTTCAGATGAAACAACCAGTGCTTTAAAGAATTTCTGATACTAAAAGAATTAAAATCCTCTGAGTTTTTCGATGACTACGCACCCTGAGTCTGCATAGCATTACATTTTGATTCAGTAACTTTATTTTGGTACATTCTTTTTATAGCAGCTCCTAAGTTTTAATTGAGATGTATCGCCAAAGTATAATAAAATTATAGATGTAAGTGATTTTACACTACATAACAATATTCATAACTGTATAATTGTGTCCCAGTGGGACTTCACAATATTGACAATGCTGCCACTGTCACAAAGTTAGCGACAAATTTGTCACAAATCAAAAAACATTCGCAAACTGTCTTCACATACTGTCTTCTATGAATATTAAAATATTATTAAAACATGCAAAGAGGAATTATAAAAAAATTAAAGCTAAATATTTATTAGTATATTAATAAACAAAAATAACATTAAAGGGATATCCATAACTGGAAGGCTGTCCATCATAGACACATCTACCTAATAAAAATTCCGACGATAAACATAAAATAGAACAACAAATACGTGAATTATTAATATTTTATTTATAACTATCTGACCCGCCCGGCGTTGCCCGGGTCCGTATTAACAATATTAAATGAACTTAAAATTTGTATGATTATATCATTAACTCGTTACATGCAGAAATGCATTGTCTGAAATACGTAGCCACTGACTGTGTGAAAAATCGGTTTTAAAAACAACTAATATTAAGCTCTAAAAATACTCAAAATGAGCAATGAAAAACGCGGGAGGGAATATGTATCCAACGATTGCATGATTTTCGTGTAAAAAAGTTGATATTTACCCGTAAAAATCACTGTTAAGTCACGTAACTATTTATTATTTTCACATACAAATCCCAAGTGAAATATTTTGAATTTCAAACTAATTATATCACTCTTAAATTCGACTATAACATGAATGAAATCAATACACGATGGTAGCTAAAAGGTTGGTATATAGTACTATAATTTCAGAGCTATTTGACAAAAGTAAGTGTTATTTTTAATCAAATCTTGCGTATAGGTTCACTCTGTGTATAAATTCTTTACCTTAAACTTTTATACCGTAACCAGAACGTGTCTGTAACCTAACAGCGACTTAACAGTACCCTACCGTAAATTAAATATAACAGAAATGTAACCTAGCCTAAATGTATTCACTTTATTGTAACATATCCTTATTCTAACCATAACATAAATGCAATTTAACTTTAACCTAACTTTAACCTAAATAATATGATAGAAAAAAACCATTTTAAAAAATTATTATTTCTTCGTAAAATATGCTTCAGCTGTAATTCGTTTCTTTCAATTCGTTTTATTAATACAAAATTCCTTCCTCGTGCTTTTGTTTGAGACATAAAAATTTCAGCGATAAATGGTTTAATATTGCAAACCACGGAGTAAGACACTTCTTACTCCGTGTTGCAAACCTTTTTTCGGTTTACTTCGCCTCCACCTATTTTTTTCTCCATGGTGTACAGCAGCTGTGATTAAAAAAAAAAAATCCTCATTTAAACTGACAGTTTGCCAGTCTATGAATTTTAAAGGTCTGTCCCAGCTTTTTTAATTATTTCTGCGAAAATTTTATGCAACCAATCAACCATAAAAAAATGAAATGGAAAAAAAGCGAAAAAAGGCGATTTTTTATGAGAGTGAGCTTTGGAATTTAATTAATTACTCAGTTAATAAATAGAATTTTGAAATTCTGAGCCTCAGGTGCATCAGGAGAGACATTGGGCTACTCTCAAAAAAATTTTGAGCTTCGTACGTGCTGTAGATTTTGCTAGCCATCGCAGACACACAGACACACACAGACAGACAGAGCGTTTTGTTCTTTTATTAGTATAGATATTAGAGAGCATTTATAATACCCACTTTAATCACGATGTATACTAATACTACATATAATAGATATTTTGAAATTTACCTCTGTAAAATGATTCATTAAAGGAAATAATAAAAGTCTCTGGAATGAAAAATTAATAATAAAATACAGTTATTACTTTTTAGCTTCATACCGTTCAAGTATTTGCGTTATTTGTTTTAAATACAATCATGTTTAAATTCTTATTGATTGTCTTAACTTTCAAATTCTCTCTGAAAACATTCCAATAAGAATATTTACAACTGAAACGTTTTCACCCACTATGATTTTCTATTAAAAATTTTATAACATTTCACAGGTTAAAAAATACATTAAACAGTCATTAACGTTATTGTTTTTTTTTTAAATATCAAACATCTACGATTTCTTTTAATAGTTCTTCTCGTTCTCTTATAAATTCTTCTTCTGAGCGGATGCATTTTTAAAAATAACATTATTCAATGTTTCCGAAGATTACTTAATACCGTAAAATGGGGTGAATCGGAACACTTTTCAAATTTAACGTTAAAAAAAGCAACAACTGATTTTTTTAATTTTTTTATTTTTCTACTAGAAACTTCGGTCTTGTTTTGTTCTTTACTTTTTAAGCGAAAACGAAACATTTTTACTGTTTATATATATATTATTTATATTTTTAATGGTGTTCCGATTCACCCCGCAGATAGAGGTGAATCGGAACAAATGCTACAATCTTTATTTATTCGGATTCAAACTTTAATAGGGTTAATAAAAACAGGTAATAATGATAAGAGAGGAATAGGAGTACGTAGTTACTGTGAAACCAAGCCTTTATTTTATATACAAGTAAAGATATGCCTTTTTAAAAATTAGAAAACAACTCTTAAATCAAGAAAAAATAAAATTTATTTTAAGAAATTATATTCGTATTGCAGAAGTAGAATTTAATAAAAATTTAACCCTATTCTGTGTTATCCTTTACTAGTAGTCATTCGGTAAGTGATTCTATTGAGTAGCCCCGATCGCTGTATGTATTAATACAATCTACTTATACGCCCTCATCCCCAGCCTTTAGTACTGTTTGCATCCCTCTCTTTTTTAATTAGTTTTTCATTTTTAGATGTTTGTGTAATGCTGTGGATGTCAGAGAATAATTCTGTGCAGTTTTTCTAACTAATTTGCTATTTTAAAATTCTTTTATTGTGTGTTCCATGCCTGTTGGATTAGGCGTTGACTTTTTTGTTTAACCAAGTAATTTCTTGGCACCTTTAAACGCTTCAAGCAATTAGAACAAACAAAATATTGTTACAATACACATTCATACATAGGTTTTCATATATTACATGAAACTATTACTGTATAGAAAAATAAACCATGAGAGAAAACGTGTTCCAATTCACCCCGTAAATCTTAAACTTCTGATGTTACAAGCCATTTTTCATTTTTTCCATTATGTAGTTTAGAAATAAGTAAAATTTAATACAGAATATCGTTTACAGGTCTATCATTAATTAAAATACCCTCTCTTAGGTTTAGAATACGAAAAATACTGTAGTTACATACAAAGTTTTGAAGACGTTGAAAAAAATGAGGTTTTTGAGGATCCTCTTGAAGTTTTTTTATATACCCCAGTAGTGGTGCAAGCATGTCAAAACTGAATTTCCCAACTCTTAATGTTATTACCTTCTTATAAAAATGGCAACTAAAAATATCATCATGGATATTTATAATGAATTTATTAGTATGACCGGGAAGTTTCGTTCCTATTCACCCCGCTGTTCCTATTCACCCCATTTTACGGTACAAAAATTAAAAAAGGATGTTTGTTAATAATTTTATTCTATAAAAAAGCTTCTTTATTACAAAATATAATTATCTTTAAATGTTTAATAATTATATTAACAATTTATTATAATATATTTTCATATGATTTTATGTTTATGGAAACATTTTAACCAATTATTTTTAAAAAAGAAACAACGCAGATTAAAATGCAATTAAAATCACTACCTTTGACAACCTAATCTAAATTATTAATAATCAAGTTTTTTATGTCAACAAAATAAATAATGGATGTATTAGGCTTTATTAAGTTAATAAAGCATTAATGTTTTATAGCATGTTTTTGAGAAGGTAATTAAAATCCTTCTCAGAATAATAATGATAATAAATGCAACCATGAAAAATAATATTTTTCCATACCTTTTTTCCATCGAATTCATTCGTCTAGTTATTCTTTTTGCCGCACAAACTAAATCCGATAATAATTAAAGTGGCAAAGACAAAATCATTTTAACAGTCAAAGCCCCCTTAATTTTCTCGGACTTATGTTTTGCCGCTTCGAAGAGTTGTAGTGGACATTCTTGTTTAAATTATAAATCCGTGTCAATACGCATCTGCTCACAAGTCACATCTGCCATAAATTCCAGTCAACCAACTTCTCGCGTCTTCTATCATCAATTTAAAATATTTTTGTTTACGTTTATTTATTCTTTCGCTTGCAGACTATAGACTCTAGCGAGAGTCCTAACTATCGTGCAAGGCACTCTCGTTACCAGGGTTTGTCAACATCAGCTATATTTTATTTTCCCAGCGTGCCTTGCGCTAGTCAGCTGTTGTGATAGTAAACAGAAGTGTAGGTTGTTTATTTCGGTAAAATTTCTTAAAAGGTGTTAAAAAATAATAAAGTATCAAAATTACATGTTAAAAAATGTTTAACAAAATAAACAAATAAATAAACAAACGAAAAATAAAAATAAATTAAAAAAAATATTTCTCGCATGTGACATTCCTGTTACGTCATTTCTCATATGGTTTTATTTTTCTTAACCGGAGCTGTTTCATCTCTGGTTACGAGAGTAGCCTGCACGGACTCCCGCTAGAGTCTTGTCTTGCAGACGATTTTCACTTTCCATGCGCATGACCGTTTTGTTTTTTCTTTTCTTATGCAATATTTTGGAGTTTAAATACGCAATAATTTTATGAGAGTGATTCTGATCATTTTTTTTTTATTTGAAAAAATTTTTAATGTATTTTTATTTTTTATTTTTATTAGTTTCAAAACAATTCAAGTTAAAATGAATTGTAAAATCATTTTTTTCTTTTTTTTTTGTAAATAATAGTTAATAATAATCAAAATTGAAGTTTATTAGATAAAATTTTGTTTAAGTTTTTAAAGATTTAAAATAATAGATTTAACGCTAATAATAAAAAAAAACTTGTTTTAAAATAAAGTTTGTATCACATGTGAACATACAGTGTCTCACATAAGTGATGGGACACTTGTGCTTCACGAAAGGAAACTAATCAAATAAATTAAAAAGAACATGTACACATTTTTTTGTGGTTGTGTTTCATACTTAAATTTAGTAAAGAATATTACATAACATACATTTTGTCAAAATATTAAAATATTAATTTAATAAAAATACAAATGTTTAGAACGGAGCAAAAACTAGCTCACATAAGTGATGGGACACCATTATATATGCAACAAAAATCGTCTGAAATAAGCAATAAAAATTTTTTTGGGGGTTTTATTTTTACTTAAAAGCAATTGGCAATAATTTATAAAATCGTCTGCAGTATTTCTCTCCAGTTTGTTTTGGAATTTTTGTGTTTTTTAGCTCTGTGTAGCCATGAATGCTAAACGAAAAGAAACTTTACCTGAAATTCGAAAATTAGTTATTAATTTGCATATTGAACGTGGAAAATCTATTAGAAAAACTGCTGAAACAGTTAACTTGAGTCGTTCAACAGTTTTCACTATCATTAAACGATACAAAAAGAATCATATGATTCAGGATAAAAGAAGACCTGGCCGACCATCAAAGCTTTCCAGTGGAATAAAGCGAATTATCGTTCGAAATATTAAAAAAAATCCAAGAAATAGTGCTTCAAAAGTTGCTGCTGATTTACAAGCATTATATGGAATAATTGTTAATCCTGAGACTATTAGAAGGGTAATTCGATCTGCTGGATATCACGGTAGAGTAGCCAGGAAAAAATTCTTCGTAAGTGAAAAGAATAGAAAACTCAGACTAGCTTTCGCAAAATCCAATATAAATAAGAATTCTGATTACTGGAATAAAGTTATATTTGCTGATGAGAGTAAATTTAATGTATTTGGTTCTGACGCTAGAATCTTGGTATGGAGAAAACCCAGGGAAGAATTTCGCAAACAGAACTTGGTACCAACAGTAAAACATAGTGGAGGAGGAGTTATGGTATGGGGGTGTATGTCGTCAACTGGAGTTGGTAATCTTGTTTTTATTGACAGTATAATGGATCAGTACAAGTATATTGATATTTTAAAGCAAAATTTGAAATCTTCAGCACGAAAATTGAACCTTCATAACGATTTTAAATTCTACTAGGACAATGACCCCAAGCACACTGCTCTGAACGTTAGACTCTAGCTGCTATATAACTGTCCTGAAATAATAAAAACACCACCACAATCTCCAGACTTAAATCCCATAGAGAATATTTGGCAAGAATTGGAATCAAGAATTCGCAAACACACCATTTCTTCAAAACAACAACTAAAATCGGTGCTTCAAGAAGAATGGGGTAAAATCACTCCAGAAATCACAAAAAAATTAGTCGAATCCATCCCAAAAAGATTAAATCATGTTTTAAAAGTAAAAAGAAATCCAACAAAATATTAAAACCTTTTAAAAAGTAAAATTTTTGGATAAATATTTGATGGAAAAGTAAGTGTCCCATCACTTATGTGAGCCATTTTTTGCTCCGTTCTGAACAATTGTATTTTTACTAAATTAATATTTTAATATTTTGAGAAAATGTATGTTATGTAATAATTGTTACTAACTTTAAATATGAAACACACCCAAAAAATTTTTGCACATGTTTGTTTATTTATTTTATTGCAGTTTCTTTTTATAAATCACAAGTGTCCCATCACTTTTGTGAGACACTGTACATAGTATCTTCTTAATACAAAAAAAGGGGGGGGGTTATAGAGGATAAAAGCTTTTTATTTGTGCCTTTCGATTCGATTTCGGTCTAAAATTCTTTTTTCAGTCTATCCTATTTAATAATTATGTGTAATACATCCATTTTTTTAATACAAATATTTTTCTATATTTACGCACACATTTTCACTGTCAAGGATAACAAATTACTCATTTGATTTGAAATGTTAGATACACATCCATACATTAATGTTTAAAAGTATTTAAATGTTTTGAAATGATAAAAACGTTATGTAATATATAACTGCATATTTTAATGATATTTCATAGCCCGATTTTTACAAGATTTGTGACAAGAAAAACAAGTTTTGCATATTTGGTACGGAAAATGGATAATTGCCCTTGCGTAAGTGATTCTTTGTAGTTTTGTTACTACAGGAAAAAATTTAATCATTTTCTAAAATGTCGAAAAATAAATTACTAAATATTAAATAAAAAAAATTGTAAGATTATCAATCTCATTCAAGCTCGAAATACATTTACACGGCCTATTTAAATTACAGTTCAAGTTATTTCTCTCTTTATATGTTGAAATTTTTTAAGATTATTGAGATTTTTTAAGTTCATATTTTTGTTACACTGCAGCTTTACAATATGGTGTGTTTTTGTCACAAATGTGACATGACGTGCATTACATGCAGTGACATAGCAATGATGTCACAATATATTTTTTAATTGTCAAAAAAGTGTAATTTTACAATAAATAACAGATTTTGGAAATTTTCTAAGAAGGTCACCACTCAGTCACAATGTGACGTCACTAGTGGTTGCATTTTGGTCACAGGTGTGACGTGACCACTGTGACCATGCATGCTATGAGGACGTTATTTGCAGTGGCATTACAGTGATGTCACAAAAACTTTTTCAATTGACAGAAAAATATTTTTTCCATTAAGTAACATCTTTTGAAGAATTTTTGTAATTTTTTTTAAAATTATCTAAGAAGGTCACATTTCAGTCACAATGTGACTTCACTGAGTGGTGGCCTTTTGGTACAGTGACGTCACAAAAACTTTTTCAATTGACAGAAAAATATTTTTTCCATTAAATAACATCTTTTGAAGAATTTTTGTACATATTTTTTAATTTTCTAAGAAGGTCACATTTCAGTCACAATGTGACGTCACTGAGGGGTGGCATTTTGGTCACAGATGTGAAGTCACATTTCAGTCACAATGTGACGTCACTGAGGGGTGGCATTTTGGTCACAGGTGTGAAGTCACATTTCAGTCACAATGTGACGTCACTGAGGGATGGCATTTTGGTCACAGGTGTGAAGTCACATTTCAGTCACAATGTGACGTCACTGAGGGGTGGCATTTTGGCCACAGATGTTACGTGACCACAGTGACTCACAGTGACGTCACTGTGACCATGCATGCTATGTGGGACGGGTGTTCAGAAAAAAGTAGATTTGTGAATATGTTTTCCTGTCAATCCTTCAGGTTTTTCTCAAATCCAAAAGAGCTGCATCCTAACACATTTAAGAACTAATTCATTTTCGGAAATGCATAAGATTAACAGGCATTCTCACTCAGAAAATATGTAATCGAATGGCGTTAACCATTTTTTCATAAAAGCGATGTACCTTTGAGAAAATACTATTAAAGCTACGTTTTGAATCTAATTTCCGCCTACGACTTTACGGAAAAGAAAAACTTGACGCCATGACAAGAATAGCTTATATGTCGACAGATAATTTCTCAAAAATGGAAAACGCTGTTTGCTTCCAAATTATGTTCAGCTCTGATCTGACTCGAATTTGCAATAATAATAATAATAATAATAATAATAATAATAATAATAATAATAATAATAACAATAATAATAATAAATGCAAGTCTGATTTCAGTTGGCACGAGTCGGCAGAAAAAAAATATGCAACCACCATGTCCAATGCATCATGTCTCTACGGTGGACATGTTAAATTTCTGTATTGATGTTATAAGCAATGACTCTTTACACACATTTATACTTATTCTTGTGAAAGACATGTTTTTTACTGGCTAAACCCGATTTCGAGATAAATTAGATTATCCTAGGCCAAACAATTGTATCCTAACGCCAATTGGATAAACTAGTTTTTCCAATGCCAAATTTGTTTATCTAAATGTCCATAGGATAAAATAGTTTTTCCTAGGTAAGAAGGTCATCCTTCATTTTTCCTTTCATACTTAACCATTAAACCCCCAAAACTGTTCAGGGAATTGCCTTATCAGAAAGAACATATATCCAAAATTTGAAACGAATTCGTCAATTCTAAGTCAAAAAGCATTTATCTAAATTTTTTTGTGTTACCTAAATCGCCCTTTCTTTTAGACTTAAACAATAGACATCCACAACTAACTACGGAGGCACTTTGTCACAGTGATCCTATACCTAAAATTTTAAAAGAAAACTGATAATTCTGCATGATAAATCCATTTCTCTAAATTAACGATGGGGGATTAGCCCCCCGTTTGCCTCCCTTTTTTCTTATCCAACGAATTCCCAAAATTAACCAGAAAAGTACTTTATCAGAATGACCCTACATCCAAAATTTGAAGCAAATCGGATATCTCTATCAAGAGTTATCGCGTTACGTACATATGTACGCACATACGTACATACATGAGTACATACATGAGTACATGCATATACAGAACCTGTGAGCCCATTATTTTTCTGGCTTTCACGCCCGTGAGCCAAAAACACGTAAAACTACATTAGCCTAGGATAAACTAGATCAGCCTAGGACAAACAAGAATGCTGGCGTTGAGGCGGTCATTGAATTTAATAAAATCACGCCAAACTGAATTGGCCTAGGATAAACTAGATCGGCCTAGGATAAATTAGTTCAGACCAATAAACAGCAGGCTGAACTAGTTTATCCTATAAGAGTTAGGCCAAACTAGTTTGACCTAGCAAAATCTAGTTTGTCCTATGGGCCTTAGGATAGACTAGTTGGGCCTAGGCCAATCTAGTTTGGTCTAAAATCGGGTTTGGCCTGTAACATATGTATGTATAATATATGTTTACCGATTATTTCAAAACTATCCATCCGATTTATATGGATTTGATTTATTGAAAGAGGTTGCTCCCGAATTGGTACCACTTCCGTTTCATCAAAACTGGTTCAGTACTTTTTTAGTAACTAAACGAAAACTAATAAAATTAGTGATTTATCGCAAATTAATATTGATTGTTGTAATCATTTTCTCAATCATAAGCTAATATAAAATTTAAAAAAAACTAAAAAATAGAACCGACTTCAAAGACTACTGCAAAGAAAAAAAATATTTTTACAGAATAGTTAATAAGAAATTAAACAAAGAGCATTGTATTTACCATGCGTTTTGTTAGATTTATGTATACATTAAATTGATTTTTTGAAGTCGGTGCCAGCTAAACCAAGTTAAATGTAATTATTCAATATTAGAAACTTAGCTTTAATTTTGAACTTGGTTTGACTGGCATCGACTCCAAAAATTCAACTTAATGTACATAAATTAATTGTTTAATTTCTTATTAACTATTCTGTAAAAATATTATTTTTTTTCTTTGCAGTAGTCTTTGAAGTCGGTTCTATTTTTGGTAAAAAAGTTTTTCTCGCTTTTTTCTCCATTCGCTTGCTTATGATTGGTTGGTTGTTTAAAACTTTTGATGCAATAATTGAAAATCTGGGACAGAATTAAAGAAACCAATTTAAAAATGACTGATTTTTTCCAAAGACCTTTAAAATTCATAGACCGGCAAATATCCAGTTTAAATTAGGATTTTGATCACAGCTGTTATACGTCAGAATGTTGGCACTTCGTACATTAGAATGTATGTGTGATTAATGTTGCAGTAAAAAATATATACGAGGCTTTTCTAGAAGTTATTTTTTTAATCAGTGATTAAATTTAAATGTATTCTATTTAATGTAAAATTTTTTATGTCTTTAAATTGCTTTTAAAACGAAAAAAAATGGCTGTTATGCGTACAATTGTTCGGCAGACGATTAATACACCATAATAAATTATCAAATAGCAAAGCAAATTATTTCTATTTAATGTATTTCTGTTGTTCGATAAAACCAGACGATTATTGAAATGATGTTGTCAAACTTGGCTTTTTGAAAAAATATCCGGACGTGATAGACCAATGAAAATCGACATGAGACAACAATTTTTTTTTAATTACGATTTTTTTCGAATGAAATTTTTAGTTTCGGATTGGGTTTATGTCCATGGAAATTTTTTTGTCCTGTTCGGATCCGGTTATAGTTATTTGGAATAACTTTGTACGTTTCGGAATTGAATCGGTTCATTATTTCGGGGTTTTTCAAACTGAATTTTTATGTTCGGCTCAAATAACATGCATAGAGAATTATTTTGTCGTAATTGGATCGGGTTATGATTCATTGGAATAATTTTGTCCATTTCAAATATGCATTGGGTCAGATTCCAATATTTTTTCATATTGAATTTTTAAGTTCGGTTCGGATTGCAATTTTATCTGGATGGGTTGCAATTACGTTTACGGTTAGTCTTAGGTTATATTTTATTTCCGGTTAGGTTACAGTTAGATCACGGATAAGTTACATTTAGGCTAAAGTTAAGTTGCAGTTAGGTTATGGTTAGATTGCGGATAAGGATGCGATAAGATAAAGGCTAGAGGTTACATTTATGTTACGTTTAAGTTACGGTTAGGTTACGGTTAAGTCGTAGTTAGTTTACAGACAGGTTATGGTTACAGTACAATTAGTTACGGTTAGGATTTTGACCACAGTGTCAACATTACACATGATTTGATCAAAAATATAGACTTTTTTTTTTTTACAATGGCTCTGAAATTATAATATTATACACAATTAGATTACAATTTACACAGGTGCCTACCTTACATTAATCTTCCGTAATACGTGTGTTAATTTGATCCTGGTTTAATGTATTTCGAACCAGATTATTTTTTTTCAAGAAATGAAATTAAATAAGTGCTACTTAAAAAAATTAAAGTAAATAAAGATTCATGAAATAATTTTTTTGGTTCGAAATGACGTTAACCTGGATCAAACTAATCCAGGTATTAAGGAAGATTAGTTAAAAGTTGACAGCTATGCTTATAATATTATATACTTTTAGCTAATCATTTAAGTATCGATTTCATTCACGGTATAGGCGGATTAGAAAGTGATATAATTAGTTTGAAATTCAAAATATTTAATTTGATATTTCTAAGTGATAAAAGTAATTAGTTACATGACTTAGCAGTGATTTTTACGGATAAATATCAACATTTTAACACGAAAATCACGCAATCGCTACACACATATTCCCTCCCGCGTTTCCCATTGCAGTCATTTTGACCATTTTTACAGCTAATTTATTTTTTTTAAACCAATTTCTCACACAATCAGCGGTTACGTATTTCAGACAATGTATTTCCATATATTTCGAGTTAAAGAGAAAATCATACAAATTTCGTTTAATATTATTATTACGGATCCGGACAACGCCGGGCGGGTCAGCTAGTAGATAAATAAAAAAAAAAACGTACACTGTCACACGACGAAAGTTCGTTGGGGGCATTGTGGTAATCTTTTCTCGATTTTCATACCGAAAATTTTCTTTAATCCTTTAATTTTCTAATTAATCTTTAATCCGAATAATTCTTTAATCCGAAAATTTTCTTTATTAGTCATTTAAGCAGTTTCATATCATTATTTATAAAATGAACTTATTAAATCTTGTAAAATTCAAAAGGCTGGAGACGTATAAATGTAATTTTCTTTCAAAGGTAAATTTGTGTACTTTACAATTTTGTATTAGGAAATTTACAAAATTTTTGGGAAGTAAATCCTTTTCTGTTTATCGTAAGCGTGATAAAAAGTAAATTTTAGTCAATAATTTTTATATTTATTTTTTATAATTTTTTACACGGTTAAAATGGTGTATTTTACCGTCTTAGTAAATGCAAATCTAAGCTGTTGAATTACACAGGGTTAAAAAGCGATATGACAGAATGCGAAGATCCAAGACTGAAACGGAATCCAAACTCGTCACCTCTTCCATTGCAGTCAGTTGCTAAAACAAATGCTCAAGGCATCGTAATCAATGACATTAATGTTTATCTTTCATTTCAGTCACTTCAAACGTGAAAAATAGGTCATTCTTCCAGACACCCATTCACATGTTTCTACTTTCTTTTAAAAGTTAACATTAAAAAAAAATGATACAACACACACACATAGTTTTACGGGTGAAAACCAATCTGCTCTCAAAGTAGTGATAATGGATGCATTTTGAGTGCTATTAAAAGTATGATTATATTTTAATCATAATCTTTCGCATTTAATGCATTAAAATGCACATATTTAAAACCCTGTACTTTTTTTTTTTTTTTTTTTTTTTTTTTTTTAAGGACAAATGCTTTTGCAAATTTCTTTCTTGAGTTTGAAAAAAGAATTGTCCTTAACAGTGTTTGACAGTTAAAAACTTCAGGATTAATCGGGGATAATGTGAGACATCATCAAGAAAATCGGGATTATGTGAGACAAACAGACAAAACCTCCCAATTTTTTTATAGTAATAAAATTAGCTTTGTGATTATTTTCCAAGTAGTACATAATTTTTTTATATCCACTAAAAGTGTACGCAAAATTCGAAAAGGAAAAAATGTATACATAACATTACTATATTTCTAAGACTATCTTTCATTCAGACTTTAACACTATTACAGTGCAATATTTAAATTAAAACATAGGTAAATTATTTTAACAAAACTTTATTCAGTAAGAAATGGAGTTTATTTTTAGAGTTTAAAATTTGTAATATGATTTGAATACGAATTGAATTTTTCTAAGTGATTGGAAAAGCATCCAGCTAGTTGTCGAACTCAAAGACTTCTGGTTTAAATTGCCAATGCTCTTCATATTGAGTTACGTCGCGCGCCAGACGGCATCCAAATTCCCTTATACAGCCTGTATGAGTGACTTGTTAGCGATGGCATCTAGTTTTCGAAGTAGGCAGCACATCAGAATATTCCGCAATCTCTACGTGGACTATATTCTGTAGACTATAATGTTAAATGCCTTTCCTATTCTTAATGATTACAACAAATTACAGACAATGGTGATTCTCTTTAACCCCACAGCCTTTTCAAATTAGCCCTGTTCCGTGAGGCTAATATTAAACAAAGTTTAAATTTTAAACATTATTTTTATGACATGCAATATTTTTATCCATAAGCAGAAAGGGGAATTAAAAACACAAGTTCCCGTATTTTTTATTCGGTTTTAGAGTCAACAAATGAAAAATAACTATTAAAATTTTAGAATTCTGTCTCATAATGATACCGAATACACGACACATTGTTTGTTCAGAAGAAGGATATGGGAGCATGCGCGCATGATTACTCAAAATAATTTAGAAAAAAATTTGTTCATCCAAACATTTCAAGCACTCCCTCCTTCTGAATTATAATTTCTATACATTTTATCATTTTTTTTTCAAATAAATTTTATTTCTTATTTTTCACATCAATATTTTATGAAACATATTTTTTGCTTATATGTCAAATAGTAAACAAATTTTGTTTCAGTATGAAAAAATAGATGTAACCTACATAGATATCGACATACAATATAATAGACAATATTTTCCTTGAAAATTTCATGTAGAATGTTAAATTGTTTAAGGGATTTCTTGCGCGCACTTTATAAAAATATTTGGAATAAATCACTTATAACAGGACATTCTTTATCACTATTTACAAAAAATCATCATATATGTTATTTGTTTTTAATCATATCTAGCGCAATTAAAATAAATTCTTATGCCTTCTTATAAAGTAGAGAATTTTTTTCTTTTTCTTGTTTTCTTTTCTTCAAAAAACCCTGCTCATTTTCCTCTTTTTTTTATTTAACAGTCGTATGACCTCTCAAATTGACTATTAATTTTAGCAAAAATAACAAATAAATAAATAAACGAAGTACCGTCATATTTCTAAAATATTACCCGCTGTAATAATAGTAAAGATATTAATAAGCCGAAAAACTAGATATCTGCAGGGAATATCTTATGAACTATTCAAAAATATATTTTGTTAAAGAAAATATTTCATATAAAGGATCCTTTCCTTTATATGAAGATATTTTCCTAAAATTTCCTTTTCGTATAAAGCACATTTTAACTTTTACATAAATAGGAGGATTTAAATTAGAAAGTTTATGTTTTCATTTTAGAAATAAAAACCTATGTTTTTTGCTTGAAATCCACGCGCGAATTGACCACGTGCAACAGGGATCTAAACTAGGAGCGCCACTGTCGCTTAAATTTCGCACTCCCTAGAAGTTTCACGCACTTCGTTTCATAGCTCCGTAAAGCGCGGACTGGAGTAACAACTATTGTTTGAAGTAGTGCCCAAATGACTTAACAATTACAAATGACTTTAAAAATATTAGCTTTGTTGGCAGCTGTTACATCTTCAGTGGTTGGTAAGAAATTTTAAATGAATCCTTTAAGTAACCATGTAAATATTTAGTATGGAGATTTTTTCCCCCAATTTAGTTACGAAATTTCTAATAAATTTCGAATTTTCCCATATTAGTTCAGTATGTATATTGTAATAATTTTTGCATAATTTATATTTTAAAATATGAAGAAAGTATTTGTTTAAGTTGAAGCGCTAGTTTACACTTATATATTTCCCAATAATGAATTCTTTACGGAATTTAGATTTTTCAATATAAAGTTTTAGTAAATTGAAAATAATCATACAAGTATTTTATTGCAATCAATTAAATTACATACAACTTTCTATGTTTATTTTACATTAATTAAAATATTTGAAATATAGAATTGCAGATAGAGTATAGATAAATCTACATTAGTTAACGAAATACAGATTTTTCTTGCTATTGATTTTCATGCTAGATTGAAAAGTTTTCTCTATATCACAAGTGAGATGTTTTGTCTTTGTCAGGGATATTTTAAATGTATTATAAGTTCACCGCGAAGGGATTTATTGAGTATTTTTACATGGAGCTCCAACATTTTACGATTTTAGTCTTAAAGCTGTGTTACTCGGGAAACTATCATCTCCCATGTTATGACTCTTACTCTTAGTGATGAAGCTGATTTAATAATGTTATACTTACATTTTGCTTAGGGAATCATCCAAGACTAAAATGTGCGAGAATGAAAAACTTTCAATATTAACACCTAATTTTGACATCATATTTTAATATTTTAGTATCTTTTACTTTAGGATACTAAAAGGCAAGTCGTTAGCTGAAAGTTTAGAACTCCTAAATTCAATCAGAATTGTTTCAAAGCAAATTGCAAGGGATATCCTTTTTCTAAGCATCTCAATAACAACTTGTTGGAATGAGTTGTAATTATAATAGTATTTGAAGCATTTATAAATCAATTTCCGTTTAAAAAATACAGGTTGCCATTCGTATCTTTTTCAAAAATTAATTTTTGAATAGAAGCTATTTTTCAAAAGAGAAAAAAAATATGAAAACCTGCGATTTTTTAACAATAGAAATAATTCTAGGAGATTTAAATATTCAAATTCACAAGCATAACCTATACTAGTTTTTTTTTTTTTTTTGAGTTAATAAAAAAAAAGCTATCCGAAATGCAATCTGTTTTGCAACAATGAAAATCAATTTAATATTAGACTTCCACACTTAAAATTTTACATTTCCTAAACTACAATGTACTCTGTTACAAAACCATGTGAATTATACTGCTTTTAAAAAAATATATTTACCTTTTAAAATGTTTTTATAATCAGATGGGATCTTCATCAATAAAAAAGGCATAAATGACACATAGTAAATATACATTTAGATATAAAATTATTAATAGTTAATATACTCATGCAACTTTTAACCACAAAAGTATTACAATTGCAGAAAAAATAGAGTAAAATAGTTGCAAGGTATTATTTTTATAATAAAATTTAAATATTTACGAAAATTTAATGATCATCATAGCAACATTCCGAGAATTTCAGTATCATAGAAACCATCAAATAATTAAATTGAAAAAAGAATAGGCAGTCTTTTATCAAAACAAATCTTCTAAGAGAAAATGTTGATTCCAAACAATTTAATTGAACATATAACCAAACGTTATCAACAACGACGTGTTTCTGGCAAAGTTAATTTACTGATTCTTATTTTAGTATAAAAGAATAACTCTTACTAATTAAATTATATTAAAAATCAGATAAAATTAATTTCTTCAATAAAATTTGCTACAGCTTAAGGGTTTTAGATTCTTTTCGATGAAATCAAAGGAAATTTTCAAGTACTATACAATAACGTTCTAGAGAGTGTATTTGGAATGACAACAAGCGAATGACTTGCCGTTTGGAATCTTAATATAAAATATGACATCAAAATTATGTGTTAGTATTGGAAAATTTCACGTTTTGTTCAATTTCTGTATGCAGACGAGCAATTAGTAATAACGGTCGTTATTACTAATAGTTTGGAACCGGTCTTAATTTTTTTTACGTTGGTTTGTTGGAAAGTTAGAAGGGATTATTTTGATAAGAGGTTGATTATTGCATTAAAATATTGTCAAAGAAAGACTTATTGCGAGTAGAAATGGATATAAGTTTCCTTTTATGCCTTTTATAATATAAGTTTCTTTTTATGCAATAAAATTATATCGTAAATGAGTATTGGACATCCCATTAAATTATTAATACACAAAATGTCTGAAATTTTATCTCTAACTCAGTATTTTGCTAATACATTTTCATATTTTAAGTTGATTTATTAAAGATCCAATTCATTACATTATTTAAATAATGCATATTTCATACTGTTTCTGCTAATTCTTTTTCAACAAAAATAAAGTGTGAAAAAAATGTGAATTTTTTTTATAGTACTAGTCATTTTTTTTTATAATACATTTTCCTTGTTTGAAGGAAAATTTATAATAACACGTAAATTTTAAATATAAAAATAAAACCGATTTTACGGAATTGTTTTTACTTTTATGTTTTTTTTTTTTTTTTTTTTTTTTTTTTTTTTTTTTTTTGCAAATCTTATTGTTATCTAATTGGCATACTTTTATATAATGAAATATTTTTTCATAATTAAATACTTTTTTATAATTGCATCAATACATGGATTATTTCATTTTACAATATATCTGTACATATCGATAACAATATTATAGCATATATTTGCATCTGAAGCAATATTGTGGACTATATGGATAAAACTGATGAAAACTTTTAAAAACATCATGAAATATAGAACATCATAAAAAATAAGCTAGACCTTTCGAAAGAACTGAATCTTTCTTCGTCAAGCGCAAAGTTGGTTGGTTGGTTGAATGGGGTTTTCTGGCGCAAGGTCCCCTGTGGGACATGCTGCGCCAAGAACATGGTAGGAATAAGACAAGGTTAAATTTTAAAATAAAATGTAAAAAGTGAAAGTTGAAATAAAAATATGTTGTAGATATGAGTTACGTTGATAAAGGCAAAGCGGTGATACATGAAATTAAAAACCAATTAAAACCTGACAAACATATTTAAAATTGTAAAAAGATAAAATTCTAAAACTAGTTAAAATTCTAAAACAGTAAGATAATGACACGATGACCAAATTGGAAAAGTACTACAGAAAACCTAAAATACAACTAAAACAAAGACCAATAAAAAAATTAATTTAACCAGGCACATACTCTTCAAAAATTGTATTTTCGTCTGAATCCGAGCCACTGCCGTAAGACTCGGATTCCATAGCTTCTTGGACATAGTGCTGCAGTTGCCTGGGATCTTTAAAATTTCTTTTGCATGGGCTGAGCGATGAATTTTGCAATCTTTTAACGACAGTCTTCCGCCGTGGGGTTGCTGGAGTTAGGGTTTTTATGGTTTCTGTTTGTTTTTTAAGCATATGTGATTTTTGTAATGTTTTTGATTTTGTAGCAGTTTGGATCCCAGCCTTGGTTCCTTCTTTCTGAACACCAGTTTTCACTATTTGACTAGAGTTGGGTCGGACCGTGTTGGACTTATGCGATATTTTTGTACTGGTTCCAGCTTTGATATTAGTTTGGGGATCAGATGATTTTTTGGATTGAGAATTTAATTTCTGTTCTCTTTTTTCTAAGTCAATTATTTTAACCGGTTCTTTGGATGGTAGCCAGCGTTCTAATTTAGGGGTTCCAGACATTTTAGTAGGGAGACAGACATCACGTGTTTCTTTAATTGGTGTGCTAGTTGATTGTGATTTAGTAGATCTATTAGATGGATATGAGGAATCAGTTTGGGTGCTTATATGTCTTACAGATTTTGATTGGTTTTTAAGTAAGCTGGAGTAAGAAATTCCGACAGATGGGGTTCTGGTTTCTACAAGTTTGCGAGCTTCAGGATAAGACAAATTTTGAGTAATTTTAACTGTGATAATTTCTTTTTCTCTGTTCCAATTAGGACAAGTACGGGAATATGCAGTAAGATCTCCCTTACAGTTTGCACAACGTTCGGTTTTTTCACAATCTTTATTGTCATGGCCCACTTCTGCACAACGTGCGCAGGTAAGAGATCCACGACATGTACCATTAGTATGGCCGTAACGTTGGCATTTAAAGCAACGGAGAGGGTTAGGAATGTAAGGTCTGACAGGACAATTCAGGTAAGCGGCTTTGATTCTAGTTGGTAAAGTAGGACTATTGAAAGTGAGAATGACATGCTTTGTAGGAAGGATTTGTCCATTCTGACGGATAGTGATACGACGGGCATCAATGACATTTTGATCTTTTAAATTTTCTAAGAGTTCATCTTTTGTAGAGAATAATAGGTCTGGTTCAGAGATAACACCTCGGCTTGTATTTAGAGATTTATGTGTTTGTACAGAAACGGAAAATGTGCCTATTGTAGAGCAATTAGTGAGAAACTGCGATTGTTCAGCTGTAGATACTTCTACTAGTAAATCTCCTGATTGTAATTTTTTGAGAGTGTGGCCATCCCCTAAGACAGACTGGAACGTTTTTGCAATGAGAAATGGTGATGTTTTTCCAAAGGAACTGTCAGAGTGGCTATCAGTGCGTTTAATTATGAAATATCGAGTGAAAGCAGAATTCTGTGACATTTGTTGCTCTCTACAAGAGAGCGTCAAGCGCAAAGACGTCCGTTTATTATGAAAGCAGCGGCACGACATATATGGATAAATAATTTATCAAATTCCATTCTCCAGAATTAAAACTCAACAAAAAACAGTTAAAGTCAAAATGATTCCAGCCCGATTCATGAAAAACAAAACCAGACCTATGTTTTCGGATCGTGCCTAGATAAAATCTGGTTACCGACTGGATTCATAACGCAAATTTTTATTCATTTTAATTCTTTTTGTTGAAAATATTGCGAAGTATAAGATGATATAGTAAAAACGTTGATGTTCGATGTAAAAACACTATACACAATAAATATATTATATGACGATTATTTTAAAAGCGCAAAGTAGTACTGTGTACTTTTACATCATTCTAAAATTTCGAATGATTGATAAATTATTACGAAAATTAAAGTTTATAAAGTAAAAAAAAAGTCAAGAAAACAGACCGACAAATAAATTGTTAGATACAGATGAAATTTTAATGAAATCATCTACTAATCAAAACCTTTTTAAAAAATATTTTAATATCTGAATATCACTTGAATAGTTATGCGTAGACATACGTAAAAAAATATAGAAGCAAATTTTTCATTCTGAAGTTGGTTTAAAATAGAAATAACTAACTATATTTATATGCAGATATATAGATAAGCCTAAAATAAAGAGAAATATCTAATCTTAAAAAGCGTATTTAAGATGAATATAACATTTTATTGATAGAATACTGAAAATTGACTGAACAAAATACAACAAAATATAATAAAATTGAACAAAATATAATACAGGTTCAACAGTTCGTATATACTAGTTTTTGAATAGGGCGCAAATATTTTTTTAAACTTTTAGAAGCATTCTGCAAATAAATAATTTAAAAAGTTAATGATAGATTAAGAAATTTATAATGTATATATGTTAAGGTCAATTTCATTAATCGGTTATTATTAATAATAACATATATACAAGCACCTGTAACTAAACTTTTGTCCTCTCAGTAATAGTTTAATACCTGTTATTGCAATGATTTGTCCCGATTCGAGACCAGAAAATACTCGTAAATGTTTAAAAGTATGGTTAGCATATATTTCTGATGTAATTTTATGTAAATACTTCATTCGTTCCGAATTCTCTTTTAACTGCATTCTTCTTCTACTTTTAATTGTTAAAAGGTGTAACATGAAACTTTAAAAACCATTAAAAATATTTATTTGACTATATACATGTTTAGACTCTATCCGAGCCATTTTGGAAACAAATGATAATATTATAAAATAGCACGATCTACGATGTAATGATATGAAAAATCATCTAATTTTTTAGGTAAATTTTTAGAATAAGCACGTTTTTTTTATTTTTTTTTATTTAATTGTGGATATATATTTCCATATTCATAACTGGGGTATAACTCGAGCCATAATTTCAATAAGTTAAATGATGCTGCATCAATACATATTCAACGTACAGGAAAAATTTCATAATGATTCTTTAGAGATAACCCTTTCGGGTAGAATTTATTTTTTCAATTTTCGTATAAAATACTTTTACGTTAATAGCATTAATACTAGTAATCCAAATGGATTAGAGTTTAACGAATATTTCATTGTCTGAAGCATAACGAATGTTGTCTTTTTGTTCACCATTCAATTCATATTTATATGACAATAGGCTAAGGAAGAGTTTTTTGAGATATTTAAAAAATACATTACAAGACGATTTAACTGATATTACAACTTTCTAATACTTTTTGCGCTTTATTACATACGATTCTTTCAGGAAAGTAGCTGTTATTTTAAAGAGTAAAATATATGTTTAATATAAAAAGACCGCAAACGGTGCAAAGAGAATTAAGCAAATATTTATTACTATTATTATTACTAAATGAATAAACGTTTAGGAGTCATATAATAAATGCATAGGCACATACTAATTTTAAGACTTGAAAACCGTAACAAAAGTGCTTGTTAAAACAAAAGAATACTCAATTAAACTACATGTATTAATAATAGTATATCAAACCCAAAAGGGTTAATTAAACGTTATGAAAGTAAACAATTAAACACTTTTGTATCACAGAACTAACGATATTGCACTATCCGTCTTATCACATGCACATAGACTTGCTGCAGTTCAAGAAGAAATCGCATGAAAAGTGAGAATTTGTTGAGAACCAAACTAAATTACTACAAAAAATGTATACACCCACTTAAATAAATTCCGATTTATAAAGTCAAAATATCTTCTCTTCTTCATGCGGAAATAATGCGGATCTTTGATTTTCACTGAAATTAGCTTTCAAAAATCAATAGTGAAACAAAACTTGGCGCCGAAATTACAGCAGTAATAATTTCTTTTGAACTGATCTAAAAGAATCTGAAACAATTCTTAAGATATAGTAAATGTGATAGAAGAAATTAATTTTCTCTATTTTTAATATAATTTAATTATCAAGAGTTATTTTTTGATCCTAAAAGAGAAATCAGTAAATTAAATTTGCCAGAAACTCATCTTTGTTGATTCTGTTTTGTTATTTGTTCAATTAAATTGGTGGAAGCAACATTTTCTCTTAGAAGATTTATTTTGATGAAATACTGGCGATGCTTTGATCGACTTAGCTATTTGATGGCTACTATGATATTAAAATTATTGTAACATCTATAAATGGTCATAATTAAATTTGCATAAAACATGAATTTTATTATTAAAATAATATTTTGTAACCATTTTACTCCCTTTTTGTTTTTCTGCGATATAGAAATTTTTTTTGACAAAAGTTTTACAAGTATATTTATGATTAATGATTTTATCACATAATGATTTCATCATATATACCTTTTCTTTTTGTTAGTCGTACTTTTTCTGAATGAAGATCATATCCGAGTATAAAAACATTTAAAAAAAATCAATAATTGTCTTTTAAACAATTTCTGTTCACCTGGTTTTCTAATCGAATACATTGTGTGTATATATATACATACTTTTAATCAAACAAGAAGTTTTAATGAAATATAATATAACGTCTTCCGAGCTTCGAACGATTCCCAAAAGCATTCCTTTATCCTAAAAGAATCCCCGGAAAACAGCAGTACTCGTCAAATGATTTGCAAGCGCAAGTGTATGTTTTCTGTGAAATATTTAATTAAAAGAAGAGCAGTTTAAAATCTTTTCTTTTCTATAATTAAGAGAGGTATTACGCCGACGGTTTAAAAGGAAGTCTTTTTTTTTTTTTTTTCTAAAGTTTTTCTTTAGATATTTTGAATTTTTACCAATCAGAATTTACTATAATGAATCCTTTAGAATAAAAGCCATCACAAAATTTGTCCGATATTGCAAACAAAAGTTTATGGTGTGAATTTTACATCTTACGCAGATTTTTTGACAACTAAATTTAAAACATTAAGAAAATGAGAAACTAACTGATAAATAAAATATTAAATCGTCACTGTTAAAGAAGTCATTAATTCTATCGATGTAAAGTTAGAGAAATTCGTATGCTTACTGAAATTATATCTGTACTGTAGTGTAAAAAAAAAAAAGAAAAAAAAATGTAAATCTGTAAAACTAGTTTTCGTAAAGCTACAGAAACATGTAGTTTTACAAAGAATCTACTGGAATCTCAGTAATCTTGCTAGTGTTTTACCTGTAACCCGGGTTGTAGTTACATAAAATGTTCTAGTCAACCCAATTTCCTAAATAATTCTTAGTAACCTTACAGATTTTTTGATTTACAGTGCAAAAGTGTATCTGTTACAAGAATTTTTGTTGTTTCCGTAACATAAAAAGTTATGGATCCCAATTTACTAGAAAAAAAAATAGCAACTCTACAGATTTTTTTAGTGTATATTATGTATTCTTAAAAAAGAATAATGAATGGTTTATCAGATTGCAGTTCTAGAATCTGTAAACGTCATACAAAGTATTGCAAGATTTTATGTTTTTATGAAGAAGAATTTTTTTAACTTCCTGCTGCAGGTTTTTGTATGATTTTTGAAAAAATAAATCCACTTGCGTTGTAGCTATAAGATGATAGAATAGTGCAAATTTCGGGTAAAATTGAGTAAAAAATACGGCCTATTTTTCGAAAATCTTATACAGGATCCTCTAACAGTAGCTTGCTTTTACGCTAGATCGTCTGAAATATTTTACGCTATAAACCTTGTTGCATTAACACTAGAACTACCGGAGTTTCATATATACCTAGTTTTACCGCGTCCGTCAAATTGACGGATTTTTCATCACGGCTTTTATTTTAATTTTTGACTTAGTTAATGTAAATAAAAATATATAATTTAACAAGAACATCATTTAATATGATAATTCATTAATAATTAATAAAAATTCAATAAAAAAAACAGTTTCTATCTGCATTTTTAGTACATTTGCTATGCATGAAATAACTATGAGGGACAAATTTTACATGTTATTTTAGATTAACATTTCCTCAAACATATTAAACTTAGTTAATGTAAATATAAGAATATAATTTAACAAAAACAATGTTTAATATAATAATAATTCATTAATGATAAATATAAGGAAACTAAACAAAAACAGTTTCTATTTGTATTTACAGTATATCACATTTGATATGCACGAAATACTAATTATAAGGCAGATATTTTACAAGTGTCTCTTATCTTAGATGAACACTTTCCACAAAGATATTTAACTTAGTTAATGTAAATAAAATATACATATAATTTATCAAAAATAACATTTAATGTATTAATTCATTAATTATTAATTAAAAAAGCACTTTCTATTTGCATTTATAGTACAGCATATTTGATATGAATGAAATAATCATGAGGCACATATTTTACAAGTACATGTTATCTTAGATGAACACTTAACCACAAACAAATTTGTTGCATACATTGCAAGTATAAATCGCTTTGTTTTTATTGCAAATCGAATTTGGCAAGATTTGCGATCATAAGGAATATTTTGTGAATTTTCTAGAACACAGTCCATTGATTTCCGTTCTTGTTTTTGGGAAGAGGCTTTTTTTCTGCAGCACGTATATTCACTGGAGAGTTCTTCAGATAATTGAAATAAAAATTGTTTTCTAGTTATATTTTTATCACAAGTCTCTTTATATAAAATCCACGCATTGATTGCTGCCAAGTCCAAAATATTATAAAATACCTGCAAAGGCCATCTACGTGACCCTGCTTTTACGCTATATTTGCGGGCCATTTGGTCAACTACGTCTACTCCAAACTTTGTCTCATTGTAAAATGTCACAGTTGCAGGAATTTGTTTTCGATTAGAAGCAATTTTTACAGATTTATGTTTTGAGCTAAGAAGTAGTACTTTTTTACGAGGCTTACTTTTGTAAACTGTTAAAACAATATCATTTGATTTGTACAATTTTGTGGAGAAAGGAGCCATGTTATCTTTTCTAACTTTAGCTATTTTCGGCAATTCTCTTCTATTTGCTCGTATAGTTCTAACAAGACTTGTTTTTTGGCCAGTAGCTTCTTTGCAAGCTGCATACTTGTAAAAAAATTATCCGTTGTTATATTCCTCCCACAATTTACGTAGTTTTTTACAAGATTCAAAACTACAAATTCATTCAAATGTACTCCCGATGGTCTAAGTTCGTCTTTGCCTAAATAGGGAAAGCCATTTATAAGATATTTACTTCGCACGTCTTCGCACGTATAGGATAATTTCAAATTTCTCGCTTCATAGGCTCCTCGAGCTTACAAAATAGCTACAAACGCATACAATTCTTCAATAGTAATTTTCCAATCGTCCTTCTGTAAAACATTTCTGGCCTCTATCTCAGTACAAGTTTTTATGTGCTTCATCATTCGATTATCAATTATAAGTCTAAATGCACTGCTAACATTACCAAACATAATGTTTCGTTTCGCATAACCAGTTGGGCCTGAAGTATTCTTGAATATAGTGTGTGATGGGAGTCTACCAACACAACCATTCTCTATTTCTTCCCATTCAGTACCGTCGAGAGCAATTTCTTTTTCCTGTCTTTTTTCAGTTTCTTTTTGGCTGTCCGATTCAGTCTGAAATTATTCGCAATCGCTTTCTGCGTTTGTGGCTCTTTTGGGGAATTTCATCTTCACTCCCTGAATCTTCACTTTCATATTCTTCTTCTTCACTTTCTTCAATATCTCGTACTTCAATTTCATCTCCAGAATTTTCAGAGTCAATATTATTACTTGAATTAGTGTCCGCACAGTCTTCATTTATACTAGTGAGTTCTTTGTATTTTCCGAATAATTTTTTTCTTCCTCGAAATCGTTTCATTTTTTACTAGAATTTATAAGAAATAAATGTTATTTTTTTGATACAAATATATTCATACATTTTTCCCAGATTAGACTTTATACAGATTACACTATTCACAGACTGCACTTTTCACTAAGAACGTTATCACATTAGAAGTACAATTGATAATGATCGCGTCCTAATTACATTTAACATTTACTGATACGTTTGATATGAAGCCTGGAGCAGACTGCGCATGGGCGAAAAGAGCTAGACCATTTGGAAAATGGGGAAGTCCGCATCCCTTCGGGATGAGTTTGTTAATTGCCAAAGCCGTCAATTTGACGGGTCTTGGTATAAATAGGTATAGGTCATACTGATTACGAAAATTAAAGTGGGTGAGAGGAAATTGAATGTGAATATTTAAATATTCTTATGTTTTATTAAAAGTCGTATCATAAAATTTTGGAACTCGCCATATATTATATCAAATTTTTAAGCACGAAATTTGAAAACCGTCAAAATGACGGTCTTGGTCGTTCTAGTGTTAATGTACGAACACTTGCCTAATTTGTAATTCTTCACTAATCCAACTAAAAGTCATTTTGAAAGATTTTGATGCGGAATTTATTGTACATTTTAAATTTGTTTATTTGATAAATTATATTATTATGATGTATGCTATATGCAAAATAAAATACTTAAATGTTAATAAAAGATAATTAACTAAACAAATAAATATAAACGAATCGCTAATTGGCAGCAAAAATTTCATTAAAACCTTTTCCAGTTTAATTTGCAAATTTTTTTTTCATAAATTTTTCAATGTGAACAGAAGATTTGAAAAAATATTTTTAAGGCATTATTTGAAGATAATCATATTTTGTTTGTTTTTAAACGTCGTTGATGAGGATTTCTGGAAAGTGCTGTTATTTAAATATGAAAGGGTGTTTAAAATAAGGATTACTTTGAGCAGCCGAAAATTCCTTGTACTTAATGCAGTAAAACACAATTGTAATTTCTGCACAAATGAATGAAATACACTGAGAAAATAATCTATAAGGTTACTTAGAATTTTCTAGGTTACTGGGATGCTTAGAACATTTTATGTAATTGCAACAAAATAAATCCATGTAACAAATACACGTTTGCTCTGTAAATAAAAGAAATCGGTAAAGTTATTAAGAATTTTTTAGAAAACTGGCATGCTTTGAACTTTTTATCATATTGTATCGCTTTTTCTTAAATCTTTATAACAGGCAAATCTTTTATCGGCCCGGACCGTATAGTCCGTTCAATGTTTTTGCCTGCCCGGTCCGGCCTGTTCATTTTATTTGTGAGCCCGGCCCGTTAGAATATTCTGAGCCACTCCACCGATCCGGCCTGGACCCTTACAGACCTCTAGTTTTTAGTTCTTCTATAAATTATATTTAAAACGCATTTTCATTCTCTGACAAATAAGGATTTTTAATAATTTCTCCCTTTTTAACGACAAAAATTTGATTTCGAATTTTATGAATTTTCAGTACATAATGGCGCAAAATTAATCATCAAGCTTGTAACAGTAGAATTGTCATTTTAAAAATATGGATTCTAATATTCATATCTTGCTCGTACGATCGTGTACAGTTCTGTACAGTTCACTATAAGAAATAATCTGTAAAGTTACTAAATTTTTTCTAGAAAACTGGGATTCCTAGATCTTTTTATGTAACAGGGGTAACAGCAAAAATTCATGTAACCAATTCTGTTACATGATTACCAATTTATACATTCTGGTTACAGTGATTTTGTTCACTACAATAAGTTTTGTACTCTGAGATTTTTGATTTTTTAGCTAATTTTAATGTAATTTTTCTATTTTCTCACGGTTTTTGACATTTGAGAAAGATTTCCGGTTATAATGTCATAGTCCACTATAGTTAATCTCCTTTTCTTTTCAGTAAATTTTATTCAGAATAATTTACAGCAATTTTTTTTATATCTTCGAGAATTTTTTATTCAATTTTTTGTGCTATCTCACGTTTTATGGCTATTTTTAATCATTAGGAAAATTGAATTATGTTTAAAACATTTCATCCATTATAAATTTTATCCTTTCGATTTTTGAGTTTTAGCGAATATTACAGCAATTTTTAGCGAATTTTAACGTTCCATGTTTTAACTTTCATTAAAGAAGTAAGGTTGCAACAGTTTAGACCACTATAGTAAATCTTGTTGGAGTTTTAAATATTTAGATTTTTTATGCACTTTTTTGCATTTTTAGCATTCTGCAGCGATAATTTAACGTTAGTAAAAGAAATCGGTTTCTAAATTTTTGCCAGATATAAATTTTTCTTTCGCGATTTTCCAATTTTTAGCAAAACTTTTTAAAGCAAACTTTTTTGCGTTTCGTTGCGAATTTTAAAGATTCTCAAAAAATAATTTGTCTTCAAACTTTGAGCCTAACATAATAAATATTGTACTTCCACGTTTTTTTAAAGTTTTTGAATGATTTTGATGTGCATTTGCAAGCAATTTTCAGCATTTTTTCGCACTCCGTGACGAATTTTTGACATTCGTTAAAAAAATCTGTTTCAAACATTTGCTCTAATCTAGTGAATTTCGACTTTTGCGACTTTAAAAGCGGGTTTTTAGCGTTTTTTTCGTATTTTGCATCAATTTTTGGCAGTCGTGAACGAATTTAGGTTCCATTGTTTCAGTAGCCTATTACAGTGTGAGACTTCCCGCCTCACACGAAGCGAAACTAGCGGCAACCTCAAAAGTGGCACTATATCACTACTAAGTGACAGTCGAAATGTATACAAATTAGTGTAATCCTCTGATATAGCGGCGTGTCGAATGTGATGAAACATCGGCCACTCAAGCAGGCACTTTGACATGCCGAAATATGTGGACCTCCCGAAAGGTTCCCACGGAACAGGAAGGAGGATGAAAGGAGGAGGAAAGAGATAGAGAGGGACTTGTCTTTTGGAGAGAAAGAGCGGTTGAACACCTGAGTGGAGGGAGCGCTGGAAGTGCGAAATTCTCGATACGATGATGATGCGGAGAATAAACTGTATTATAGAGACTGTGTAGTGCTGGCTGCCACCGTTGATAAATTCAATCCCAAACCGGACTATAAACTTCAATGTTGTGATTAATGTACCCTGATAATATCTGTTAAGTGTGTTGATGATGGAATTGATATCTAATAAATTATGAATTAAATATGACAAAAAAAGGAGTAGATTCATGATCACATGCCTCTGAAGTAGCTTCACTGCTTTTCGCTACCACTTCAAACTAGAGGCCTCACAACTGGTGGCAGCACAAGAAACGATCTCATTGTGAAAAAGTCAACAGCAGTGAGACAGTAGCAGAAGGAAGGACCGTAAAAAGTAAAAAAAAGCCGAGGACCGAGCAGCAGATCGTCGGAAGACAGTTCCTCCAAGACAGGCCTCGCTGGAGAGTGACAGACCAGCCTGCGGAAACAGTTCAGGAGACAACCGGAAGCAGATGAGCACATCGTCGGACGACAGTTCCCCCAAGAAAGGCATCGCCAGAGAGTGATAGACCAGCCCGCAGAAACAGTTCCAGGAGACCACCGGAAGCAGAGGAGCACATCGGCGAAGGACAATTCCCCCGAGAAGGCTTCAAAGGAGAGCGGCAGACAGGCCCCGTGACAGCAGAGCACCGCCAAGTTCTATGCGACGAGACACCACAAAAACAAAGGTAAGCTCATTATTTTTTTGAATGGCTCTCAGTACAAAATTTTAAAATTTTCTTTTTTAAATTAAGATCTAAAAATTTAATGTTACCGAGTGTTGTTTTAGATATAAAGTAAAGACAAAACATAAAGCCATCACGCCGGGTGGGACTAAAAAGAATTTTTTTTCGGAAGCATAAATTTGTGATCAGATTAAAATCTGGGGTATATTCGAGGAGAATAAATGTAAATAAAGCGGGAAAAATTGCTTTAAGAAATTAAGGATAGAAGGCTTTGCAACGAAAATTGCAGTCTTTGGGTCAAAAAAATAAAAAAAGAATTTTTTCGTTCTTTTCTTTCATAAAAAGACGATTATAAGGAGGTTAATTCTAAAATATAAATGGTCAGGAAAATTAACCTAAAGGATTAGATAAATAAACATATATATATCTTCTGAAAGGTTAGTGTAGGTAGGGTTAGATAACAAGTAAATTAGGTTTGTTAGGAAAATTTAAAAAAAATAGTGAAAAACAAACATGGCAAAGATTACCGCACTGAAATATTGTAGAAGAATAGACCTAGTAAACTTAGCAGAAACTTAAGGTGTCGCTATAGAAGAAAGTGATATAATTAAGAGAATTATTGAGAAAATAGAAAAATCGGACGGGTACGATGAAGAACAAGCGCTGACACAGGTTGCGTATATAGCACAAGACAGGGAGGAACAAAAGCAGAGAGATGAATTACAGAGAGAGAGAGATTTTCAACTCGAACAACTCCGTTTAACGCAAAACTCGGATAGACGAAATTGAATCTCCAGTATTAGGTCGGAAAGAAATCCCAAAATTTCTCTAAAAGGAATCATGCAAAAATTTGACCCAGAAAGGTCGGACATAACTCTGTTTTTCAATTTATTTGAAAGATAGGCTGAAAGGGCAGAGATAGAAACAGAAGATCTAGTCACGCATTTATTAGGACAAAATAGATAGTTTTTGTCATGTAAAAAAAGTCCTTCTGGATGGGTTTCGATTAAATGCAGAGGCTTATCGGGCAAAATTAATGAGGCATCAGAAGAATCCGAACAGCCCCTGGAAAGACCTGATTTTTGAGGTAAACAGCTTTCAGGAAGGATGACTAAATGGATTAGGTGTAAATAGATTTGAGGATCTGAAAAGCTTGCTAATTACGGAACAAATAAAGCGAAGGGTACCACCAGAGATAAAAGAGCATTTCATAGATTCATGGGCGGCATATACGAAACCGGATGCGTTAGTCAAAGATCTGGACGGCTACGAAGCAATAAAAAGCGTACAAAAACTGACATGGAAGGATAGGTATTCGGCGGAAAAAAAAGTTCGAATGGTCGAGATATGAAGAAAAAGAATCGGATAGTGGGACAGAAATAAAACCCAATTGGAGAGAAAAAAATGATAATGAGGACAGGCAGAAAACTTTCAAAAAACACTTGTTTTATTTGCGGAGATCCGAGCCACTGGAAGCGAAATTGCCCAGAAAATAAGAAAAATATAACAAACATTGTAATGTTTATCACATTCAGGAGGGGGCAAATTTCAAAAAGAATTTAAAACCTTATCTAGGTCATGCGCATATAAATGGAAAAAAATGCACGACGCTAAGAGACACGGGAAGTCAATACGATGTGATTCCCGAAAGGTTAATTAAACCCAATCAGTTAGACAGTAGAGTGATTTACGTAAAGCAACCGCTTATAAACGATGTAAGGAGGTTACCTACGGCGGACATTATATTAAATATTGAAGGGTTAGGAAGCCTAAAGACGAAAGCGATAATAGCTGATAAAAACAGACTTATCCTACTATATTTCGGGTAATGAAACTCAAAAAGAAATTGATAAAATTAAAAGTAAAAAAATTAAGAGGTTAAACGCCAATACCTCCAAAAACAAATCCAAAACAAAACCGGAACTAAAATTCTCTTTTGCTGGGAAAAGCGGAGAAAAGGGAAATAGCTCCCAGCAAAATATGACAGAAATGATTTCAGATGAGAGTTCGAAGGAGGGGGGTCAAAATGATGCAGGAAAAATAATGCATTCGAGAAGTTCGAGGTAGGAAGGTTCGAGGATCTTTGTTACGAAAGGGAATCAAAGAAAAAAAAGCTGACCCGCCCCTACAGGGTTTAAGGAGCGTTTTAAAAGTCATAAGTCAGACTACTCAAACGACAAAGTCAGACAAAAGCCGCACAGTAAACAGAAGAACATGTTGGAGTCAAAAAACACCGAACACAAAGCGAATAGATCTGGGAAATTTGGAGAGATGCCCCCAAAAACAGATCAGTCTAAAAGCGACAGAAAAATGGGGTACAATAGAAACGGTAACAAAAGGGATTTATCGACGAAGGACAAAGTGTCAAGTTTCAGTGAGGGTAAGTCATACAGCCAAGAGGCGAGAGTACGATGCGGAAAAGAGTTAATGCTATAAGTACCGTGACAAATTACTCGAAAAAAGTAGCGGGGAGAACTGAAAGTTCCCATAATCAGAGTAAAAATATTTTCAAATCCCCTGAAGAAAGCAGAGAACAACAAATGGCAGAGCGAAACCCAAATGGGATAATCCATGTACAAATACACGTTTCAAAGTTAAATTGTTGTAAAATTTGAGCAAGTTAAGCTTTAGAATAAGCTAGGTGTAATATATTAGTTTCTATTTTGTTTTTCGTGTAAATGTTAAAGTGCTAGATTTATTATGTGGTTTATTTTTTATAAAGAGTAATTTCTTAATGTGCCTAGAAAGGGTAGGTACAAAAGGTTATGATAATTGAAAAGAAAAATGGTTAAAAATAAAAGGTGGTTGAGACAGTTTGCTAAGATAGACATTAACTGTGCAGCCTTACCAGAATGCTATTACTCACAAACCTGGAAAAGATATCAAACAGGTACATTTTATGTGTAGGGCGGAATAAGGCCTTGAAAAAAATTACAGAATGTACATAGTTTTCTTTATATTCTTAGTAATATGTTTTGTTAGAGGGTAGCAAACTAAAAAGATGGCTTATACCAGACAAAAAAATGTGTATGTATACAGATATTGTTGTAAAATATTAAGCGAAACAAAATGAGTAGAGAAGTAAATAATGGTTTTCTTTTAGATATTTTTTTGTGTGTGAGCCATTCATTAGATTTTGAGCTACCTTGTTATAAATATTTCCTCTTGCAGCCAAAATATTCGCTGAGGAAGGGGGGGGGGTAATTGTGAGACTTCCTGCCTCACACGAAGCGAAACTAGCGGCAACCTCAAAAGTGGCACTATATCACTGTGACAGTCGAAATATATACCAATTAGTGTAACCCTCTGATATAGCGGCGTGTCGGATGTGATGAAACATCGGCCACCCAAGCAGGTACTTTGACATGCCGAAATATGTGGACCTTCCGAAAGGTTCCCACGGAACAGGAAGGAGGGTGCAGTGCGTAAAGGAAGACGGTGGATGAAAGATGCTCTCGCGAAGAGGATAAAAAGGGGAGGAAAGAGATAGAGAGGGACTTGTCTTCTGGAGAGAAAGAGCGGTTGAACACCTGAGTGGAGGGAGCGCTGGAAGTGCGAAATTCTCGATACGATGATGATGCGGAGAATAAACTGTATTATAGAGAGTGTGTAGTGCTGGCTGCCACCGTTGATAAATTCAATCCCAAACCGGACTATAAACTTTAATGTTGTAATTAATGTACCCTGATGATATCTGTTAAGTGTGTTGATGATGGAATTGATATCTAATAAATTATCAATTAAATATGACAAAAAAATGGAGTAGATTCATGATCACATGCCTCTGAAGTAGCCTCACCGCTTTTCGCTACCACTTCAAACTAGAGGCCTCACAACAGTAAATTTTGTTCACATTGACTCGTAAATTTTTAGTAATTTTTTATGTGAGTTTTCAAGAGTTTATATTTTTGCGGTGATTTTGCCACAGTAATAAAGAATCATGTTTTAAACTTTTAGCATAATATCGTAATTTTTTTCACAAAAAAAAAGAAATGTTTATTTTGAATTCGTACCCACAATGCAGTATGTGCTGTTTTATTTTGAATTTGTAACTCCTAATGCACTATACTCTCAATTGTTCTTTAGCAGCATATTATAATGTTAAAAAGCTAAGAAATATGACAATGCAGGGCTTCATTAATTGTATTAGTGAAAATTGGCAGTCACGGTAGCTCTATATATACAGTTACGCACTTCGAAGGTGGATTTTGGGTTTTTAAAAATATTATCTTTATTTTTTTCTGTGATATTTTGTGGGTTTTTTTTTCAAGTTTGTGTCGATTTTCTACGTTAGTAGCAGGAATGTGAATTTGTTCTTTTAAATCAATGTAGCAAATTTTGTCTTTTTTTTTCAATAATGTTTATTTGGATCTCGTATCAAGCGATTTTGGAATTTTTAGCAATTTTTTTTAGTGTAACTTTTAGATTTTTTTTCCGTTTTCGAGGTGATTTTAACACATTAGTAAAAGGAATTCAATTTCTAACTTAGAATAATGTAGGGGGAACTGGGGGACATTGATACAGCTTTTTTTTAAAAAAAAATTTTGGTGTCTAGAAAGCAGAAATTTAAAGTTATTTTTCTATGTGATGTCAGCAAAACCTGTATAGTGTGTTATAAAAATGTACAATCGCTGTTTTATATATTATTTTTGCATGTAATTTTAAAAAAATCAAAAAAAGTAATTTGTATCAATGTGCCCCATCCCCGGGGCAGATTGATACACTATGAGACGTCTGGTAAAAATGGAGACAAAATAACACTAATGCATATTTTTCATAGAAAAATAGTTAGCAAACCATTTTATATATATTTATAGCCATTAAAATCGCACACAATTTATTTGTAAGCGATATTAAAGCAATCAAAATGAAATGTATAATGACCTGATGTTCTTGCTGTTCTTTGTCTGTTTGTTGGATATGGTAACTTTGTCATATTTGGCACTTTAACTCCAGAATTATCTTTTATCTTAGGAAAGGTGAAATAATTACGAGGTTTTCTGTTTATAAATCGGTTTACAAACACAAAATAAAGGATAATTATATTAAAAATTATGTTTATAATATAATTATCCTGTATTGTTCTGCAGATTGTTTCTCTTACTTAACTTTTCTCATGTCGATAATACTTTTTTCTCTGGAGAATCGATATAAATTTGAGATTTGCCAGGCTGCAGTCCATTCCTTTTGTTAATTCTACTAACACTAGACACTGTGTAAGTTTGTAAGTCTTCTGTTTGCAAAAATACTATAAAATGTTCTAATATAAAGAAATTAGATCTATTTCACTTCAATAAAAACTAATAGTAGAAATTTTTGACGAAAAATGGTTGAATTAAGGAGTGTATGGTAAAAAAATAAAAGGTAATGAAAAAATGAATTAGAAAAGGATTTAGGTTGTATCAATGTGCCCCGACAAAGACTGTATCAATGTGCCCCATACAGCCATTTTGAATAAAATGAGTCGGAAATCCAACACTTCATAATTTATCTAACAATAAAGAATGAGGAACTGATAAAGAGTAGCTTTATTTGCCAGGGAAGTTATTCTTTTCGGTTGAAAATACTGGAACAGTTGTATAATACCTTTTCAATTGTACAACTCAAATTTACTTTTGACCTACAAAAACAATTAATCACCCATACCATTTCATCAAACTATTGAATCATTCCAAAACTTTCTATATGTAGTTAATTTCACTAGTATCACCTACTGAAGCTGTTGTGAAACTTCCTATACTGACCCTGTGTGCTGTACAGGGGGTGTATCAATATGCCCCAAGTATCAATGTGCCCCAGTTCCCCCTACTGCATTTTGTTCGTCTCAATTTTTGAATTATTAGTGATTTTTATTGAAATTCTCATTGAGATATTTTACATTCGTAAAAGAATTCCGGTTGCAATGATTTACTTCACTACAGTAAGTTTCATACACTGAGAGTTTTGGATTTTTAGCTATTTTTAATGTAATGTTTGTATTTTCTCACGATTTTATGAGATTTGCGACAGAATTTTGATTACAACGAAGTCAATCCAATATAGTAAATCTTCTCTTTTCCATAAATTTTATTCGGAATATTTACAGCATTTTTTTTAATTCTTCGAGAATTTTGTATTCGATTTTCGTCTTTTCTCGCGTTTTATGGCTACTTTTAAACGTTAGTAAAATTGAATTAGGTTTCAAATATTTCGTCTATTATAATAAATTTTATTCTTTCAATTTTTGAATTTTAGCGAATTTTACACTGATTTTTAACATGCCGCGTTTTAACTTTAATGAACAAAGTAAGGTTGGACTAGTTTAGACCACTATAATAAATTTTGTTGTCTGGAATTTTTAAATATTTAGTGATTTTTTATGCGTTTTTAGCATTTTTCAGCGATGTTTTGAAGTTAGTAACGGGAAATCGGTTCTAACTTTGAGCCAACTATAATTTTCTTCTCGTGATTTTCTAATTTTCAGCAATTTTTAAAACGCTTTTTTGCATTCTGTTGCAAATATTAGACATTCGTAAAAATAATTTCGCTTCACAATTTTAGCCTAACAAACATAGTCTATATCTAGATTGTATGTAGTACTCCCATGTTTTTTGTAAATTTTGCACGATTTTTATGTGCATTTGAAGTGATTTTCAGCATTTTTTCGTGCTCCGTGACGAATTTTTGACATTCGTTAAAGAAATTCTGTTTCAAACATTTGCTCTTATGTAGTGCATTTTGAAGGCGATTTTTACCGTTTTGTTTGTGTATTGCATTGATTTTTGACATTCATGAACGAATTTAGATTTCAATGTTTTAACAATCGATAATAAATTTTGTTCTCGGTGACTCATGAATTTTTAATAATTTTTTTATGAGATTTTTAAAGAGTTTATTTTTTTTTATTTTGCGGTGATATTAGGACATTGTAAAAAAAATCGGGTTTTAAACGTTTAGCACAGCATTTTATTTTCTGCCCCCCTTTTAAAAAAGTTTATTTTGAATTTGTAACTCCTTATGTTCTAAATTCTTCTCTGACAGCATATTACAGTGGTGGGCATAATTATAAGACATCTATCGAATTTCGCATAGAATTAAAGAAACGATGTAAATCTTAAAAATGAATTGCATCAAATATGCCAAAACATAAATTTACTCTGTTATCATACATAGTTATTTTATAATAATGATCTTTTCATACTATTTAATGAAAAAACTTAAAAACATAATGGACAAAATTATAAGAAATCAACCTTTTTTCCAAATGCAGTTGTTAACATAATTAGCAGACACTAATGGTTTAAAAGAAAATCCTGTAACATAGTTATTCCATATTTGGTGGAGCTGCCATTGTTTTTTATAACTTGAAATATTCGATTCAGCATCGAATCTAACAATACTAACAAAATATTGCAAGATAGTTCTTTCCAAGGACATTTTATAGCATTCTTTAGGCCCTCGACACATGTAAACTGTCTCCTATTTCGGTGAACTTCACAAGCTAAGATCCTCCACAAGTTTTCGATGTGATTTAAGTCTGGGAAGCGAGAAGGCTACGGAAGAACATTTATACTTTGCCCTGAAAGCTAAATTTTTGTTACATGTGAAGCATGAATCGGTGCATTATCGTGCTGAAAAGTGTAGTTTTCGCCACAAAGAAGTTCACCGTATATGACTATTTGGTCTTTAAGAAGATTCTTATACTTTTTGGAATTCATTCTTGAATGCACAAAAACGATATCGGTTTTCAATCAAAATCGGTTTTTATCGGCAAAACTCACACCATGTATCGGAAAAACTCGAATTTTTTTTCTGGAAAATTTATACTCCAAGAACCGACAACATAAATACCTAATGTATCGAGCACAAGAAAAAAAACCTTTATTTTATAATGATCCATGTCTGCCGGAAGTAAAGTGCATAAGCCAAAAATTAATATCACTAGTGATTTACTCGTAGGTTTATCATTGTGCTTGTCTAATCATTTCATACCATTTCAAATGAAAATCAAATTTTGAATTGCTTAAAAGGCGCAAATACCAACCTAGGGAAACCTAAGCAATTCAAAATTTGATTTTCAATTGAAATGTTATATTCAAGGTGAATTTTCTCTCTGGAAAAATTTCCACGCATTAATCATTTCATACCTTTGACTGTAGGACAAACACTATGATAAAAGGTACACTGGGTTCCAAAATGATATGAACACCCTGTTTTTCAAGCATAAAAAAGAAGAAAATGTTGCGAAACAAACTGAAGTATAATAAATATTAGAAATAGAACAAATCGTTTTGTTTTATAACAAAATATAATTAAAATAGCAATTTATACAATAAATAAACTGGCTTTTTCATTTTGAGGTGTTTCATAATGATATGAACACTGGCCAAAAATTTAGATTAATAGCCTATGTATGCACCATATCTGATAATTAATGTAAAAACGTGATCAGACATGGAGTAAACCAAGCATTTTTATGTATCCAGATCGATCTATTACAGTGGAAGATGACAGTAGCTTTTAATCCTGAAATTTTGGCATGGGTCAATCCATTTCAAGTGGTCCAGCGCTGGTCGCTCGACTATTTTTAAAAAATCTGAAATTTTTTGTACAACAACCCTAACATGTTGGAAGTTCAAAATGACCGTTATTTTAATTCTACTATTTTTTGTTTGTGCATGGTGGCCATTTTTGTTTCATCGTGTGGAGCGATTTTCTCAGATACTAGGATACACAAAATTGTAAATATCTCGTCTTCTATTTTCCTAATTGAAATGGGGTTTGCAGCATTTTGTTCAGAATAAAGTAGGCTAAATATACAGTGGAAGAAAATTTTGAAAAATAAATTTTTACAGGTGAAATTTCAGCACAAAGTTTACGATTTTTTCCAAAATCTATCCGTTTGGTAGAGGAAAATTTTCATGCAAGGGAAACTGTCAACCTTACACAATTTTTTCTGCAAATAAGTCAAAAGTGCGTGTACTCATACACCAAGTCCCAGATCTGGGAGTTAATTTCTCTTTCCGAAAAAAATTCCGAAATTCGTCAAAAATTTCAAAAATCGCACTTTTTAGACTTTGATATCTCTGGTGGGGCACGAGATAAAAATCTGAAATTTTGGCCTATGATAGTATTGTGTAGTAGTGTTATGTACAAAAAATTTCAAGAAGGAGATTTGACTACAAGCTGAGATATGACATGGAAAATATGTGAAAACAATACTGCCAACCTATTGTAAACCTACCATGTAATTGTTCAACAAGACTGTCAACCTTGCACAATTTTTTCTACAAATAGGTCAAAAGTGCATTTACTCATACACCAAGTCCCAGATCTGGGAAATGATTTCTCTTTGCAAAAAAAAACTCCGAAATTCGTCGAAAATTTCAAAAAATCGCACTTTTTAGGCTTTGATATCTCTGGTGGAGCACGAGATAAAAATCTGAAATTCTGACCTATGATAGTATTGTGTAATAGTGTTATGTACAAAAATTTTCAAGAAGGAGATTTGACTACAAGCTGAGATATGACATGGACAATATGTGAAAACAATACTGCCAAACTATTGTAATCTACTATGTAATTGTTCATACCTCCAAAATTTTAAATTAATTATTTATGGTACAAAGTTAAATGTTAATTACAAATATCTTTTTCAAATGCTTCTGTGTGATTTAAACAATTCAGAATGTATGCTAAGCCAATACACTATTTGTCCAGATGAACAAATCTATTAGAAATGCTATTGCAACAATTTTACTCGGAACACATTTCAGGAAAAGTAAATTATAGACAATGGATTGCAACTGATCGAGTTGACATGGCTTCAGTTATTAAACCAAAGAATTTCATTCAAGTTAACAAGGGATGACAAGACTTGGTGGGCTGCTAATAAAATTTTTAGGAAGAACAGCCTGATGGACTGACAACAGTAACTGGTCGAACTCATAACATCTCTCGTAAATATTGTTAAGCTCTTTGTTGAGCATACGTAGTATTTTGTAAATTAAATGTTTATTATTTAACTGTTTTCAACAAACGATATTTTCTGTGTAAATATTGTAATAAAAGAGACAAATCTCATTTCTCCTATGTACTCGTAATAGCATTTCTTAACAATTTTTTAAATCACCGTATCTCAGCTTGTAGTCAAATCTCCTACTTGAATTTCTTTGTACATAACACTTCTACACAATACTATCAAAGGCAAGAATTTCAGATTTTTATCTCGTGCTCTACCAGAGATATCAAAGTCTAAAAAGTGCGATTTTTTGAAATTTTCGACGAATTTCGGAATTTTTTTCGGAAAGAGAAATTATTTCCCAGATATGGGACTTGGTGTATGAGTACACACACTTCTGACCTATTTGTAGAAAAAATTGTGCAACGTTGACAGTCTTGTTGAACAATTACATAGTAGGTTTACAATAGTTTGACAGTATTGTTTTCACATATTTTCCATGTCATATCTCAGCTTGTAGTCAAATCTCCTTCTTGAAATTTTTTGTACATAACACTACTACACAATACTATCATAGGCGAAAATTTCAGATTTTTATCTCGTGCCCCACCAGAGATATCAAAGCCTAAAAAGTGCGATTTTTGAAATTTTTGACGAATTTCGGAATTTTTTTCGCAAAGAGAAATTAACTCACAGATCTGGGACTTGGTGTATGAGTACACGTACTTTTGACCTATTTGTAGAAAAAATTGTGTAAGGTTGACCATTTCCCTTGCATGAAAATTTTCCTCTTGCAAACGGATAGATTTTGGAAAAAATCGTACATTTTGTGCTAAAATTGCACCTATAAAAATTAATTTTTCAAAATTTTTATATCACTGTGTATTTAGCCTATTTTATTCTGAACAAAATGCTGCAAACCCCATTTCAATTGGGAAAGTAGAAGACGAGATATTTACAATTATGTGTATCCTAGTATCTGAGAAAATCGCTGCACACGTTGAAACAAAGATGGCTGCCATGCACAAACAAAAAATAGTAAAATTAAAAGAACGGTCATTTTGAACTTCCGTCATGTTAGGGTTGTTACACAAAAAATTTCAGATTTTTTAAAAATGGTCGAGCGACCAAAAAAATATTTTCTTGACCACTTGAAATGGATTGACCCGCATATTGTTTTCCATTTGCGTAAACAGACCTAACCAGCAGGCTCGAAAACATTTCCTGTTGGACTTAAATCAAAATAAATAGATGGTCATAGAATTACTTGTACACCATTATTAAACAAGTTGAAAATTGCATGTGAAGCGTAGCAAATGGGGTGCGTTCGTATTTCAACGAAATTTAAAAATGCATAAGTTAAACTACAACGTTATAACGCACAAATTTCATAAAAGCACAAATCCTCCAAAAAATTTCTTACGCCGTTTCAAGGATGCCTTGATCCCCCTTCCTCAGTGAAAAAAAAAGAAAAAAAATGAAATGGGTTCAAAAAACCCGGCTCGGTTATAGCCCGAGTACGGGCTGTGGAATCATTGAAAGTATGACAAAGTAAACTCTTTGCTGTCATACTGTCAATCATTCCACAGCCAGTACGGCTGTGGGCTAAACAGCTCAGGGCTATAACCGAGTCGAGTTTTTTGAATCCATTTCATTTTTTTTCTTTTTTTTCCTTTCACTGAGGAAGAGGATCAAGGCATCCTTGAAAACGGGGTATGAAATTCTTTGGGGGGGGGGGTGTGCTTTTATGAAATTTTTTGAGTTATAACTTTGTAGTTATTTAACTTATATATAGTACCTGTACCCTATATGGACACCCAAAGGAAAATGAATTTTTTTCACTCCCGTATACACGTCATAGGACTCCAAAAATGTATGACCACTATCCTTGGACTATTGGCTATCATTATAAAAATTAGAGACCTTGTAATTATTCTGGTATAATTTAAATCATAAAAACAAAAAATGTTTACAAGTGTCCATATAAGGAACTACTTGTCCCTATTATGGACAGGTATTTCCTTATTCACTTTCTACACAGTGTGTATGGAAGGGCCACTTTTTTAAGGGATTTTAGAGGAGAGGGAATAAAAAAAATGTATCTTAAAGTATTCGGAAGAGGAGGGGGAACAGTAAATATCTTCAGAACATGCATTTTAGAAAGTGGGGGGGAGGGGTAATTCTCGGTTTTTACCCTACGAATACCCATGCCTCTCAGTTACTAGTAAATATTATGAAATAATATTGTTGGTTTTGTTTAGCTTTATTGCATCTGTCTGCGAATTTACATCTGTTATTACTCAGTCCTCACAGCATGGACAAATAGAAACTTTTTCACCATGGGCAGTAAGTCCCACATAATCCTCATGAATATATCTACCACATGTGATGCATGGCCGCATGTATGAAAAAGCATCAATACTACAAAAACAGCAGTACCAGCTCTCCTTTGTTGAGGAAGTCATACCATTGGTACATACGATTTCGCCAACAGATATCCTACTGGGGGGGGGCTTCTTTTTATTTTTCTGCAAGGGTTTTTTGGAGGAAGGTTTTTGGGAGATTGTTCAAATGGCATCTTGTTGAACAAAGATTTTACCACTTGATGCCTTTTCAATTTATTGCTTGGCAACGTTGAATTTTCTTCTTTCTTACAGTTGTAGTCGATGGGGTCATAAGCTGTCCATATTGGGAACCGGTCGTAGTTTTACTAAATCTTGTAACAAATGAAAAAGGAAAATATTTTTAAACAAAATATCCACTAGCAATCGAAAATGTGTTTTATTAGCTTTCTAAAATACTCCACTTTTCAACATTTAATGTAATTTTATCATATCTAATAAGAATTTAAGATTACAAGTAATTAAGATCAGCACATCTCGAAACAACAAGTTTCCTCCTAAATGGCGAACAACGCGCTTTTTTACACTTTCAAGTCTTAATTATCTTTTCAACTGCTTTTCTTCGAGAAAATGTTGAGCCATCTCTCCATGAAAATCATTACCTTTAAAAATATTAGGGGTGTCCATATTAAGAGCCCTGTCCATATAGGGTACAAATACCTTATTGAAATTCGCACAAAGTGCACAATTTTACTGAAATTTAAAAATATTCATATCTTGCTGCTATAATGTACACTACTTCGGATATAGTATACTGGTCGAAATATTTTGCATGTTCCTGTAAATAGTATCTGCATTCTATTATACAGGAAGTGACTTGTATTAAACTGCAGCAACGTATATCAATTTCATAAAGTATGAAATAGTTTAATGTAATTAAAATTTGCCCCAAACAATATTTCCCCGTATACAATAATGCAGTCGAATTCTTTTGAGTAACCCTGTAAATTAATTATAAATATTCTTTGTATCATAGATTGTACAGAATATATATTTTTGTATCTACTTCTCAGATTTATGTCAGTTCTATTATATTCGAAAGAATATAACATTATTAAAATGTACTTCAAACTATTTTTTGCTATTGACCGTAATGTGATGGAATACTTTTGACTGTCCCTGTAATTAAACTATACATCCGATTTTCATAAAATTTCAAATGACTCGACAAATTTATGCAAAAATTCTATATACAGTCGACTCTCGTTAATTCGAATCTTCGCTTAATTCGAACTAATTATGAAGTCCCGAAATTTTCAGTGGCAGAATAACGTTAAAATTTTTCATTAATTCGAACTCATTTTCTCTTGACTTCATTTAATTCGAACTAACGAAAATTCCGATTTTTCATTTTTCTCTTCTTTCTCGCGAATTTCACATCATCTGAATAATTTTCTTTGATTTTTGTGAAAATTGTTCCGAACAAGTATACATATAATCCAATGCATCTGATATCCACTTTCTTAGTGCCCCATCTGTCCATCAGTGAAGCTTTAAATTTTTCTTCCATTGTGCTTGTTTCTAATATTTTGATTAGTTTTGTATTTATACATTCTAATTTAATATAAAGTCATATTCTTATGATAACAGAAAATATAAATAAAAAAAAACACTTTAACATTAATTCGTTTCTAATAGTACCATATTAAGCATGTTTTTATTTCATATTTTCCATAATTCGAACTTCGGATAATTCGAACATTTCTTGTGGTCCCGACAAGTTCGAATTAACGAGAGCCGACTGTATTTCAAATCTCAAATGATTTGGTTGGATAGTTTTTGCTCTGTTATATGCGGACAGACAGGCGGGCGGATGAACAGACTAAATGACGGCTATAGGTGCTATGAATTTATATAATTACGAACTCACCTAAAAATATTCAGATCTTGGTGTAATAGTATACGGTATTTCAGATACAGAACAGTAGCCGAAAACTTTTGTGTGTCCCTGTAAATACTATCTGCTTCAGATTTTACAGGAAACAACCTGTAGTAATCCTCAGCAACGTATATCAATTTCATAAAATGTTAAATAGTTTAATACAATTAAAACGCGAACCAAACAATGGTTCAATATATAATTATGTAATGGAACACTTTTGTGTGGCCCTGTAAATCAATAACAAATATTCTTTGCACCACAGATTGTACATAATGTATATTATAGTGTATACGTCATAGATGCATATCAGTTTTATTATGTTCGAAAGAATGTAAGACCATTGAAATGCACTTGAAACTTTTTTCCCCATTGACTGTATTGGAATATTTTGGATTGTCCCTGTAACCATACATCCGATTTTCATAAAATTTTAAATGACTCGACAAAATTATCTATTAATTATATATTTTAAATTTCAAACAATACGGTTTAATAATTTTTGAGTTGTTATATGTGGACAGACAGACGGACGGATTGAACGACAACTATAGGTGCTACATATCTACATAATTACGAACGCGCCTAAAAAACATTCCCAAGTGTCATTTGACGTGTGGATGGATTCATTTTCTTCTTGGAACATCCAGAAAGGGTCGTCAATTTTCTCTGCAAATGACAGCAAGTTTCTTCAAGCAAATCTTAGTAGGTTAATGCATCCATTCTGCCAGAGGGAAACACAACGTTGATCCTACCATAAAATCCAAACGAAGCCCAAACCATGAGTGAAGCTCTATTCTGCTGCATTTTTGAAAGAGTTTCCGGTTTTCTTTCTCATATCGTACCAACAATAAGAAAAACCGTCCGGACTATCAAAATTGAACTTTTTTCATCTGGAAATGTTAATCTTTCATATTCTAACTTCTACGACATATGATCTTTTTAGCAATTCAGGCGATTCTAGTGATGCATTTTAGTCATACGTGGTTGGGACTTTACTTTCTTGTATTTCATCATCATGGAGCTCTTGACTACTCTGGACAAGATACTTTTTGACACTGCTGATCAATGGATCTCTTGATAGTTTGACTAAAGTTGTTTTCCCATTGCTCATTCTTTTTATAATGGCTATTTTCCCCTTTTGGACAGCTTTGACGAATGTCTCGGAAGCTTCTTGTAAGGATCTAATTGCTGTTAAGATCTAATTTGACTAATTAAAGCTAGACAATGGACTTGTACATTGAAGTCTGGAGACGGCGGAAGCTCTTGAAGGGACTAAGGTCTTTTTACTTCCAGGCGACTACGAGTCTACCGACCTTTTTCATGTGACATTAGCAAATTAGACACGGCTACTGTTGATTAATAGCCTGGACCCCCCCCCAGTAGCTGTTCGTCGGGAGAAAAAGTTTCAATATCGCCAGACTTAGGCTGGCAACACTGGCGCCAGGGCGGATCCCAGGTGAGTCAATTGGACTTTTATCTGGGAGGGGCTAGAGAGAGAGAACTGGCTCTCGAGAGTGAAGCGGAGGAGGCAGAGAGGAGTAGAGAGAGGACTTGGAGAACGATGCTTGGCATGGGAGCTGGCTGTAAAAGCTCGCTAGAACTATGCTATTCCCTAGAGAACCCTGAATTCTTATAAACTGTATATTTTCTATTTTTATCTGAAATAAAAAATTAGCATGGAAAATGGGATTTTCTCACTGACGCTACCAACAACTACAAATCGAATTCTTGTGAAAGCAAATCCATTATATTCTTTTCTTCATTATCCACTATTAATCGAAGAAAATTTAATATTCCACCTAGAGATTTTTTCAGTTTTTTTTGCGATAATTCTGGCTGAAAGTCCGTCATCTTTAAAAGCCTAAATTTTCCGTTTCTTAAAACAACTTAAAGCTCTTGTACGTCCCATACTTCGAGAACTCACTTTGCGATCAAGTTTGGAAATTTCCTATTTTGCGAAGTATCTTTAAATGCTAGAATAATTTGCATATTTCGGTTTCTTCTTCTCGGAGTGGCACTAAATATTCCTGTACAAATTCCATGCTTGTTTAAAGATAATTTTGATTTGTGTTCATATCATTTTGCAACACCATTTTGTTTAGATAATTCAAATTTTCAATGAATTTAAAATTTGATAAGGTACCCTGGGGTAATAACGCCAGGCGGGGTAATAACGCCAAGTGGTTATATTTTGCATAATTATGAAATAATCAGGTAAATGACACCCATGTGCTCTGCGCAGAAGGGTTTTGAGTCATATAAATCGCAAAAAACAGCTTCAAGTTAATTTGTTTCATTTTTAGGTCTTATTGTTTTTACAAACAACTAAAATTAACGCTTGATCTAAAATTTGCGAGATACGTTTTGTATATGTGAAGACTACCTTTTTATCCGGAAATACTTTGTTAATTACATAAATTTGTAGTGCATTTCATGTACTTTTAAAATGTTGTTGGAGATTTTGGATATCTTCTCGAGATAATTTATAATTTAAAATGTACTGCGCAATAACTATACCGGGGTAATAACGCCAATCGTTGACATTAATACCCCGGTTGATTGCCTACAGTGGCCGAGCTACATCCTAAATACTGATTCAAATAAACACAGTTAAAACTGTGCAATGTTTCTCATATTTCTATTTAAACGGTCCTTTTTAAGCAAAAAGAAACTCACTGTCTGATATTCATTTGTCTCATCCCCCCCCTTCCACACCACACCTTTATGTTTCTTTCACTTTCACAAAAATTGAACATTTTCAATATCTTAGAATGCAATTTGTCAATTTCTAAGTTTGTAGAGTTTGTATTTGTAGAATTGAGCTATCTACATGCAATTATTCCATCTTATTTCATAGTTTTGTTTGCATGGCGTTATTACCCATATAGGTGGGTAATATCGCCAAATAGCATGGGTCAAGAAAAAATGCCATTACATTTTATGAATACATATCTGTTAAATTATTTTATTTTATATAGATAGTCAATGAGTTGCTGTATCAGATCCTATATTTGTTTGAAAAATACAATCTAAAACTAAGCCGTGAAAATTGGTAGAACCTTAACGTGGCGTTATTACCCCAGGGTACCTTATTTCTTTTACAGCTATGTATTATATAAAATTACTGGATTTCATATTATAGAATTACTGGTGTTCCTATCATTATGAAACCCAGTGTACGAGTAAGTGGTTAGTGGTATTAATTTTTTTTACTATGCACACTTGACTTCCGTCAGATATGTATCATTAGATTCCGCTGTTATGATTCTTCCATAATATAAAGTTTTTTTCTTTTGCTCGATACCTTAGGTATTTGTGCTGCCGAATCTTGGATTACTACCATGTTAACAGCCCACACTAGCCATTCAAAAAGACCCGGATGATAATGTTAAGTCTTGTAGGGGCGTTTTTTTAATATCTCGCTCAAATTTCAATATTTTTGCATGAGATAATTGAGAGCGAACCGGTCAAGTTTCCACTTTTGGTTTCAGATTTTTCTTTAAAAATTACTTTAAAATTTCGGAATCATTTAGAACCGCTTCTGAAACTATCATAATATAAAAATATATGTAATCAAAATCTAAAAGATAAAAATTAGCCCGATTGTAGATTGTCCCCAGCTATTCTATGCAAAAAAATCATGTAAGAATATTAAAATTTGAGCGAGATATTTGAAAATAACGGCCCCATAAACTTAACATTTTCACCCGGGTCTTTGAATTTTTGAACGGACAGAGCTGAGTCAATTCATTTGAAATCATCCAGACCATGTTGCTCAATATTTTTGATTTTTTTTTAATTCTTTACCAGTTAATTTATTGTACTTTTAGGAGTCTAAAACAAGGATTTAAAAGATTTTAAACCTTTTGAATTTTTTTTGGCACCCATTTTTTTGTCATGTCACAAGCGATTTTTTATGAAAATAGTACTTTACATAATCCTTTATAACTTTTTTATTTCTAAACGTATCAAAATGATTTAAAAACCATTATATTTAGTAATGAATGAACTAAATTTTCTTAATACGTATTTTTATGATAATGATAAAAAAAAACTTGTATAAAATAAGATTAAATGCATCACTTTTAAAGTGAAAAATTGTCTTTTTTGTTATAAAAATTTTAATAGAAGAAAGTAAAACTCACCTTTACATTTATTTTTCTGAATATATACCCTAATGAACTATTCTCAGAAGAAATATGAAACATTTATAGATGCTCCTTCTTTTTCTACAATTAGTCAAAGTTGGCATCTCTGCATCAAAACGCTAAATTTGAAGTTACATATCTAAAAAAAGAATGGCTAAAAAATTATGCAAATTTAGCAGGATAACCTTCTTATGGATGTAAACATGTACCAAAAACATTATGAATGATATATAAGTGGTTTTAAAAATATAAAACTTTGAAATTGGCTTGAAAATCACATTTGTTTACACATTTTTTAAAAGGAAAACTACTCCTAAATGCATAATTTATTTATTTTTTTTATTATTTCAAATGCTACTTTTAAAGATATAATACATGTTTTTTCTTAGATAGAATAGATAATAATTAAATCTACTTTACACTCATAGAAATAAATATCTGGATATTTCATTGCAAAGTGTCTCAGTAATATTGTAGCTGTGTCCAGTGACTGTAATTAGTTCCAATGGTGTTGGTTTCTGAAGCATGTTACTTACTGGAACCCAAACTGTATTTTTTTTGGACAATTGAAAAGAAGTTGTTGGTCTAGACAGTACAGGTGAAAAAAAAGTGAATAAACATATCATTGTTTTCTCCACTTACACTGTAAAAAAAAAGTGTCGATCTACTAAAAAAACTTTAGTGATCCTTGTAATTACTAAAAAAATTTTAGTAATCTTAGTGGGTTACAAGAAAATCTGTAAGAATTACTAAAAAAAAGTTAGCAACGAATAGAGTTAATAATTTTATATTTTTAATAGCTATTACTAAAACTCACTTGGTGTGGCCTTGATAGCATAGTGGTTATAGTAACGGACTCCAGGCTAAAAGGTCCCGGGTTCGATACTGGCCACTGCCAAATACGCCGCTAATGTATGCAGTCTGAGTACTCTTAAATAAAGGGATTATGAATATCCTGACAGAGCATTAGCAATGTTTGGTGCTGCCATCTTTTGCAGTTTTGCCGAAAATCTTCCGCTCAAGAAGTCTGGATGCAGCTCGAAGGAAGCTCCTGCACTTCGAGCCCACGTAATGGTTATTAAAAATAATTTGGGAGCTATTACTAAAATTTGCTTGGTGGCTCATACTAAAAATTTTTAAGTTAGTTATACAAAAAATTCTTTTGTTCAGTTTACAAAAGAAATGCTTGTTTCGCTTGCAAAAAAAAAGTTTGTATTGGTTACTAAAAAATTCTGTGGAATACAAATTTACTAAGAAATTTTTAGTAACCTCTTGAATTTTTTTTTTACAGTGTAGCTCAATAATTATTCCAATCCAACACTTTTTATCACAAATGCACACAATATAATCATTTACTTTGAATGATAGCAAGCTTTTCCAAATTTTTGAGATATTGTGATCATTATACTGTTCACATGTAGATGTTACAAAGCACCTGATAACACTTTCACTTAATGATATAAATTGGCGATAGGCTTGTGTACCTGGAAAATGTTGGCAGAACAACTTTTAAGACAGAACCCAACCGAATTCTCCTAATGAGAAGCTAAATTAATTCTAGTAATGAACAAGTTAAAACATGATACATTCATTCACTATTCACTGAGTGATCATAACTAAATAGGACAGAACAAGAAAAATTGTTTTCAATCACAAAATCAAGCATGCAACAGTTTAAGACATGATATATTTATACACTGAATAAATAAAAGCAAAAATGAAAATTTGTTCTAAATTATAAAATGAAGTATGCAGTATTTACAGTTTAAACCATAATATATTTATGCACTGGCACATTAAAAATAAACAGGACAGGATAAGAAAACTTGTTCTCAGTCATAGAATTTAACAAAAGAGAATTTGTAAATTTGTCCTTAAATATTCTTACAGTTCACGAATGCCCATTTTTAATTAGTTGTTTGAAAAACGCATTAGTTTAGTTTTTTTTATGATCATTATATCACGTCAATGTATCTTGCGTAGGGACGTCAATGTGTACCGAAGAAAACTTTTAATAAGCATTATATGCTTGTAAAAAATGGAAAACAATCAGGCAAAAATGACAAGTAGATTAATGTCTGTGCGTAATACAGTAGATATTTAAGCTATAACAAATGAACAAGTGATGAAGCAGTGAATATGCTATTGGCGATCATGTCTGTAATTCATTAAGAATTCATTCTCCACAATGAGTACTTACCAGGATTAGATCCAATTTCATGTACCAATTTACATAATTCTGTGTTTTGTTTTCGGAGTTTTCCGTACGGATAATTTTAATTCTTTCCCGTCCGATTTCTTTTTTTATTAGTTTTGGAAAAATAGCATTCATGTACAAAAAATTAAAACTAGCTGTTCAAATTAAAAAAAAAATAAATTTATTAAATTTAATGAATATGTCATCTAATATTTAACGAATATATCATTTAGGGAATCTAAGGAATATGGCAAGCTAAGGAAGAATTTTTTAAGACTTTTCGAATCATCTCGTATTATAACAGGATTAAACAAACACTTTGTACTCAATGTTATTTTTTACTATAAATTATATGGTTGGAGAAGTAGGCCCAAAAGCATTTCTGAACCAAAAGTCTCTTACTATTTGTACTTTTTGGGGAAAATGTTATGAAATAGTCTTGACAAAATGTTAATCCTTTTGTCTCTATCGAATATGAACACGAAATATTAAATTCTCAAGTAAAAAATTTTAGCTTCATGGAAGAAGTAATAAGTCCAAGAATAACAATGTTTATTCTACAATTTTTAAGAGACGTGCTTGTCTATTGACCATATAAGGGTTTAGTTAAGAATGAAAAAGAAGAGAAAAGCCGGCATTTCATGTTGATATTGGGCATAGAAAACTTTTAAAAGACTGCAAGAAGTAGTAACATTTTTAAAAATAAAAACAGAAAAAGAGACTTTTGTTTTAGAAACGGTTCATTAAATTTCGAGTATCTGATTGATTTCTGATTTTTTAAAGATAAATGAACCCTTTTCAAAACGGTTTGTAACTTGACTGTATTACATTTTCGTATATTTTCTTCTTAGATAATGAGGTATTTATCTTTTTTTACAGCTTTGATCTAGTTATTAATGCATAATGTTAAAAAATGGTGGAAGGGTGAAGAAGAAGAGCAATATTTAAAAGTTCGTAAACACAATATAACAAACAATTTCCTTTAGAAAACTAAGATCGTAATCCATTTACGCTGACAATTAAATAGATTGTCTCATTCTAATCCGAATCCAGACTTTTCTTTTTCTTAACTTCGGATCTTTAATAATCATACAGAAATTAAGGGGGTAGGACACCTTTGAACACGTCGAAAAAGCAAAAATACCGCTATGTTCCAAGCTTCAAAACTTGTGTAATAATTCAAAAATAAAAATCAAACTTCATTTAAATATGAAGCTCATATTTAAATTTAGATAAAAAAATATATATAATTATTTATAAATTCATAAATAAATATTGAAATGATAAATTTAAAAATATACATAATAATGAGAGAAAAAAAAACAACACGTCTTGCGCGCATGATAAATTTTGAAAATATGCATATAAAGAGGAAATTCTGGTGAAAATAAATACATAATAGATGCATCTTTATACTAAAACCAGAATATTTGTAAAAAATATTGTCTAAATTAAAAAATTTACTTAATAATTTAAAAAATTAAAAATTTTCAATTTTTTAAATATATTTTCAAAGAAAAAAAAAACAAAATCTTACCTTTTTCTGGTTTTAAGTTGTAGATAATACAGAAATGAATATAGGGTAAAAATTTCTTTTGATTGTCATGCATAGTTTTTTAGTAACACTGCGCGCAGTATCAAAATTCATAGTTTTGAATAAATGCGATGCAAAGTTTAATTATCACATTTCGCTTATTATTATTGATATCTTGGTGTTCAGAATGCTCTTAAAGCATAAACAACACCTTCTTGCCATTTTTTATTTTTCTTCCTTTCTTTTTTCTTGTTTTTTAGCTCTATGAGCATCTAAAGTAAGGTGGTCTGGTGTAATAACGTCAGGCGGGGTAATAACGCCAAGTGCTAATATTTTGCATAATTATGAAATAATCTAGTAAATGACACCCATGTGCTCTGCGCAGAAGGGTTTTGAGTCGTATAGATTACAAAAAACAGCTTCAAGTTAATTTGTTTCATTTTTAGGTCTTATTGTTTTTACAAGCAACTAAAATTAACGCTTGATCTAAAATTTGCGAGATACGTTTTGTGATGTGAAGAATATTTTTTTATCCGGAAATACTTTGTTAATTACATAAATTTGTAGTACATTTCATGGACTTTCAAAATGTTGTTGAGGATTTTGGCTATTTCTTGAAATAATTTGTAATTTAAAATGTACAGCGCAATAATTATAACGGGGTAATAACGCCAATCCTTGGCACTAATACCCCGGTTGATTCCCTACAGTGACCGAGCTACATCCTAAATACTGATTCAAATAAACACAGTTAAAACTGTGCAATGTTTCTAATAATTCTATTTAAGGCGGTCCTTTTTAAGGAAAAAGAACCTCACGGTCTGATATTCTTTTGCCTCAGCCTCCCCCCCCCCCACACACACACACCACACCTTTATTTTTCTTACACTTTCACAAGAAATTGAACATTTTCAATAGCTTAGAATGCAATTTGTCAATTTCTAAGTTTGTAGAGTTTGCATTTTTAGAATTGGGCAATCTACGTGCAATTATTCCATCTTATTTCATAGTTTTGTTTGCTTGACGTTATTACCCAAATAGGTGGGTAATAACGCCAAATAGTATTGGTCAAGAAATCACGCCATTACATTTTATGAATACATATCTGTTAATTTTTTTTTTTTTTTTATACAGATAGTCAATGAGTTGCTGTATCAAATCATATATTTGTTTGAAAAATACAAACTAAAACTGAGCCGTGAAAATTGGTAGAACCTTAACGTGGCGTTATTACCCCAGGGTACCTTACTAAACAGTATGCGGTATTCTGCAATCGCATTTGACAACATCGGAAAAGCGAAAAACATCACTACGTTCCAAGTTTCAAAACTTGTCTAGTAAGTAAAAAATAAAAATATTTTTCTTTTCAAATATAGAGCACATATTTAAATTTATATTTAAAAAATATATATACTTGTAAATTCATAAATAAATATTGAAATGATAGTTTAAAAATATGTCAAATAGTAAGAGATTAAAAAAAAAAGTCTTGCGCGCATGATAAAATATGAAAATTTGCATATAATGAAGAAATTTTGATGAAAATAAGTACATAATAATATAGTCTTTATTCTAAAACCAAAATATTTGTAAAAAATATTGACTAAATTGAAAAATTTTGAAAATCTAAAAATTTAAATTATTTTAAAATATTTTCAAAGTAAAAAAAACACGCAAAAATAAATAAATAAATAAAATCTTTACCTTTTCCGATTTTAAGTTGTAGATAATACAGAAATGTATATGTGGTAAAAATTTCTTTTGATTGCCATGCATAGTTTTTTAGTAACACTGCGTGCAGTATCAAAATTCAGCGTTTTGAATAAATGCGACGCGATGTTTAATTATCACATTTCGCTTATTATTATTGATACCTTGATGTTAAGAATGCTCATAAAGCATTCACAACCCCTTCTTGCCCTTTTTACTCATTCTTCCTTTCTTTTTTTCTTGTTTTTTAGCTCTATGAGCCTCTAAATTACTAAACAGTATGAAGTTTTCTGCAATCGCATTTGACAACATCGAAAAAGCGAAAAACATCACTACGTTCCAAGTTTCAAAACTTGTCTAGTAAGTAAAAAATAAAAATATAATTTATTTCAAATATGAAGCACATATTTAAGTTAATATATAAAATATTTATATACTTGTAAATTCGTTAATAAATATTGAAATGATAATTTTAAAACATGTAAGATAATAAGAAAAAAAAACACATCTTGCGCGAATAATTTGGTGTTTAAAATGCTCCAGGAGCGTAAACAACACCTTCTCGTCTTTTTTTATTCTTTATTTTTCTCTTTTTTTCCCTGTCTTTTGGCTCTACGAGCTTCTAAAGTGTTGCACAGTACTCGTTTTTCTGCATTTGCAATTCTTTCTTGATCGGTATTTTCTGCAAATAAAATACTTTGCATCCCAGGTGTAATTCCATGTTGTCTCATAATGTTTAGATGAGATTTTTTTCCATCATTAAAATTTGCAGCTGCTAAATTAACACTTGTTTCTACAATGTGCCTGCCTGAGTTTTTTTCTTTTGAACAAAATGTCCATATTAGAGAATTCAGGGATTCATTTGTGTTTCGTGTTTTTCCGCCAATGCATTGTTTCAATAGAGTGGGATGTGACAAGTCTTTAAAAATCGGTTTGATGGCATCCATTATTGCAACAGGTAAGGAATTAATATGTTTAAATTTATTGAGTGTACCATTAGCCTTGGCTACATTATGCTGACACCATGATTCTGCTCCTTTAGGGCAAAAATCATGAATCGCTTCTTTATCATTAGATCGCGTATGATACCAAATTGCCCATATTGCTTTCTGCATTTCTTTATAGTCAATTCGAATGTTGTCTAATAGCCATCCCATAATACGTTATAAGTTTATCAATTACAGAATCAGTTAGTCGACCTTTACCACCGATATTCTTTTTGTCGCTTAGTTTTTTTACCACCAAAATCACTTTTTAATTTACGCAATCGGGAGCCCATTCTTTTTTGTACATGTCCAACACATTCGATTTTTGATACTGGCATGCTATAAGGATCTGACTTTGTGATAGACAAGAAAGTCTTGCAGTCACCATCTCCAACATAATTTAAATATCCAACACCATGTTTTTCTTCAGAACGAGTAAACATGCTTATCATTCCATTTTCTTCCATCTGTCCCGATGAACCCGAATGATTCTTGGTGCACACTTTTTCATGTTCGCTCTTCCACTTTTTCAAATATTCCCCAGTTAATTTTTTTGCAGTCTCACAACCCTTACAATATGAGCATGAAACATAACGGTCAACGACTTTTCCTGTTTCACTGCCAATAAGTGTCGATACGCCATATAGTGATAAATGGCCTCTAGTTTTCCAGGATCCGTCACCACTGACAGTTAAATTTGTATCCTCTGTCATTTTTACTTCCTTTTTAACAGCGGCTTTCATGCTATTTTCAGCAACTATGTGTGTGGCTGACTTAATATGCCTCACAATTTTGTTATAAGCTTTTCGAGTCGCTGGTGGTGAAACATCGATAGAGCCGCAGAAGGATTTCATATCTAAATAGCCTTTTCTTATACCTCTCATGGTAAAAACAAATCTTCTATTTACATCGGATGTATTTTTCTTTTCCCCAATCATTTTTGAGTTTTTTAAGGCTGTAATTAAACCACATTCCTTGCAAATGATGTTTATGTTTGTTAAGAGCCCATATATAACATCTGATGACACTGATACTTGGCTATGGCATTGTTTACAGCATAAAAATTGTTCTAATGCAGTAAATAATATATTCTTTTCCATTATTACATATCCATCAAAATTGCCATCGTCATTTTCATAGTTATTTTTAACATCTGACGAAGCAAGCTTTTTAGATGAAGCAGATGTATTTAACATTTCTGTATCACGTTGATTTTGTGTATGTTGATTGCCGAGAAACTGACTTCTTTTCCTCTTTTTTGGCCCGATGCTCTTTGTTGACTGATTTCGCTCATTGTTTGATCTCAAGTATTATATTTAAATAATAAATAACACAAAGTATCAAATTATGAAAAATAGGGGTGAGAGTGTTCCGCGTTTTTACATACCAGTATAATATTAGAGAAAATAGTGTTCTGTTAAATCGCAGCATTTTTCGTTTGAGTAAAATAACATTTTCTCTGAGATTATACTGGTGGGAAAAAAACGCGGAAAACCGCGGAAAATTCTCATCCCTATAAAAAACTTGCACTTAAAATGGATGAAGCTAGCTAAATAGTACGAGAATCATACGATCGAACACGAGGTCGCAAACATAACTCTAAATAAATATTTATCAGCTTCGAACAAAAGTTTAGTTGTTTAGAAGCTTCTCCCTTACGTGGAGAGAAAAATAAAAACGCCAAAACCAAGGAGAAAATAATTTAAAATGGAAAAATCCTCGGTGTCGGTAAGCAATGTAAATGTAAACAAAGCCAACAGCTGATGTGACTGTCCCTTTAAATAGCTGTAGTGAAATTTGTAGTCCCAATAAAACTGCCTTAATTAGTAAACTAATGGGAATTTTTTAATGCGTTTTTTTCGTATTGTTCAGAAATGATTACAGATTCAAAATATATGTAATAAAAAAAATCAAAAATTTTTATGGTTTAAAGGTATCCTACCCCCTTAACGAAATTTTGAACAGGCATACCTCTTTATGTGCACTGATAAAAAATTGCTGCATTTTGCTGCAACGCACTCCATCGCTTGTATATAATATCTCTATTCCAACCAATGAAAAAACTCCATTTCACGGTCAAGTAACCGTTTTCTATACAAGCAGGGGAGTGCGCTGCAGCAAAATGCAGCAAATTTTTATCAGTGTGGGATGCTACGACATCATAAAAGCGAGTTCTGAGTAATTCAGCGAGACCATGGGCGTGTTCAGTACAACTTACCGGTTACTTACCGGTTACGTACTGATTGTAGACAAGTACGAAATAAAAATCAAGGCGAAGTGTGATGTCAGCTACGATTCAACAGGATAGTTTTCATTGGTGCCACAATTCGCTTTCGTACTGCCCTACAATCGGTCGGTAACATTGGTTACTTTGGTAAGTTGCGCTGAACACGCCCCATATATGTCAAAAACGGAATATGAAGCATCTTGTACGGAATATAAAACGCGTTCCAAAGTGCTATTTGAATGCGGATATCTATTTCAACGCTTTACGTGATACTGTTACTTTTCACACGCAGCAAGGTAAGTTACTTGACTATTCCATTGAACCATCTTCATTAATGTAAAAAATGTAAACGAAATTTAGGTTCGGATTGGAATAAGACACGCTGTATTTTAGGCTCAATTTTTTTTTATTGAACAACACACATCTGACTTGTGTGCTTAACATGAATGCCGGCTTATAAGTCATCGTCACTATACAGGGACGAGATAGCAAAAGTAAGTTTTAACACACGAGAGAATACAACCGGGAGCTCCACTTAAAGAGTGTGTGAAATGGGGCCAGCGAGAATCAAACCCATAGCCTCGTACGTGGAGTGTCGATGCAGAAAACTTTTCAAATTTTCAACAGTGTATTATATTAGTTTTGTAATCTGCTCTAACTTTGTTTAAACTTAATTTAATGACAAAAGAACAATTTTTTCCAGTGAAATTTCCCCACATAAATACAGCTGAGTTTAAAAAGCTTTCTTAAAGAACAAATCACATCATATGGCGACTTAATTTAGTTAATGGATAACAACAAAATATGTCTTTTTAACTTTTTTTCCTTTTTTTCGGACACCAGTGAATACACTGTAAGAAAAATTGATCCCATTGCTGCATCGTCACTCACCCGCTTTTATAAAATATCTCTCTTTTGACCCATGAGATTGCTCCATAATAGGGTGAAGTAATCGTTTTCTATAAAAGCGGTGGAGTGACGATGCAGCAAAAGGGTCAAATTTTTAACAGTGAATATAGGAGACCAGTATTGATTTATGATTGATATTCTGTTAACTTCTATGAGATGTTTGAACACATACAAAAGTGACAGGACTATTACAAATAATGCTCTTATTTGTTTTCGCAAATCGGCCAATAATTAATAACTTTTTACTTCATTGCATTTTACACGCTGTTGGTTCTGTTGATATTATATCTTAAAATTAATTCTTAATATGGTTCAAGAACTTTTTATAACCAAATTAAATGTATGTTACAGGAGCTTGTTTACACTAACCAGAAGTGTTAGATAGAATGCATATTCACAGTATCCGCAAACAAACTCTTCGAGAGGGTTGAATTCTGAAAGGGATTGGCCGACGCGTTTTCACGTAACTTGGCGAGCGATAGATGCTTCCGTCGAGGAGTTTGATTTCCTTCCGAACCGAGTACAAAGTAACTTTTCTCTTGCAGCATTGCATTGGATGGAACGTGTCTTACTGAAAGCTGTACACTTTAAAAGTTTTTAAACACAAATTTTTACTTTGTACTCGGTTTACTTTGTACTCGGCTCCGAAGGAAATCAAACTCGACGGAAGCGTCTATCGCTACGCCAAGTACAATTATTGCCAAGTTACGTGAAAACGCGTCGGCCAATCCCTATCAGAATTCAACCCTCCCGAAGAGTTTCTTTGCGGATACTGTGAATACACTGATAAAAATTTGCTGCATTTTGCTGCAGCGCACTCCTCTGCTTGTATAGAAAACGGTTACTTGGCCGTGAAATGGAGTTTTTTCATTGGTTGGAATACAGATATTATATACAAGCGATGGAGTGCGTTGCAGCAAAATGCTGCAATTTTTTATCAGTGTATGCAGATATAACATCCTTATTTTCCCCAAACAATATTCTTAATTTTGCTTATAAATAATTTTTTAATCGACTTCAAATAAGGAGGTTATGAATTCGACCTGTATGTATTTTTTGTTCATCCATAAATTCCGTAAATATGAATCAATTTCTATAATTCTTTTTTGTTTGAAAGTGTAAGATGTCCGTGTGGTACAATTAAAATTTCACGATATTCTAATAATTAAAAATTTGAACAATAAAAATATTAAAAATTCAAATTCTTATTGAAGCAGTCATTCAATTAGAACCTTTCATTTTACAGACAATTACACTGTTAAAAATCTGCTGCATTTTGCTGCAACGCACTCCACCGCTTGTATATAATATCTCTATTCCAACCAATGAGAAAGCTCCATTTCACGGGCAAGTAACCATTTTCTATACAAGCAGGGAGTGCGTTGCAGCAAAAATGCAGCAGATTTTTAACAGTGTACTCTTACACCGATACGAGATCTTTTTTCTTCAAAGTGCGAAATTTTGAATGCACAACTCCCGTGATCTACACTGTTAAAAATCTGCTGCATTTTGCTGCAACGCACTCCACCGCTTGTACATAATATCTCTATTCCAACCAATGAGACAGCTCCATTTCACGGCTAAGTAACCGTTTTCTATACAAGCAGGGGAGTGTGTTGCAGCAAAATGCAGATTTTTAACAGTGTAGATAGAATTTGCTTGTTTGGTTGGTTGGCAAGTGCTGAGTCATATGCTACTACCCGTAAGGGACGCTTTTGTTTCGAAAATCCAGAATAGATTTTGCGCTATTAGCGAAAGGAGATTGATCAATGTGAAAATTTACACTGTTATAAATCTGCAGCTGTAGCTGCATAATCACTCAACCGTTTGTATAGATTTCTATTTTCACCGATGAAAATCCCCTGTCCATATGTTGATTAGAACATAGTAATAAATTTAATAAACTTAGTAAGAAATCTTTAGAAATAAATCTTTAAAATTCAGACTCTTTTCGAAGCAGTCGTTCAATTAGAAGCGTTCATTTTTCATGTTGTTACTCTTACGAAGATACATGATCTTGCGAAATTTTGACTGGACTAGATTCACATCAATTTTGCGCTATTGAGAAATGAGATTGACCAATAAGAAAATTTACTTACTTTAAGCAGCGGCAATTTCGCAAAAAATGCAAACTTCTAATTGGTCAATCTGGTTTCGTTAATAGCGCAAAATCTACCGGATCCCGGCCAAGTTCTTTTTCGCTGTTAGCGAAATGAGATTTGCTAATCAGAAGCCAGTATTTTTGTTAACTTTTCGCTGTTTTCTTCAAGCAGTGAAAAGTTTGCAAAAATGCAGGCTTCTGATTGGTCAATCTCGTTTTGCTAAATCATGAAAAAAATATATGGATAGCAGCCACTGTTGCAGAGATGCGAGTACTTTCCAAAGTGCGAAATCTTAACTGGATTAATTCTTTTATACACTGAAATTTAAGGCCTGCATCGATGCTTACAGGCAACAAAAATAGGTTCCAAAAAAGCTGAAAATCCACTTTTAAAGTACCTTTATATGTTAGAGCACAAGTGCCTGTGCATCAGAGTGCTTTTTATGCCGGATGCATAAAAAAAAATTACAGTACATTGCTATGTGTATCGATACTGTCTTGAAATTCAGGTTCAGTTACCAAGTTAAATATCAGAATGCTTTCAGATTTTCCTTTGACAGAATTCCTCGATATCAAAGTGGTAATATACGGGGATATTTATTAGGTTGAGACGAATCTAGACAAAAGAAAATGGGGAAATATTTTGATGAACTTGCCATTAAAGTGAAGCTAGTTAACATGCTACACTCGTGTAATCGTACTTGTTTAGGAGACTATCGCCAAGTTTTGGAATAGAAAATTCCTACATTTTGTGTAGTTTGGAAAACCATGCCTGTCAAAGCACAGTCTGAACATAGAATGTTGCCACTCTCATATAGAGGCAGTCAAGTTCCGGTTATCGGATTCAAACTCAATATACAAGCACCAGTGCTCATTTCCGATGTCGTTATTGATTAATTAGATGACTACAGATTATTCATTAAATCATGGTACGTTTTTGATAACATTTTCATTTTTGGTTTTTGTGACTGAAAGGAGAGCGTTTTAATACCGGGTGTCCCAAAAATGACTGATGGATTTTAAAATTCAATAACTTGCAAATGGTGACAGCTATTTAAAAAAAAATTCCAGGAGGATTATGTATAATGTCAGGAGTTTTTTTACCGTATTTTTTTATTTTAGTTCGCATTTCAAACAATAGGTGGCGCTGACGGCGATTGAAGGCCAGGTGATCAGTGCTGAGTGAGGCGTCGACCTGGCCTTCAGTCGCCGTCAGCGCCACCTATTGTTTGAAATTCGAACTAAAATAAAAAATTACGGTATAAAAAAAACTCCTGACATTATACGTAACAATAATGCAAAAATTTTTTTAAAAGCTGTCACCGTTTGCAAATTATTGAATTTTAAAATCCATCAGTCATTCTTGGGACACCCGGTATGTACCAATATATGGAGATACTTTACTTACGTTATCTCACTTTGATATACTCTGATTGTGTAAGGACATTTTAGTGGTGGATTTTTAGCTTTTCGACGACCTCCTTCGATATTGGTAGATTTCATTGTGGACCTTAAGGTTTGTTGCATGTGGTAAATTTCCGAAGTACGAGATCTTTTCAAAGTGCTAAACCTTAACTGGACAAGTTCTCACATCCACTAAACGGAAACTAACATCCATAAGAACCGACATCGGAAGTAGCTACTTCCGTTGCCAAAAAGATAAAAATCCAGTACTCTACATGTTGTTTCGGAAGAAAAAAAATATCTCCATAAGTCAGCGCACAATAATGCGCATTGCTATATGTAGCGACATTGTCTTTAGATTGAGATTTGGTACACCAAGATATAAGAATGATTTTAGATTTTGTCCAGGTAAGATTCCTTGATATGCAAATGACGACACACGGGGTATAGTATATGATTGAAACGATTCTGGACAAAAGCGAATCACTAAACATCTTGTTGGAGTCGGCCATTATTATCAATCTTTATAACTTCTCGCACACGTGCAATCGAGTTCTCTCATGCAGCTATCATCAAGATCTGCAATAGAAAATCGCTAGCATCGCTATAGTTGTGACAAAAACGTATATCGAAAAACTGTCTGGGCATCCAATGTTTTGGATATATCAGTTTTGGATTCCTCATCCAATCATCCGTTCCTTTCCCATGCCATTACTGCTTTTATGAGAATTAGATTTTACTGTTTGTCTGCTGAAGAATAGAGCGATTTTTCATAAAATCTTTCTTTTTGCTATTTCTGACTGAAGGGGAAGTACTTTTGACTATACTAGAAAAGCATTATATTATACTTTGATATATGCAATATTTTTGCTGTACATTTATTTATGTAAGCAAACACTTTGCCGCTCTCTGATGCTTAAGGACACTTTACGTGACGGATTGTCAGCTTTTCGATATCTTCACTGTAAAAAATTCGACCCTTTTGCTGCATCGTCACTCCTCCTCTTTTATAAAAAACGATTACTTCGGCCTATCATGGAGCCTTCTCATGGGTCAAAAGAGATATATTCTATAAAAGCAGGAGAGTGACGATGCAGCAGAAGGGTCAGATTTTTTACTATGTATTTCTGAGGTCCGTAAGAATCGATGTGGACCTTAAAGTTTGATGAATGCGGTAACTTTTCGAAGAGCGAGATCTTATCTAGACAAATTACCTTATCCGAAAAACCTAAAGATCCACAAAGATTTTCGAATAGGTTAAAATGAAATAAGAAATCAGGGGTCGCAGCGTCCCTAAAATTTTCACACTGTCCTACCACAATTTTAAAAGATGATAGTTATTGTAGATTTCTAACGTAGATGTTAAAGGAATCTGACACGAATATTTTTCATTTAAAATACCTGTAGGAAAGTGCGAAAATTTAGGGACGCTGCGACCCCTGAGAAATTGACTAGCAAATTGAATACATCAAAGCCCAGCAAAGTACATCTATTAGTCAATGCATTGCAAAGAGACACCAGATGTCAGTACTCATAATTGAGTATTACAGTTTGAATAACTAAAAACTAGGAAAAAAATAAGCTTTAAAAAATAAATCAGCCGACTTCAAAAAAGCTCTAAAAAGAATTAAATAATTCTTTAAAATTCTCTAATATCAAAACGTTATCCAAAAATCTTACATCGGATATCAGGTACCGGCATAAAAACGGTTAAATTTAATGTATACACTGTAAAAAAATTGACACTTTTGCTGCATCGTCACTCCACCACTTTTATATAAAATGATTACTTCAGCCTATTATGGAGCATTTTCATGGGTCAAAAGAGAGATATTCTATAAAAGCGAGGGAGTGACAATGCAGCAAAAATGTCAAATTTTTTACAGTGTATAATTTAATAACCTCCAAACATGGATTTTACAGAGAATATATTTTACAAGAGATGAATTTACATATTTATGATTTAATTTATGAATATATATATATATATATATAAAGTAATGAATTTCTTTTTGAAGCCGTTGCCAAACTACACTGTCAAAAATCTGCTGCATTTTGCTGCAACGCACTCCACCGCTTGTATATAATATCTCTATTCCAACCAATGAGAAAGCTCCATTTCACGGGCAAGTAACCATTTTCTATACAAGCAGGGGAGTGCGTTGCAGCAAAATGCAGCAGATTTTTAATAGTGTATCACAGTCTATAATCATCATCACTATTTTAGTTGTGGTACTAGGCACAGTATATTCACAATTCTTATTATATTTAAGATAATTTGGCACTAATTTCAAAAAGTAATTTATTACTTTTTATATGTATATATTCATAAATTAAATCATGAACATGTAAATTCATCTCTTGTAAAAAAATATTCTCCCTAAAATCCATGTTTTGTGGATATTAAATTATATATATTAAATTTAACCGCTTTTATGCCGGTACCTGATAACCGATGTGAGATTTTCGCATAACGTTTTGTCATCAGAGAACTTTAAAGAATTATTTAATTCTTTTTAGAGGGTTTTTTTAAGTCTGTTGATTTATATACAGTCGAGTCTCTCTATTACGAAACTCCATACATCGAATTTCTCTATATAACGAATTTTTAGTAAGAACGGTCCCCTTTTAGCATGATTACATTAAAAACAGTCTCTATATAGCGAAATATCTATCTCCATACAACGAATCTTTTCATAAATTGGTCTTAATTTATTCAGTTTTAAAAAGCTTCGAAATCATGTGTAATCAATTTTCCATTACTTATTTTTGATTTATCGCCAGTGCTGAGTTTTTTTATATTACTTCTCTCCTTGTTTTTTAAATCCAATAAATTCATCTCACCTCCCACACACCTTTCCACATCCTTCTCAAACAGTATCAATTGGATTGATACACATGTAAGAGAGGAATTAATGAGAGGCACATAAGAGAGGCCTTCAAATGGAGGGAAATGTTAACTACAATTTTTCATTCCTTGCTAAAAATTGAGCTTTTTTTTTTTTTTGAGAGAGAGAGCTACAATTTTAAAATCAAAACAACAAAACATTACAAATTTCTTTGTCTATAATTAATCCAAGTCTTCCTTATTTGATTTTCATTAGGTTAATATTTACTTTTAGACATTTCAAATTCTTAATTCAAAAGATCAAAAATAATATTTTTTCAAATTTCACACATTAAATATGATTTTTAACATCCTTCTCTATGCATCGAATTTCTCCATATAACGAATTTTTTACTGGAACGGTGGATTTCGTTATATAGAGACTCGACTTTCATTCATTTGATAAAAAGCTTATTTTATCTTAAAATTAATTGTTTTGCATTATTCTATTACATAATTTCATAGAATAAAGAGAAATAAACCCCATTTAGTATTTATTTATACGTCTATCTATTTAGTATTTATTTATATATTATACATATACTTATAAAATTAGTATATAAAATAAAAATTAATTATATAAAATTACATTATATTTTGTTATAGTATTTTCTTATTCATTTTTGAGTTCTAGTGTAATAATAATATTTTAAATATTTAAAAAAATTTCATTTGATTATATTTTTATACAATATGTTTTGATTATTTTACAATTTATTAAATTAACTGTTAACTGTAATATTATACAATCCCTCCATACGCTTGTCAGTATCATGTGCAAGTTTATGAGGTCTAAATAATAACGGTTAGTAATGCTTATCTACTCCATACTTTCTATTTTTCTGTCTGATTAAAATTAGTTCATTAAAATATATTATTATTTCTGAAATGTTCCAATGTAATTAATATTGCATTCCTAATGTTTCAGTTTGTGCCTTTTCCATTCACAAATAATTTCCTTTTACATCATGTATCGTAGCTGATCAGGCTATTTGAGTATATTAATTTGCTCTCGTAATGCTGTCGTCAAACAGAAATCAATTGCTATTTACTTATATTGTGGAATATTGCTTTCGATAATGTTTTTCGCAATGTAAATTTTCATTGTATTCTTGTCATATTTTTACATTTTGTCCCCCCCCCCCTTTTACCTTCTGTTTTCTCCAAAAAACTTTTACTTATTTTTTCAATTTTATATATTTTATGAATTTAAGATTAATTAGATATTCAACTTTAGTGTATTATAATTAATGGTTCATTTATCGATTGTCGATTTATCATGTAATTTATTGATGGTAATCTAAAAAAGTTTTATTAAAGAAAAAATAATTTTAGCTTCTTTAAATATTAATTTAAGTTAAGGGGTCTCGGTAGTCTTTATTCTACAAAAATTTGCGAAAATATTTATTTTCTAATTTCTTGCTTGAATTATGCTTTTTTATCCCTAGTATGATGTGATGAAGTTTCGTAAAGATACGAGTTTTATAAATACGGTTAAAAGCCATTTTATTACATCGCTAGCCTTTTACATGGCTCATCAGTTTATCTTTTTCCAAAGAATTAGCATGTTCAAAGTGATAAAACTCTTATGAATATTTTTAAATTGACTTTGAAATTAAAATTTTTTTTCTGCTGTTACTTATGGTCCATTTGATAAAACTAAGTATCAAATTTACAATACAGTAAAAAGTTTCTTTTCACACATAAAAAATGTAAAATAAATTGAGTTTTTACTATATTATTACACATATTTACAAATCTTATTTTCTCCCCCAAAATAATTAACTTGAGGCGAATCCGATACTTAAAATTATACAGCATACTTTTAAAGAGGTTTTAAATAAAAATTAGCTCAAAATATTAAAGATTGTACGAGAAGATACATTTTAAAATTTACTTAATTTTTTCAAATTTTGCCTGAAGAGTTTCTTGATGGAATCATTTTTCTTCATTGAGGTCTGTATTATTATGCTAAAAACGTACTTTAAAGTTCAAAAAATATTCAAAGATAACGAATCATCTGAAAGGGTACAAACTGAAATAAAATTGATTATTGACCAGCAAAGTGAAACACATTTGGTGGCACAAGAATTAGTTGTTATTTGTTTTTAAAATTATGCTTTAACTTATTTTGATTCCGAATGAAATTTTCCCATTTTGATACGTAAAATTACATTAAATCTTCACATATATGTAGAGGACAGATAAAGAAAACAGGAGCATGTAATCTTCACCATCTGGGTCATAAGTTTTCTTCATTAAGAGATTCTTATCTGAGCTAATGCGTTTTTATCCTATCATTTTCAGGTGATTCTTCATCGATGCTAATAAATATATTATCCCAGGCTTACATTTTCCTCTAAACGCTTATTTTAATATTAGAAAATGAAACAAAGTAACAACGTATTAAATGTATTTAAGAATCGATAAAATAATGTTGATATTTTCAAATAAATAAAAACGGGTTGGAATGTTAGAAATTTATATTTTTCGAAATTTTTAGAGTGGTGCAGGAATTTATGCAATGTGCTTGCATCTGCTTGTTAATGAAATTCTAAATGCGGTATTGGCTCTTACAAATCTACTGATCTCTCACTTTATACATACAGAGTGTACGTAAAGTAATGGTGCAATTTTCACTGGTCATAAGAAATTAACGAAAAAGATGGTAATGTGAAATTTTGACCAAATAAAAGAAAAAACTCTCCAAGTTTCATACCTATTCAGTGCAATTCGATGTGGTCTCTATTTGTTGCGCTATACATCTAAAGCTGCTATCAGATTCATCAACATTTCGAGAGACTTTTGAGACAACACTTGATTTCCTCCAACTTTTCGTGAAATATCCGCACAACATCCAGTGTGCTAGACAAACAGCAATGTCATCCAAGTTTCATACCTATTCAGTGAAATTCGATGTGGTATCTATTTGTTGCGCTATACATCTAAAGCTGCTATCAGATTCACCAACATTTCGAGAGACTTTTGAGACAACACTTGATTTCCTCCAACTTTTCGTGAAATATCCGCACAACATCCAGTGTGCTAGACAAACAGCAATGTCATCCAAGTTTCATACCTATTCAGTGCAATTCGATGTGGTCTCTATTTGTTGCGCTATACATCTAAAGCTGCTATCAGATTCACCAACATTTCGAGAGACTTTTGAGACAACACTTGATTTTCTCCAACTTTTCGTGAAATATCCGCACAACATCCAGTGTGCTAGACAAACAGCAATGTCCTCCAAGTTTCATACCTATTCAGTGCAATTCGATGTGGTCTCTATTTGTTGCGCTATTCATCTAAAGCTGCTATCAGATTCACCAACATTTCGAGAGACTTTTGAGACAACACTTGATTTCCTCCAACTTTTCGTGAAATATCCGCAGAACATCCAGTGTGCTAGACAAACAGCAATGTCCTCCAAGTTTCATACCTATTCAGTGCAGTTCGATGTGGTCTCTATTTGTTGCGCTATACATCTAAAGCTGCTATCAGATTCACCAACATTTCGAGAGACTTTTGAGACAACACTTGATTTCCTCCAACATTTCGTGAAATATCCGCACAACATCCAGTGTGCAAGACAAACAGCAATGTCCTCCAAGTTTCATACCTATTCAGTGCAATTCGATGTGGTCGCTATTTGTTGCTCTATATATCTAAAGCTGCTATCAGATTCATCAACATTTCGAGAGACTTTTGAGACAACACTTGATTTCCTCCAACTTTTCGTGAAATATCCGCACAACATCCAGTGTGCTAGACAAACAGCAATGTCATCCAAGTTTCATACCTATTCAGTGCAATTCGATGTGGTATCTATTTGTTGCGCTATACATCTAAAGCTGCTATCAGATTCACCAGCATTTCGAGAGACTTTTGAGACAACACTTGATTTCCTCCAACTTTTCGTGAAATATCCGCACAACATCCAGTGTGCTAGACAAACAGCAATGTCATCCAAGTTTCATACCTATTCAGTGCAATTCGATGTGGTATCTATTTGTTGCGCTATACATCTAAAGCTGCTATCAGATTCACCAACATTTCGAGAGACTTTTGAGACAACACTTGATTTCCTCCAACATTTCGTGAAATATCCGCACAACATCCAGTGTGCAAGACAAACAGCAATGTCCTCCAAGTTTCATACCTATTCAGTGCAATTCGATGTGGTCGCTATTTGTTGCGCTATATATCTAAAGCTGCTATCAGATTCATAAGCATTTCGAAAGACTTTTGAGACAACACTTGATTTCCTCCAACTTTTCGTGAAATATCCGCACAACATCCAGTGTGCTAGACAAACAGCAATGTCATCCAAGTTTCATACCTATTCAGTGCAATTCGATGTGGTCTCTATTTGTTGCGCTATACATCTAAAGCTGCTATCAGATTCACCAACATTTCGAGAGACTTTTGAGACAACACTTGATTTTCTCCAACTTTTCGTGAAATATCCGCACAACATCCAGTGTGCTAGACAAACAGCAATGTCCTCCAAGTTTCATACCTATTCAGAGCAATTCGATGTGGTCTCTATTTGTTGCGCTATACATCTAAAGCTGCTATCAAATCACCAACATTTCGAGAGACTTTTGAGACAACATTTGATTTCCTCCAACTTTTCGTGAAATATCCGCACAACATCCAGTGTGCTAGATAAACAGCAATGTCCTCCAAGTTTCATACCTATTCAGTGCAACTCGATGTGGTCTCTATTTGTTGCGCTATACACCTAAAGCTGCTATCAGATTCACCAACATTTCGAGAGACTTTTGAGACAACACTTGATTTCCTCCAACTTTTCGCGCAATATCCGCACAACATCCAATGTGCTAGACAAACAGCAATGTCCTCCAACTTTTTTCTGCAGTTCCAAAAAAATCTTCTCTAGACAAGACTTTTCATCCAACATCGAACATTTCAACGAATCAGAGATAAGCGGTTGATACGAGTAGGCGATAAATATTAACGCCTGGTACTAGTAATACTGACTTTCGTCCTTTTTCTCCAACTTTTCCCAAGACAATTGTAACCTTTTTCTCTCTTTGAACGAGAAAAAGTTGGGGTTAAGATCGGCTGAAAAGTTTGTCGTGCGTAAAGTTCGTGAATCTGATAACAGCTTAAAAGATATTTAAGTTCTTCACATACTCAACGCCTGGTATAATAAAGTGAATAGTGTTTGCGATTCGCTGTTTCAAATGGAGACCACATTGAACTGCAATGAATGTGTATTAAGCATGGAGATGGACAGTTTTTCTTTTATTTTGTGGCGATTTCACATTTCTATTTTGTTTCGTTGATTTCTTGTAATTAGTCAAAAGTACACCATGACTTTACGGACATACTGTATAATATATACATATATATAGCAAGTCGAAAATTGCACGTCAAAGGTAGCAAGTGAGGTCCGTTTGAACTTTAATGAAGTCTTTTTAATATTTATACTGGGTGTAAATAATATACAGTACTTCGAATACAGTATAGTATCCAAACAATTTTGTATCCTTGTAAATACTATATGCTTTCTATTATAAGGAAATAATTTATAGTAAACCTCAGCAACGTATATCAGTTTCATAAAATGTGAAATAACTTAATATAATTAAAAAATGCGCCAAATAATGTTTCTCCCTATGCCATTATGTAATGGAACATTTTTATGTGGCCTTGTAAATTAATAATAAATATTTTTTGCACCACAGATTTTACAGAATGTACATTTTAGTATGTACTTCATAGATGCATATCAATTTTATTATGTTCGGAAGAGTGTAACATCATTAAAACAAACTTGAAACTATTCTTTCCCATTAACCGTACTGTAACTGAATACTTTTGATTGTCCTTGTAATTGAACTATACACCCGATTTTGATTAAATTTGAAATGACTCGACAAAATTATATAATAATTTTATATTTTAAATTTCAAACGATTCAGTTCAGTAGTTTTTGCGTTGTTATATGCGGACAGACGGACATACTGAACGACAACTCTAGGTGCTACGTATTTACACAATTATGATCGCACCTAAAGAAAAAAAAAGGATACGAACGATTTTTGTTTTTATTAGGTACTTATTTTTATTTTTAGTTATTTTTAAGATAAAATAAAACATTTAATTTTAATAGTATAAAAATCAGAATGATTAGCAGCTGAAAACATCGTTTATTAATCAAATATTAAAGCTCAAAGTTTTTAAATTCATTGTCTGCACTAAATTTGAAATAAAAAATGCAGCATTTAATTTATGTAATCTGACAATCAACAATTTTTTAAATCTGAATATATTTAATTAAATAATACTTTTATTCTTTTTTTAATTATTATTATTTAAAGGTTTTGTAAAATCTACTCAATTACTTCATCGGATATTTTGCAGAAATCTATAAAGAATGTTGCTCAGATGAATAACATCGTATATATATTATTTTGCATCGTTTTATACACACCTGAGAATAAATTTCTTTCTCATACATCATATTTTCATCTGACATAACCTAAAAAATATGTTGCTGTCAAAAGTATGTTTTCCTAATGAAGGAAACATCAATGAAATTCCAAACATCATAACTATCAATTACGAATCTTATCACTAATCTTGTATGTTTTGAATCAAGTAAAATAGTTAATGTTTTTATTCTTGTAAAAAATCGTATAAAGTTATTTCCAAGCTCAATTACTTTATGTAAATAGCTCCCTTCTCTTCATTTGTACGAAGCTTTCATTGAAAAAAATATAAATAACAGGCTTGCCTTTTGATATTAAACAGATGAAAATGAGTTGAAATTCCATGTACATTCCTGGAATTACCATGTTGTAATAACTAAGAATATTAATACATTTCTTTATATTTATGATACAATTACAAACATTACTTTTATAATTAAAAAATAAAAACCTTCCCTAAACAGTGTCTAGCATTGAGTATTAAAAGTCAAAACTAGATAAAAACAAGCTTTTTAAATTGACTTTTTTTACTATTTTATGCAAATTATATTGTTCTATTTTCATCGTAAACTAGCTTATGAATGCATCATAATTTTTACTTTCTTCTATCTTAACAAGAAAAAAAGTATTAGATTCGTGAAATTTTTCGAATTCCGTTTTTTGACGGATTTACACGTTTTAGGGGTCAGAGATTACAAAAAACATGTTCTTACACACACTAAAAAAATATGACTATTTTGCTGCATCGTCACTCCACCGCTTTTATAGAAAACGACTACTTCAAGCTATCATGGAGCATCCTCATTGGCCAAAAGAGTGACATTCTATGAAAGCGGGGGAGTGACGATGCAGCAAAAGGGTCAAATTTTTTACAGTACATGTCTGAGGTCCCTAAGAATCGATGTGGACCTTAAAGTTTGATGAATGCGGTAACTTTTCGAAGAGCGAGATCTTATCTAGACAAGTTACCTTATCCAAAAAAACCTAAAGATCCATAAAAGATACTAACCGACACTGTAAGTTGTTTTCGAATAGGTTAAAATGAAATAAGAAATTGACCAGCAAATTGAATACATCAAAGTCCAGCAAAGTAGATGAATTAGTCAATGCATTGCAAAGACACATCACATGTCAGTACACATAATTGAGTATTACAGTATGCATAACTAAAAACTAGGAAATAATATAAGTTAAAAAAATATATCAGCTGACTTCAAAAAAGCTCTAAAAAGAAATAATTCTTTAGAAATAGCAGCAAAATAGTCATATTTTTTACAGTGCAGTGTCTTTCCGTGAGTCTGTGATTGTCTGTACACTGTAAAAAAAAATTGTAATTTTCACAGAAAAAAACTGTATTTTTTACAGCAAAAAACTGTTTTAAAGAAAAACAGTTCTTTTTTGTAAAAAATACAGTTTTTTTCTGCAAAAATTACAATATATTTCTTTATTTTACAGAAAAAAACTGTTTAAAGAAAAAACAATTTTTTACTGTAAAAAAAATTGGAATTTGTAATTTTTACAAAAAAAATCCATATTTTTTGTGTGACAAAAAATAATTGTTTAAAAGAAAAAAACAGTTTTTTGCTGTAAAAAATATGGATTTTTGTATTTTTTACAGAAAAAAACTGTTTAAAGAAAAAACAATTTTTTACTGTAAAAAAAATTGGAATTTGTAATTTTTACAAAAAAAATCCATATTTTTTGGTGTGACAAAAAATAATTGTTTAAAAGAAAAAACAGTTTTTTGCTGTAAAAAATATGGATTTTTGTATTTTTTACAGAAAAAAACTGTTTAAAGAAAAAACAATTTTTTACTGTAAAAAAAATTGGAATTTGTAATTTTTACAAAAAAAATCCATATTTTTTGTTTGACAAAAAATAATTTTTTAAAAGAAAAAACAGTTTTTTTCTGTAAAAAATATGGATTTTTGTATTTTTTATAGAAAAAAACTGTTTAAAGAAAAAACAATTTTTTACTGTAAAAAAATTTGGAATTTGTAATTTTTACAAAAAAAATCTATATTTTTTGTTTGACAAAAAATAATTGTTTAGAAGAAAAAACAGTTTTTTTCTGTAAAAAATATGGATTTTTGTATTTTTTACAGAAAAAACTGTTTAAAGAAAAAACAATATTTTACTGTTAAAAAAAAATGGAATTTGTAATTTTTACAAAAAAAAAATCCATATTTTTTGTTTGAGAAAAAAAAACTGTTCGAAAGAAAAAAAAAGTTTTCTTCTGTAAAAAATATGGATTTTTGTAATTTTTTCAGTAAAATCCATGCATTTTTTATCCGTACAGATTAAAAGTAAAATAGTATTCCTTTTGTTTTAAGAGTCTCAAATCAGAAAAAACAATTTTATAACATAAGTTTTTTTTTTTTTTTTTTTTTTTTTTTTTCCATGAAAATAGAAGGTGTTGTTCAGAAAGTTCCTAATCGCGCTTATTTACTCGTCTTTTTTTCCGCAATTGCAATAGATATGTTAGAAAATGTTGTCAAAGTAGACGTTTTGAACTGAATTCCCGCGCGGAGAAAGATTAACCACTCAAACAGGGGAGAAAAACGTGTTTGTCATGCGATTGAAAACGCTTTTAACTCAATAGGTAATTTATTAATCCCAAAATGGAAAATTCCCTTCGATTGTAAATCGCTTCCTTAGTCTGTATTTCTAGTCTGCGATATTTCCGTTAAGAAATGGATTTGTGAATATGTAAAAAGGTTTTTCGCTTGTTGAGCAGAGTAGTTGAGAACATCCTTATTTGATGCAAGGAATACAAACTGTAATCGCACAATGAGTTTTTACTGTATGGTTTTTATTAGTGGTTTAAAGCCACAGTAAACAAGAACAAACTGGAGTAACATTTGGAAATATTTTTTTCTTCAATTGAAGGATAGGGACTGGTGAAGAATGGACTAAGACTAGTTTAAAAGATAATAAAAATGCAAAATAAATGTCTGAAATTTTTTTGCGAGTATACTTTTGTAAGATAAACATCTAAAAATTTAGTCCAGGTGTACAAAATTTTGTCATTTTACAAGAGGAAATTTTAAATCATTTCACTGTTCAAGGGATCTAGGCTTTCTGTGGGACGGGAGCAAGTTTGGGAGTAGAAAATATATTTACAGATTTCTTTTTCGTCACATTTAACTTGATTCATAAATACTTTATACATAAATAAAACGGCTCATTAATTTATTTATTAAACTTTCATTAACAATAGCCATTGGAGTGATAGAAGCAAAAACTCAATTCCAGTTTGCAAAATGCAAGAAAAAAATTAAATTATATTATCATAAAACTAAAAAAAAAAAAATTATATAAATAGAAATTTTTTAGCACCCGCAAGCGTAAAACAGAAAGTCATCGTCTAGGATAGAACCCCCGACTATCCGCTTCGAAGCATTTTCCCTATCGTAAGAGGGAGGTCTAGACCTCTCGGCTAAAGTGCTCGACTTTCGACAGTGAGAATGAAGAATACTATCGTTAAATAGCAGAAATATACTTGTCTTTGTGCTGAAAAATAAATACTTACAATTGTTATGTTGGCCTACAAATATTACAACTATCTTAAAAAATAAGCTTACATATACTTTTTCTTTTCTCTGACACCCCCCCACCCCCCCGCGCTGTTCTTTTCTTTCTCATAGCATGAATGTTTTAAGAGTTAGATGTGATAGACATAGATATTATGTATTTCATTGCTGTACTGTTTGTGAATGTGCCAAATGAAATAAAAAGATTAATTGCAAGATATTTTACAATAATCTTTTTCTTTTTAGATTCTTTTAACTATTTTTCTCGATCATTCTATTTGACAAAAAAAAAAAATAAAATAAAGTAAAATAAAATAAAATGAAAGGGACAAAAAGCTAATTTTTACAATGTAACTTTAAAAAATGTAATTTAAAAAATTAACAACAACCATTTGGAAAATAATTTTTTCTAAGACTAAAATTTAAGATTGGTAAATAAATTCTGGCTATCATGTAGTATTCGCCAAAGATTGTGGGCATTTTTTTTTTTTTTTGGGGGGGGGGGGAGAGAGAGGCGATTTAAAATTTTTGTATTTGGATTTATTTATGCTTTTTTTTTATATATAATCTCTGAAACATATTTTTTTCTTTTATTGTGGTCGCTGCACATTTCGTAATCGATAAATTCGATAATAGGACTTTTTTTTCTTTAACATACAATTTTTCATACGTTGTTTTTCTTTGGATTCGTCTTTTGCCATGTCTGATAATTTACGTCTACCAATTTTGTAACTTTTTTACTTTCTTCCTTATTAAGAACGACATTTCGATTTCCTATTCAAATAAAAATTCGTCTAAATGGGAAATACTTCATAAAAAAGTAACATCCATTACCTAAAGCAAAATGCTTAAATGTTTCCCATTGAGTTAATAAAAATCAGTAAAAACAATATTTTTATGATGATCAAAATGTGGTTTACATAATAACAGAGCCATACATTACATACGCCTTGGATTAAACATTAATCTTCCTAGATTAATCAGAACAAAAATAAAATGCGGACACCACTAGTTCTATTCTCCACCGAAAATAAGAACCATTTTCCAAATAGTTAATAAAATAAGCTTTAAATATGGTGGTATTTTTTGCTTTAAAACATTATAAATAACTTAATATTCAAATAAAATTATATTGCACTTTTAATTATCTTTCATTTCATTATCATCATTGTGTTTTCTTAATTTTGATAGAATAAGCAATTAATATAATTTGCTTTAATATATTAGAATCTTCTCCGCTTTGGTATATTCGTATCAAGATAATTTAATTACAAGTAGAGTGAGCTACGTTAATACTCCACATACCCACCCCAATTTTAAAATCGAAATTTTTAAATTGCTAATATTTAGCTTTCAATTATCTTATATTTTCTATCTTAGACTTAGTCCGTCTTCAGAATCGCTATATTTCAGATTAAAGAACTGGTATTCCAGTGACCCCCACTTCCCCTCTAATTTAAAATATCAAAATTTCAAATGTACCTGTTTATTTATTTATTTATTTATTGAACAACATATCAACTTATAAGCCTGCTTATAAATCGGAGGGGGGGAGGAGACAGTCGGTTACAGGGACGAGATAACACAAGGAAATTTTACAACACGAGAAAAACACAACTAGGAGCTCCACGCAAAAAGCATTTGCAATGGAACCAGAGAGATACGAACCCACAACCTTCTATGCTCGCAAGCGATTAGCGGCGGAATTAGGGCAGTTGGAATGAGCTGATTTACTTTTTATCCGCCAATCAAATCTTGGCGTTTGAACTTCAGCGCACTCATAATTCTCTCAGCTGCCAATCACAGCTGCCGTTTAAAGACTATTTGACCTCCAACGGTCGATGTGTGACGTCATATGAAACTGCCCTACGTGACAACAAGCTTCATCTGGTTCCCAAACTTAAAGGAAATGTGATGCTTTCCCATTTGTAAACATAGTAATTTGTGCTTCATTTTTTAAATTCTTGGAAAAATAATGCAAGAATAAGAAAAATCAAAATTAAACTGAAAGATCACATGTGCTTTAAACGGTATACGGCGAGTTATGATGTTCCGAGCTATGATACGGGCTCCAGGTGTGTACCAGATCTGAGTACCAGTCGTTACTGTGACTTCAATGCAAGGGGTCTATATCTAGTTATTCATTTTTATTTATTTATTTATTTATTAAGCACACACATCCAACTTGTGCGTTTGACATGAAAGTCCGCTTATAAATCATCGTCAATATGCAAAGTCTGATTGCACAAGGAGATTTATATTAGAAAGTTACAGCCGTGAGTTTATTTTTGTTTGTGTACACATGCATGTATGTCTGACTTATGTGCATGACGTGAGATGTCTCCTTATAAATGATCGTCAAGAACACTTCAAGGTCACAAGAATATATACAGCATCAGAGAATTACAACGAGAGCTCCACAAAGAGTGTACGACGGAGCCACCGAAAATTGTAACCGCAAACACTAATTGTAACCGCAAACACTGTCCAACTACTCAGCCACGGTGGACTCATAATAAGGAAAGGACATGTTTACAAACAAACAGTTTTGTCAACCAATCTACCGCTACATTTTTTGCATAGCGATCATTGCAGGAATCATCTTGACGACGCAGCCCAATCATATCATGCTTACTTATACATTGGCAAACTTAGACCAATCAAATTCCCGGAGCTCATCCGTACAGTGTCAGTCGTTAAAGAAAGGACAGGTTTTTCTCGCTAATCCACAGTAATTCGTCCACAGTGACGTCAGCTGCCCTTTCCTTATACAACGCTACCTACACAATTAAAAATATCGGGAAAAATTACTTCTGCTTTTAAAGATTATTTTCTAACCAATGAAGAACGCTCAATGGGCAATTATGTAGCGTTTTCATTGGTTAGAAAATAGATAGCCTTTAAAAACTGAGGTAATTTTTCACGATATTTTTAACAGTGTAATGACGAACTGGATTTCATTGTCACGGCAGGTCGGCCATCAGCGGATCACTCATTGGACCCTATTCTTGCGATTTTTATCTCACAAGAAATGTGGTCCAATGAATGATCCTCTGATGACCGATCTGCCTTAACGTCTATGTCAAAATTGAACTCATCGGCGTTGTCTTTAGGTAGCGTTGTCGCATATCAGTTATAATGAAACATCAGTAGTGTTCCCCAAATATACGTGATTTGATTAAGCGAATATTCTAAGCAAGATGACGTGGAATATTATACACAGTAAAAAATTTGACCCTTTTGATGCATCGCCACTCCCCCGCTTTTATAGATTATCTCTCTTTTGACCCATGAGAATGCTCCATAATAGGCTGAAGTAATCGTTTTCTATAAAAGCAGTGGAGTGACGATGCAGCAAAAGGGTCAAATTTTTAACAGTGTAGACCGGGAGGCGGCAATACAGACAATCACTTCATCGTTCATGGATATGAACGATGAATGGTTCCCGAATTAGTTTAAACTCAATTTACATATTAAAATGCAACCGGTTTGCCAAGTCATATTTTTATGAAAAACATCTGAAAACTCGATTTTAGCAGTTGACTCGTAGATTTACTATTGTGTTTTCCTACTTCCAGGCCTCCATGTTTTCATACCTGTGACAGCTGATAAACACATATCTACGAGTCAACCATTAAATCGGGTTTTCAGTTTTTTCCACTAAGATACGACTTGGCAAACTGATTGCGTTTTGATATATGAATCGAATTTTAACTAATTCCAGAATTTCAGCTATGAACTCAATGAGGTGATTATATGTGCTGCCGCCTCTCGATCTATAAGGAAAGGGCTTGTTTACAAACAAACATTACCTACCACTACATTTCTTGTTGTTAGGATCATTATAGGATTTAAATATACGATTTTTACAATCTTTAATACGATCAGTCGAATATAAGAAACAATAATAATTTTGTGAACAACAACAATCCTTATGTACCATTTAATTTTGAATAATTTATCGTTTCGTCATTTTTTCAAGAACCTTTCTAATTTATACACATAACAAGTCGGAACACATCCTGTAAAGCATGGTGACGTCACTGCAACGTCGTTGTGAAGTCACATTGTGACTTTGTGACCATCGATTGTCCATGTGACGTCACGTGACGTCGATGTGAAGTCACAGTGATTAAAATGTGAAGTCGTTATGGCCGCTTTAGAGCTCTTTTGTGACGTTTCACAAAGTGGTCACAATGTGACAAATTTGTGAAAAATGTGTCATTTGTGACTAATTTGACATTAACATTGTGACGAAACTGTGACAAAAGCGACGATATATAAATTGCTAGAAACATGTTTTTTAAAGTAAATAACATGTTTTGAAGGATATTTATAAATTTTTAAAGATTTTTAAGAAAGTCACATCTCAGTCACAATGTGACGTCACTGAGTGGTGGCATTTTGGTCACAGATGTGATGTGACCAAAGTGACTCACAGTGATGTCACTGTGACCATGCATGCTATTAGGTAAGTCGGAACACATACATCCGAGTTGTGTGCTTGACATGAAGTAGTCGCTTATAAGTCATCGTCGATATAAAGCGCGCCACACACCAGGGAAACAGCGGCAAAAATCATGAGACACGAGACGAATTTTACTAAAATGATTGTACGGCAAACATAATTATAAGCCTACGAGTAAATCATTAATTAATTTCTGGCTTATGCACCACTTCGCTTCCGGCCGACATGGATCACTAGATTCCCCTATTACTACTCTTCCATAATATAAAGTTTTTTTTTCTTGTGCTCGATACCTTATAATTTAGTGCTGCCGGCTCTTGGACTATTAGTTATTGCACCTTGAGTAGTTATTTTAGAAGAAAATACTGTTTTTTTTTACGTATGATTGTCCAATGTGTTATGAAATGTTTGCGGTGATGAAAATTAGAGTGTCTTTATACAGAAGAAAGTGGTGACCACTAAACAGACATGTCACAAAAATCTGAATTAGACGATACATATTAAGGTAACTCTATATGAGAGTGGCAGCACACGATGCTCAGACTGTGCTTTGACAGACTTTTGCACTTTTTTTACTCTTTTTGTCAAAACTCTGGTAAACGCAGGTATTTTCTTTCCAAAATTTGGCAATTCGTAACTGGTCGAGATCTGTTATAAGAGTGAGGCAAGATAACAAGCATTATAACAAAGATAGTCTCACCAAGATGCTTGGCGAATCGTTTTTGTGCAGAATGCTCAGACAGTAATAGGCTGTAGGCACGCACCCTGGGACACCAGTTTTGGGAATTAGGATAAACCCCTAAGCCCAGATATTCTCAGACTGGAAGATTTGTCCAAACTACGGTAAACAAACATTTTAGAACTCCAAGTCATATTCAGTATATTACTCAACATAGAGAAATCACTGCCGAAAGCTTAAACGGTATTCATTATTAATCTGATTGGAATTCATCTTGATTAAGTCCTGTCAGATTTCACACAAATTTCAGCTCAACCAAAGTCTTCTAGATTGGGGAAGATGATGAATACAAGCATCAGTAATACTAACTTCGACGAGTGATACGAGATTAACAGCTTGGGAATTATGGTAGGCTTCCCAATGACCTTGACGATTTATTTTTCTCCAAAATTGTCTAAAGCAAATAACTATTTTCTCATATTTGGTTATTCTCATTTAGAGCAATTCACATTACGCAACTTTTTACCGTAAAACATTGCAAAAACCGTAAGACACACAAATAAAAAGAGTATTTATGATGTTAGTGATTCCTACAGCAACACCGGAAATCTGTTCGTGAGATCAATTTGCACACCTCTATAGAGGTACCATATTATAGAGTACGTTTATCGGGAAAAGGCGACAGATGCACATAAACCACATGCTCATACTCAAGGTTCTGCTCAAGTTATGAAAGCATGATTTTCTGGTCCATCTTAAGACAGGTTTAAGATTGGCATAAGGTGAGGAGGCACAGCGATGCTGTTTACGATTCGTTTATAAGGGAAGGTCAGCTGACATTATTGTGGATCTAATCTCTATAGTGGATAAGCTAGAAACACCTGTTCGATCTTTACAACGTCTGATGTGCACATGAATTAGAGCTATTTGATTGATCTGAATTCGTCAGGTCTATGATATGATTGGTCTACGTCGCCAAGATGAATCCTACAGTGATCGTAACAACAAAAATGTAGTGGTAGATTTGTTGATGGAAGTGTTTGTTTGAGCATGCCCTTTCCTTATATTGTAATTCAGAGAGTTGATCTTAATCAAGGCATCGCAATCCCAACCTTGGTAATACTTGTCAGAACGAGTTTAGTTAATCCGGTGAGATATAACTTAAAAAACACTTGCTTTGAGATAGTAGAAGACTTGCAAATAAAACAGTTTTAACTACGTGTCCAAGCATGTACAAGCAGTTTCAATATCTGCAGAATGATGACAGATTGGCCATCAGCGGATCATTCACTGTACCCTATTCTTGTGACTTTTTGATCACAAGAAACGGGATCCAATGAATGATCCACATCGAACTCGGCAGGGTCTGTATGTGGCATTGGTCCACGTGTCCGTAGTAATCCACTAACCAACCAAAATCGTCAAATTTTTAGCGGGTAATACCGCTGCACAATTAACTTTAATCTTCATATTTTAAAGTAAAAAATTTTAATATTCTCTCTTCACAAACATCCCTGGATATATCTGTTAGATTTTACAACTAAACAAAAAGTATTCCCTTCCTTTGTTTAATTCGAAAAAAAAATTCCCTATTAAAATTTTATTCGTTGGGAGATCACACCGACTTGTCAGAAAGAAATTTCAGTAGATATTATGCTTTCAACTCACTAAAGGAATAGCTTGCATGTAAGCAAAGCTGCTTATATATGTATATCTCGATACATATCTATACATTCTACAACATTGGCCATTAAGAGAATGAAAGGGGGGTTAAGCAATTTAAAAAAATGTATCCATATGTACAGGGATTTTGGAGGAAATAAAGACTAACAAAGGAGATTCTTTTTTAAGTTATGTTTTTTAATGTTTCGATCTTTCCGGAGTAGGAGTGTGGATGGTAGTGTTTGACAAAATATGATAAAATATTGAGATTTGATCTAGGAACTATATTAATTCAAATATGTTCTTTTCTGATGAAAATTTTAAAACAAAAGCTTTTTTGTGCAAATAAATCTTTCTGAAAAAGGAAAAAGGGCAAAGACTGGTTAACCCCTGAGATGTGGTGGGATATATATACGCTTCCAATCCTGGCATTAGATAAGACGTTTTGTTTGGATACTGACTCCAAATAAATGGTTGTTATGCTGGACTTTCCATTTTTTATATTATAGCTATATCTTACAGCTGTATCTCTACAGATAAGAGTTTTAATACTTCATATGCAGTGGTAATTGTTTCTTCGTTTATATCTAAGGAGAAATAAAACATGGCAGCCATTTATTTGGAGTCAGTATCTAATCAAAATGTCATATCGGAGGTCACACTGAAAGCATCTATTATATTCCATCTTATTTTAATCAAGATTTGAACCAAAAATTTAATCAAATCTTATCTTAATAAATTGAGGGGGAAAAAATTTTAAGACTACTTTTTTTTTTTTTTTTTTTTTTTTTTTTTTGTGATGAAAGTTTTCAAAAACTATGGTGTGAATTAGAGATAAAAAAAAAAAAAAAAAAAAAAAACAATTATTTGCCCGTAAAGGATTAAAAGGAAAATGCATTATGTAGACTCTTTCAACTCTCTACTTAGATAACTTTCATAAGCTGCTTATATGCATATTTTTTAATGTTCTCCACAATGGTCATTAGGGGATAGGGGGATGATAAAGATATTTATTAAAAATTGACAACAGAAAGTTAAAGTTATATTAAAAAAAGACGAATAAGAGAATTAAAAAAAAGTTAAGATTTTTTACTAATACATATTTTGTATTATATTTTATTATAATCATCATAACATTAATATAAAATATATTATAACTGATGATGATAGCAAATTTTCTATGTTATACCGACACTTGCAATTATGTGTCCGTTTGCAATTTAGTCTAAAACGCATCTACGATTTTCGAAGCCTTTCTATAACATACATTATATATAATTCGTAACTTATATTTGTGTCATATATGCAAAATATTCATGACTTATATGTCGTACTGTCTCAGATACGTCATATATGTTTCATATATGCAGCCCTCCCCCCTCCCCAAATATTTTCAAAGCTAGTTTAAAAAAAAAAAAATCAATCAGGGTAAGAAAAAAAAAAAAAAAAAAAAAAGAAAAAAAAGAAAAAAAAAGTTCTTACGAAACTGTTTTTTTCTTACTATACATATTATACTATACTGTCAAAATTAAATACCAAAACAGAACAACTCCTAATTAATCTTGTAACCAATTTATGTTAAAAAGATATTAAAATCACCAAAGATGGGTGAAATCATATCCAAATCAAATCTTTCGACAAAAATCATACTAAAATATTTGGTACCAAAATGTCCCCCAAAACGACAGCCGCTAATTCTAGGTACGGAGCGCATTTTTGCCGATCCCACCGAAGTTAGCATAGGGAAGAAAATACGGGCTTCTGATTAATTGAATAATTTAAAGAGCAATTATTTTCTCCATATAAATCGTTTTGAATGCGGATGTACGTATTATGAGCTTATATGGGTATATCATGTTGAAATAATAAGAAACGGCAATTTTTTTTAAAAAAGTAATATAGAACAACTGTATTTGTATAAATATCGCGTAATTGACGCCGCCGTAAAAAGGAATTGTGATTGTTTGTAAATAAAGAGTTCCGAATGTGCACGTACGTATTAGGACATTTATTATGTGCATATCATGTTAAAATAATAAGAAGAAACGGCAATTCTTATTATTTGCTAAAAGTAATACAGAAATACCATGATTAACTTCTTTAATTATAAATTTCAGAATATATTTCTTTATCTATTAATAAATTTGTAAATTCAGAAGGAAATTTATCAAAATCTTTCTTTCTAAAGGTTTTAAGACAGAAAATGTTGATTAAAATAGACGTAAACTCAAAATGAAACTAACGCAAAATGCTCTTAAAATTATTCAACCAATCAGAAACCCGTATTTTTTTCCCTTACGCTAGCTGCAGTGGGAATGGTAAAAATGCGTACGGAGGTCTATTTTCATAGAAAAGATTGGCAACAACTGTCACGCGGGATGTTTGTTTATACTTTCCTCGTGTTTTCTCGAGATTTGTCTATCACGTTTTGGAATTATGTAATCCGATTTATTTAGGTATGCATTTTTCTGTTTTTACCTTCTATAATCTTAATTAATTTAAGTAATCGCTTTAAAAATATATTTATGTTTTTATATTTTGAGTACTCGGCGAAGTGCCGAGTAGTTGTATGATAAAAGTGTACATATATATACCTGTTTACACATATAACATATATGTATATAGCATATATAAATTAACTCATTAAATATGAAATTTATTTGTGCACCTTTTAAAGACAATTTTTGACAGTTTAAAACTAATAAAAAGCACAATTATTAACCAATATAAAATTAAAACATTCTTTAACTCTCCAATTTATTCCGACCATTGAAATCTGTCTATCAAAAATAAAAATGGTCATTGGTTACTGTAACAATTCATTGAATAATGCAAAACATTTCATATTTATTTTGTAACTGTCTGTACCTTATTTTCTTTTGATTAAAAAAACTGTATTAGCTTTGCAGTTTCTTTTCATTTTTCATGTATGCAGATTAAATTATGTTATTTAAAATTTACTATTTTTTAAATATCTCAGTAAGAATATTTTGCACCATAATTGGAAATATAATAAATTTAGCTGTTAATTTTTATTGTATTTTCAGTTTCTTTATTCAAAATAATAGTCTTTTCTGTTTTCTATGTATCCAAAAAGTATTTATTTTTATTTGTATAAATGTGAAACTGAATTTTAATTTGGAGTTATTATATGAGAATTTTTGTTCTTAATTTTTTCTATATTACAGACATATTGTTAAATATTGAAAAAATAGTTTTATGAATTACTGCATATACATACTATACATTGATATTCAAATAACTTTTTACAGATCAGTTATAAATTCATATGCTTAAAAAAAAAAAATTACAACTACTCGGTAAGGCTCTACTTAAAATAACTGCAAAATTAAGAAAATAAATTAATGATAAAACATTTCATTAATAAGTAATTATGTAGAATTATAATTAGTTAAATGCTTAAACATTTTAATAATTAAGAATGTGTGTAGGCAATATTTCAAAGCAAATATTAAGTAATAAATTAAATTTTACAATTTTGTGAAATATGATAGCAGAGGTCGAAAGATTTCATATTACTTAAAAGAAAAATGCACTTACATACATATTTGATTGTCTGAGTGTAGGTTAGAATAGAGGTCTGCATGGGCCGGAATTTCCAAGCCCGGCCCGAATGAAAAAAATATTGCCTGACCCGGCTTGGGAAACAGTTAAAAGTTCAACCCAGCACGGTTCAGGTGAATTTCTACAGAACATTGATCTTTATTCTTACAGAAGAGTTCAGACCAAAAAAACTTATCTTAGTCTTTTTTTTTTTTCATGTTTATAATCTCTATTTATGCAGAAGTGCCTTAGGCTGCAGTATTTATGCTTTTAATGAACCTTTGTTTGTTGTATGTAAATGTTTCAGTTATCATTAATACAGTAAAGCCCTGATAATTCGGCTTAATTGGGACCAGACCCAATCCGGATTATCCGGAGAATTAGAAAAAAATGAAATAAAATAAAACATACTTACAGAAAATCACCTTCAAATTAAACGTATTGAATAAGTACTAATACAGTCAGTAAAAATGTTTACTTTATTTAATTCTTCCAATAAGATTTCAGAAAACATTTTTATTTATTCAGAATACAACGATGAAACAAATTAATGTTATTGAAATTAGACAATCGCTTCTCAAACTTGAAGAAAATAATTATCAAACCGATCCGGATTAGCGTGGTCGGGTTAACGTGTGGCCCGTGAACTTCGATATTTTACAACTGGAAAAAATTTTAATTTTTCTGCTTAAGTCTTTTAAAAAATGATAGATTTTGTCAATTTACCTCTGGAAAAAATAAAATTTTGTCAATCACTTGCAAATTTCATAGTAGGCAAAGAAAAATCGCAAATTTCCTTGATCAGGTGCAGGTAAATAGCAAATAGATAAGGCTCGGAAAAATCACAACATTTGTTCATCAGGTATTGATAAATTGCAAATTTTGCCCATGATGCTCAAAAAAAAATTAGCAAATTTCGCCAATAAGGGATGAAAAAGTCTCAAATTTCATTTATAAAGCACGGTAAAACTACAAATTTTGCAATGATGCGCATAAAAAAGTCGCGAAATTAATCTCTGTGTAAAAAAAAAAAAAAATGAAGTTTTCGTCAAAGTCACTTAAAAATCACAAATTCCATTGATTGGGGCGTGGAAAAATCCGTATTTTGTCACTTAAAGGTGGAAAAACCACGAATTTCATCGATCAGCTTTGTAAAAATTGCGAATTTCTTCGGTCGATTTCATAAAATTCGTGAGATTTTCCTGATCAGATGCGGAAAAATCATGAAGTGGTTGGTGCCGAAAAAAATGTAAACTTTATGAACGAAGGAGAGGGAAAGAGCTTATCAGCAGCATTTTTCCATGCCTCATCACTAAATTCATGATAATCAACAAAATTTGCAGCTATCCCTGCATGATCGGCCAAATTTGGTCTTTTTACGAAAGTGAATGACAAAATTCGCAATATTTGCGAAACTGCTTGAGAAAATTATATCTTTCCGTACCTGATCAACACAATTTTCGATTCTTACGATACCGATCGAGAAAATTCGCGATTTTTATGAAACCAATCGACAAAGTGCACAAATTTTACAAAGCTGGTCATCAAAATTTGTGATTTTCACCGAGCCAATTGACGAAATTTTTAGAAACCTGATCAGCAAAATTTGTAATATTTCTTCACCTGGTTCATAAAATTTGCGATTTTTCTGCAGCTGAACGACAATTATCAATTTTTAGGAAGCCAATAGACAATTTTTTCCACATCTGATCAACAAAATTAGCAATTTTTACAAAGCCAATCGACGAAATTTGTGAATTTTATTTTGCCGATTGACAAAACTTTCGATTTTTCTGTGCTGATCAATGAAATTATCAATTTTTAGGAAGCCGGTGGATGAAATTCGCAATTTTTATGAAGCTGGTTGGCAAAATTCACGAATTTTCTTTGCGTTATTGACAAATTTTGTGATTTTTACGAAGCCAATCGAGAGCACTGACAAATTTTTTGCGCCTGATTATGAAAGTTAGCACTTTTTATGAAGTCAATTGGCAAATTCATGATTTTTACAAAGCTAATCAATGAAATTCGTGATTTTTTTTTTTTTTGAGCCTGATCGACAAAAATTGTGAATTTTCCTATTTCCCCCCGCATCATCAGCAAATCTAATGATTTTTTCCTGTCTGATCAATGAAATGTGTGATTTTTTGCAACTGACCAAAAATATTCACTATTTTTCTATGCCTGATCAACAAAACTTGCGACTTTTCTGTGTCCGATCTGCTAAATTCTTTTTTTTTCAAGCTTCATAGGCAAAATTTGTGAGTTTTTCATACCTGATGGATGAAATGTGCGATTTATCTGCTCTTGATCAATGAAATTCGCAATTTTTCCATGCCCGATCTACGAAATTTGTGATTCTTAAGTGACTAGCGAAATTTTACATTTTCCCATGGTAAATTTTCGATATTTTTCTGCAGCTTTTGCACAAAAATAATTTTTTGTTGTTGTAAATTGACAAAGTTCGCGGGCCACAGGTTGTGCATTCCTAGACTAAAATCATTACAGTAAAGTGATTATGTGATTAATTAACACTTCAATTCTATAAATATTTTACTTGCAGATTATTTTTTGTACCTGAAGTATCTGTCACAGACACTTGGAGAAATTTCTGCTACTGGGAGTGCAGGTACAGTATGTTCTTTATTGAATAGTTATTATTAAGCAGATTTTCTCCTAGGTTTAAAAAAGAGCAGGCACTTCTGTTGTGAAAAGGGCACTTTTATAAAATTTAGTTTATAATCTTACTGTTTTTTTTTATGCTGCTGTTCGATTCATTTCACTTTCTGGTAGCAAGAGAAAATAAAATATTACAAAAAAAGTCCATTTAACATGGAAAAAAATCGTTATTTGATTCATGGGGAAAATCTTCAAATTTATCAATCCCTTGAGCAAAAATCTAATCAGTCACAAAAAAATTTCGGTTCAAAAAATCATTGAAAAACAGAAATTTTGTCAAAGAATAGAGAAAAATTCATCAAAAAATCTTGATAAATGGTAAATTTTGTCAAAAGATTGAAAAAAAAAAATTACAAAAAAGGGCGAGAAAAAAGTGCACAGTTGTTACTGGAAGTGAAATCTTCCCTTCCTTCCCCCACCTCAGTTGTAAACTTCCAGAAAATTTGCTATGATTTTTTTTCTGGGGGGGGGAGGGGGCAACAATCACCTTAGAATCACCTCTTTGATTCTGTCAAATTTTTCCCCAAATTAAAAAAAATTGAAGCAGTCATATCTGAAAATAAAAAAAAATGTCGGTGATAACTCCAAATATTCAAACATAAAATTTTGACAAATAATCGAAAAAAAATCATTTTAAGTTATTGCTAAAAAAAATTTCCAATTTTGTCATAGGATCATGGGAAAATGCAAACTTTATCAGAGGATCGTGAAAAGATGCAAATTTAGTTCAAGAATCATGGGGGGGGGGGGGGTAACATGATTTTTGGCTAAGAATCGAGATAAAGTGGAAATCTATCAAGAAATCGCTAAAAACAGCAAATTTTGTGAAAAGGTAGCGGGGGGGAGGGGAATGCGTTTTTCTGCTGTCCTTTTATGAAATTTGATTTTTTTTTTTTTTTGTCTGCAGTACTTTGATAAAATTTGCATTTCTTCTGTGACCTTTGTAAAAAATCACATTTCTCCTGTGGTCCTTCCAAAAAGCCTGCTTTTTGTCGTTGGTCATTTAACAAAATTCACGTTTTTTTTCTGTGGCCCATTAACAAATTTCTCATTTTACAAAATTCGAAGATTTTTTCTGATTCTTATTTGCATCATTCCAGTGACTCTGACAAAATTCACGTTTTTCCTTTTGTCTGTTGCATTTTGATGAAATTAACACTCTTTTCTGCAATCTTTTGTCAAAACAGTTTTTGACGTAATTGATAAGCTTTTGACCACGATTCTTTCATGAAATTTGTCTTTTCCCATGAATGATTGGCTTAAATTTTGGGCAACCATTTGTTAAGATTTTCGATACTTTTTATGCCTAAATTTTTTTATTTATGACCTATTTTTTAAAAATTTTGGAACAGAATCGCCTTTAGTTAGAGAAACAAAATTATTTTTCTTATATTTTTCTCTCTTTGACCAGGAAATTCGTCTATTGTGAACTTGACATATCAAGACTTGTCTATAAGCTTTGAGAATGCATGGTCTTAAGTTTATGAATGAGAAGACTAGCAGGCGCATATTCAGTATGTATGCAATAGAAGTAAAGGCTGCATTTTTTCAAATGAAGTGCAAGAAGGGTGCTATTTTTTTGAACGAGGAGCAAGAGGTGCACTATTTATTATACACTATTTTAAACTAAGGGGCAGGAGGGGTGGAGTGCCCTCCTGAAATCCTCTAGGGAAAAATCTGAATTAAGATTGAAAGTTTCAGAATTTTGGACAGTTATTTGAGCTAAATAGCCATATTACAACATATGAACTGCATTACAGAGTTTAGTCTTTCTTCTTTGTTTAATGACAGCAATTTTTCAACCTGCCTTTCGAATTTTGTTTGCAAGGTATTCAGAAGACATATATAGAAGAAACCAACAAATTTCGTCAAGCGATTAAAAAACAACCGCAAAGTTCATCATAATGGGCAAAACAACTGCAGATTTCTCCAAAGAACCATGAAATTATTGCAAATTTCAGTGGAAAAAAAAAGTGAAATAACTCAGAATTTTGTCAAAAGGAAGGCAAAATAACTGCAAAACTCGTCAAAAGATCACAAAATAATAAGTTTTCATCAAAAGATCCCAAAAAAACACAAGTTTGTCAGAAGGTTGGGAAAAAATGAGAGTTTTGTCAAAGGGCCTCGAAAAAAACGTAGTTAATACTGAGAGCGGATTTCCTCACCTACCCTGCTGTAACATTTCAAAAATTTTTATGTGAATTTCAGAAAAATATTTTTTACTCAGAATCACCCCTGCCATATATACTCATGCATAATTTTAGAAATATTAAAAAATTAATTTTCTATATCTACATTGTTAAAAATCTGCAGCTTTTACTGCATCGCCAGTCCACCACATTTATAGGATATCTCTACCTTTGCCAATGCTGTGTAATATAATCAAGTTTCCATTTTCTAAAAACAGTGGAGTGACTATAACCAGAAAAAGCTACAGATTTTTGCCAATGTACGATAATATTCGACGATCGTACGATAATACTCTTTACCTGTGATATACCATAAAATTTTGGGGAAATTTTCATGTGAATTGGGGTGGGGGGGGGGAGGGATTTTGGGAGTAGAAACATTTTCTGCAGCCCTGCATCATAGTGTATATCGAGGGACAAGATGGAAAAAGAGGGTTTGAAATGCAACTCTAATTTCCAAAGTTTCTCATATTTTAGCCCAAGATGTCAAATACTTGGAACCTAATAAATATATACACATATTATGCTAACGTATTTGCACAAAAATCATGAGTATATGTTAATTGTTTAATGGTAACATCCAAATGAATCACATCTTATGGGTTACTATGCAAAAGTCCTTTGGTAAAATTTAGACTGTGGATAATTGGATTTACTTATGTTTTTTTTCCTTAGCTGCAATTTTGGAGCTTCAAAATAGCATTATTTTTATTTTGTTTCTGTTCTTTTTACTTAAAAAAATAAAAAAAATTCATGAATTTTAAACTTTTCAATTTCAAATTAAAGTTATGTATTTTAAATGAAATGAGTGAAAGGATTATATTATTATATTTTAAATAATTAATGAAATATAAAAAAAAGTCACGGTTACAATATTTGGTGATTTATTATCTGCGCCGGGCTAGCATAAAAATACAATGTTCTTGATTTATCACTACAAATGTCATATATGCACCACATTGGAGGTTTTTTTTTTTTTTTAATTACGTCATTTTGGCAAGAAACTTTGTTATTAAATACCAGTTACATACATATTTTTAACTATTTTCTATTACTTTAAAAAGGAGAAATTAATTCAAAAGAAGTAGTTAATAATTATAGAATAAAACAATTTATATCATTTTAAAAAAGAAAATAAATTCAATCTGACAGTTTATTAATAATTAAATAACAATAGCCGGGTTACCAAAAAAGGAACATATATTTGTCATTTTATTGCAATCGTGCCAATGTGGTGTGCATATGACAGCTGTGGCTATTTCTGTAGCAGAATCTTCTAATTTGGCAAAAAATTGAGCAGTTAAAATAAATTATGAATAAAAAAAGCAATATGTAATGCTTTGTACACATTCAAGGGAGACCAAATTGGTCGCCAAGGGCAGCTAGTATTATTTATTTCAAAAAAGGGGGTGGAGAGGGATGAACAAAATTTAAAAACCATAGCGATAAATGTCATTTTAGGTGTGGTTTTTTGATCAAGCTCTCCAGTAAATATTATTTATCAAATATCAGTTAGTACATATTGCTGCATTGTTTTTATTTTAAATTTCTAATCCTTGTCATTGATAAATCTAAGACTACCTAATGTTTTAAACACGATATTCTTTTTGTTAAAATATTTCGAATAAACATTAAGCATATCTTGTGTCAAAAAGTGCTCCATCTCCATTTGTCCCAATGTGCACCATATACTCACCATGGAATTTTAGAATGTCATACTTTTAGGCTTAGAACAAGAACTACTATTAGTTCTAGTAGCCTTATATCAGGTCCCAAAGAGTCACGGTCTTAACTGGAGAATATAAGAGCAAGAATAACTAAATGGAAAATGTTCCTCCAAAATGAAGAAGATTGATTAAAAAGATGGCAAGTTATTAACAGCTTAATGTAGGGGTGCCCAACCTTTGGAAGAGAAGGTCCATTTACAAATATGTCTTGGTGGTCGAGGGCAACATCAATATCATGGAGAGAATTCGATTTCTAGGAGGTGATCTGTGGCCTATAATCAGATAAAAATCTAGTTTCAGAGGGGAGTAGGAGGGGCAGAGGTACCCTTTTAACTTCGCTTACCCTATCAAAATATCCAATTCAGTTTATAATGATATATGAAGCTGATCGACAAAATTCAGAATTTTTCTTCGCATGATCGTCAAAATTCGCGATTTTTACAAAGCTGATCGAGAAAATTCACAATTTTCCCACGACTGATCAATAAGTTTAGCAATTTTCACGAAGACAATCAAAAACAATGTGCGACTTTTACAAAACTGATCAATGAAATTTGTGATTTTTACAAAGCCGATCGATGAAATTCGTGACTCTTCCAAATCGGTGAAATTCTTGATTTTTCTTACACGTCAAAATTCACGAGAATCGGATTGAAAAAATTCACAATTTTTCTGTGCCTGACCAATAAAATGAACGATTTTTACAAAGCCGGTCGCCAAAATTCACGATTTTTATGAGGCCGATCGACGAATTTCGTGATTTTTCTTCGTATGATCGACAAAATTTGCAATTATTATACAGCTGGTCAAGAAAATTCATAATTTTTCTGCTCCTGATCAATAAAATTAGCAATTTTTACAATACCAATCGACAAAATTTGTGATTTCATGCATCACTTTCATTAAGCCGATCGACGAAATTCATTATTTTTAAGGCGCTATCGACAAAATTCGCAGTTTTTCTTCGCATGATCGACGAAATTCATGATTTTAACGAAACTGGTCTACGACATTCGGGATTTTTTCAAAGCCGATCGACAAAACTCGTTTTTAGGAAGAAGATCGATGAAACTCGCCATTTTTACGAAGTTAATTGACGAAATGCACAACTTTTACAAAGCTGATCGGTGAAATTTGTGATTTTTCTTCGCCTGATCGATGAAATTCGAAATTTTTACACACCTGATCAAAAAAATTTGAGATTTTTAAGAAACCAATCGAGAAAATTATCTATCTTTTCGCATCTCATCAGGAAAATTCACGAATTTTACGAAACTGATCAAAGATATTCACAATTTTTACAAAGCTGATCGACGAAATTCGAGATTTTTCCACTTTTAATGAACAAAATTCTAGATTTTTTTCTGCTCATCATCGCAAAATTTGTAGTTTTTTCGTACCTTATGAACGAAATTTCTGATTTTTTCAACTTTGATTGGCAAAATTTGTGATTTTTCCGAGCCACATCGACAAAATTTGCTATTTTCTGCACCTGATCAACGAAATTCATGATTTTTCCCTGTCCGATCTACAAAATTTGCAATTCTTAAGTGATTGACGAAATTTTGTTTTTTCCCGTGGTAAATTAACGAAATCTAAGATTTTGTTTTTAAATTTAATCACAAAAATTACAATTTTCAGTCGTAAATTATCAAATTTCGTGGTCTACTGGTTGTGCATCCCTAGCTTAATGCATAAAAACTTGGAGGTTTCAGCCTTTTAATAAAAAGCTGAGCCTCAGTCCCAGGGTTGCCAGCTTTAAGCCGGGCCAAAAAAGTCCGGCCGGCTTTTTTTGGTTTTATCCACTTAAAAAAAGCCGGCTAAAATTGAAAAAAGCCGGCTTTTATTTTTAAAGTGTTAATTTGTATAATTCCATATTAAATTTGGATTGATTTATTTTTAATACATTTTTAATTATTTACTACTAAAAAAGTTACAAATTTCTATTTAACTTTTCAAATAAGTAAGTCTTTATAACTGCTAGAAGTCAACTGTGAAGACATTATGTCCAAAAAAATATATAAAATCTTAGAAAAAAGAAAATATAACAAAAAATGTGTTTTTAACTTCTATATTTCATAGTTCTACTTATGTTACACATTCTTAAGTATTATATTTAATTGAATTATGATAAAATGTAACACATCAAAGCATTCATGGAAACATTTTTCAAGTCAATATGTAAAGATTACGTCATAGATGAACAATGTTGAAAGACAAATAAGGAAGGATTCAGTATTTGAGGCGAGTTTATACATAATTATATATACTTAAACAACAACAAAAAATGTTTGAATAAAATTTGTTGAATTAAAATTTTGAATAGCTCTTTGTTATTTAAAAGTGCTTATATGCCATCTTGCATGAATATATTCGTGCATATGCTAATTGAGAATACTGAAATAAATTGTGAAATATTATATATTATGAAATATGCATAATTCATAATATCACAATATTATTTTCAATAGTGAGAAATTGTGATTTTTTTTATATGTATGATTTTAAATGTTTATAGGGAATAAAACATGACATTTTAATAACTCTTAAAATTAGTTGAGTAATAAAACACGTAACTAAGTACCCATTGTCCTCTTTAATCTTATAAAGAAATAAAAATGGAAAAACAAGGTTGGATTAAAGATTAATGTAAATCGGAAAAAGCACTTGGTATGGGCATTTTATAATTTAGCTGACATATTTGCAATTCTGACTACAAATTACTAGCAACTCCATCAATATGTTATTCTAGTATTATTGTCTTCATTATTGAAAAATTGGGTTATAACCCAATTTCTCATAATAAATCATAATTAAAATTCCAATTTTTTATTTTAATAAATTTATTAAACTCAAAGTAAATTAAACATCATTAAAACTAGTTAAAGGGCACTTAAAAAATGTGTAGCTTATAATAAAAACGCTTCTCTGTATAAAAGCCAATTTTGCCAAAAAAGGCCAATTTTGGCCAAAAAAAGCTGGCTAAAACCAATAAAAGCCACCGGCCTGGCTTTTTTTAATTTTAGCCGGCTTTTTTGCAACCCTGCGTCAGTCCTCAGTTACATCTGGAACCTGTCACGGACTATCTACATATAAATTTTCAGATTTCTATGTGTGGCTGATTTCACTAGTTATTGCACACAGACAGAGCGATACTTTGTTTAAATAGTATAGAAGATAAAAGCATTAAATACAAGTAAAAAAGTCTTAATCTGTCCCCTATTAACTGTACCATAAATATATATATTCTAAACAATGTACAAAATATATACTTACACAAATTATTTGCTTAAAAGATGTCAATTTCAATAAAAATATTAAAATTGACATATTTGACACCTTTATTGAGTCAATGACTCAATGAATGAGTCGAAACATGTCTATTTTAATGTTTTTATTAAAATCAACATATTTTAAGCAAATAATTATGCTTTAATATACAATTTGAAAGTTGTTTACAATATATTATTTGTAGTATATTAAGTATATATTACCTATTTAGTTTTAATCCATTTTAAAATAAATAGCAATATGTAAGAATGTTTTTATTTTGATGTATAACATTTCCTTATTGTTTCCTATAGAGAAAAGGTGTAAAAATGGATCTGATAGAATATGGCCACCTCTCTTCAAAAACTGTGGAATGTGCTAAATACTGGCGATCAGGAATGTGGATATTGCTACTTGTTGATAAGACTAGATAGAAACCAGTTACGATTCTTCTTTCAAGTATTGTGGTGCAATTATTATGTGAATTGGTATTTGGTCTGGACTGCAAAGCTTTGAGAGGTATGTGAAATTGTTTTATTTTCTTGTTTTATGATTAATTTAAAATGGGTTCTAAAAATATATAATATTTTGAATTTAAAATTTATATATTTTTAATATATTTAAAAATAATATAATATTTTGAGAATAGAGATCCTAAGCTACGTTTAAAAATTTGCTTTTAATTATAGCACCTCTTTAAGTTATATATGAAAGTGGCCATCTTTATTATTGGAGTAGTGTAAATATGGGTTCCTTTTTAAAGGGCTTCTGAAAAACGTAAATTAATTTTTTTTCTTTTAATGGGAAAATATATTTGCCTATATTATGCGCATTAAACACATCTTTATTATTGGAGTAGTATAAATATGGGTTCCTTTTTAAAGGGCTTCTGATAAACATAAATTAATTTTTTTTTCTTTTAATGGGAAAATAGTATTTGCCTATATTATGCACATTAAACAGACATGCTATTTTACCACGGAAATGTGGAAGTCTACTTTTCACCTATGAATTTTATTATCTCTGGGATTGATGCAAATATGCATTAGAATTTGTTGACATTTTTATATGTGTGTGTGAGGGGGGGGGGTAACGGATGAAATACAACAAAAACACCAGTACAAATTACATCAAATTGAGTAAATTTCTTCAAAAGATTGCAGGAAAAATGTAAATTTCTCATAGGAATCGAAAAAAACTAAATTTGTCAAACAATTGTGGAAAAATTGCTGTTTTCTTCAAAGGATCATGGGAGTTAACACGATTTCCATCAAAGGATTGCTCAAAAGATGCGATTTCCGTCTAAGTGATTGTGGGAAAAGATACGATTTTCACGAACAGGTTGCAGAAAAATACTTGAATTTTGACAAAGAATTGAAAAAAGTACTCGAATTTTGTAGAAAAATGTGAATTTTGTCGAAAGATAGAGGGAAATATGCAAATTTTATTGAAAGATCGGAAAAAATGCATGAACTTTGTAGAAAGATTGCGAATAATATGCAAATTTTGTCGAAAGATTTTAAATAATGCACTCATTTTGTTGAAAGATCTAGAATAATGCCCTCATTTTGTCAAAAGATTTTGAATAATACGTGAATTTCGTCGAAAGATCGTGGAAGATTTGAGAATATTGTCGATAGATCGTGGAAGATATGCAAATTTTGACGAAAGATAGGGAGAAATATGCAAGTTTTCTTGAAAAAAACATGAGAAAAACCTCGAGTTTTGCTAAAAGATCATGGATAAATGCAAATTTCATTGAAAAGACCACGGAAAAAGTGCTATTATCATCAAAAAACACAAAATTTGTCAAAATGCTGTGGAAAAAAATGCAAATTTCTTCAAATGTCCATGAGGTTCTAAAAGTTCAGCTTTTCCATTGCTGAGCCTGTAGCATGTTTGATTAAAAGAACTACTACTTCTGGGCACAAAGCAGCCGTCCATAAATGATGTCATGCTTAAAGGTGAGTTCATGAAGTTGTAACAGTTGGTGACAGGGTGGTGGGAAGGGGTAAGATGAAACGTGGCATCACACATTTTGATTAAAATGAAAGCATTAAAATTCAGTTGATTAAATTATGAAGTTTTTTAAAATTAAAATATTTTGCATTCATAAAGATAAGATTCAAAGTCAAATATGTTAAATTCTATTTCAAATTGCAAAATATTATTGTTTTTAATTGCTCCTTCATATTAATAATTTATTACCATTCTATATTATTATTATTATTTGTAAACTTTATTTTATACAAAATAAAAATCATTTATATTGTTCAGCTCACAAATGAATGTCATTAAAACATGTAGTTAAAGTTTAAAATTAAAATTTGGAATGTGATCTAAAACGTAGAGCTTTGTTTCTGAACTTCAAGTATATGTTTATGTAATATAGTGTGACATGTGACAAGAGGGGAGGGGGATGTAAAGTGATGTGTGACACTTTGTGACAGGATTGGCAAGTTTCTTCTGCAGTGGAAAAAACCGGCCAGAAGAAATAGGTTTCTTCCAAGTGGAGGAAATGGAAGAAACTGCTTTTCTTTAAGAATTTACTATATATTTTCAATTTTGTAAGATATAATAAATATCTTCTTCCTATAATCTTATATAAATTAATTTCACTGGACCAAAACCAATTTAATTAGGTAGAAATGCTATTATATCAGCTTTTTAGCCAAGATCACTCACAACACTTATCTAGAGATCTTCAATCATTGGCTAAATGAAAAAAAAAAATGTTATCCAAAATATACAAAATTAATTAAATGTAATCCATTTCAATTTAACAAACATATTTTTTTATAATTTAAATTTCTGAAACTAGTAGTAAATAGTAGAGATTCTTTACTAATGGTAGAATGAAACCCATTTAAATAAAAGATTTTATTTTACATCAGTTTTTTAATGTAAGTAATGTATAATAATTACTGTATTAAAAAGAGATCAACCAAAAATATGGTTTCGTATTCGGCCCAAAATCCGAGTTTTGCCAAAAGTGTGTGTTAAAATTTGACCAGATCGAACATCAGTATTCCAAAAATCTTGTTTATTCCTTCTTAAATTTTCAACAAGTCACTGATTTGAACTGTATAAGCTCAAATGAATTTATTGCAATGAACTTCATTGATTATAATTATCAGTCATTATAATTATAATTATCAATCATCGGATAGAAAATTTTTAGTTTAAACCGCATTAGATTTCAAATATTCTTTGAGAAAGTTCTAGAATAACAAATGATCATTTACAAAAATCATTATAGATGAAAAATCAAGGTGTGTATACCTAAAGCTAAAATATTTTTTAATTAAATGAAATTCATATAATTAAAAAATCTTTCTGTGCTATGGATGAATTAATTACGTATTATTGTATATGAAAATAAAGTTTTTGGATTATTAACAGTTGTACATAATTAATGAATACTATACATATAATTAATTTACATTTATGTATGTATTAATTACTTTAAAACGTACAATTTAATTACTTAAAATTATTTTTGGATGTTATTGTTTTCAGCCAAAAAGTAGGAAGGTCACCTAATTTGGTTTTGGCCTTTTAAAAACCTGTTTTGATCTATCCTTAGTATAAAAAAAATCATTAATTTTTTTTTTTTTTTTTTTTTTTTTTTTTTTTTTTTTTTTTTTTTTAGTACAATGCAACATAGTATAACAAAAAGTTTTTTAGCAGTAGGATGCTGCAATCAATTTCTCAACTTAAATTGGATAGAAGCAAAAAATGAAGATTTTTTTTTTTTTTTTTTTTTAAGTTATACATTTCAGGATAGTTTAAATACATTTTGACATATCCATAGATTTTTTGGAACACTAATCTTTTAAAATCAGCATTGAGATATTCAAGCTAGATGAAAAATATAAAAAATTACAAAATTATTTATTTACTGTGTTGCACAGTTTAAAATAATACACTTCTATATGAAAATAATACATTTTTATATGAAAAATAAACAATCTGCAGATAGATTTTTTTTTTATTATTTAATATATAAATGGAGCAATTAATTAAAAAAAAAATTTCCACCCCTCTACCTCTAAAGTAGTAAAAATTCATCACCTAAAAATCTCTGCTGAACCTGAGATTTGTTGATTAAAAAATATTAATTAAAAAAATAACATATCTTTGCAAAAATAATATTTTTAATAATAATTAAATTTTCCAATTTAGATTTCATGTAATTATATTTTAATTCTTTTGCATAGTTAATATACTTTGAGCATTTGTATCGGTTTCTGGTGGTTTCTTCCAGTTTTTTCCATTTCTTCCAGTTTCTTCCGTTTTTTTTTTTTTTTTCAGTTTCTTCCACTGTCCTGGAAGAAATAAGTTTATTCCAGAAGAAACCCAACCCTGCTTTGTGACATGGGGGGGAGGGGTCAAAAATATGAAAAAAAAATGCATGACATCATTAATGGATGGACCCAAATCAGCAATCAGTTGTAGTCATTTGACAAAAGTTTTCTCAAGCACATGTCCTTGAGTTTTCGTAGGGAACAAACCTGCAAGTAGACAAGGTTGAAAAGGCCAAAGAATAGAAAATTAGACCCATGAAATGATATGCAGTTCTTTAGTGGACACATCAGGCTACTGTGACCATCTTCTAAAGATTAGTTATAATGATATCAAGCTGGGTTTGGATATTAATGATGGGAATAAACAAGATTCAAGTGATGCAACTACCTTTTCTGATGGAAATTTCTCTGAAGATACTCATAGAGAAATGTGTCGTTAAATGTATTATGCTCTAAATGTGGGAACCCTCAGATTTTGCCAGGACTGAAAGAGCTAGTTATGGTTGCGATTTCTGTTATAAAAAATTCTCTACTATCTTGTTTTAAAATATTTTAAGCTACATTTTGTGACTTTTTTGGAAAGGGCCCATATTTGCACCGCACTTTTCAGTTTTTTTTTTTTTTTTTTTTTTAATAAGTTTGTGTAAACCTGTATTTTTTAATTGAAATAATATATATTAATCATTGTTTTGATTTCTCTTATTTAATACATTTGTTATAAATGTTAATGAAAGTTTAAAAAAAAAAAATTGATCTTTTTAAAAGTGAAATTCACTTTAAGTCCAAAAAAAAAAAAAAAAAAAAAAAAAAAAGTGTCCATATTTATACCTTTTCCTCTAATCTTTAAAATGTGTAATATACTATATATACTATATTTAAAAAGTATTCCAAATCATCAATTTAGAGTCTAATTTAATATATTCTTTTGAATATTTATAATTTATTTTTCGGACATTATCTCTTCAAAGTTGCTTTTTTGCAGTTATATAAACATACTTATTCCACAAAATGTAATTGAAGTTTATACTTTTTTAACGGAAAAAGTATATTAACAACAAAAGTGTAATTTAATAAGTGTATTAAGAATAAATCGATCCAAATTTAATGCGAAATACCTAATATCAGCTAAGTTGAGAGGTCTGCCAAGTGGCTTAAGCACTCACAAGCCCCATTCAAGTCTGAATTATCTATAAATCAGCTTTTTAAAAAGTAAACATTGATTTTGTAAATTAAAGCTCTTTTTAATATGACTAAAAAAATTAACAAATAGCTGGTCAGGTTTTTTTTCTTTGCCTGATTAAAACCTGACAATCTTGCCATCACTTTAAAGATACCTGCTGAACCTGAAATTTGTTATTAAAAATCTACCCGTCTTTGGCGTCCAGTTTGGTCTCCCTTAAATGCATTTTATGCTAAGTATTGTGTCATGTTGGCTGTTATTCATAATTCAGTTTATAGATTAAATACCAGTCTATATCATTTTTTCATGGACAGGATAACTTTTTTAATTCAGATCAAATCTCCTCCAAACTGATACATAACATCAATGGGCATAAAATTTTGTTTGTTTGCTATTGGGAAAAATCGGACCAGGGTGGTGGAAAGAGGGATTATTTTTGTGAAAACAGAAAACATCCCATAACTTCTTAGTGAAAATATATGTTGAATCGGTTTAAAGTTTGTAATACTTCTAAAAAAAATGCCAAAATTTTGTGCTTGACAGATATTTGGTAAAGATAAAAATAGGCTCAAAGGGCAGGGGTAAAAAAAAAAAGTTTTTGACAGAAAAAAATTTGTAACTTCTTCAATTCTGAAGATATCAAATTCAATTAATTTTTTTATAGATGTTCTTAAAATGATCTAAAACTTTTGTATTTACAAATTTTTGATAGGACCAACACTTACAGCAAAAAATAAATAAGAAAATAAAATAATAAAATAAATAAATAAATAAAAACAGAGGGGTGGAAAAAGAAAAAAATCCATAACTTCATCAATTCTTAAGATATCAAATCTGATTACATTTATTTTACATCTCAAAATTATTTACAACTTTTACATTGACAAGTTTATTATATGACCAATCCTTATATAAAAAATAAGTTGAACAGAAATAGGAGTTGAAGAAAAAAAATCTCTAATTATTCATATATATATAATATTATTTTGTTGAAATGAGCACTTAAATGAAATGTACCTCTACCTATAGGCCAAGCCGACAGAGATTGTTTTATATTCAAAATATCTTCTTAGGAAATTGGAATTTTAAACTTTTTTTTTTCAGTGTTCTCTTCTTAAAAGATGTATCTTTTTTCCTTAGTTTTCCAAATATTTCTAAAATCTATGCATAATTAAAATTTTACTCGTTTTAAAAATTTCACATCAGTTTTTAAAACGTAAAATATTAAATTGAGCATAAATTTTAGAAAATATTTTGAGAGCTAAGAAAAAAAGCTTGATATCCTTTAAGAAAGCACATAACACTCAAAAAAGATGTTAAAAATATAAATTCCCCAAGGAGATGTTCTGAATATAAGAATACATCAAATGCCTATAGACTTAGCATTATCATATAGCAATATTAGTTCACCTGAATGTTTCACCTGCATCCCGATTACATAAAAGTACACAAATTATTTTAATTTTTATTTTATGTACTAAAGTAAAAATATTTCTTTTGCAGATGTATTTTTGGAATAAATCCCACTCACTGGTTGAAGATAAACTTGGAAGTGAAGAGATATAATGTATATATTTACAATTTCTGTTTGTGAACTGATTACTGATTTTTCTGTATTTTTTAAGATCATAATAAATGTCATAGTTTTATTTGTTTGTTTTGATGTGTTTTCAAATTTTAAACTTTTATGAAACATATATTTTATTTTAAAAATAAACAAAACTAATTTGAAATTTTAATGCATGTGTGTACATGACAATTGTCAATTGTAGTTTTTCAGCTCTTGTAATTCCAAGGAATAATTTTCATTTTTAATTACAGAATTTTCCTTTCAAAATTATTAGTGCCAAACAATCACAGCAGTGATGCATATAATAGGAACATCTGTGATATGCTCAAATAAAGGTTAAGATTTTTAAATATTTTATATTTTAATCTTTCTAAAGCTGATAAATGAGCAACTGGAAAAATTTGGCAATTTGAAAAAGGAAAAAAAAATACATATATATATATATTTAAAATTTTCTTTCTTATGCTGTATATTTCTTTAAGTTATGTGTATATCGAAACTGGAAAAATTGAAATAAATTTCCAAGAAATCTATAAAATTGATTTTTCATGCATTACTTCCAGAAGTTGGGACTTCTTTTTTTTTAAACTTATGCTCAACAGGAAACATGGATCTCGTATTTCAAAATGAATGCACTTCACTGTGTTATTAAATTTGCATATCATTATTTCGAATAATAATTTTCTGGTGCAGAATTTGTTATTAAAGAAATATGTATTATTATTTAGGAGTAATAGATCAAATCCTAAGATTTGTGAGAGAGATGAATATTTTATCAAACATTACCTGAGTATGGAAAAAGTGTTTCTTATATTTCAAAAAATTGTTCTTTTATTAGAAGTGAGTACCCTCACTAAACTTCATTAGTAAATCGCACAAATGTTGTTATATATATACAGTAAAACCCCGATAATCCGGATCGGTTTTTTAATTTTTTTTTCAACTTTGAGAAGCGATTGGCAAAAAAGTTTTTGTTTTATTATTCAGAATACTACGATGCAACAAGTTAATGCTAAAGAAATTAGCCAATCGCTTCTCAAACTTGGAAAAAAAGGCGAAAAACCCGATCCGGATTATCGGGGTTCTACTGTATATCTATATTTTTTTGCAATTTTCACAAAAATTTTATTTTTATGCCAAAGTAAGCAAATTGTATATAAATAAGCATACAAGGTATTCCTAAAATTGAAACATGCTTTAATTTTTTGCCAGTTGAAATTTGTATGCAAAGTAAATTGCAGAAGAGTTTAAATTGATTGTATTGATCACTTTGTTCAGCCAATTATTTTTAAAACGTTACTTATACCATTTTTATAGGACTTCTGAGTCAGATAGGATATATTTAGAAAAAATTCTTCCATGCTCTCCAGAGTACAACAGTAATGATTCACTTATTTTATAGTGAAAGTTCTTTAAACTATTATTCTTGAAATTTTATCAAATTTCAGTTTTCTAATATTAAGAGTGTTTGTTTTTAGAAGCAAGAAGCAATGAAATTTTATAAATTCTAGTTTAACTCTGTGTGTTTTAGCCGTAAAATAAATCCTTCTCTATTTTACTTGTCAGAACATGTGGAATACTTTTTTAAATATAATTTGACCCTCAGGGACCGGATAAAAATTTAAAAGTGTAACTTTTTGAAAATCAATGGAAACAGCCTTTCATCTGCATAATCTTAAATTTTACCTTATTTTGAACACCTTTGCAATAAAATTTACATATTTTTTGCATAAAATTTGCAAATTCTTTCTGTAAAAATCACAAAATATTTGTTAAATTTAGTTTTTTCTCGTAAGATTTGTTAATTTTTCTCATAAGATTTACATTTTTTTATCCTAAGATTTACATATTTTTCTCGTAAGATTTACACATTTTTCTCATAAGATTTACATTTTTTTCTCGCAAGATTTACATTTTTTTCTCGTAAGATTTACATTTTTTTCTCATAAGATTTACATTTTTTTATCCTAAGATTTACATATTTTTCTCGTAAGATTTACACATTTTTCTCGTAAGATTTACACATTTTTCTCATAAGATTTACATTTTTTTCTCGCAAGATTTACATTTTTTTTCCATAAGATTTACATTTTTTTCTCATAAGATTTACTAATTTTTCTTGTAAGATTTACATATTTTTCTCGTAAAAATCACAATATAGTTTTGTTAAAAAAACAGTTTATCCCTGTGAATATAACTGTATTTAACTGTAAAAAAATCAGAAAATTTGATAAAATTTACAGTTTTTCGTTGTAAAATTTACAAGTTTTCTTTGTAAAAATTACAATATATTTCTGTTATAATAACAGTTCATCCCGGTAAATATAACAGTATTTAACTGTTTAAAAAATCAGAAAATTTGATAAAATTTACAGTTTTTCTTTGTGAAATTTACAGGTATTCTTTGTAAAAATCACAAGAGTTTTCTGTTAAAATGATAGTTTATCGCTGTAAATTTAACGGTTTAAAAATGTTAAAAGAACAGATTGTCGTAAAAAAAATTGCGGTTATTCGCTGTAAATTAAACGGTTTTAAACTGGCGCAAAAGTTGCCAGTTTTTTACCGTAAATTTAACGGTTTTTTTTTTACAGTGTATGTAACATACATTTTGTAATCGCTCTATTATAAGAACTAATCCAAGGAATTTCTCAAAAATTTAGATTCAGTTAGACCTTGATATAAACTAAATTTGATTAGTTTTTGGTGACTATCGCCCGACAGGTGGCGCTGCTATGCTATTTTTTTCATGATTACCACAATAGATATATCTCGACGTATTTTCATATTTCGACCGAACTTCAGATTCCGTTTATCCTTGATATAATAAAAATCTGATTACGTTTTGGTGTAAATCGCACGAGACGTGGCGTAGCTGTACGGTATTATTAATATTATCACATTAACTCTATTTCAGTATCTAATACACGAATTTTCATCAAACTTCAGATTCAGTTAGCCCCTCATATAAATTAGTATTCTTTAGTTTTTGGAATACACCGCTCAATAGGTGACTCAGCAATGCGGCGTTATTCAGAATTATCGCAATAGCTGTATCTCAGGAATTAATGCATGGATTTTCACCTAACTTTAGATTCAGGTAGTCCCTTATATAAATTAGTTTTCTTTAGTTTTTAGAGTAAATCGCTCAACAGGTCGCACTTCTATCCAGTTTTTTTTAACAATTTCTGCGATAGCATAATACCAAATACTTCAAAAATGGCGAATTTATTTTAAAATTTTTATTAATTTATTTCTATTATTTTTTAGTTAAATTTATATTATTCAAATATGATTCTGTTTTTCAGAAAACGGACCTTTATATCACTTTCATTCTTTAAATATTTCTTTTTCTAGTAAAACATACATTTTTGGGACACCCGATAATACAAGAGTTCGATGATAATATATAGGACTCTATTCAATGCATTATATCAGTTTTTTAAGTTATATTTTGTTCCCTTTTGTTAGATAATATTTCAGGCTTAATATATCTATATCTACATACAAGTTTATTTTAAACATATGTTTAACACTAGAACCACGGGAAAATTCATTCAAATTTCATAAAAATATTTCTCACCGGAATTTTTATTTAAAACTGTTCAAGTTATTTATTGGAAATATTTTTGCTCAGCTTATATTTAGATTATTTTATAAGAAGTTTTCTGGTTCGAATCGACATCTTTCCATATGATACGGGTCAAAATGACCCGTCGCCGCGGTTCTAGCGTTAATGTTATTTAGAAATAGATTGGAATCGATTAATTTGAAATACTCATAAATAATAAATTTCTTGGTTCATCTTTAGGTTTAGGTTTAATCTTTAATGAAACTTATAATGTTGAGGATATCAGAAATTATTTTGACCGAAAAGTTTACATTTTTCTATCGCTATTAAAATAAGTACATTGTAAAAAATAAATATGTAAATTTACATTTAAAGAAAGTCAGATGTTTCTTATACTACAAAAAATTCCTACAATCACTAACGAAAATATCCGCTATCGTCCTCCAGTATTCCGAAAAGCGTTTCTTTATCTTTAGAAACATCGGAAAACAATTTATTTTTGAAATTTAAAGAAGAATTTATAAAAGAAAATTTTTATGAGCTGCCTGAAATTTTCGGAGACGTTTTCTAATAGAATTTACTATGCATTAATCTCTACCCGGAAAATCGGTTTTTCGGATGCGATCAGTTTTCAACTAAACATTTTCAGTTACATAACTGAACTTGTGCATGCAATTGTAACAGAACAATGTTAACTTTAATGTAAATGTTAATGCTGTTAATTCTCTGTTTATCTGTTAAACATGTCTGCTCAACAAGAGAATTTTTAATTGAGACCTAATAGTATCCGAAAAACTGATTTTCCGGATAGAGAGACCCGGTTAAAGCACTATAAAGATCTACTCGGAAATGTTTCCTAAAACTATGGGCAGATAATAAAATTTTATTTTTAGCTCACAGGCTATCAAATCTGAGAGCTTATGTGCTCGCCCGTTCTATATGTATGTGTGTAGGTGACGCGATAACTCATAATAAAAATATCCGATTTAATTGAAATTTTGGATATAGGTTCATTCTGATAAAGCGCTTCCCTGATTAGTCTTGAAAGTTCATCCGATAAGTATAAGAGGGGGACGGGGGGCTAAAATCCCTCCCTTTAATTTATGTAAAGGTGTTTTTGATGCAGAATTATCAGATTTCATTCAAATGTTAGATACAGGATCATTCAGATGAAGTTTTTCCATGATTAGTTTTGGGAGTTCATAAGCTAAGTATATTGAAGTTAAAGGGGATGCAACCCCAATTAATTTAGATAATTGGGTTTTCATGCAGAATTATCAAATTTTAGATATAGGTTAAGATCATTTTGATAAGGCCCCTCCAAGAATAGGTTTGGGTGTTTATTGGTGAAGTATAAAGGGGTGAAATGGGGGTTAACCCCTTTTAATTTAAGCTAATGGGTTTTTCACGTTTAACTTACCGATTTCATACAAATTTTAATTATTGGTTCATTCTGTTAAGGCACTTCCCTGATTGGATAAGTATACAAGGGGAACGGAAAAATTGCGAAAAAAATGCGTATTTTATCAAAAAATCGCAAAAATAACGCAAATTTTGTTTAAATATCACAAAAAACCACGAATTTTGTTGAATATCGCGAAATAACTCGATTTTTTTCAAACCATAGCATAAATAACAAAAGGATCGTTGGAAAATGCAAATTTTGTTAATAAATTGCACAAATAACGCAAATTTGTTGATAATTGTAAAATAATGGAAAATTTATTTTGTCAAATTATCGCTGAGAAAACGCAAATTTTGTTAAAAAAATCGAGAAAAAACCTCTTAAATTTTGTCAAAGAATCACCAAAAAACCAGGAAATTTTGTTGAATATTGCGTTTCGACCTCTTAATTTAGATAAATGCTTTTTCATGCAGAATTAACCGATTTGCTTCAACTTTTAGATACAAGTTCAAAGTGATAAGACGCTGATCCGATTAGTTCTGGTGTTCTTCTGTTAAGTATAAAGAGATGCGGGTGATTACCCCCCCCCCCCTTTAAATTTGGTTAAATGGATTTTTATGTAGAACTATCTGAATTGCTTTAAATGGTGGAGGTATTTTTTTCTGACAAGGCGAATCTCTGAATAGTTTTGGAGGTTTAAATGTTAAACATAAAGTAGATAACGGGGGATAACTCCTCTTAAATTACATAAATGGGTTTTAAAGCTGAATTATCCAAATTTCTTTCAATTTCGGATTTAGGTTTATTATATGATAAAGCAAATTCCTGATTAGTTTTGGGGGTTCAATGATTAAGAAAAAAGAGGGGAAATGTGGGGGACTATTTCCCATCTTACTTTGTGTATCGAAGGCCATTATTCCCTGTAATATACAATTACTGTACATAGCCTTTGAGCTCAATGTCATCAGATTAACTGGGCAATATTCTTTTTATTATTATTTATAAATTCTGCCTTAAATTAAAAAAAAATATTTTATGAGGTTTCTAAAGATAAACTTTTTTCAGAATCTTGATTGATGTGAAAGATGTTATTGTATATTTTCATTCGTCATTGTAGGACATTTTTTAAAAATTCAGATACATCTGTCATTTTTTTTTTTTTTTTTTTTTTTTTTTTTTTTTTTGCTGTGTGCACGTTAAAACAAGTATACTGATGATGCTGAAACGTTTTGCCGATATGTTAAAATGGCGTGTAAATTGCCAAATATACGATTGGTCTGTGTATTTTAACACTAACACATTAAGCACTCTAAGTGCACAAAAAGTTATCAAATAATTCTGAGATGCACAGCTGAAAGTGTACATTGCACGTGAGTACACAAATATTTGCGTAATATACAAAACCAACTGATTTTGAATACATAGTACATAATCTTCTAGTTAGGGATGTAAATATTGAGCTAAATTCTTTTTTTGATCGCAAAAAAAAAAAAAAAAAAAAAAAAAAAACACGTAGAAGTTTTTTGCTTGTTGTATTTGTTCGCTTTCCAGCAGATTTGTTTTTAGGTGCGTTCGTAATTATGTAAATACGTAGCATTTATTGTTGTCGTTCAGTCCGCCCATCTGTCCCCATGTAACAACGCGAAAACTACCCGACCGAATCGTTCGAAATTTAAAATATATAGTTATTATATAATTTTGTCGCGTCATTTCAAATTTTAGGAAAATCGTATGCATAGTTTAATTACAAGGACAATCAAAAGTATTCCATTACATTAAGGTCATTAGGAGAAAATAGTTTCAAGTATATTTTAATGATATTACACTCTTTCAAATATTATAGAATTTATATGAGTCAATGAAGTGTATACAAAAATATACATTAAGTACAATCTGTGGTGCAAAGAATGTTTAATATTAATTTACAAGGGCCACACAAATGTATTCCTCTACATAATGGTATACCGGGAAACATTGTTTGAGGAGTGTTTTAATTATATTAAAATATTTCATATTTTATGAAATTGATGTTTGTTGTTGCGGTTTAATACAAGTTACTTCCTGCATAATAGAAATCAGATAGTATTTACAGGAACACATAAAAAATTTCAGCCACTATATGGTATTCGAAGTACTGTATACTATAACAGCAAGATCTGAATATTTTTAAAACTTCGTTATTGTACGAACGCACCTCGTTTGCTACGCTTCACGTACAATTTCCAACTTATTTGATCAGAAAAGAATGTACTTCTTATTTACAAAAAACAGAACCGTCTGAAATTAAAATAACTGCTTGCCAAATGTCTGATAGAGTTATTTTGAAGTACTAAATTCATATATTCAATTTATGCACAGTATCTGTATAATCAAAATAAATGCACTATAAAATTAAATTTCGCTAAAATATGTAAATTGTGACATCTACGGATTTTTTTCGGATTTTTTAATATCAATTTCAGTCGAAACTTTTCCAAAATGCATCTATATCCAGCCAAAATATTCTCTATTTAATTAAATCTACAGTAACCAAGCAATACTTACCCAAGCGGAATACGAACTAAGCAATTGCAACCGTTTAAAGCACAACATTTACCGTTCCGCTACTATTTTACAAGCCAAGTATCGATATTTATTACTGAGTGCACATAAATATACATATTTATGTGTAATGTTCTGTTGTTGCACAGATTTTTGTATATAAATTTTAAGAGTGTAAATTTTATGAGACATGTGTGCAAATTTTTTGACAAAAGTGTAATTTTTTTAATTTACACATACACATACGTAAAGGTGATTGCACACATTCATGCGTTTTCACGAAAACGTCACAGAATGCAGTCAAAACAACGAAAAAAAAAATCTTTCATTGGCTAGTGAATACCCCCGAATCAATGAATGATTTTGTTTCTTTATTTCGCCTGCTTTCTGTGACGCTTGTCAAGGCTTTCTTAAATACCTAGAGGGTGTTGGTATAACCTTGTTGAAGACTTATTTCAGTACTGCAGTGTCACCTTTTCATAATTCCCGTAATCATAAATTGTATTCAATAGATGCACACACCAGCTTCTGAGTTACCAATAGTTTAAATTTCGTCTTATTCGTAGCATTAGAACGCACCCTATAACCCTCTAAAATGGGCAATTCATTTTTCTCTATCTCTTTTTTAAAAGTTAATTTATGCATTAAATGTTGGCTGTTTTAATTATACATTTAATAATATTTTCAATAGTAAGTTTTCATTTTTAGATGTATTTAAATTCCTCTGCAAAAATAACAGATAAGTGAAACAAAATAACCGTTACTGCTTATACCAAAATAATAATAATAATAAATATAATTATGCCTATTTTTTAAATAAAAGATTAAGAATAACCAAATAATTTCTTTATCAAACGACAATCTTGTTTAGTAATAAATATTCTACTTTAGTAGCGGTAAAGTCAAACGAAGTGACTATTCGCGAATAAATAATTATTTTGTTAAAATAATTTAGCGAAGAAATTATCTATCATGTTCTAATTAAATGTCAGCTTTCATAAATACATTAATTTTGATGACCTTATAGAATGGGAATCAATTCCAAACAATGTTCCTTATGGTAATTTTAATAGAATTTGTCAGTTATTTCTGCATCTTTATTGTAGCAGAATGTTTGTTCTCATCACTTAAAATCCATTTAAAATGAATCTTCGAAATGTTTATTTTAATGTACTAGTGCACTTAATTAATTCATGTAAATTAATCTAAACATGAGATTATAAAACATACGTAGCAATTAGAATGTAGGTATTATATTAAAACGCAATTTCATATTATGATGTTTATGAATATAGCTTACTTCTATTAAACACTAAATTAATTACAGGACTAATCAGATAAAAGAAGGAGCACTTTTTTATGAAATTATATCATTTATTAATTCTTGAAATCATTCTACTCTAATTATTTTAATAAGTTAAGAAAAAACACATAGCATTTTTTTGTTTTTAAAAATCTTTATTAACATTTGCATTGATTTTACATAAATATTAAGATTTTCTTTTTACATTTTCTTCTATAAAATCATAAAGCGCCTAGCAAAGATTTTTTTTGTATATTTTATCAGTAGCAAGCAGGTTAATAGAAATAATTTTTCGTTTGTAACATTTTTCAGAAAAATTTTAAGACTAATAACATCAAATTCTAAATATATAAATAAGAGATCTTTATTAATATTACTGATTAATCTTAAATGAGCTCATGGGATTAAAAATAAAACACTCGCTTCATAAAAATGCAGTAAGCTCTGTGTAAGGCGGTATCGATCGGGACTGAGAAAATTTTCCGTGACTGGCAGTATTCCGACATATGCAAAACAGAAATTTATGAGTAATATGCATTTTAAATTTAAAGAAATTAATTTACTTTAACGAATACAAATATGGATCATATTTCACATAGTAGTTTAGAGAGTTGAAAAATAATTTCAATGTATCCTCATATGTCTGAATTACATAACCGTCTTCAACGTTTACAGAATTTTGGTTGTTTTCATTTTCCTATCCATTTTCACATCTATTTCCATATCAAACGGCCACAAATGTGTTATCTTTGGTAGTGAACACTACATACTCAACTAATACACAGTCTGTTATCATTAGATGTTTTCTGGTTAGTTTCGTATCTTAAGTCATTTATTAGACATTCTAACTCATCTGATTCTTGGTCTATTTCCGAGGAAGGAATGACAAAATCATTGGCTTTACTAAAATAACGAGCAATGTTTTCCGGCAACATTTCTGAACAAGATTTGATAATCCACTTTACAACATCTAAAACAGTGATGCTTTTTGTTAACTCGGTGTCTAAAGAGCACGAATCTTAAGACGCAATAAAAGACCGCACTGTAAAAGTTAAGAGTTTCATTGCAATTTATATTTTTTACCGCAGTTTGAGAGTTGTGAAGTTGAATGGGTGACTATTCGAAATAATCTCTATTAAAAATATAACAAAGCTCTTGACGGCGGTACTTCTTAAAGAGGGATACATTATGGTTCATTTTTAAGTAATTATATTCTATTAATTAGTGATTAAGGATTCCGACAGGGTTCGTACGGATTCTGGAATTTTCCGACGAAAATTTGTAAGGTACCAGTATTTTCTTATAGAAAATATCTCCAAAATAAAGCAAAATTGACGTGCTTGAACTAGATTTTATTAAATAAAAAATGTTAATATTTCACCTGGGAGATAACGGGACCCGTACGAACCCTGTATGAAGAATGTGGCGAACCCTACAATGTTCTTTGCTTGACATCCTTCAATCAGGAGATCAGATTTTCTTTCTACTTCTGAATTTCATACACTAGGGCATCTTTGAACTCTCAACAATCTTATTTCTTAGCAATGTTGTGTCGAATAAAAAATTCATCGCATTTATTGGAAACCTTAAAATTCCACTTTACCTATTTTTACTACAACCATTTCTTCCGTCATTCACGAAATAAAGTTCCAGGTATGGACAAATGTTTAGCTAAAGTATTCGAAAAAAAAAAAATCAGGAGTTATGCATAAAAGTCTTAATTTTTTGTCACATCAATTTTTCTCCTTCTGTTAGACTATCCGTATTCAAATTCCTTTTCCAACTTTTTTTTTCTTTTTATATTATCATGAATTTGAATTTTATTGTACTTAAATTTAATACAAAGATCTTTTGCAGAAAACTTCTTTTAATTTAATAACTCCGATTTTATCATGTAGTGATATTGCATTGAGTGATATTGTATTTTTACTATGTAATATACTCACTTATATCCTAGGATAAGATTAATCAACGAAGAACAAATAAAGCATGCAGTAATAAAGTTTTCCGACTACGTGATTTAGTAGTACTATCATTTCCATTTCATACCACTTGCATTAAGTTTGACTTTGAGTATTTTACGCTTATTGTATCTGTTCCAATTTTTATAAACCAAATACCTTTCATTATTAATATATAATTTTTCTGCCTTGCGCAAAATTGTGGTTTCGACGGAACCTTAAAAACCTTTACCGCGCTATGCAAATTCTGGTTTATGCAGTGTAAATTAATGTTATTTTCTATGAATTCACCAAGATTCAAAATTTTTTCACGTTTGACAAATTTTCGGCTTTACACAGAGTCAGCCTTAGACAGAATTTACTGTAGATTCTATTGATAAATGAATAAATATTGGAACCGCAATTTTCTTAAAACATTTTACATTTCTTTTTAAGTTTATTGTTTATGCATACTGTTATGCATATCCATTATGTAGAGTGTGCCAAAAGTCTCTATAACATATTAAAACAAAAATCATTTTGCATATAAGACTGTTATTTGAATAAAAATGCTTCTCATGTTCGAAATTTTTGTTTAAACGAAAAGTTAGTTCAAAATATTGCCCGTAGATGATGTTATACTTTTCAATTTGCAAAAGAGGTTTAAGATTACAAGTAGGTAAAGACGATTTAGTTTATACAATCTACTACCATATTAAAATATATTTATTCAGTAATGTACAAAAAAGTTGAGAACACACTAAACAAATACATGATTGGCGCACTTAGGGCAGTGCTTGCCTATACATAAAAAACATCACAAACATGGAACTTTTGCATGAGCTACACTGTTCATCTTGCTAGGAGTTCTGGTAGCCATGCACTGGAAAGTACCTCAGATACGGTGAGTCCAAGAGAGCACACGTGCCGATAGAACTTTGAAATCAGCAATACGGGAACATTGATGGACTTGAGAAAATTACAGTCAGAAAAAGCGGCACCATTTCAGTCGAATGTCAAAGAACGTTATTCGGCCGAAGATGTTCAAGCTGTGGTCACAGGATTTCATATTTGATGGCCTTGTTGTTATGGGCATGGGCAAGCTGCAGATCGAACTACTCTTTGATGACCTGAGCATCAAAAACCAAGGTGTAGTCAGTACCATAGGCTACGATGTCAGGCTTAAATCTTCTCTCAGTGGGCTCACGGAGAATAGGTTCGTTGTAGACAGCATATCATTACTGCCCCAAAGAGCGATTAAGGTAGTTAGCTGTTCCATTATGCCTATGAATTCTCAACCCGGGGGATGAGAAGCACTGTTGAGATATATGTTTAACCGGGCAAGTCTTCAGCAACCGACAACTCGCGGCTCAATTCACAGTTGAGAAACCTTAGGTTAGCAAATCTAACCATCGGTTAATATTTGAAATTTATCGCTAACTTCAAAGACGAGATCAATCAACCTCGGGTTAGTGAACTTCAGGTTGAAATGTGCATACCTGATTGGCCAAACGAATCACATGACGTAATTTTTGCGTCCATGAGTTTTGTCCTCAGGAATCACAAGTTTTTAATTGTAAAGCAAAAACAAGATTTGAAATGCATACTTGTGTTTAATTTTAAGATAGATAAATTTCGAATTACCGTTGTGATTTGGTGGTTTCAAAATTAGATTCAAAGATTAGAAATACCGATACAGTTATAAGATTTTTATTTTTACAAGATTTTGCGTTACAGTAAAATTCTTTCATAAAAGTTACTTGATTTAAAAAATATTTTTTTTCTTTAATCATTAAATTTAATAAACGATTTTCTAACCAGGCTAGCAACAGTAATAAGAATAAAAGAAAATAACGAGCTAATTTATTTATTTATTTTTCAACGGAAATTAAAGTATTGCAAATGCAACTCTTTTTTTCATATATTCATTCTAACGTTTTTCTAACGTTAAATCTAATGTTTTAATTAATTTAACTAATGTAATTGATGCGCAAATTTTTAAATGCCAAAATTTTCAAGATAAATCGTCAGAAAAATGCTTCTTCGAAACAAAAGTAATTATTTAAAGCAAGAAAGAAAATTAATTATTGTACAGTATTATAGTTTAAAGGCTTATTATTTTGCCGTCACAAAATTACTGTTTCTGCGATTGCATGTTTTAAACAAACACAAAAAAGCAGAAACTGAAATGTAAGAAAAAACTGCTTTTCTATTTTATTATTATTAAAAAAAATCTAAATTATTAACCAAAGTTTTTCATACTAGAACGTTTTTCTGTTCACATTTGATAGATGGCGCTACCTGATATCAAAATTGCAAGGCAAACTCAAGCCTAAAGGCTCATCACAAATTAATATAATTTTCGTTTATAGAGGTAAAATGTTGAAAAAAAGTAAAAAATTTAAAGCAAAACATTCTTTTATAACAACATCTTTCATAATTAACATTTCGTTTACTTAGTAAATTACAAACAGCTCTCTTCGAAAATATCCATTAGTGTTCAATTCAAAACTGCTACCATCTTTCATTTACCTGCGCATGTTCGGTAGAACAACCTCTCTCCCGTAGGAAGGTTCAGTAACTACATTTAAGTTTCGAATTCTTCCCCGAATTCGGCAGGTTCAGTTAACGGTGAATTAGATTTTAGATTCAATCGAGAGTTAAGCGCTGAACTCGCGGTTCAGGTTGATGAAGAATTACCGGGTGTTTTTGGAACCTGGCAGCCACAGGAACACAACTTGTCAGCTGAGTGCCCCCAGTCTGCACGGGACTTACCAATGAGAAAATTATAACGAACATGTACTGAAGAACTGTAGTCAAAGCCATACATGAGAGAAGAACTATCCACGAGCCAGGCCGAAGTAGAAGAGACGAAGCTGCAATGACGCAGTCCAACACCATGAGAATGAACACAACTGAACACAACATCTTTTATGTAATCCCGCAGCCAGAAACCACACGGATTAAGATCAGGTGATCGGGCCGGCCAGGCTGTACGAAAATGACGACTGATAATTCATCCATTTCCGGAATAACGCTTCAACAACTGTTTCACTCGTTTTGCAATGTGCGGAAGAGCGCTATTTCGTCTAAAAATGGTACTATCCAGACATCCATGTTCCTGCAGAGCTGGAATGACGTCATTACGCAAAAGGGACTCATAGCGCTGACCATTGACGGCAACATAACAGGACCAAAAGTACTCGTCTCCTCGAAAAAAAAATGACCCTACAATAAATGATGTTGTAAATCCGCACCACACAGCGACTTTTGCAGGATGAAGTGGTACTGGGTTCGTTGTGAGTGGATTTTCTGTTGCCCACATTCGGCAAGTCTGTGTATTGACATATCCCGTCTGATGGAAATGGGCTTCGTCTGTCCACAGAATTTTCCACGGCCATTCATTGTCCACTTCCATGCGAGCAAGAAATTACAAAGCAAAACTTTCACTTGAAGGCAGGTCAGAAGGAAACAATTCCAGCACATAGCAATGCATCAACACAGTGGAAAACTGTGAAAAAATAACTATATATCATATTTAAGCCCATCATTTATTAATATAGAGTATCCTAAACTGATGCAAAGCTATATCGATAAAGCAATTAAATGACTATTTTATGAATCAAGTGCTGGTGAAGAAAATAAAGTTTTCGAAGAACTTGATCCTACTTGATTTTAAATGGTTTTTATTTTTGAAACATTCTGTGATTTAGAAACATGCTTTTAGTCAGTACTAAATATCATGGCATTGTTTACACCTTTTCATATAGTTAATTAACAGATTTTTATTGTAAGTATTTTGTATCTTTTACTGTGCTATTTTTGCTTTTTTAACTGATTTTTACTTTTTCGATTCAGATTTTTAGATTTTATCACATTACTTTTACGCAAATTCTGTCGTTCTTTTTTTCTTTTTAGGGGGGGGGGGAGGTGCAGAATATCTCTAAAGAAACCTTGTGACATTAAACCTCATTCAATTAACAAACCAACTACTGAAAAAATGGTTCGGATTTTTAGGCATAGCGCCATCTCTGGGAAATATTTAGGACTACTTTTTTATTTTTTGAAGTAAAACTATCGATCATGAGAATAATAATCCCCTACATTGAATACATAAACCGTGTCTAGGAAATTTGGCACCGCCGGTACTTTAAAACGGTTATATTTTGATGGTTTTTATAAATTAATATTTTGTGGCATTTTCCATAGATGAAGTATAAAATCCTGATAAATTTATGAATATTTTTAATCGTAAAGAATATATTCTTAATATCAAAAATCTTGTAGAAATTTTTTCATTATCTGAATACATTTTGAAAAGAGTTGAAAGGGATTTAAATGATTTCTTATCATTATATTTTATGCGTAAATTGTCAAAATGAAAAAGCCACGCTTATATAATATTACTGACAATCAATAAATAACTATTCAGAGGCAATTATATAAAAATTAAGGTTTTTAGAAAAAATTAGAATGTTTTGGAATACAGTTGCTAGTGTGACGAAAAGAATTTGCGCGCTCGCTGGGTAACGATTGGCGTCGTGTAAACAATGACAAAAGGATAATAATCAGGCTGCTAATAAGTCCAGTGAGTCCGATTTTAAAAGAGATGCGTAATGGAGGAATACAAGGAGGAGCAGCGGGGAGTTTTGCGCTTTTTGACAGCGGAATGTATTGGAGGTTGTGAAATCCATCAAGTAATGGAAAAGATAGATGAGATACTGGCTATCTTTGTCCAGAAAAGAAAAGTTCTCACTGTCATAGTAAAACAATAAAGTTGGGTTTTGAACGAAAAGACGGGGGATTCAGCAATAGGTTAAACAATGAAAAGAAGATAAGAAGATTAGATCAAACCTCTCTCCTTTGCAGGATGTTGCAGGTTGTCAAGCACTTTCCCTGTATAGGCATAAAAGTTTAAAAAATAACACCAAATCACAACAATGTGCCGCCTGATCAGAACAAAAAGACTGCGAGTTAACTAATACGTTCATCTAGAGCTTATGCTCCTCTCAAAGATTAAGGAATAGAGCAAGTGTTTTCACGAAGGACGAATTCCACTTGGGCATGGAGTGTGGTGTAAAGCGCCGAAGAGTTTCCCAGATAAGTATGATGCGACAGCGGATCAAGTCTGTCCCCATGTGACTTCCACATCCTTCGTGAGCTAAAAAAGCACTACAATGACAACGGTTTCAAACGGACGATTGAAGTCAAGGAGTGTGTGCGCAACTGACAGACAACAGCCACAACAACCAAAGGTCCTCACAACAAGTTTTTTACGAGTATCGATAATGTGACCGGTGTCACAATGAAATAAATGCCTAAACAATTGTTCACAATACTTTGGAGTTTTATTAATTAAATTATATGAATTATTTTATGGGATATATTTATTAATGAAATTATAGCCTCTGCCTCGTTATTTATTGTCTGCACCTAGTATAATAGTCCAAGATTATGTGACAATTATTACTGTAAAGTTAACTCACAAATATTTACCAACTCACTATTCTAAACATGTCAATTTTTTCTAAATTGATTTCAACAGTTTTCTTATCAATAATTTGCACTGCAACGCTAATATGATTTATCTGCTCAAACAGAGCTGATCCGTCAAAAGCAATAATAGGAGACAGCATTCTCATGAATTTGTAAGATTTCTAAAATTTACGTTTTTGTATTTTTTTCTTTGTGTGTTATGAATTTGTATTCACTTATTCTGTACTGGTACGTATATTTTCATATTTATCTTGAGCATGGCTAACAAAAGTAGTAAACGAAAATATGCATTTGTAAGTTGCGAAACTGCCTGTGATCTACTGATAAAGGCAAAAAATTGTTTGTCTGCAATGTCAGCATAGAGAAATACGGCGTGCAATTTGCGCATTCTCCACTAGTGTTCACCTGTTAATCACTTGGGGATGAGTGACACGTATACGTGCCACAAAAAGTCTTGTGAATACTTATTTATCCCCACCAGTAAAAAAATATTGTAAAATTTGCTAAATTTAATCGGAGCATTTTCTCGATTTAAAAGGGCACAAATGTCTGTTTTTAAAAACCGGTGACAAAGCATTGAAAATTTCGTAAAAGACTCCCGTCGCGGACGGGTTAATAAACCAATGAATGTGTGAGGAAGTGTCCCTTTGTAATAAAGGCACTCTAGTATTTTATGTGAGATCGTGACGTTAATGCTCTAACATGTGTGGCGCAAAAGCGACATCTATCCTTTATGCAACTTTAACTTTCCGGAGTGTGTGTGGCGCCCTCGAATCTACAGTTAACTGCGGTTATGAGTTTTATGCAAATTTCTAGCTCCGTCTTCAATTTGCAATGTATAAAAGCTGTGAGTTGGAGTAGGTGTGAGTGTTGTGTTGTGTGGCGAGGTGAGCCGAGATAGCTTGTGTTGTGTTGCGCGGTGAGCCGGGATAGCCTAAGAGTCTTAAAGCTAAGAGTTGCCTAAGAGTTGAAGGTTGCGGAGTCTCAGCAATCAAGTCGGGTAAGAGTTAGTTAGCACTGTGAGTGTTTGAGAATAAAAGATTTTGTGCAGCCGCGGGCTGTTTTCTTACAGGTTAAAGTGAGATTAGACCGCGACCTAATAAGAAGAGCCGGGGATTAGTGCTCTGAGCCGGGCTTAGTCGTAAATGTAAATATGAGTTAAAGTTTAATCTCATAGTATTGCGTTTAGTTGTCGGAAATATTGAACTTTGGCTCCACTCCCTATTTCCCAAATACAGTAAATAAAAGTGTTGGATTTTGATTTTAACTTTATTTAGACTATGTTATCATTTGACCGACACGTCACCGGCGACACCCAACGGCACGTCACAAATGTTCTGACCACAGTTTAAAGAAAACTGTACAGTATAAGTAGTTAAAGTAATTTTCAAATTCCTTGCTCAACATCGCGAAATATTCGGACACATTTTCTAACTCATTTTTAAAAGTAAAATTATAAATTGGCAGGCCTGAGCATTGAAGCTATTTGGAATTGAATTATATTTGCATTTTTCGCTGTACAAATTAATTATTGTGTTATAATCAGTCCTACCTCTTTTCACGCTACTGCTTCGAAAATTCGGTTCACAACGTTCGATTTGACAGTATTTTTTTTAACCTTTTCTTCCTCTATCAATCATGGAAAACGCTTTATTATACAGTTAATGAATGAGAAGAGCTGCTAATTTCATGTGTTTCTGAAGAAAACTGTATTCAGAAATGTGTCATAAAATAGCTCCTTTTGATTTGAGAATCGCCTTAAGTTGTATATCTTGTTACTAAGAAAAACCACACAGAAAGCCGTTTAACTTTCACATAACATTGAATTCCGCTGATAATTCACTTCATAGATTTTTGAATGAAAAATTGAAATTAAAGCCCTTTGAAGACTCATTCCTTATAAAATCCTTAGATGTAAAACATTGTATACATAAGAGAAACTTTAACAGGGAAATTTTAATAAAACTGTAAAACATATTGAGCTAATATTGCCAAAAACCGGAAATAAATTCCTATTTAGACAGCTTTGCCTCTTAATAGAGATATTTATTTAGTATTATTTTCATCTCGATCACAAAATATTTCTCTAGTAGGATTCAGTTATATACAGGTTCCGATGTTACAGGTTTTACTGTTCATTTTGATTTTTTGTTGAAGAGTCAGGAATGCCGGCGTATACATTTCGTCTTTCGGAATTAGGTATTATATATATATAAAATCCCTCCGTGTATAACGATTCCGGGTCAACCCATTCACGAGAAAAAACACTTATTGTGACCAATGACAAATTCCATTGTGAAAAGTTATTTCCGATTTTAAAGGCTATCAATTTTTTGTCCAATGCAAACGTTCAAGAGTCGTAATGGAGCGTTCTCATTTGTCAGATTTACAGTTTGAGCTGTAAATGACGTCACTACATTTTACTGTGTTTTGAAATCTTTTCCCTATTTCAAACACAATATTCACACTGTTAAAAATTTGACTGATTTGCTGCAGCATCACTCCCCCACTTTTATAGAAAACAATGACTTTGCTGTGTTATGGAGCATTCTCATTGGTCATAAAAGAGACATTCTATAAAACTGTGGAGTGACGCAGTAAATGGTTCAAATTTTTAGCAGTACACTGTTAAAAATTTGACCCTTTTGCTGCATCATCACTCCCCAGCTTTTATAGAATACCCTGTAAGTAACAGACACTGATAAAAAAAATATGCTGCATTTTGCTTCAATTTTTTTCACTCCACCGCTTGTATATAATATCTCTATTCCAACCAATGAGAAAGCTCCATTTCACGACCAAGTAACCGTTTTCTATACAAGCAGAAGAGTGCGTTGCAGCAAAATGCAGCATATTTTTATCAGTGCACACAAAGTAACCGTTTTCTATAAGAGCGTTAGAGTGATGCTGCAGCAACTGTTAAAAATTTGACCCATTTGCTGCAGCATCACTCCACTGCTTTTATATAATGTGGTTACTTTACTGTGATATGGAGCATTCTCATTGGTCATAAAAGAGATATTCTATGAAAGCTGTGGAGTGATGCTGCAACAAATGGGTCAAATTTTTAACGGTGTAATACGGTAAAATAATCATTTTCTATAAAAGCTGTGTAATGACAATGCAGCAAAACTGTCAAATTTTTAACAGTGTTTAATTAAAACTTTTTATTTAAGAAAAGCGAAGGGGCGTTTTAAATACAATATTGTTACATTTTTATATTCGTGTTGCTTTATATATATATATATTACAGCCGTGAATGACCTCATTGTTATATAACGAATCACGATTGTTTACTCTTTATAGTTGACATTTGTTTTCGATCTTATAAAGTATTTTTATTTAAGTATTAGCTAATGGTATAAAATAGTTAATTCACAAATGTTTTAAAATAGCATTATTAGTGCATGTTTTGCATTATTAATGCATGTTAATTTCAATATTTTTTGTGAAATAATTACTGTAATTTTGTGAGTGAAATTCATTAGCTGCATATTCTATGCCATTATTTTACCCATTCAATTAATAATTTGGCTACCCTCTCATATTCGTCTGGAAATTGCCAAAATGAAAAAAATTTTATTCATTTTGGATATTTTTATTATTTTCTCTCAGTATTTAAAAATATTTTTTGCTGTAGTTTCACAATGTATTCTTTTATAATTGATATTTTACCTTACTTTATTTTTTTAAAATTTATGCATTTATCATTTGTTCATTACAATCCCTCCCCATCCACCAGATAGTTTTGTTATAGTTTTAAATGCAAATTTTTATTGATTTTTTTCCCTCCTGTTCAATCTTTGTATTTTTCAAAATTGTTTAAGCCTAAAGTGGCTAACATTGACCAAAGTTGTTGTAATGTTTTATCATCCTTTTAAAAATGGAAACACGTCATTTTGGCGGGCTATCTTCTAGTAACATAATATTGTCAAAATGACAATTTTGTTTGGAACACCCTTAGTTTAGTTAATTTTACAATTAGCCGCTAGGAGTAAAAATACATCTTTCAAAAGAGGTGCTTTGTAGCCAATTTCATTTATATATCACACACACATACAAAAACCCTTTATGCAACTGTATAAGATCTCAGATGTTATAAACCTGCTGAAAGATATATGGATGTGTAGTTCATAAATTGAGTTTAATTCTATAGAATTCTCATTAATTTGTGAAAACATTATAATTTAATATTCATTTAATTTTTTAAATTTAAGTTCACATCATTATGCTCGTAGACAAAGTTATTTTACACTTCTCTATATCTCATGGCTTCTCATTGGTCACAAGTATAGGGTTACAAAAATCGACAGAAAATGTATTTCTAATTTATTTGAGATGTATAATTCTAAGCCTGACAGCCGTAAAGTTACGTGGGGTAAATGGACCATGATTTTACAATGTGACTCGGGAGATTCTATCGATTCATCTTCGAAAAGCTAATGTCAATTTAAAGTCTTAATCTTTTTTAAATATGTTTAATGTCTAAATTTTAATGTCTAAAAATAACAAAATATATATGTATGTTCATCTTCCTTTCTTCATGGGTCCAGTTGGCCCAGTTTTGTTTGGAGGGAGGGGGGGGGGCAACTGAATCAGGCACATCTAGGTTTCACGAGCGTTTTTATTTTTAATATGGGGTATCAGGTCCTATTTGAAAAAGTGTAAATAACTCAAAAAATATACAAACTAGGCAATTATGTAAATTAAATATCAATTAAAGAGCATTGTAAAGGTTGCTGTCAAAGTCTCTAATAAGAGCACCGAATGTTAAATTATTAGATTTACTTATACAAAAATATAAGAATTTAGAGAGCACTTATGTAATATAAAAATATGCGTGCCACTCGGGGACTGCCGCGGTAAAGCTATTGCATAGCATTTTTTATCAACTTATGCAAAAATACCGCGTCAATGTCTGCTGAAGTCTATCGAAGGATACCTTCCCGAAGTCTGCCAAACTGAAACTTCGTTAGCCGGATTGTTAGGAATTTTTCTCGTTGCGGAATTCTTAAATTCGGTCGCCGCGCTCAAAGCCCGCGATAAAAGCTATGCAATAGCTTAATAAATTACCAAACAAAATTTGGTCGCGCTACGAAAATTAGATCGCGAGTTATAAGCATTTTAAATTTTTCGACCCTCACGGTGGGGGGGGGGGGTCTCCTGTCCCCAAAAATTAACACTGTCTAATAAAAAATTACCAAACAAAATTTGGCCGCGCTACGAAAATTAGATCGCGAGTTATAAACATTTTAAATTTTTCGACCCTCACCGTGGGGGTCTCCTGTCACCAAAAATTAACAAAATCTCATAATAAATTACCAAACAAAATTTGGCCGCGCTACGAAAATTAGATCGCGAGTTATAAGCATTTTAAATTTTTCGACTCTCACCGTGGTGGGGGGGGTCTCCTGTCACCAAAAATTAACACTGTCTTATAATAAATTACCAAACAATATTTTGCCAAGCTACCAAAATTAGATCGCGAGTTATAAGCATTTTTAATTTTTCGACCCTCGCCGTGGGGTGTCTTCTGTCACCAACAATTAACAATGTCTCATAATAAATTACCAAACAAAATTTGGCCGCGATACGAAAATTAGATCGCGAGTTATAAGCATTTCAAATTTTTCGACCCTCACCGTGGGGGTCTCCTGTCACCAAAAATTAACAGTCTCATATTAAATTACCAAACAAAATTTGGCCGCGCTACGAAAATTAGATCGCGAGTTATAAGCATTTTAAATTTTTCGACCCTCACCGTGAGGGTCTCCTGTCACCAAAACTTAACACTGACTCATAATAAATGAAGAAACAAAATTTGGCCGCGCTACGAAAATTAGATCGTGAGTTATAAGGATTTTAAATTTTTCGACCCTCACCGTGGGGGGTCTCCTGTCACCAAAAATTAACAGTCTCAAAATAAATTACCAAACAAAATTTGGCCGCGCTACGAAAATTAGATCGCGAGTTATAAGCATTTTAAATTTTTCGACCCTCACCGTGAGGGTCTCCTGTGAACAAAACTTAACACTGACTCATAATAAATGAATAAACAAAATTTGGCCGCGCTACGAAAATTAGATCGTGAGTTATAAGGATTTTAAATTTTTCGACCCTCACCGTGGGGGTTCTCCTGTCACCAAAAATTAACAGTCTCAAAATAAATTACCAAACTAAATTTGGCCGCGCTACGAAAATTAGATCGCGAGTTATAAGCATTTTTAATTTTTCGACCCTCACCGTGGGGGGTCTTCTGTCACCAACAATTAACAATGTCTCATAATAAATTACCAAACAAAATTTGGCCGCGCTACGAAAATTAGATCGCGAGTTATGAGCATTTTAAATTTTTCGATCCTCACCGTGGGGTGTCTCCTGTCACCAGAAATTAACAATGTCTCATAATAAATTACCAAACAAAATTTGGCCGCGCTACGAAAATTAGATCGCGAGTTATAAGCATTTTAAATTTTTCGACCCTCACCATGGGGGTGGAGGGGGTCTTCTGTCACCAACAATTAACAATGTCTCATAAAAAATTACCAAACAAAATTTGCCCGCGCTACGAAAATTAGATCGCGAGTTATAAGCATTTTAAATTTTTCGACCCTCACCGTGGGGGGTCTCCTGTCACCAAAAATTAACACTGCCTTATAATAAATTACCAAGCAATATTTTGCCAAGCTACCAAAATTAGATCGCGAGTTATAAGCATTTTTAATTTTTCGACCCTCACCGTAGGGTGTCTTCTGTCACCAACAATTAACAATGTCTCATAATAAATTACCAAACAAAATTTGGCCGCGCTATGAAAATTAGATCGCGAGTTATGAGCATTTCAAATTTTTCGACCTTCACCGTGGGGTGTCTCCTGTCACTAGAAATTAACAATGTCTCATAATAAATTACCAAACAAAATTTGGCCGCGCTACGAAAATTAGATCGCGAGTTATAAGCATTTTAAATTTTTCGACCCTCACCATGGGGGTGGAGGGGGTCTTCTGTCACCAACAATTAACAATGTCTCATAAAAAATTACCAAACAAAATTTGCCCGCGCTACGAAAATTAGATCGCGAGTTATAAGCATTTTAAATTTTTCGACCCTCACCGTGAGGGTCTCCTGTCACCAAAACTTAACACTGACTCATAATAAATGAATAAACAAAATTTGGCCGCGCTACGAAAATTAGATCGTGAGTTATAAGCATTTTAAATTTTTCGACCCTCACCGTGGGGGGTCTCCTGTCACCAAAAATTGACAATCTCAAAATAAATTACCAAACAAAATTTTGCCGCGCTACGAAAATTAGATCGCGAGTTATGAGCATTTTAAATTTTTCGATCCTCACCGTGGGGTGTCTCCTGTCACCAGAAATTAACAATGTCTCATAATAAATTACCAAACAAAATTTGGCCGCGCTACGAAAATTAGATCGCGAGTTATAAGCATTTCAAATTTTTCGACCCTCACCGTGGGGGTCTCCTGTCACCAAAAATTAAGTCTCATATTAAATTACCAAACAAAATTTGACCGCGCTACGAAAATTAGATCGCGAGTTATAAGCATTTTAAATTTTTCGACACTCACCGTGAGGGTCTCCTGTCACCAAAACTTAACACTGACTCATAATAAATGAATAAACAAAATTTGGCCGCGCTACGAAAATTAGATCGTGAGTTATAAGCATTTTAAATTTTTCGACCCTCACCGTGGGGGGTCTCCTGTCACCAAAAATTAACAGTCTCAAAATAAATTACCAAACAAAATTTGGCCGCGCTACGAAAATTAGATCGCGAGTTATAAGCATTTTAAATTTTTCGACCCTCACCGTGAGGGTCTCCTGTGAACAAAACTTAACACTGACTCATAATAAATGAATAAACAAAATTTGGCCGCGCTACGAAAATTAGATCGTGAGTTATAAGCATTTTAAATTTTTCGACCCTCACCGTGGGGGTTCTCCTGTCACCAAAAATTAACAGTCTCAAAATAAATTACCAAACAAAATTTGGCCGCGCTACGAAAATTAGATCGCGAGTTATAAGCATTTTAAATTTTTCGACCCTCACCGTGAGGGTCTCCTGCCACCAAAACTTAACACTGACTCATAATAAATGAATAAACAAAATTTGGCCGCGCTACGAAAATTAGATCGCGAGTTATAAGCATTTTAAATTTTTCGACCCTCACCGTGGGGGGTCTCCTGTCACCAAAAATTAACACTGCCTTATAATAAATTACCAAGCAATATTTTGCCAAGCTACCAAAATTAGATCGCGAGTTATAAGCATTTTTAATTTTTCGACCCTCACCGTAGGGTGTCTTCTGTCACCAACAATTAACAATGTCTCATAATAAATTACCAAACAAAATTTGGCCGCGCTACGAAAATTAGATCGCGAGTTATGAGCATTTCAAATTTTTCGACCTTCACCGTGGGGTGTCTCCTGTCACTAGAAATTAACAATGTCTCATAATAAATTACCAAACAAAATTTGGCCGCGCTACTAAAATTAGATCGCGAGTTATAAGCATTTTAAATTTTTCGACCCTCACCATGGGGGGGGAGGGGGTCTTCTGTCACCAACAATTAACAATGTCTCATAAAAAATTACCAAACAAAATTTGCCCGCGCTACAAAAATTAGATCGCGAGTTATAAGCATTTTAAATTTTTCGACCCTCACCGTGAGGGTCTCCTGTCACCAAAACTTAACACTGACTCATAATAAATGAATTAACAAAATTTGGCCGCGCTACGAAAATTAGATCGTGAGTTATAAGCATTTTAAATTTTTCGACCCTCACCGTGGGGGGTCTCCTGTCACCAAAAATTAACAGTCTCAAAATAAATTACCAAACAAAATTTTGCCGCGCTACGAAAATTAGATCGTGAGTTATAAGCATTTTAAATTTTTCGACCCTCACCGTGGGGGGTCTCCTGTCACCAAAAATTAACAGTCTCAAAATAAATTACCAAACAAAATTTGGCCGCGCTACGAAAATTAGATCGCGAGTTATAAGCATTTTAAATTTTTCGACCCTCACCGTGAGGGTCTCCTGTGAACAAAACTTAACACTGACTCATAATAAATGAATAAACAAAATTTGGCCGCGCTACGAAAATTAGATCGTGAGTTATAAGCATTTTAAATTTTTCGACCCTCACCGTGGGGGTTCTCCTGTCACCAAGAATTAACAGTCTCAAAATAAATTACCAAACAAAATTTGGCCGCGCTACGAAAATTAGATCGCGAGTTATAAGCATTTTAAATTTTTCGACCCTCACCGTGGGGTGTCTCCTGTCACCAGAAATTAACAATGTCTCATAATAAATTACCAAACAAAATTTGGCCGCGATACGAAAATTAGATCGCGAGTTATAAGCATTTTAAATTTTTCGACCCTCACCGTGGGGGTCTCCTGTCACCAAAAATTAACACTGCCTTATAATAAATTACCAAGCAATATTTTGCCAAGCTACCAATATTAGATCGCGAGTTATAAGCATTTTTAATTTTTCGACCCTCACCGTAGGGTGTCTTCTGTCACCAACAATTAACAATGTCTCATAATAAATTACCAAACAAAATTTGGCCGCGCTACGAAAATTAGATCGCGAGTTATGAGCATTTCAAATTTTTCGACCTTCACCGTGGGGTGTCTCCTGTCACTAGAAATTAACAATGTCTCATAATAAATTACCAAACAAAATTTGGCCGCGCTACGAAAATTAGATCGCGAGTTATAAGCATTTCAAATTTTTCGACCCTCACCGTGGGGGTCTCCTGTCACCAAAAATTAACAGTCTCATATTAAATTACCAAACAAAATTTGGCCGCGCTACGAAAATTAGATCGCAAGTTATAAGCATTTTAAATTTTTCGACCCTCACCGTGAGGGTCTCCTGTCACCAAAACTTAACACTGGCTCATAATAAATGAATAAACAAAATTTGGCCGCGCTACGAAAATTAGATCGTGAGTTATAAGCATTTTAAATTTTTCGACCCTCACCGTGGGGGGTCTCCTGTCACCAAAAATTAACAGTCTCAAAATAAATTACCAAACAAAATTTGTCCGCGCTACGAAAATTAGATCGCGAGTTATAAGCATTTTAAATTTTTCGACCCTCACCGTGAGGGTCTCCTGTGAACAAAACTTAACACTGACTCATAATAAATGAATAAACAAAATTTGGCCGGGCTACGAAAATTAGATCGTGAGTTATAAGCATTTTAAATTTTTCGACCCTCACCGTGGGGGTTCTCCTGTCACCAAGAATTAACAGTCTCAAAATAAATTACCAAACAAAATTTGGCCGCGCTACGAAAATTAGATCGCGAGTTATAAGCATTTTAAATTTTTCGACCCTCACCGTGGGGGGTCTCCTGTCACCAAAAATTAACACTGCCTTATAATAAATTACCAAGCAATATTTTGCCAAGCTACCAAAATTAGATCGCGAGTTATAAGCATTTTTAATTTTTCGACCCTCACCGTAGGGTGTCTTCTGTCACCAACAATTAACAATGTCTCATAATAAATTACCAAACAAAATTTGGCCGCGCTACGAAATTTAGATCGCGAGTTATGAGCATTTCAAATTTTTCGACCTTCACCGTGGGGTGTCTCCTGTCACTAGAAATTAACAATGTCTCATAATAAATTACCAAACAAAATTTGGCCGCGCTACTAAAATTAGATCGCGAGTTATAAGCATTTTAAATTTTTCGACCCTCACCATGGGGGGGGAGGGGGTCTTCTGTCACCAACAATTAACAATGTCTCATAAAAAATTACCAAACAAAATTTGCCCGCGCTACGAAAATTAGATCGCGAGTTATAAGCATTTTAAATTTTTCGACCCTCACCGTGAGGGTCTCCTGTCACCAAAACTTAACACTGACTCATAATAAATGAATTAACAAAATTTGGCCGCGCTACGAAAATTAGATCGTGAGTTATAAGCATTTTAAATTTTTCGACCCTCACCGTGGGGGGTCTCCTGTCACCAAAAATTAACAGTCTCAAAATAAATTACCAAACAAAATTTTGCCGCGCTACGAAAATTAGATCGTGAGTTATAAGCATTTTAAATTTTTCGACCCTCACCGTGGGGGGTCTCCTGTCACCAAAAATTAACAGTCTCAAAATAAATTACCAAACAAAATTTGGCCGCGCTACGAAAATTAGATCGCGAGTTATAAGCATTTTAAATTTTTCGACCCTCACCGTGAGGGTCTCCTGTGAACAAAACTTAACACTGACTCATAATAAATGAATAAACAAAATTTGGCCGCGCTACGAAAATTAGATCGTGAGTTATAAGCATTTTAAATTTTTCGACCCTCACCGTGGGGGTTCTCCTGTCACCAAGAATTAACAGTCTCAAAATAAATTACCAAACAAAATTTGGCCGCGCTACGAAAATTAGATCGCGAGTTATAAGCATTTTAAATTTTTCGACCCTCACCGTGGGGTGTCTCCTGTCACCAGAAATTAACAATGTCTCATAATAAATTACCAAACAAAATTTGGCCGCGATACGAAAATTAGATCGCGAGTTATAAGCATTTTAAATTTTTCGACCCTCACCGTGGGGGGTCTCCTGTCACCAAAAATTAACACTGCCTTATAATAAATTACCAAGCAATATTTTGCCAAGCTACCAAAATTAGATCGCGAGTTATAAGCATTTTTAATTTTTCGACCCTCACCGTAGGGTGTCTTCTGTCACCAACAATTAACAATGTCTCATAATAAATTACCAAACAAAATTTGGCCGCGCTACGAAAATTAGATCGCGAGTTATGAGCATTTCAAATTTTTCGACCTTCACCGTGGGGTGTCTCCTGTCACTAGAAATTAACAATGTCTCATAATAAATTACCAAACAAAATTTGGCCGCGCTACGAAAATTAGATCGCAAGTTATAAGCATTTTAAATTTTTCGACCCTCACCGTGAGGGTCTCCTGTCACCAAAACTTAACACTGGCTCATAATAAATGAATAAACAAAATTTGGCCGCGCTACGAAAATTAGATCGTGAGTTATAAGCATTTTAAATTTTTCGACCCTCACCGTGGGGGGTCTCCTGTCACCAAAAATTAACAGTCTCAAAATAAATTACCAAACAAAATTTGGCCGCGCTACGAAAATTAGATCGCGAGTTATAAGCATTTTAAATTTTTCGACCCTCACCGTGAGGGTCTCCTGTGAACAAAACTTAACACTGACTCATAATAAATGAATAAACAAAATTTGGCCGGGCTACGAAAATTAGATCGTGAGTTATAAGCATTTTAAATTTTTCGACCCTCACCGTGGGGGTTCTCCTGTCACCAAGAATTAACAGTCTCAAAATAAATTACCAAACAAAATTTGGCCGCGCTACGAAAATTAGATCGCGAGTTATAAGCATTTTAAATTTTTCGACCCTCACCGTGAGGGTCTCCTGTCACCAAAACTTAACACTGACTCATAATAAATGAATAAACAAAATTTGGCCGCGCTACGAAAATTAGATCGCGAGTTATAAGCATTTTAAATTTTTCGACCCTCACCGTGGGGGGTCTCCTGTCACCAAAAATTAACACTGCCTTATAATAAATTACCAAACAAAATTTGGCCGCGCTACGAAAATTAGATCGCGAGTTATAAGCATTTTAAATTTTTCGACCCTCACCGTGGGGGGTCTCCTGTCACCAAAAATTAACACTGCCTTATAATAAATTACCAAGCAATATTTTGCCAAGCTACCAAAATTAGATCGCGAGTTATAAGCATTTTTAATTTTTCGACCCTCACCGTAGGGTGTCTTCTGTCACCAACAATTAACAATGTCTCATAATAAATTACCAAACAAAATTTGGCCGCGCTACGAAAATTAGATCGCGAGTTATGAGCATTTCAAATTTTTCGACCTTCACCGTGGGGTGTCTCCTGTCACTAGAAATTAACAATGTCTCATAATAAATTACCAAACAAAATTTGCCCGCGCTACGAAAATTAGATCGCGAGTTATAAGCATTTTAAATTTTTCGACCCTCACCGTGAGGGTCTCCTGTCACCAAAACTTAACACTGACTCATAATAAATGAATAAACAAATTTTGGCCGCGCTACGAAAATTAGATCGTGAGTTATAAGCATTTTAAATTTTTCGACCCTCACCGTGGGGGGTCTCCTGTCACCAAAAATTAACAGTCTCAAAATAAATTACCAAACAAAATTTGGCCGCGCTACGAAAATTAGATCGCGAGTTATAAGCATTTTTAATTTTTCGACCCTCACCGTGGGGGGTCTCCTGTCTCCAAAAATTAACACTGTCTTATAATAAATTACCAAACAATATTTTGCCAAGCTACCAAAATTAGATCGCGAGTTATAAGCATTTTTATTTTTTCGACCCTCACCGTGGGGTGTCTTCTGTCACCAACAATCAACACTGTCCCATAATAAATAACCAAACAAAATTTGGCCGCGCTACGAAAATTAGATCGCGAGTTATAAGCATTTTAAATTTTTCGACCCTCACCGTGGGGTATATCCTGTCACCAGAAATTAACAATGTCTCATAATAAATTACCAAACAAAGTTTGGCCGCGCTACGAAAGTTAGATCGCGAGTTATAAGCATTTTAAATTTTTCGACCCTCACGGTGGGGGGTCTCTTGTCACCAAAATAAATAAGACCACCAAAATAAACACTGTCTCATAATAAATTACCAAACAAAGTTTGGCCGCGCTATGAAAATTAGATCATAAGAAACATAAGTTTGAGACTTGATATTCTAATATCTGAAAAATACCGCGTCAATGTCTGCCGAAGTCTACCGAAGGATACCGTTCCGAAGTTTTCCGAAAGGAAACGACGTTAGCCGAGTGTTAGGTTTTTTCGTTACCGATGTGTTAGGATTTTTTGCGTTACGGAATTTTTGGATTCGGTCACCGCGCTCAAAGCCCGCGATAAAAGCTATGCAATAGCTTAATAAAGGTAATAAGTAAAGAAAAAATACGTGGGTGTTTTAGGAAGAAATATAAAGAAGATAAGTGTATGAACAAACGGATACATAAGTAATTAAGTATCTCATTCTCTTTTTCATTTACCGCCTTGAAAATTCGATAAGTCCAGGAAATCTGTGCAGGATATAACCATATTTTTATATGAAACAGAGCTATTTTTTTTATTGGTTTTTATAATTTTATAATAATTTCAGTTCTCTTCATGTACACCTCTTCATCTGTATCGTAAAATTTCGATATTTGGTAATCTCACTTTAGAAATTCGGTTTGAAACCAACAAACATGCTTTTTGAAAATTTTTATTATATAATTTTAATAATGAATTACATAATTTTCTTTATTGATAAAAAAAGTAAAACTAAATTCCTGTAATATGAGAAACACTCAAAACATGATTCATAATTGAAAGGATTAACTGCATCCCACATGGCCCAGTTACCCCTCATACACGTCCCAGTTAACCAATTTTTTAAAAAATCATGGGGAAATTAGAACACTGGCCTTATATTTGAAACAAGAAGTAAATATGTATAGATGCCGAATATAAAAATGTATTTATATGCCTAATTTAAAAAGAAGTTTGTTTAATATAAGTACTTACCGCATTTTAATAGAAAGCTGAGAGTTCAAACAAATCGACGTTGTTTGTATAAAAGAAACCTAAATTTTCGGCACCCTCTCTTAGTAAAGATAGAGTTATGATTGAGTTGATCACACGATGTTTTAAGAAAAAGAACAGGAGATGTAATATTGACAAAAGATAAAACTTAAAAGACATCAATTGTGTTTTATAAAATTGCCTATGTCACAGTTACCTCGTGGGCCCAGTTACCTCAGCTTATCTTGAATCATTTTTAAATGATTTTTATCTGCATCTTTGACCATTATTATTACCTAATTTGCTTTAACAAACTAAATATTTATAGAACATTTTTATTTTAGTTCGAATAAATTAATAAATTTCTATTTTAATATTAATAAGCTTATTAAGCTATGTTAATTGTTGAGTAAAAACATAGATACTGTAAGTAGAATGCTATTTCTTATTTGCATCGTCTGTTGCTTGATACTCACATCAGCTTTTTTATTGAGGACAAAGCTTAAAAGCTTACTGTCACTTTCGGGCACTTCCAGAATTCTGTAACAAATCTTTGCAGTTTAACAACGTAAATAAGATGCTTAAGTAAACATTTTAGGAAATGCATACCACATTTGACAATCAAATTTTTGCACTTACCATACATAGGGAGAAACACACTCTAAACCTTTTGTGCAGTCATGTATTTTGTATATATTTTACAAAGAAAGCTAAAAATTCCTTTAGTAAGAAAACACATAATATGTTTAAACTTCCCTTCATCAGTTTTTATGAATACAAGGAAACATATTTCAATTATGTTGTAAAACACTTTATATTACCTACATATTTTTTAAACACGTCCATATTGAACTAAAATTTAATTCAGGCTACAATACGCTTATAACTATTTAAATCACACTTCCAGAAATTATCATACTTAACCGTTCATTATGCTGATTTTTGCGGAGGCCTGTATATGATTTTATTTATATTCTGCAAACATCCCTTACAAGGGGATCACTAAACATGGTGTACACCGATTTTGTTTATTTTAATGTATATTTTAGGGTCGGATCGGATGTGGGTAAAAGCGGGTAACCCGACTCGATGCAGGACTCTAGTTTGAACCTACCTTATGATGGATTTCTTTGTTTAAATATACTGTATATTTTGTATTTGTGACACATTACAAATTTCAAGCAAGATTATAAATTCAGCAGCTTTAAACTTTTTTATATATACCTAATAAGTTATATTTACATTTCAGAATTTTTCATAAAAATTTATGTTTCCTGTAGTTATTAAACTAGTATTTGTATTGACGAAAACTGTGTTAGTAAGTATATCAAAAAAATTGAAAAATCATATAACATACAAGTGGAACACAACATCTTACTAGCAGCTGATATGAAACAAGACAAGAATATCACATGTGAAGCATATAGTGTGAAAAACATTCTGACGCATTCAAAAATATTGTAACCAAACCATTATGCCATTTAACAAATTGAAAGTGCTTGTGTAAGTAAAAAAGTCCAAAAAAGTGGAGAAGATTACCCAAGGGCTAAAGTTCTACTAGATCCACCCAAGTGTAACTAACATTTTGAAAAACATACACTCCTTAATTGTTTAAATTTAAATTTATAAATACCATTTACACGCATTTTAAAATCTATTAAAAAAAAGAATTTTCAGTTACATTAAAATTATTTGCTTTTGGCAAGAAAATATGCTGCTCGTCAAAACGAGAGACGTTTTCGTCTTTTCACCCCAAATATTCGAAAGTATTTTATTGTTTTTTACAGACTATCGACTGTAATTCCGCCGCTAAATTTGACTTATCTTTTATTACATACATACCTAGTTTAGTTAGCATTTAAAAAAAAATTCTGAGTGTGCCCAATATGGAGACCTTCCTTGTTAGAACATTGTTTTGTAATTTTTTTGGCTGGTGTAAGTATTACATTACATTAATATATTTTTTTAATATTTTTGTTTATTTTGTATGTTAAATTTTGTGTAAAACTGCAAAATATAAATATGTAATGTGAATTAATATATTCTTCGATAATTCCTATTGGTTTCATTTTTTTAATGTTTCGTATTTTCTGAGAAAAAAGTATTTGAAAAATAGCAGCACCTGCGCATACTTCCGCAGTTATCTCAAGTACAATTCAAGGTCACGAGTTAAAAACATTGTATTTTGTATTTTCATGGTAAGACTTATTACTATACATGTTATTTCAATCATCGGACGTGCTGGCCATTTCGCAATGCTTATCCGGCTAGACCCTTTACATTACAAAAATTGCAAGGAAAATCTTAAAGTTATTAGTGGTCTTCTAATGGAAATATTCTCAGGTAGTCATTGTGGGAATCACGGGGTGCAAAAATAGCGGTTAGCGCACTTGTTTCGTTATTGCGTCAATTGATGCAGCATATATACAGATAAATGCATGGGGTAAATGCTGCAGATTTATTCTGTACGAATTATTTCTATAAATACTTATACACATACCAACTAAAATTCATGTATGCTTATTAATTAATTTTTTTTATTTTATAAATAAGTTGAAAAATGTGTTTGCAAACGCTTCAAAATAGAAAAAAGACTTTACGTATAATTCATAACTGTCCCTGAAAAAGTTTAAAACTTTATATAAAAATAACATATAAGCATACATTTTCTAACAACGATGCTTTTCAGTGGCGCGGTTATGAATGTTATTCCAAAGCAGACAAATTTGTGTAGCCTCGAACCTTCGTAGAATATGGTCCATTGCACGCCAGATAAAATCTTCGGTTAAAATATGGAGGCAAAATTTTTTTTATTATTCCTAAAGTTCTAGGAGAATTTTTCAGCTATTACTCTATTTAATCGACAAAACGCATAAATTGAAAGTATCCGGTGATTCTTGACAACGTAGTGTTATAAATTTACTGTTATCATTTACATACATATATATACATACGGGTGTGTCAAAAGTACGGTGCTAAAGTACAGGGTGATTATAATTAAAGTCCGAGTTTCAAAACGCTCTAAAAAGCGAACCACTCGTTAGAATGGAGTCAAAATTTAACAGCGTATTATTGAAGAAGGGGGTAAGAACATGAACCAAAAAAAGTTCCAAGTTTTAGCGACAGATGGTGCTGTAAGCGTCAGAATTTCGACAACAAAGGACAAATCGTAAAACAACGGCTAAGGCGTAATTTACACGATATAAACCAACTGTATTGTTCAGTGTGCATGACTGTACGCGTGTGATAATGTTAGTTACGTAAGCCCGTCCACCACGGCAAGGTCGTACCACATCGGATGGGAAAAATCGATTTTTAATTGTCCTGAGGCCAAAAACCGCATAAAAAGCATCCATCTAACCGGTTTTTAATTGTCCTGAGGCCAAAAACCGCATAAAAAGCATCCATCCAATCGGTTTTTAAGTTTGGCGAGACTGGCGCAAAACATGTTCAATATGCTGTCCACCGTTGTGTGCAACAAGATTAAATCGGGAAACAGCATGTTCCACAACCGATCGAAGTGTATCCGGGATCAAGTTCAGAATGTGTTGCGCAATGCGTGTCTTTAATTCAGCTACATTGGCAATCAGAGTACTGAACACAATATCTTCCAGATAACCCCACAGCCAGAAATCACACGGATTAAGATCAGGTGATCGGGCCGGCCAGGCTGTAGGGAAATGACGACTGATAATTCTAGCATTTCCGAAATGTCGCCTCAACAACTGCTTCACTCGATTTGCAATGTGCGGAGGAGCGCCATCTTGCATAAAAATGATACTATCCAGACATCACGCTGTTGCAGAGTTGGAATGACGTCATTACGCAAAAGAGACTCATAGCGCTGACCATTGACGGTGACGGTAACGGTAACAAGACCTAAAGCACCCGTCTCCTCGAAAAAATACGGCCCTATGATAAATGATGCCGTAAATCCGCACCACACAGTGACCTTTGCAGGATGAAGTGGTATTGGGTTCTTTGCGAGTGGATTTTCTGTTGCCCATATTCGGAAATTCTGTGTATTGACATATCCCGTCAGGTGGAAATGGGCTTCGCCTGTCCACAGAGTTTTCCACGGCCAATCATTGTCCACTTCCATGCGAGCGAGAAATTCCAAAGCAAAACCCTCTCTTGCTGGCAGGTCAGAAGGGAACAACTCCTGCACATGGCAAATTTTATACGGATAGCATTGCAGGATGTTTCGCAGAATGTTATGTACCGTGCTCACAGGCCTGTTCAATGTTCGGGCAATTCTTCGTGCACTGCATGGTTGCTCACCACCGCTAGACTCTTCCTGAACTGCTGTGGCCACTTCTTCAACTACCGCCGAATCACATCTTTTCCTTCCTCTACCAGACTGCACATCAAACGAACCTGTATTTTCGAATTTTTGCATCATTTTCACCAGACCTCTGACAGTCATCGGTCCAGCGCCTTTTTTCATACCCTTGAGAGTCCTGAACTTCTGCAGAGCCACTGGTGCAGAACCACCGTTCTTATAATAAAGCTTTACAAGGAGAGCACGATCCTTCATTGAGACACTCATGGCCAACGTCTGAGAAGCGAAATGAGGAAACGCCGTTTACCCAACGCTTTTATAACACCTGAAATTGTCGTGCGTATGCCAGGTATTTTAATTTACATATACTGACGCTTACAGCGCCATCTGTCACTCAAATTAGGAACTTTATTTTTTTTTGGTTCATGTTCTTTCCCCCTTCTTCAATAATACGCTGTTAAATTTTGACGCCATTCTAACGAGTGGTTCGCTTTTTAGAGCGTTTTGAAATTCGGACTTTAATTATAATCACCCTGTAAAACCATAAAAAATAGATCTATGATTCGAGAAATATGCGGTTTGCAGGTGTATATTCAGCATGTACGCGATTTTCATTATGACACTATCAAAGAAAATAGTTTAAAATTTCGATTATAGAGGGCGCTACTTCAGATAATTCCATAGAATAATTCCACGTTGTTCACACAACGCAATATTTGGATACAGAAATATTAGAGAATACTGTATGTACATATTTTTGCATCGAAATCTTGCGTTGTGTGAGCAGCAATATGGAATTATTCCATGGAATTATCTGCAGTAGCACCAACTATTATTGAGATTTTTAAATGGGTATAAACAAAAAACAATAAAATAAATAGAAATATAACAAAAACATAAATAACCTTTTTTGTTAATGCGATACAAAATCCCTTAGCATGCTGATATTTTATCAGCAAACCGAATATCTCTCCGACCCATAGATCTTTTTTATCGTATTTTGCTTTCCTACCGACCTTTTGAAACATCTATTATATATAAATAATCAAAACGCAAAATAAAAATAGAAAAATCGTTATGAAACAGTTTGTTTTTCATGATATGGTGGTTGTGTTCTTTGACTGTACAGCATAACTTAAAAGTTTGAAAATGTATAAAAAAAGCTAAAAAATAACCATGAAAAGATTTTTTTCTTCTGTTATTGTGAAAGTTCAGCCAACGATTTCTTAAAAAAAGAATTTATCTTTTGTATGTATCGCAAGTTTTATGTCGCATCTGCAGACTTTATTTTTGCATTACCAATTCACTAAATATTTAAGTATCACGTCGACATTGTTACAATTTGTTACAATGAAAAATATTTTTGAAACTAAATCTGCAAATTTTTATTAGCGAAAAGAAAAAAAATGACGAACTTTACAAATAAATGTATGCACAGGATGTAAAAAAATATCGAAATATCGAACAGATAAAAATTTACGTATGAGCTGTCAATATTTCAATTCAAAAACTTACTATTTTAATAAAAATAATTTCAATTTCTAGATTTTAGTGGTAAAAGAGCCAGTAAGCGGTAAAAGAGCCAGTCTTTTATATAACATTTAAATAACATATATCGTGCTATTAAAATAGATGAGTTTAACTACCCGACTTCAATTTTTCGTAAGCTAGCCGAAATCGCCGATATTTTAGCAGATATTATCGCTCAACCAATCAAAGTAAGAAGGAAACAAGTAGAAAATTGCACGTGAAGCGTAGCAAATGAGGTGCGTTCGTACGATAACGAAGTTTTAAATATACCACTCTCATATATCAATCTCACAAAATTTTAAATAGTTAATTACAATTAAAATACGCTCCAAACAATGTTCTCCCTATACCATTATGTAATGGAATACTTTTGTGTGGCTCTGTAAATCAATAACAAATATTCTTTGCAGCACAGATTATGCAAAATGTATATTATAATATGTACTTGATAGATGCATATAAATTTTTTTATGTTCGAATGAGTGTAACACCATTAAAATGCATTTGAAACATTTTCCCCCATTGACCGTAATGCAACGGAATACTTTGATTGTACCTGTAATTGAACTATGCATCTGATTTTCATAAAATTTTAAATGACTCGACAAAATTATGTAATAATTATATATTTTAAATTTCAAACTATTCGGTTCGGTAGTTTTGGCATTGTTATATGACAACTATAGGTGCTACGTATTTACATAATTACGAACGCACCTACAAACAGAAAGACGAACAACATGAATTCAATTTGTGAAGTTCGTTGCTAGGTTCTGACGTCATTTAAATCTCCTAAGCGGTCATTATTATTAAAAAAGAGTTTCAATTCCGTGCTAAAATTTAAAGTTTAGGGGAAAAATAGTCACTTTTGAAATATTAAGCACACATATTGGTTTATTTAATTCTGTCTCAGTATTTTAAAATATTTCTGTGAAAGTTTCATACAACCAACTAGCCGAAAGCAAGCGGAGAAAAAAAGAAATGAATTTTTTATAAGTCAAGTTGTATGAACCAACCAACCGAAAGTAAGCGTGAGAAAAAATGTATTTTTGATGAGAGTGAGTTCCAAATTTTAATTAATTACTCAGTTAATAATTAGAATTTTGAAATTCTGAATATCAGTTACATCAGGAGAGACTTTGGGCTACTGTCACAAAAATTTTGAGCCTCGTACGTGCCGTAAATTTCGCTAGCCATCACTGACACACGCGTACCCACACAGAGAGAGCGTTTTGTTCTTTTATTTGTATAGATTTTCATAAATATAAATATTGCTTAAGTAATAAGATTCTGTATTATGTTAGCATCTATTCATTGTACCTTATTAAAACTAGTCGGATGTGGCAAACCCAAAATTTTTTTCTATCTTGTACATGTTATTACTTCTTGAAAAATGTAGCATAGAAGCGCCACTGATTAGGTGGTATGCACCAAAATTAAATCAGCAACAACCGATGTCAACTTCTAATTCAATTTGAAGTTTGCTAAAAATCCGTGCATCAGTTTCTGAGGTAGAGGTATTACGAAAATATTTAAAAATTTTGTAAATAAAAGCGTTACTTGTTGGGCGATGTACACAAAATATTAATCAGGACCAATTTTTACCAAGACTAACTGAAACTGAAGTTTGATGAAAATCCATGCATTAGTTCTTGAGATTCTGCTATTGCAAAATCGTGAATAATGCAGTGTGGAAGCGTCACATACAAAGCGATTTACATTAAAACTAAACAGCTCTAATCTATGTATCAGAGACTAACTGAATCTGAAGTTTTATGAAAATCTGCGATTTAATTCTTAAGATAGAGCTACTATAGAAATCGTTAATAATGCAGCATAGCAGCGCTACCTGTTAGGTGATATACACCAAAAAATATTCAGATAAAATTTATATCAAGGTATAGCATAATATAAAGTTTTGTAATATTCCGCGCATTAGTTTTGGAGATAGAGTGCCGACAAAATTCTTGTCGCATACAGACTCACTGAGTGACAGACAGACATTTTCTAAAAATCATCAAATCGTGTTCAGGATCTACTAAAAAGAAAAAAAAACTGGAAGGCAAAATTTTCACGAATCTAATACTTTCTTCTTGTATAGATAGAAGAAAATAAGGCATAATTTCAGTCGGACGATTTTTGGTGTTGACATGTAATATATAAACAAAAGTCAAAAATTTTTTGGGGCAAATTGTTAATGCAAAATGAACTCCCATACGCTCAATTAAAGAATCATGCATTTTTCTAGAAATATGAACAACATTAGTTCAAAATGTATCGTCCTAAGCTATTTAAGCACATTGACTTTATATATTGTTTTTTGTAAACTGCACTATATCTCTTCTTATTTTCTCTTACCTTAAATCTTTTAAATCATATTTAAATTTCAAAAACTTTCTAAGAACTCCACCCACTCATAATTACTTATCGATTGGAATGGATTAGTATTTGCATTTGTTATCAGATAATGAAAAGGCTTTGGAGGGAGTGAATGGACATGCCAAATTATAGAAGTGACATACCCACAGTTGGTCTCTGCAATTTGGTATGCTGATCACCCCATGACAAGCAGATCAGTTAATTATTTTTGAACCATTAACTGGATCGTATATTATTTATTTTAAAATATCATTAAGATCATCCGACGAATCAGAAAATGTCAAGGGAGATTTAATGGTTAAATAAATACTCAAATTTGCTCTAGTATTTTAAGAAACAGAAAGATTGTGATTTTGAATATGGATCGTTGAAATGAACCTTTTTACAAAAGTCTGCTGGATTCATAGCACTGTTGGGTTGTTTTTCAATATATTCTTTATTCTGAATCTCTGTATTCCTTCAAAAACACAATACACTTTTTTAACACTTTCCAACAAAGTTGAAAAGTGTTTATGTTTTCGTTTTGTCTGGCCGTCTGTCCTTCTGTCCGCGCTCTAATTGTCGTAAATACGCTCGGATTTCAATGAAATTTTTGGACGTTATTAGTTTTTTACCCTAGAAAAAACCGTTTCTAGCAATAGTTGATTAGTTTTTTTTGCAGGGACAGTCAAATTTGTTTCGTTCCATTACGGCCTATGGGGAAAAAAACGTTACACATGAATTGAGATGTTACACCCTCTCAAACGTATTAAATTTTATATGCACTTACGAAGTGCATTAAAATCTGTCTTCTGTAAAATATGCGGTGAAAAGAATAGTTATTATTCATGTACAGGGCCACACAAAATAATTCAATTACATAATGGTAAAGAGGGGAATTGTTTGCGACCTATTTTAATTATATTAAACTATTTCATGTATAATAAAATTGATATACGTTGTTGAGGCTCAATTTATTTCCCATATGCTGTGAAGTGCTTAGCATTTACAGGGACACACAAAAGATTTCAAATAGTATATTCTATCCGAAGTCCTGTATATTATTTATGATGGCTGATGGATGAATGAAATGCATTTTTAATTATGCTATGCATTTTTAATTATGCTATGCATTTTTAATTATGCTATGCATTTTTAATTATGCTAAATGTATGCATATTATATTGTGTTTAAAATGCTATAGTTGATATACAGGGTATTTAAAAGAGTTCGTTGAGGTTACTGAAAATGAGCATAATTTACTTAAAGGTGGTTTTGAAATAGGTTATGCAATTTTAATCCGAACTGCTTTCAGTTTACTAAGAAATACTTGTAGAATATAGATAAAATGATATACAGTTTCACGCGAAGAGTTATATACGTGGTTGCCAATGGATGATTATTTCCGGAAATTTCATTTAAGTAGTTTTAAGTGTATTTTAGTTTCAACTAAATTTTAGCTAAATGCTGGCGTGTAATAAAGGTACTAGGTAAGCCACAGGATTGAACAAATGTGTTAAATCATGTTTGTATCTATTAGTATAAATCGCTGAAAGGAAAATTTCAACTTGTTATGCGTTTTCTTGCTAAACTAAATTTCCCCATTATATAGTATAGATATCAACCGACAGATGAAATAAAGAGTTGTTCAAAAGTATTGGAATACATTTTTTGCTACAGATAGTAACACCGTATTTCCCTAAATAATGAATTTTCTTAAAGATTTCAGGAAATGTTGAAAAGTGTTTCCTAATCTATGCTTAACGCATGATTTTTCTTACTTGTTTATTATAATATATGTTTAATTAAAACACTAGCTTTTGCAAGAAACATTCAAAAAGTTTTCATTGTATTCAGTCGACCTGGATTATTTAAGAATAAAAATTTATTTACTTAATGAAATTTGGTACACAAAATTCTCTTTAAAATCTTCAAATAATTTTGCTTAAAAAAGCCCAAAAGCTCTATGAATAAAATGATCCAATCTGCGTGAAAATAATAAATGTGATTTTATATGTAATGCTTTTTATGTTGTGCAGTTTGCGACTAAACATTTTCTTTCAAGATTCGTATTCATTTATCCCATAATATAGTTTTCTTAAATTGCTATGAAAGATAAAGTCACAACGATTTACTCAATATTTTTCAATTATGTATTCTTTAATTTGTCATCTGGATTCCTTGGGAAAATTTAAAAAACATGATTCTGGTAGCATAAATGTACTCATATAAATGATTTTTTTAATTACTATAATTTTAAAATAGCTAATTTTATAAATCCTGTAGATAAATTAATATTTACTATTTTCTCCCCCCTCCCCAAAAAAAAAGAAAAAGTTTCAATTTAAAGTTTTTAAGGATTAAATCTATATTTTTCGTACATTTAGATTTCAAAAGAAATACATAAATAAGTCAAAATTTCAAAAGTAAAATACCAGCAGAAATATAGAAAAAAAGAAAATAATAAAATTTTGTCGCCCTGACCACTTTGAGGAATAAAACAAAAAGTATATATATTACCAGTAAAAATAAAATTTATTGTTAGTCGAAAATAAATATTAAAGACGATTTCAGTAGATTAGAATTTACGGAAAAAACTTTTTATGGATAAATTTCCTGACAACAAAAATACAAACCACAAGGTCATTATATATAAAAACTGTTATGGGTGCATGGCTTGCTCCCCCCAAAACCAAAGTGGCTCTAAAATAGGCATACTAAAGGAGTTAAAATACATACAAACTATTCTACCGGTCCTTAAAAACAATATACGTGCCGGACCTCGAAGATAATAAATTAGTCCATGAAATACAAGGTGGTTATAATTAATGTTCCATTTTGAATTGGTCATAAATGGGAAACTACCGAACCAAATGTTATAAAATTTGGTAATAGTTTAAAGGAAGTTATGGGAAATTATTTCCCGTCAAAAATGTTGAAATATTCACCAACAGGAGGAAATGGCGCTGTATGCTATATTGTTAATAACACATGATATAATGCATGATTAATGGATGATTAATAAGCATGACTAATGTGGCGTACAACATTTTCCTGAAGCAACTGAAACTATATTAATGAATTCTCAACTGTATCTCTCAGAAATCAGGAGGAATATTACGGACATGTCGGTGTAACGCATCTTTCAACACCACCAAATAACTTAGATTATCAGTATAAACAGTACTTTTGCGATAATCCCATAGCCAAAAGTCGCAGGGGTGGTAGTCTGGTATTCGTGGTGGTCAAGAAATGAGGAAATTTCGACTTATAATCCGTTCAGTTGTTAAATGTTGCTTAAGTAACTGTGTGACACATATGCCGATGTGTGGTAGGACTCTGTTTTCAATAAAAATCGTGGAGTCTAAAATGCCACGTTGCTGGAGCTCAAGTTATACGAAACGTCTTAACATTCACGCTAATCGAGCTGCAGTCACAGTACTTGTAACAGGTCCAGCCGTCGACTGCTCTTCAATTGTCTAATTATGAAACTTGTTGTCATATCACACTAAGTCCACAAAATGTTACATGGCCAAAGTCCGTGCATTTACATCTGTGCAAAGAATTCCACAGTCAAAGAAATTCTTGTAGCAGCATCGGTAGTCTGAAGTTCTTGAACATGTGTGATTTCGTATGGGTAGAATTACATTACTTTACGGACAATTTTGTACACAATAGTTCTTGGTAAGTCCATTCGACGTGTGACGGAGCGTTCCGAGCACATACCGTGTGTGCTTCCCATTGTTTTTTCCTCCACTGCTAATACAACAACCTCCTCGGTTTCTACAGAAGCAGGTTTCCTTCCCCTTCCGTGTGCAACATTTAACAAACCGGCGGCTTCATGTATTTCCATCATTTTCCTCAAATCTTACGATAGCATTGGCCCTCAGCTTATTCCTTTACTGAACGACACCTTTGCAAAGCAGGCTGTTCATTGCTACCGCATTCATAATAACATTTCACGAGAAAAGTACGGTTTTGCATGGTTAAAGACATGTCGATTCGTACTTTGATAAACTTTGATAAACAGGCTAACTGTTATCTGATACATAGATACTCGATAAATAGTTCCGTTTTAGAAACGATTAAAATAATTTTAAACCGATATCTTGGTGTGTTAAGGCCGAATTCAAACTTCAAAAATCACAAATTAGCAATCTGTAAGAAAACAATTTCTGGAATGCTCACACACGCGACTGATTTGAGATCTCAAATTTTGTGATCTCAAATTTTGTGATCGCTAATTTCTGATTTGAACTTTCAACCCTTTCCGGCACACTGTGCCCACTCCGGACACATCTAATTTTAATTCCAATCTTGCAAACGGCACCAAGAATATTTTAGTAAAATTTTGCTGTTACCATGAAAGCTTGAATTCAGGCATTTTAAATTTCTAAAAAATCGTGTATAAATACCAGTGTAAGTCAATAATTTCTCATTTTACGAACAGAATTTGCCGGTTGTGGAAGGGGTTAAGAATACGAACAAATTTTATTGCACGGATGGCGTGTCCCACTTTTGTCGCCTTTGACGCCTTTAAATTATAATTTTGTTTATGTCAAGGATTCTTAAGGGTGCAAAAATGTTAAATTCGTGAAACAAAAGCTTAAGTTAGATACTGACCCTTATTTCGTTTTACAATACTGCATACAGCGCCATTTTTCTCCCTGGTGGTAAATATTTATGACTCGAACTTTTGTTACTCTAAATAAATTCTCATGACTTCTTTTATACTATTATCAAGTTTCGTAACATTTGGTCAAGTAGTTTTACTTTTATGACCATTTTAAAGTGGAATTTAATTATGACCCTGTATTTCCGCTTATGGTTAATTCTATACGAATTCGTCATGTTTGTAACACAGCTAAAAATCGCTATGGCACCGTTGGCCACCGTTATTTTCGAAAAATTCCCTTCGCCCTTTTCAACTGATGAGATATCTCTCATAAAATAGGTCATATTTTTCCGTTCTAAAATACTGGCAGCCAAAAATCGTATGTGACAGACATGACACGTTTTTATAGAAAAAGCCTTTATATTTACGAACAGTTTCCATCTAGAGTAAATTTTGTACACATGATATGAATACATAAAGTTGTCGAAACAATAAAATACTGGGTGAGTCAAAATAAGCCCCCTGACTGAAAAATGACTATGGTTTTTTTGACAGGTGATTGCTTTGGGGCCTATAGCAACTGTAACTTTGCCTCAAATGATCCGTAATATACACAGAAACAACGACAAGTCAGTACATTTTTTTTCTTGTATCCATTACATAAATATCATTACAAAGGGATAGCACAACAATATCCATGTTTTATTAGAATTCAAACCCAACCCCTCGGCGTGGCAGTAGCTGCCGCTACTGATTACGCCACTGGGTTGACAAAAATGACTATAACTTTCTTGTAAACAATGACCAAAATAAACGCTCAACGTTTTGTTTGCGTGCATCATAATGTTCCTGCGTGGTTATCACTCAGAAAATATGCAAAGACTGTGAATGCGTTGTGTATGTCTCCTTGGACTGATTTTATGAGATATGCTTTCTTTAGATATATTAATGAAAAAACCGAAGGTGAGTGATAATGCACTTACATTAGCGTCTATAAGAGCATGCTTCAGAATATCAGATTTGCACTGGACTATCTCAGATGTAGTTTTTCTGTTATTGAAGGGAAGCATATAGAGTAGGTCTAAAGAGTGCAAACAAATATTATGCTTCTTCTGTATCGTGTTTAACCCTTTGTAGTACCAGGTTGCATATCTGCAACATAACTAAAAATAGACATTGCTTACACAGTCGGATTTATCGGACAATTTCATTTATAACTGATATCTTCCAACACTGCAATCAATAAAAAATTTTCATAGAATCCCCAACAGATGGAAATAGTGAGTTATTTTTACATGCCAAAATTTTATTTATCATTTGAGAAATTTCATAGCATTATTGCTAAAAGGAGCTTTGTGTTTTGTTTAATTAAAAATGTTGGAGACCTACAAAAAAAAGATTCTTTACAAAAGTAAAATCGTATACTTTTAAAATTTTGTAATAAAAAATTGACAAGACATATGAGAAGTGTAAAATGTTTGTTTATTGCAAATTTAAAAAGTAATTTTAGTCAACATATATATATATGAGGTTTGTCTCTTAAGTTTCTACAAAAAGTACGAAGAAAAATAATTTTTTGGGGAACAAATTGTTTTATTGCTTTTCAAAATATTCGCCTTTAAGGTTTATGCACTTTTCCATCCGATTAAACCAATTTTTAAAGCAGTTTTTCCACTCTGAAGTTGATATTTCAGTAGATTTGGAAGGCATTAACTGCATTTTGAGGTGATGAAAATCGTGGGCTACGCATTTTTTGCCTGACATCAGGGAACAAGAAAAAGTCATTAGGCGACAAATAAGGAGAATATGGGCAATGAGACATTAATTCGATGTTTATAATCCTTTAAATAATCAATTGTTTCATGTGCTGTGTGGGAGCTGGCGTTGTCGTAATGAAGAATGATGCTGCGTTTTTGGTTGTTTTTCCTGATTTCGTTGATAAATTTTTACAAACAAATTTCTGTACACCACTTAGCGTTAACAGTTTTCCATTTTTTAAAGGAATGGTTGTGATATGTCCTGCAAGGCCGAAGAAACAAGCAGTCATTTTCTTGAAAGTGTTTCGTGAACGAAGAACTTTCATAGGATTCATCTGGGAACTCATCTTGGGAATCAGTTCATCTGGGAACACCCAAATAGTAGATTGTTTTTTAGTTTCCGGCTCATACGAAAATAATCAAATTTCATCACCTTTAACGATGTTGTATACGGATTTTGCAGTTCTAAATTTGTCCGTTTTTTTAGCATTTCCTTACATTAATTTGCACGAGCCACTTTTTGAGCTTCTTTCAAATTGTGTGGAACCCATCTGGAACCAATATTTTTAAAAGCTTAATGTTCGTGCAAAATCGGATGTATTGCTGTCTGAAATATGTCAATGGATGCTTCCATCTTATACGTGACCTTCCGACTTTCTTCAATCATCTTGTGCACATCATCCATGTTGTTTGGAATCACTACCGATTTTGGCCGTCCTTTACGATATTCATCACTGACGGACGCACGACACGGCGAAATTCTGCAAACTTATTGGTGCTTCATTACCAAAAGTTTCACGAAGCGATATTAATCCCTTGGGGACGAGCGACACGTATACGTGCCGCTAAAAGACTTAAGAATCTTTGTTTATACTCATGATCCCAATGGCGGATTACTCCTTTAGATCCCAATGGCGGATCTAAAGGAGGCGGATCTAAAGGAGGCGGTTCTAAAGGAGGGGGGGCTATCGCCCCCCCCTCCCTTGGGCTAATGAAGGGTTCCCAAGAAGATATGTATCACATGGAAATGAGTCGGAGTCTAACTCGAATTCGGCGCGGCCCGCACCGGGCCGCACCTTTAAAAAATCGCGAGCTCGAGCTGGGTCAGATTTTCTCGCTTTCAGAGCCAGGCCGTGTCGTGATCATTATTTTTCTTCAGATTTAGGTCGGGCTCAAAGGCGGGTCTAAGAGGGAGGCGAAGGGGCGATCGTCCTCTCGCCTTCTGCCGATAAAAGCTTCCCAAAAAGACATTCATCCTCGCAGGAAATGAATTATATCTTATCTCGAATACGACGCGGCCCACACCGGGCCGCGCCTTTTTAAATTCACGAGGCTTGGGCTGTGTCTTGTCTTCTTGCTTTCAGAGCTGAGCCATCATTTATTTGATACTATCATGATCATTATTTTTCTGCAGATTTGGGTCGGGCCTGACTTATTTTTTTCCAGATAGAGTCTGGCCTTTTAGTCATTCTTCTTAGATGTCTGTATTAGAGATGAGACAGGTTCAGACTGAGCCCGTGTCCGATACGAGCTCGGGCTCTATTTTTATGCTCAGTGTTGAATTCAGGGGGTGGCCTGGGGGTGGACATTCTCCCCCTCTGAATCCCAGAGCTATCAAATGTCCTCCCGGAAATTTTGGGGTTTTCGGTTTTCAATGATAAAAAAGTGTAATCCCCCCCCGGAACTCTATTGTGTTCCCCTCCCGGAGCCACAAAAGTCCTTTCCGGGGAAAAGTGTCTCAATTCAACACTGTTTATTCTGGTCTACCGGCTCGGACTTATTTTTTCTGAAACTAAAAAATTTTATTTTACGATGAATAGAAAAAGTTAAAAAAACTTTTTTCCCCTTAAAAATTACTTATTCCTTTTCAAACCATTATCTTGCTATTTTGATCAAAATGAAAGGGAAGCAGAATTTTTTTTCTATGTTAGTATTTGAATGTTATTTTAAAAGAAAGCAATTATTCATATCTACGTTTACAGATTTATTTTCACGCATTGCTGACGGCCGACGTTCCGGCACCTCCGGAAGAAGGCGGGAATAATGAATTTGTCTTCAATTTGATTTTTGTTTGTGGCATAGATTATTTTACAATTGGATTGTTTATTATTATTATTAGACATCTAACGCGAAAAGAATATTTGCTTTTGATTTTATTTAGTTTGAGGTTTCCGAATAATTTGAATTTCTCGTATGCACAACGTATACAAGTCGTAATCACTCTTCATATGGAAATAATTGTAATAATTATCATTTCTTTGGGGATCTCTGTTGTGCTGAGGCTGTATTCTTCAATTTATGAAGTCACTTTTAGCTCTAAATAAAAATATTTACCATATTCTCCCGATAAAAAGCAATCGATCAATGTTTCCTCTGTTCCTATAAAAGTGTTGAACTTTAAAATTTTTAATTTAAGGTTTATTTCTGGGTCATGCGTATAGAGAAGGCTCTTGTTATCAAGAATGAAACGGGTATAGTTAAAAATGTGCATTTTTTACAGAAAATTGAAAAATGTTGTTGGATTTGACAGATAATAGACAGTATTTTCTACAAGTCCTATGCATTTATTCATGAAACAGACTTCATTAACATGTCCATAACATTTTCTTATTAAAACAGAGACAAAATGTGAGAACCCTTTTATGTATAAAGTACATTTTTATTTTATACCAAACTGTTCTTTTGATAATATTAAATTTAAATTATCGTTTAACAGTCATTTTTATGTAAAAAATAGTTTTAAAATGATAATTACTTTTCGAACATTTTTTAATAAATATTATGCAATTTTTTTTACTGTATAATTTCATTATCGGGCTTTTGCTCTTGCTGACGCAAAATGTTTCTGGCTCAGGCGATTCCGGGCTGTGGAGCAATTCCCGAATGTATCTCTGGTCCGCACTCACCAAAATTTACCTGGACTGGGCTCGGTTTGAAATAAAAGCTAAATTTTCGGCCCGTGACCGACCCAACCTAGAAGTATGCACGGGCCCGGGCCTGGTCGAGCCGGCGGAGTGGTTCCGAATTTTCCAACGGGCCGACATAATTGGAATTTTGTCAACCGGTCGGACCAACAAACAAAATAAACAGGCTGAGCCGGTAAAAAATTGAACGGGCCATATGGGCCGGACCGATAAATAATTTAGGGGGTCTACTGGCCCTTTATAAAGATTTAAGCAGGAACGATAAAATATGAGCTATTTGCAATGAATATGGCTTTAACTAGAATAAGTATAAATGTGCATCATCAGACGATACTAGTTTGGCAACATCAATACAAAAATGTAAGTTTACTGTGTAGAGGACAGCATCGGACAGTTACATTGCGCGTAACCTGGGTTTAATATTTTTTTAGCAGACTCGTGCCGGCCTGAGATAAGGCTTGCATTGTTTTTCTACATATAGACGAGCCGGGCTGGAACTAGACTTAATAGTTCTCAATATGTTTAAGAGCAGACAACATGACTTGTAAATTTATAATAGTGATAAATAACTTATGTTCGGAATCTCTGGATATATACCTTTTTATCATTCTTAATTTCACTTCTCAACGAAAGTTTGACACATTTTTTGACTAATTTATAATTGCAAAAGTATAAAATTAGCAAGACTGACTTTTGAAGGGATTCGAAATCGAATTGTACTTTTTTTGAAAAATGAGGTCTACCCGAATCCAAGAAAGAAAAACCAATCCGAACTGACCCAAACCCGAAAATTGTACATTTCAATCTGAATAAAACCCAACACATTGTGCAGCTAAAAAGTAGAAGTACCTAACCCACAGCAAAAAGGATAAAGTCAACCCCACCAGCAGCAAAATATTGTAATCAACCTGACCGAAACCCGACCCGCAGCAAAAAAATAGAAGTTAACCCCGACACGCAGGAAAAAGTAGTCAACCGGACCCAAACGCAACCCACAGCAAAAACATAGAAATTAACCCAACCAACAGCAAAATATAGAAGTCAACCGACTCAAACTCGACACCCAGTAAAAAAGTAGAAGTTAACCCGACTAGCAGCAAAAAAAGGAAGTCAATCTGACCCAAACCCGACCCATGGCAAAAAATACAATTCAACCGGACCCAGACCCAACCCGTGGCAAAAAATAGAAGTAACATGAACCGCAGTGAAAAAATTAGCCCCGACCCATGCATTAAAGTCGAATCTCCAAATTTCTAAAATCGCCCCCCACCCCCTTGAGGACTCTCCAGATCCGCCCTTGTGTACTCAACGGTAAAATTTTACTGCAAAGTTTGCCATACTTAATCGGAGCATTTTCGCAATTTAATAAAGCACAAATTTCTGTTTTTAAAAACCGGTGACAAAACATTAAAAGTTTCGTTCGCGAAGGGGTTAAGCATTCTTGTCTACTGAGGTCTTTCTTAAAATCATGAAAAATCATTCAATGGAAACCATCACGAGTTATTTCCCTTTTTAGGTGCGTTCATAAATATGTAAATACGTAGCACCTATTGTTGTCGATCAGTCCGTCCGTCTGTCTGTCCGCATATAACAACACAAAAACTACCCAACCGAATCGTTTGAAATTTAAAATACATAATTATTACATAATTTTGTCGAGTCATTTCAAATTTTATGAAAATCGGATGGATAGATCAATTACAGGGACAATCAAAAGCATTCCGTTACATTATGGTCAATGGGGAAAAAAGTTTCAAATGCATTTTAATCATTTGAAATTTAAAACGTATATTTATTACAGAATTTTGTCGAGTCATTTCAAATGTTATGAAAATCGGATGCATAGATCAATTACAGAACACAATGAAAAGGATTCCGTTACATTACGGTCAATGGGGAAAAAATTTCAAATGCATTTTAATGGTGTTACACTCATTTGAACATAATAGAATTGACATGAAGCTATGAAGTATGTACTAAAGTATACATTTTGTACAATCTGTGATGCAAAGAATATTTATTATTAAATTACAGGGCCACACAAATGTATTCCACTAAATAATGTTATACGTGGAAACATTGTTTGGGGCGTGCTTTAATTATATTAAACTACTTCATATTTTATGAATAAGATATACATTAATGAATTATAATAAAAATTACTTCCTGCATATTTACAGAAACACAAAGATTTCGAGTACTATACTGTATCCGAAATACGCTCTACTAGATCAGCAAGATCTGAATATTTTAAAACTTCGTTATCGTACGAACGCACCTCATTTGCTACGATTCACATGCAATTTCCAACTTGTTTTTCACTCACTTGTTTGTTTAGAATACTCACTGTAAACAAAATACGGAAACGATTTCTAAAATGCCAATGATTCCCACATAAAAAAAAATATGAATTTTACAGATATCCTGAAGACAAATTTCAGTAGAGTCTTCTATTGATAGTTTGTAAAAACATAAAAGACAACCCTCGTATGTATGTATGTATATATATAGGTATATATGTTTATTATATTCTAAATTAAAAAAAATATATATATATTTGCTTAAAAGGATGTATTTTGACATCTGAGTAAATATTTTTCCAATCCAATTTTTTTAATTGCACACTGAAAAAAATGGTTTCTCAAAATTGAGTAAAAGATACTTAATTTTAAGTACATCACATACTCAAAATATCTTCGATCCGAATGTTCTCAAAACTAAGAAACACATGTACTCATTTTTGATTCCATGGTTGTGTTCAAATGTAAATCGCTATGAACTGCCCCGTTAACTTATAAATCAAAGTCAAAATACATTAGCATTTATTTCTTGCTCAAAATTATTAACTATAAAAGTTTAATTGGTTATTTATTTAGAAAAATAGCAAAAATTATTAGCAAAATACCCAAATCGAATATTTTTTATGGCAAGAGCACTATTTGCAAGCACTTTTAAATTTTTTCAAAATACTGGGTATACTTTAATATTTACATTAATAAGCATATTTTATGCCACCATGAATAAAATAAACCATTAAATGGCGCAAAATTATCGTTAGTCTGGATTTGATAACATGTGATGTTTCAAAATTGAGAAAACAGTGTGATCACTTTTGGTCCAAACGTACTCAATTCAGTATACGTACATCCATGTACTCATTTTTGAGTATTTCATTTTTTTCAGTGCAATTATCGAGTCAAAAAGTGTTAAAACTTTTTTCCGATCACTGTTTACAACGAAGCAATTGTCATTTGTAATCATAGGAGTCATTTGAGAACCCCGTGTATTTTATTTCATATAATTATGTTCCTAAGTAATAATTAGCATATTATTTTAATGTTTAAAACATATTCACATTTTAACTGTTTAAAACTTAATAAGTTGACTGAATTAAAACTTTTACAAGCATACATAAAATGTTCTTAAAAAATCAACTGCAATTCATTTTCTAGCGATGGACTTTACTGTCGAACCAACATGCACATTAGAAGAATTCCATGGATGTCTTCAATCACTGATGTCTGTTACACAAGGAAATGATCTTTCTTTGGCAGTTACTCGAAATCAACTCCTTACTGTTTGCAGGTATCTATTATATCTGTTTGTAGAAATTTTTCTTTTAATTTCTATAGCAATATGTCTTCTATTATATAAAACAGGTAAATAGTTTTTTAAAAAGGAGATTAAAATTTCAGTAAATAACTAGGGAAGAGATATATATAAGTAATGCTTAGTTCAATAAGTATTCTTCTTTGCGAAATAACAAAGATTTAATAAATTCTAGATTGATATTACAATTAAACAAAGCAGTATAATTAAACTATATACAAAAAGTAATTTGCTTTTGCTGAACACTCCAGCCTTTGTTACTTCGACTGAGAGGGGTGAATGGTCAGGACAGCCTGTTCAGATTAAACTCTAAGTGTACTCTAGCCTGAAATCGAACGATTAATTGTCGTGCCAAAGTTCCTAGAAACTATATCGTAGCCTATCCGTTTGGGTTCATTCTTTGACGTCAGAGATTTTCTATGGGAAAGTATTGTATCATCTTGTTTCCATGGTGTGTACCGAGGGAATCTAACCACATACACACATATATATAAAGAAGAGGGGGAGACATTTGAACAATTTTTTAGAAAATTAATACATTTCTTACTTGATTTATATTCAGTGCGTTTTAAATGTTATATAATAAAAACAATGCATTCCTTCATCATATGAACCAGAAATTAAAAGTTTTTCAAGTTAATTAAATATGTTATGAGGATTTAAATAAAAATAATATTGCCCGGTCAAACTGATGGCATTGAGCTCACAGGCTACTCACACTGATAGTATATATACACTTGTTTCAAAGAATAATACCACTCGAAAAATTAAGAATTGAACAAAAAAAATTCAATTTATTAGACATATTTTAGATACAAAGTAAATTCAATTTTAGAGTTTTAATCCATCCTTTTATTTTTAGAGTAAAAGTATCTTATTCATCTATCGCTACACAGAGTTGTTTATGAATGAGGAGCTGTTTATGTCTTTATGAATTCCAAATAAAAGATTATAATAAATATGGCAAATGTAAAACTTCCATTCCAATTTTTTAACAATATAATTATTTTTGAAAAAGAATAATGATGAATCAAGTTTCATACAAACAGATTTTTTTTAAGCAAACAGCAATAAATATAGACGTATATTTACAAAGTTATTAATGAAACACATAAAATCGTTTACCCATTATTAAATAAGTTTATATTTTACTGAATATACAAATTTTAAGAAATATTAGTCAATTTAGTGACAAATTTAAAACATAATATGAGAAAATAACAAAATATATCAAACATATTAATACCATGAAATGCAACTAACACACACGCATAAGCATTATTACCTTTTTTCGAGAGCAAATAAAAATGCAAAGCTTACTTTAAAAGAAAGCAAAAAAAGAAAAACTAATCTTATTGTTATAAATTAATCATTGCTTACTTTATGCATTATGTTACATCTGTCTGTGTATGAGAATGTTTGTTCCTTCTATCATACGTCTAACATTAACTTTAAGAAAAAAGTTCAACTTTGAGAAAAAAAAAAAAAGAATTAAATAACTCATAGACGATTTTGGAAAAAGACAAATGCTTTTAAATGTCAGTCATTGCTTCCAATTGCAAATAATTACACGCAATAATAATAAAAGAAAATACACTTATACTTGTTTTATTTTAGGCCTAACACAGGAAATTGCTTTATAGTCGCTAAAAGCAGATTCGTAATGCCAACATTCGAGTTGTTTTTTTCCCTTTGTATAGCAAACGTCTATTTGCGTACTTTCATTTGTTGAAATGTCGTCCGAGGAAACTTTGTTACATAAACTGTATAAAATTAATATTTTATTCATTTTTTAAAATCGGCGGATTTTCTTTCAATATTTAAATCACCAGCAACGATAAGTTTACAATCAAACTGCATCAAATTGTCTAGAATTTCTGTCAATAATGATTCCAGTAGTTTGATTGATGCCATCGGAGATTTGTATCGAAAAAAAATCATTTGTTCAAATTTTACGGTACAGAATTCAACTTGAGCTCCACGATCATGTTTTGTCCAATTATTTATGTATTGGCATTCTTGAATTATTTCAGTTTTAGCAGCAAACATCAAGCCAAAAGCCTTCTGTTTACCAACACAGCCTATGCGAGAAACGCATGTGAATTTGCCATCAAAATCATACACATCATCCTTCAAAGAAAAAGGTTCCAGGAAACATAAAAGGTGTGCAGTCATATAATGTGGGTCTGATTTTATGTCTAAATAATGTGCATTAAGGGGAAAGTGGACCTTTATCTGAGCAAAATCGTCGCAAAAAAGGTCTATTTCTGTGTTATAAAAGTACCAAAATAGTTTTTAAGCTATTGTATAGCTTTTATCGCGGGCTTTGAGCGCGGCGACGGAAAGTAGAAATTACGTAACGGGAAAAAAACCTAACTCTCCTAACAAACTAACACTCGGCTAACGTCGTTTCAGTTCGGCAGACTTCGGCACGGTATCCTTCGGTAGACTTCGGCAGACACTAACGCGGTATTTTTCAGATATTTTGTGAATATCAAGTCTCAAACTTATGTTTCTTATTTCAGTTACCATAAAGCTATAGTTTCAATGATAAAAATTTCTGATTAACCTACATGTACTGTAAGATAATAAAAATATTTTAAACGATATTAACTTCTCATTTATTCAATAAAAGAAAAAAAAATTTCTTATCGGTCATCACACTCAAAAAGTGTAACTTGAATTAATATCAAAGAAAGAGAAAAAACTTTAATTAATATCAAAGACCAAAGAAAAAAATGCATAAATAAAAAATATATAAATAATTATATATATTTTCCAAATTTCTGGAATGTGTATAGAAAAGAATCGTCTTAAGATAAAACAGGGGTGGATAATGTAGATTTTGGTGATTGGAGACGCGCCCCATGGTGAGGATAGAAAAATTTAAAATGCTTATAAGTCGCTATCTAATTTTCGTAGCGCGGCCAAATTTTGTTTGGTAATTTATTATGAGACAGTGTTAATTTTTGGTGACAGGAGCCCCCCCCCCCCCACGGTGAGGGTCGAAAAATTTAAAATGCTTATAACTCGCGATCTAATTTTCGTAGCGCGGCCAAATTTTTTTGGGTAATTTATTATGAGACGGTGTTAATTTTTGGTGACAGGAGACCCCCCCATGGTGAGGGTCGAAAAATTTAAAATTCTTATAACTCGCGATCTAATTTTCATAGCGCGGCCAAATGTTGTTTGTTAATTTATTATGAGACAGTGTTAATTTTTGATATCAGGCGATCATCCAACGGTGAGGGTCGAAAAATTTAAAATGCTTATAACTCGCGATCTAATTTTCATAGTGCGGCCAAAGTTTGTTTGGTAATTTATTATGAGACAGTGTTAATTTTTGGTGACAGGAGACCCCCCCCCACGGTGAGGGTCGAAAAATTTAAAATGCTTATAACTCGCGATCTAATTTTCGTAGCACGGGCAAATTTTGTTTGGTAATTTATTATGAGACAGTGTTATTGTTTGGTGACAGGAGACCCCCCACCGTGAGGGTCGAAAAATTTAAAATGTTTGTAACTCGGGATCTAATTTTCGTAGCGCGGCCAAATTTTGTTTGGTAATTTATTAAACTATTGCATAGCTTTTATCGCGGGCTTTGAGCGCTGCGAAAGAATCTGGAAATTCCGTAACGAGAAAAAAATCCTAACACTCCGGCTAACGTCGTTTCAGTTTGGCAGACTTCGGCACGGTATCCTTCGGTAGACTTCGGCAGACATTGACGCGGTATTCTTCAGATATTTAGAGGATACCAAATCTCAAACTTATGTTTCTTATTTCAGCTACCATAAACATATAGTTTCAATGATAAAAATTCCTGATTAACCTACATGTATTGTAAGATAATAAAAATATTGTAAAAGATATTAACTTCTCATTTATTCAAATAAAAAAAAATTTTGGTTATCGGTCATCACGGTCAAAAAGTGTAACTTGAATTAATATCAAAGAAAAACAAAAAAATTTGAATTAATTAAAAGACAAAAATAAAACTACATAAATAAAAAATAGATAAATAATTAAAATTGCATAAGTTGATAAAAAATGCTGTGCAATAGCTTTACCGCGGCAGTCCCCGAGTGCCACACGTATTTTTTCTTATTAAAATATCATTTTTTAAGATTTCAAGAAGTAAATAATAAAGTTAAGTGTATTTCTGTACTTTAAATCTGTTTTTCTCAAAACTAATTTTTCAGCGTTTTTAGATTTCTGAAATTCTTCTTGCGACGAAATTTTTTTACCAATATTTATGAAATTGATAAGAAAGTATCCTGATATTGTTTAGAAAGAAACTGTGTAAGCTATTTAAAATTCGTCTTCATTAAGATAGTCAAATTTAATTTTTTACTTATTAAAAGGCAAAATCTTGATGAAAATCGATATAGAATTTAGAAAAAAATCTGTAAAATACTAACTATTCAAGAGATTGAAAAAATCTTACACAAATTTCTTTATAATACAGTTTTAAGTGATAAAAATGTAAAAGAAAGAAAACATCTCAAAAATTAAGACACTTAAAATTTCGTTTAAAAATTTATTTTTTTAATTTAAAAATTTTAATAAGATTGGAATTTTTTTTAATGTGTTCTACATGTTTTTGGTGAAATTTCTATATGCACAAATTTTATTATTGCTATGATGAAAAAAAAATGTAACATCCACTGTCCTCTTAAGTGACTAGACGTTATGAATAACTATAACTAATAACTATAATTTTACAGTAACTGTGTGGTACCTCACACATGAATCTTAAATTGAAACATTTTGGATGATTTTCTAGTCTAGATAACTCTTTTAGTACGGGATCATTTTTTCAGGGGGTTTTGGTGGTTTAATAAAATTCCTGTCGGCTTGGCCTATAGATGGAGGTAGATTTCGAAGAGTGCTCATTTCAACAACAAAAAATAAAATTTGATTATAGATAAACCCAGTTTAACAACTTTATTTGGCCGCATTTGAAAAAATTTTAATTTCATTTTTCTGTAAGAACTGGTTTTATCAAAATCATCTTAAGTTAAATTTGGCTCAAATGCCCTTTTTGACAACATATTTTGAAATATATTCTGAATTTATTAAAAAATCGATCAATACGACACATTATATAGTTCCTAAATAACAAAAAACTGTCAATTGAATGTGTTTGAGAGCAAAATTGAATTTAAAAATGAGTTATAAAGTAACCAATTTGTTATTTGAATACAACCTCAATTCTTTAATTATGATATATTCGGAAAATTTTGTGCGAAATGCCCACTTTGACAGCATTTTTTAAAAATATATTCAGCCTTTATCAAAAAACTGATCAATATGGCACATTATACAGATCCTAAATAAGAGAATCTGTAAATACAAAAGTTTTAGATAATGTTGAGAACATTTATACAAAATTTATTTGGATTTGATATCTTGGGAATTGACGAAGTTATGATTTTTTTTTCTCCCAAAAACCCTGTTTTTTTCGCCCTTTGAACCCATTTTTAAATTTATGAAAAATCTGTCACACATAAACTTTTGGCCCATTTTTAAGAAGTAATATAAACTTTAAACTGATTCAATTTCTATTTTAATTAAGAAGTTATTGCGTTTTATCGGTTTTCACAAAACCCTCCCTATTTCCACCCCCTTGAACCGATTTTGCCCATTAACGAACTTAGCCGAGATTTTATACCCCTTGATTTTATAACGAAATAGGAAATCTACCTAAAATGACCATCAATATATAAACCATCTGCAGTTGTTGCTCGACTGCATGCGACATACAGCTGAGCTTTCTCCATTTTTTGCAATTTTCACGATTACAAAATTATGTGTGGCACTTTGTTCATTTAGGTCGTCCATTGGCAGCAACCAAAGAAAATTGTGTCCGAACAACTTGTAAGTCACGTCTATGCCAACTTTTAATAATTCGACAAATGGAGAAATTGGAGTCCAATTTTTATCTATTCCTTTAAATTTGAAAAAAAAAATTTCATGCTTTTTTCCCATTTGTGTTCCTACAAGTGGATCATCAAGTTTTAAAAACACCATTGTCGGTACTCTTTTATCCGTATTTGTATTCCCATATTGTATAAGTTCTGATGTTTCTGTTGTGCCTTTAAAAAAACCCATCTTCTACATCTATGTTGCACATAATCATATAACTTGATATTTTTAATTTAACTCCTACGGGTAAGCCATTTGTATTTTTAATTTTAAGATTTTATCAGATTTTAGTATTCTTTTCTTACGAGATTTTTTACCAGATCCTTGAACTTTATCGAAAGCATATAACAAGACTTCCTTTGTCTGCAATTTATTTTGAAAAAAGCTATTGTACTTATCACATTCTGCATTTGTCGAGAAAAAACAGATTGCATTGATAGGTGGTTCATTTTTTGTTGTTATTTCGCGAGATTTTATCAGTGTAATATCTTTTCCGTCATTGCACCGACTGCCAAATTATTTAGTACTTCTGCAAAAGCACGATCGTTTTGTTGTCGCATGATTTCAGTTAATTTGTACATTGAAAATATGTGCCAACGATAATTTTGCAACATGGTTTTCTATCGATTTCAATTATTTCAATTTTTTCTGGATTTGTAAATACAAATTTTTCCATAACTGGTCATAATTGCCAAAAATCACCGAGAACAATTACACTGACGCCACCGAAAGGAAAATTATTACGGAATATCTGCCTTAAACGATTTTCGACAAAATAAAAATCACGTAGTTCAACCATTGAAATCTCATCTATTATAATCAATTTTAAATTTACAAGTTTTGGAGAGAGTTGATTACATATATCATCACTTACTTGTTTTAAAGAATTTCGATTTAAAGGGAGATGGAAAACGGAATGTAAAGTCATTCCTCTGATGTTGAAAGCTGCTTTTCCAGTTGGTGCACATTAAAATCTTAATAGAAGAAGGATCTTCTCCTGGAAAGGAATTAAAGTATCTTAAACCAGCTTGAACAATCGAATTAATGAGAGTACTTTTACCAACTCCTGCACCACTTAAAACAATTTCATGAAATGGAACTTTTCCACTTTTTATTTTAAACATGATATCCATAAAATATTTTCTTTGCTTGATATTTAAGCTTCGAATGAGATCGGTATATTGATATTCAGGAATTAGCTTTGGACATACAAATATTTGCTGTTCCTGTGCAATATATTGTCCCACATCGAAGAGTATGTGTGATTGAGGCGCATCATTCATATTCCACATCCAGTTTCTCATCTGTTGTGTTACAGAAGTCATTTTCTTCTTGCTCTCTATCTCGCGCCATACTTTCTAATTCTGTCATTTTATTACTAATAAATTTACTTTTATCGTATTTATGGAATTATTCTTAACATTATAAATTTCTTCTACATTTTTAGGTATAATATCATTTTCTTCATTCCTGAAGGGATGGAACAACATTACTTGCTCTCTAAAATAATTGTATGGATCCTGTTCACGACCATATCTTTTGTACCTTATAATTCTGGCTTTTGTCCGTTTTCTAATATAGCCTGACCTATTCAAAAGTTGTAAATATTCAGAAATTCTAGTGTTTTTTTCGGTTTCAATAACTAATTTCTTTAAATCTATTTCGTGAATTTCTTGGTGATCAAGAGATTTTACTGTAGAAACATATTTTTTGCCACATTTACTTTAGAGTATGTGTACATTGCAGCAAATTCCGCAAGACATAAGTGATTTAATTCATGCTCCCTTTGTGCATAATGTTCTAATATACATTGACTCCAATATCTATCGAATCATCTGACATTTGTTTTAAATCTCTGGGAGATTTTATCATAAATACACTGGTGTCCAAAAGTTAAGCATAATTGGTAATTAAGTAATTATTTTTAAGTAATGAAGGAAATATGAATCAGAATGTGCTGAAACTCCAGGTGTGTAAACAAAATAGTACGCGTCACATATTTTCGCGAAGAGTTTTCCCCGAAATCGAACAGGGGACCGTCAACAAATTGAAAAAGAAAGAAGATCTTTTGGATAACCCTGTCAAAACTAATGTAGCAAAAGCGTTCAAACTGCACATTATGATTAATTGGCTTTTTGTAATGTACTGTGTTAATTTTTACAAGGATAGCATGTATACTCGTAGAGAAATTAAGGTTTTTATAAAAACAGTCCTAAATTTTTCCAAGTTTTTTGCTTATAATTTGCAAAGTTCTTATTATAAAATAATGTTCTTTTCTGAAAATATGACAAACATCATTGTACACAATATCCTGTCATCAGAATTTAAAAATAATAAAAATTGTATGAAAAATGAGTATGTTTAATAAATAATTTTTCATTGCGCATGCGTCAACGATATCAAAATGTCATTTGCATATTGTGTTAGCTAAATGTATAGAGCAACTTCTGTAAAAGTTTCAAAAACATAGCTTGAAAATTCTGAAAATGGGAGCCTATAGAATCAACTCAAAATCCGTTATTCCTAAAGGAAGCAAAAAAATCAGGGGTTTTACCTAAATATAGTTGTACGTGCAATATTGTGTAGGCACTAAACAATGGAATATGGATACAGCCCCTCATCTTTTTGCTTCATTTAGGGAACAAAGGATTTTGAGTTGATTCTATAGGCTCCCATTTTCAGAATTTTCAAGCTATGTTTCTGAAACTTTTACAGAAGTTGCTCTATACATTTAGCTAACACAATATGCAAATGACATTTTGATATCGTTGACGCATGCGCAATAAAAAATTATTTATTAAACATACTCATTTTTCATATAATTTTTATTATTTTTAAATTCTGATGACAGGGTATTGTGTACAATGATGTTTGTCATATTTTCAGAAAAGAACATTATTTTATAATAAGAACTCTGCAAATTATAAGCAAAAAACTTGGAAAAATTTAGGACTGTTTTTATAAAAACCTTAATTTCTCTACGAGTATACATGCTATCCTTGTAAAAATTAACACAGTACATTACAATAAGCCAATTAATCATAATGTGCAGTTTGAACGCTTTTGCTACATTAGTTTTGACAGGGTTATCCAAAAGATCTTCGTTCTTTTTCAATTTGTTGACGGTCCCCTGTTCGATTTCGGGGAAAACTCTTCGCGAAAATATGTGACGCGTACTATTTTGTTTACACACCTGGAGTTTCAGCACATTCCGATTCATATTTCTTTCATTACTTAAAAATAATTACTTAATTACCAATTATGCTTAACTTTTGGACACCAGTGTACACGGAAATTCGGGTCGGAATGTAAATGGAATTGCGACTGCATACAGACAATGGCAGCCTCAGAACACCGTTAGCAGCTTCTTGTGCTGATATTTCTGTTCCATTTAGAAACACATTTGCATATTTACGGAGTTTTTGTTCTATTGTAATATTCCCTCTTTGCATGTCTTCAGAAGCATCTTTTAGCACTTTTGACATTCCTTCACATGATTTGTTAATATAAGCAACACAATACTTGGCACACGCATAGGGATCCAAAATATATTTGAATGTCCATATCGCGCCATGCTTCCATCATTTTTATATTATATTCATTAATGAACAAAAAATTTATATTTCGTTTAAAAAAAACAGTGAGTCTCTTTATAGATGATCTGATAGCAAGCACATATGCAGACTCGTAAATGTTCAAATTCTGTAAAAATTCAGTAAACGACATGTCATCAATGTAATTGCTACCGAGATCATTGCAATTCATGTGTGTTTTGATTTTTTTAAACATTTTTTTGTATTTTGTCAAAATTCCTTTATCTGTATCTAAAACCAATGGAAGGAAGATTTTAGTAGAATTTATGGGAGGATGGGAAATACCAAATCTATATATTTTGGTAGAACATTTAGATTTTTTCAGGCATGTCTTAGAATGGCGATGATTTTGAAAATTTACAAATTCGTTTAATTTTTGTTTAGTAACGTAAATTCTCTGGCATGTAATAAACTGATCAATAAATTGTGTGCAATTTGGCCAAGTTGAAGTTTCTTCTGGATCAAATACAGGATCATTTTTCTGCAAAACGAGCATACACTGTAAAAAAAAGGGTCGATCTACTAAAAAAATTTTAGTGATCCTTGTAATTACTAAAAATTTTTTAGTAATCTTACTCGGTTACAAGGAAACTGTAAGCATTGCTAGAAAAGAGCTAGCAACGAATAAGAGTTAATAGTTTTACATTTTTAATAGCTATTACTAAAACTCACTTGGTGTGGCCGTGATAGCTTTGTGGTCATAGCACCGAACTCCAGGCTGAAAGTACCTGGGTTCCATGCTGGCCACCACGAAATATGCACAGAATGTATGCAATGTAAGTACTTGTTAAATAAAGGGATTATGAAAATCCTGTCGTAGCAGTTACCATGGGTAATGATCTCTGAAGTTTCCCTCTCCTTTAGAAACGTGTCAAAATAGAGCAGGTAGCAATGTTTGGTGCTGCCATCTATTGCGGCTTTGCCAAAAATCTTCCGTTTCAGAAGTCTGTCTTTTTACCCACTGGATGCAGCTCGAAGAAGGCTCCTGCCCTTCGGGCACACATAATGGTTACTAAAAATAATTTTGGAGCTATTACTAAAATTTGATTGGTGGCTCATACTAAAAAGTTTTAAGTTATACAAAAATTCTTTTGTTCCGTTTACAAAAGAAATGTTTCTTTCACTTGCAAAAAAAAGTTTGTAATGGTTACTAAAAAATTCTGTGGAATACAAATTTACTAAAATTTTTTAGTAACCTCTTGAATTTTTTTTACAGTGTATGAACATGAGGTGATCCCCTGTTTTGGAATTCAACTCTATAATTGTAATCCAAAATAATTTTATCGTCACTAATATGACCAGCGTTGGATCTGAGTATCAAGTTGAGAATCATTCTAAATCAAAAATCAAAAATTTTCTGCACTCAAGTAATAGGATCATTAGGGATAAGTTCTGATATTGAATTAAAATATAAATTATATGCATCTTCATGTGAAATAGTTTCCTGACCCAAAGTCTTTGCCAAAATTACAATTAATTCAAGCCACTTTGTCTCAGCGGAAGAAAATGTCAAAAACAAAGATGATATTCCAAGCTGTCTTATCATGGCATTTAATTTTTTTTGCTTATCTTCCCAATAAGCTGATGATGATCTTAGATTTTTAGAACTTTGTAGCCATCGTCGTGGTGAATAACTCTATCAATGTTCAGTGCATTCTTTAAATCGTCCGCTGTAATTTTAGATCCATATTTATTTGTTTTTTTACGCAAGCAAATATTAATTTCTGACGCTATTCTCTTATTTTGCATTAAGTTATAAGAGTATAATATCTTGTTTATCTTGCGCGCTCTTCTACCATATCGTTTTTCAGAATTAGCTATATCTGAGTGCCACTGAGGTGGAGCACAACGTGCTTCATTCGAAGTATAGAATAAGTACCCTTTAAAGTTCATTTACAGGAATTCACAAAATAATTCCATTACATTATGGTCTTTGGAGAAAAATCGCTTATGGTGCATTTTAGTGACATTATCGTAGTTCAGATCCAAGGAAATTAAAAAGAATCATTTAGGTGCTCTGCAACATTTTTTTCTGTATATTACAGAGTGCGTAACATTTATCGTTCATTTACAGAGACGCATAACAGATTCGGTTACACTACTGACTGTGATCGATAATTGTCTGAAGTACTTTTTCGCTGTGGTATGCATTTTTAAGCTTATCTGATTTTTAGTGTATAACACAGTTTGTATAAATTCTATAGGATACACACTGGCCGTACGACATAATTTGTAAAATTTGGTGCATATGGACAGAAATTGCTGGTAATGGACTTTTACTGAGTTGCTTAAATTTTAATCTCATGCTATCAAAACCTGAGAGTCAATACGCTCGCACGCTCTGTATGTGTGTATGTATATATCTGCATAACGCAATAACTCTTGATAGAAATATCCAGTTTGTTTCATATTTTTTTCTAGGTTCATTCTGGCGAAGTGCTTCTCTCGTTTTGGGGATTCATTGGTTAGGTATAAAAGGGGTAATGAGGGCGGTAATCTCCCACTCCCTCTTAATTTAGATAAATGGATTTTTCATACAAAATTCTCCAATTTGCTTCAAATTTTAATACCGGTGTGTTGTAATAATACCCTGATGAGATTTGGAGGTTCTTTGATTAAAAAAAAAGAGGGGATGCTAATCCCTTTTTTGATTTATATAAATGAGTTTTTCATGCAGAATTATGCGATTTTCTTTAAATTTTAGTATACAGGTTTATTCTGATAAGGTGCCCCCTGATTAGATTTTAGAGGTGCATTGGATACGTATAAAGAGGGAAACGGAGGGGCGGGGTAAACCCCCCTTAATTTGTGTTTCGAGGAGTATTATTCTTTTTAAAAATGTGTAATATACAATTAATGTGAATAGCTTGTGAGCTCAATGCCATGTGTTTATCTAGGCACTTTTTTGTTTATTTTCTTTTTAAATTGTGCAGGTAGATGCCTCATTTCATAGCACAAAAAAATGAAAATTCTAATACTGTTACTGTTAGAAAGTATTTCATAATCTTTGCTTGATGATGAATTTTCAGTAATGTTTATTCATACCCTATTTAATTAAGAAAGTCCAATTCACAGTTTTAAAGATTGAAATAAATAAAAGAAAATGGAAATTGTTTTGTTATAATTTGAGTAAAAATTATAAATCATTTTAAGGTCATACTCATTTTTCCCATTAAGGGAGACTCGAACCCCATTTTCGGCCAAAAATCATCAAAAGTTCAAAAATTTTTTTCTCAGAAAACGATAAAATACATATTTGCGAATATCCATGCTAAGTTTCAGAACTCGGGGGCACTTGGAACAGGTAGAAAATGAGCTTTTTAAATTTTACTCACTATAGAGTTTCAAGGACTAGCGGCCATTTAAAACGTGTTTTCCTGAAAATGACTTTTTTCATATTTTGTCTAAGTTCAAAGTACTAAGGCTCAGAGGTAAAATGATTTAGAAACAAAGTGTTTATGTTTTTAGAATCTTAAAAAAATTTGCAACAAAAGTAAGGAGAGATTTTTTTTAACTATTTCTGAAATTTTTACATAAAAAATATATACAATATATACAATATATATAAACATGAAAATTATAACGAATTTAAGAAAATTTACCATGCGTATTTTTTTTTTTTTTTTTTTTTTTTTAGCCGATTAAAATAGAAAATTAAAAATATCTCTCCCTAGGTCGTTTCCATATACTATAACACTATTTAAGAAATTATAGTAACTCCAAAATATTGAAAATTGTATGAAGAGTAGTAATTTAAAAAAGTGTATTTTTCCACAAAAAAATTATAAAAACCTACATAAAAATATACTTTTTAATAAAAAGTGAATTTTTTAGCTAAATATTCCTTACAAAAAGATTCTTAAATAGGACACCAAAATCCATTACTTTAAAATCAATAATAAAAATTTTGGGGGTTTTCTTACGGGTCTCCCTTAAATTGCGATCAATAACAACAGCACAAACATTGCATCATGTTTAATGTTGTTTGGATAATTTAATTAAAGCATTCAAATTCCCATACTTAATTGCTCTTTATCAATTAGTATAATTTGGTTAATTTTAAGAAAGATGAAAGCATAGACTATGTTTTTCATACTTAAAGTATAGGGTTTGATTTTAATACGCTTAGACTTTAAAACAGTCATTTAAAATCTCATTAAAGGTTTGTATCGGTCTTGATAAAGGGGATTTTTGGTTTTGCAACAAATGTAATAATGTTAATTATTGAGAGGCAACTGAATAAAAAAGGAATAAAACAAGGCATCATTTTATATTATCTAGAGATTATTTTTTCTTCCTTAAATATTTTGTGCATAAGGTAAAATGAAATACTCCATTGTTCTTGTATAATTTTAAGTACTTTTTCATAAAGTTAAATTGGAATTTTATTTCATAGTTTTTTACACCCAGGAGACCTTTTTTAAAAAATTACATTTCATTTGCGTCAGAATCATTTATTAATGAGTCATTAACATATTGAATATGAAACTGCTAAATGTAGCTTAGGTAAAAATTGAAAATTACCAAATCGTTTTAAATAACATAGCGATAAAAAGCGAAAGTGGCACTTATCAAGAAAAACCCAAAGTATTTTAATTATTTTGAGCATGATGTTTAAGTCATAGTTGATATAAATATGTGACAATTATCACGTGAACTTAACATGTTAAAAAATTCTACAGGATCATAAATAAAAAAAGTTAAAAATAATTCTAACAATATGCGACACATTGAGTGTAAGGTGAAAGCATGATTATGAACAAGATATCTGTGAAACCAATTTTTCTTTTGACTTTTACTAAAAACAAATAAAAATTAATCTAGTACAATATTTTTATAAAAAAGCAATTTCGATATTATTTTTTCATTCATCATAATAATATTGGGTAATATTCATGTAGTACAATTTTCATAATACGCAATAAACTGCTCATTTATAGTTGGAAGATAAACTGTCTATTTTGGATGCAGAATATGAATTATGTAGGAATCTATTGATATGGTGACAAACTGGAAGTTGCGATAGTATCAGACAGTACAAACAAATTGTACTATGAAAACCAGGTCAAAATTCTGTAGATAAAATTTTCTTCATTGTATTAAATGCTATCACAAGTATATAATTCCATGATATCCCATGATAGGTAATAATTCTGGGTTGTCGTGGTGATGACGTCTTATTGAAGATGTAGTCATATTATTTTCCTATTACTGACTTAAATATAGATACTCGTAATAAATTTTGCATTCGCCCATTTTTGTATAAGATTGCAACAGCTAATACATCAAGATCTCAATATTTATAAAACGAATAATAATACGAATTCACTTCATTTGTCACAATTTTTGACTTGTTATTATTGTAAAGATATAAACAATAAACTGACCACGACTTGAAATGAGATACCTGTATTTAGGAAGCAGGACGTTTCGGTCCCGCCATTTCGGTCCCGCCGTTTCGGTCCCGCCGTTTCGGTCCCGAGACGTTTCGGTCCCAAGACATTTCGGTCCCAAGACATTTCGGTCCCGAGACATTTCGGTCCCAAGACATTTCGGTCCCTGGCCATTTCGGTCCCGAGACATTTCGGTCCCGAGACATTTCGGTCCATGGTCATTTCGGTCCCGAGACATTTCGGTCCCTGGACTTTTCGGTCCCTTCTCCAGCAAGCTGAAATTTTGTGCACGGGAAATATCAGACATAATTTTATAAGGAACATTTTAGAGTGTTGAATTCAGGGGCAGGTCATTCCCCCCGGAGCTATCAATTACCCCCCCCCCGGAAAATTTGAAATTTTGTGTTTTCATTGGTAAAAAAGTGTAATCCCCCCCCCCGGAGCCACAGACGTCCCTCTCGGAGAAAAGTGTCTGAATTCAACACTGGTTTTTTAACTGAAAGTCGCATAAAATTTTAGTGTAATGCGATTAATTACAAGTAACAAGTACCCCAAAACTTGATCAATTATTTAGAAATCGATGGAGATTTCTGAAAAAAATTCACAGATGAATGGCATTCTTTATGTTGAATTCAGGGGCATGTCATTCCCCCCGGAGCTATCAATTACCCCCCCCCCGGAAAATTTGAAATTTTGTGTTTTCATTGGTAAAAAAGTGGAGCCACAGAAGTCCCTCTCGGAGAAAAGTGTCTGAATTCAACACTGTTTTTTTAACTGAAAGTCGCATAAAATTTTAGTGTAATGCGATTAATTAGAAGTAACAAGTACCCCAAAACTTGATCAATTATTTAGAAATCGATGGAGATTTCTGAAAAAAATTCACAGATGACTGGCATTTTTTAAAATTGCCAGAATGTTTTGAATTCTTGAACGAGGAAATGGAGAAGTTAACTTGGAAACTGATAACTAAATTTATAAAATAACCCAATTAACTTATGATATTAACACACCCCATAATAGTTGTAAAATTTTAACTTCTGAGATGTATGTTTCCTCTCCAGGGAGACAAAGGCTTTTAAATTGCCAGGAGAAAAGAAAGAGTTATTGTTATATGGAATTTATATTCTGACACTTAGCATATTAAAGGATTTCATCGCTGAAGCCAATTTTCAGAATTATAAGTGTTTCATTATTTTGCACCCCCGCCACTTCCCGCATAAGAGCAAAAATGTTGAAATAAATAAAAAACATCTGTATCTGGTGGAATTTTACCCCCTGTGCCAAAATTATCATTGAATCCTCTTTTTGTTTATGGCATTTTTTATATGTTGTTTTTGGTTACTAGCATTTATTTTCCTTTTAAACTTTTCCGTTTTTAAATTAAGAAAAGAGTTTCCAGATTGCAACACGTGGAGGTAGTTAGCATTGCAATTATTTTATTACATAAATATATGACACGATCAGAAATAATTATTAAAATGATTTGTAACTTAAAGATTTTTTTTTTTTTTTTTACATTTTAGAAAAATGAATTACATCTTGAATTATTAGCAATTATTTTTTCATGACAACAGTTCTTTTTTTATTGTTATTATTACAATCCAGAATGTTTATTATATTGACACTTCTCTGTTTTTATTAATGTTTTCCAAAACAACGGCAACAGCAAAAAAATTATATTGCCATACTTTTATGCATATATCACATTTATACAACACATCTGTTAAATTTTCTAAAACCAGCTTAAGGAAACTAATTAAAAAATTATTAATGTAATGCGTATTGAAATTTGTCATTTCATTTAAAGCTGATATTATTATATAAAATAATTATTTTTAACATTAAAATATAAAAACCCTCATAAAAAATATGAAAAAAAAGCCTTCTGTCAAAGTAAGTTAAATTAAAAAAGGTAACTTAAAATATTATGTCTAGGTGGTAAATAACTTATCTAACAATCTTATTTAGTTATGTTATAAGTTTTGAATATTTCAATGTCATTCATAAGCTGTAATAATAAGGATAAAAAATATTTCATTCTACTTTTTATACTGGTTTAATTGATACTAAAAGCGTTTGAAATGAAGATAACAACAAGAGAAATGAAAAGCACCGAGAAATGCTGTTCTTTTCAAAACATTCACATTTCTTCTAAAAAATGCCAGCGATTATGTGGGAGGTCCGTCCGCATTTGAACTCCAGAGTATAAAGGGCATTGTAAAGAATAAGGGTTTCATCTGACAAGTGTATAAAGATCAAGATACAAAGAATAAAGCTAACTATCTTGTATAAAGATGACTATTTGTTCAGATGGGCGTTGACAATTGATTGACATGCAGAATTTTTGCTTAAAAGAGGTTAATCGTAGTACATAGTACTTAGCTGATACTTATATCCATACATTTCCAATTTTATAGGAACACCAACATAAAAAAAAGTGTTTAAAAATTCTCGGCACACGGTTTTGATTTGTTATTTACTTAATGTTATACATTATTTTATTAAATGATTAACATCATCTTACAAAATTTGAAAGCATTAATAATTATGTTGTTAAATTAAAAAATTCTCAAAAATTAAATTATTTTTATCAAACATATTTATTAATAAGAATTCGAAATTATTTTAACTATTAATTGTTTAAGTGACTTATTTATCAATTACTTGTTTAAAATCTAGTACAAGAACTATATAGAAGTTATAGCAAAAATGAAAAAAACATATTTTTTAAATTTCAGCTACTATAATGTTATTAACTTCATTAGGATGTATAAAAATGATAAGGATTCTCAAAATAAATATGTTATTTATTCATTTATTGGTTAGTTTATCATATTTTTCTTACTCTTTAAATATAATTAATATATCAGGGTTCGCACAGTTCCACCACTAAAATTTAAGGTTATTTTCAAAGCATCTCAATAATATATGTATATAATAATATTCAAAAATATTGTAAAATCTTTGAATGAAGGCGGTGTTTGCGAATTCTGTGTTTAAAAAATTAAATGTAAATTTTCTTATTTTTAATAGTGGTGCCAGAGTCCTTAAAAAAATTTAAGGAGTGTGCGAACCTTGTATATGATTGATTTTTGCGAACTGTAAACTATAACTTTGTTTCAAAAAATTTAAATCTGCATCTGGATAATAATGTTACCTAAACCTGTTAAGAAATATTTTTACGCATTGTTACAGTGTTGCATTATTATGTTTAATTAATTATTACGTTACTAATTGGTTTTTCAAAATAATAATAATAATAATAATAATAATTTCCCTTTTTGAAATAAATAAAAAAATTTGAATAATAACTTATGGTGATGAATAATTGCTATAAATTAAATCTCAAAACAGTTAGTGATTTTAAAATGAAAATCAAATTAATATTTTATTAAATTTATGTATTTTTAATTTAATGAATCTTTATATAATTAAATTGATAAAATTATTAATATGCATTTCGAATTTTACTTTACATAAACTCAATAATCTGTCTTATATTCAATTTATCATTATGTTTTGTAGTAGTTATAAACTGAAGCTTATCGTTTACCTGTTTATTTATTTTATATTTAAAGTTACTGAAATTTAAAACTATTTATTCAATTAATAATAAAATTAAAATAAAAATTGTCAATTTTTTTCTGTGAAAGTGGGAGCGAAAAGGTAATGGAAATAAATAAATAAACGATAAATTAAAAGAGCTTAGTTTTGTCAGTTAAAAATCGAAAATAAAATTATTTAAAATAGTTACATTATTATATAAAATAAAAAAATAATCATTTTATTACAAAGAAATAGGCCCACTTTCAATAAAATTAACTCACAAAAATTGTCTTCATAAGGTAAGAAAACTGTAAAAAAAAAAAAAAAAAAAAAAAAAAAAAAAATGCAATTAATAATTATTACATAAAAAAAGGTCGTTGGAGCATTTTTATTTTTTTTTAACAAAAATTTTTTATAGCACGCCTAGTTACGAAATCACTAATTTAAAGATTCTAAGAAAGTGTGCGAAAACAATCAATAAAAATGAAAGTTAATCAATAAAAATAATAGTTTATAGTATAGATAAAATACCTAATATAAAAAATATATGATAAAACTTAAAATATTTATTCTGTTAAATAATAATAATAAAGACAGTGTAAAATTATATAACATTGTTTAATCAAATTTACAACTCGCTGTGATTTTATTATCACGAGTTACAATAGATTAAACTTATTGGACTATTATACTCAGCTTTGTATAAAATTTGAGGGAAGGGGGGACAGGAGAATAAAAAATATTAAAAAAGACCCGAACAATGTTGAGCTTACAGCGTTTAGTGGGCCTTCATCAATCAGAAACCAAGTTATAAAGTGGCCGGTAAAGAAATAGCAATGGACCGAAATGGCAAGAGACCAAAATGATTAAGGACCGAAATGTCTCGGGACCGAAATGTCTCGGGACCGAAATGTCCAGGGACCGAAATGTCTCGGGACCGAAATGTCCAGGGACCGAAATGTCCAGGGACCGAAATGTCTCGGGACCGAAATGTCCAGGGACCGAAATGTCTCGGGACCGAAACGGCGGGACCGAAACGGCGGGACCGAAATGGCGGGACCGAAATGTCGTGTACCCCTGTATTTATGTGTAAAAGAATTGCGATTCAGCTTTCTTATACATAAAACGTGCGGTTTAATGTGCTGGATTATCATAAAAAATATTACAAAATAATATATATATATATATACTGGGAAAGTCACTCTAAGTCGATGCGATATTTCATAGCATGGAAAAAATATTTCTAAATATAACTTATAGTACCGAGGAAATCTATACCTTTTGAAAAGTGCAGTTTTTTAAATTAGTGGTGAGGCTATTTCATTGACATAAATTTATTTCAACCTCATTTTGAGTATCTCTGCAATATGCATTGTCTACATATTAACAACATGTAAAATAATAAAATCGCATTTCAACTTTTTTGGGAGACTCTACGTAGAGCGTAGTAGTATTTTCTTTTATGCAGCTAAAATATGCTTAGAGAATTTACGCTGTGAAACAAAGCCCTTATTTTTAAAATGTGTATCGTTTTTATTTACACTTTGTTGTATTAAATCTCTCTTTTTGTCATCTGAAAATTAAATATTCTTTAAATATAAGAAGAAAAGACAAAAATTTCTGAAAACAAAATAGTTGCAGTTTTGTTGCATTTGCATTTTCATGAATGATTCCTTTTGTGTTGCGACATTTTAAAGTTAAGAATAAATATTTTCTTTCTGCAGAATACGGTACTTTTTTCGTTTGAAACACAAAATTGTTTTAGAATAGCAATAATATACTTATCGAAAGTAACATCGTAGGTGTCTGAAAAAAATCTCCATTTTTGTCATACTTTCGTTTAACACTTATAAAACAAAATACTTACTTAACTTATACTTACTTACTGTTTCTCTTAAAGTTTTATTCAAAGTAAAATCACTGCACTGTAAAAAAAATTTGGGAAAGTTACAAAAATTTTTCTAGTAGAATTGTATTCCAAGAACTTTTTATGTAACGGCAACAATAAAAATTCATGTAACAGATACAGATTTGCACTTTGAATCAAACAAATTTTAAGGTTACTAAGAATTTTTTTGGGAAATCGTATTCCAAGAACTTTTTAAGTGACGATAACGAGCATTATAGATAAAATTTTAGTAAAGTTACCAAAATTTTAGTAAATTCTTTTGTAAAGTTACAGATGGTTCTAGTTTTGCTTACAAGTTTTGTAGATTGACATCATTTTCTTGTACAGTGTACACATAAAATTTTAGTAAGCATAAGAGATTTCGGTTAATTTAGATTACTAAGGTTACAGATTTTTTTTACAGTGTGGCATATGGATGTTTTGTGCCTATTATAAAGTGTATCAACACATTTTTTTAAATTTCATATAAAGCTTTTATGTTCCAAGGTAGAATTTATTTAATCTAACAAAGTAGAATTCATTTATCTTAGAGAATGTACAATACAACGAATGTCATTTCACGCCCTTTAACTTGCTTTTATTAAGACATTTGTAAAATACTACACATAATTACATTATATAAATAGATTCCCTTTTTGCCACATCACAATATAAGCTGGCATTTTGCAACAGCTAAAACCGTTTTTTTTCATTTTATACAAAATTTGGAAAGTAATTTGTTAATTGGACTTAATTAGTTGATTTGTTAATTTCTGGGGCCTTGTATCATGAACCCGTGTTTACAAAGCTGTAGCCCGGCTGTAATTTTTTTCAGCTCGAAACGCGTCTTGTGTTTTGATTTTATGGTTAATTATACAAAGTTTATTATTTTAAAAGTAATTTACTAAATTAAAATCTGAGTTTGTATTTTCATTTAAAATTCTACTCCCCCTCGAATTCGAAGAAATACGAATTTAAAAGAACACCAGTTATATGTATTGTGCAATGATTTCTTTATAACCTTGGAAATTATAAAATTTAAGTTAGGTTATAATTATTCTTCTGCAATTTTTAATAGAATATCTGTAACGGTGATATGAAATTTAAAGTCGTTGCTTTGAATAAAAGGAAGAAAGAGATGAAGCAATGGGGTTTGATTAGATGGTGAAAGAAAAATCTTGATTAATCACAGTTTTCAAGAAATTTCAATGAAATAAACAGGTTCACATAAGAATATAAATGAAACTGGTGTAAAAAAGTAAGAATTAAATTATCTTCTTAAAACACTATTAAAACTTTTTTAAATACTCTCGGCCTTTCGATATAACTTTTGTTCTTTTTTTGTCAAGTGCAAATAAGTAGTGCTTCCCTTATGAAAGCAGCAGCAAGACTTGCTGAACCTGACGAAAAACTTACAATGTACTAAGTCGCCAACGTGTTGAAAAAACACAAAATTTCATACTCATTTTACTAACAGTAAATCAGCTTGCAGACAGTTAAGGAATATAAAATGCAAGGAAAAAAAATATTATTATGATAAAAAATAAAAAATTCTAAGAATATTATATTAGTAAAATAATTATTAATAAATTATGTTTATGTAAACTAATTGAAATAAATATATATAGATCAATAAATTTACATATAGCATAAAAATTTATCAGGTTTGTTTACATACCTATTTATATCTTTTGGCAAGAAATCCCACTTTTGAAAGCCCGAATTGCGTAAAGCTTTTTACAGAAACGCCAAGTTCTCTATACTGAAAAATACTAATTAAAAGATGAAGAGACAAATATCACCCTTCTAAAAAAATTCCATGCATTCTTAAATAAAATTATTAATAAACAATTACTTAAATTCATTTAAAATGATAAATTTTCTATAAATAACAGGCAATATTTCGTTTTATTTTAATATTTCCTGACAAAATAAAATTAAACTATGCTATTTCTCACTGATGTTTTTCTAACGTCGAATATGCTTACTTATTTCTTAAATATTTCTCTTTACTTTGAAATATAAATGGAATTTAAAAATTTCTATTCATATTACCGGGTTATCCAAATATTTGGAAAACGTTACAAGTCAATATCTTACTGAATATTTAAAGGTACCCGAAGGATACTTAAATGGACATAGAGTTTATTTTAAAAAGTAGGAAATCGAGTATCTTGGATAAATTTTAAATACCCAAATAACGCGATTTTAGCTGTAATACTTTTGGGAAGATTTGAAGCAACTTATATTGAAGAAGTTGGAATGAATATGGGATGCAGTTAAAAAGTATCACATTTACATGTTTTTTGCAATTTGGTTGTAATATATATATATGTATATATATATATATATATATATATATATATATGTGTGTGTGTGTGTGTGTGTGTGTGTGTGTGTGTGAGTGTGTATGTGTGTCACAATTTAAAGTTAGAGGGGCAGAAACATCATCGCCAGCTTTCCCTTTCTCCGCACAGAAGTCATGGCCAGCAAGAAAAAAAACAAAATAAATAAATGTAGAAGGTCCAAATAATCACTCCTTGGCTGCTGCAAGTTCATTTTATTAAACTGTAGCTATAATAGAGAGAAAAGCTCCTGTTGCAGACGATATTTTATCGACACATCCAAAAAATATTCCATCATTAACTACATCCAGCCGTACTCATGCAAGAGAGCACCCAAGAATCCTTCTTCTTCCTCTTACCACTTCTCGAGGCTTACTCTTTTAAATCTGAAAAGAAAATTCTAGAACATTCTCTAGCCTCAAACCATCATTCTTTTATGTCAACATAACTCATACCCAGAGTCGAGATTAACACTTGACAGACAACAATTTTATTAAAAAAATATTTAACCAATTTATAATCGACTCAGAATTTTAAATATCTTAGGCAGACGATTTTTATAGGCGATTAATTTTAGGAGAAAAAGAAAAAAAATAAATTTACTGATATGCACACTATCAAATATTGACTGAGGGAAAATAAATAAATAGATAAAATAAAATAATGATATTTTTTGAAAGGTATGGTTTTGGAATAAATTTAATAAGACTTTCTTAAAAAGGGTTGATAAGAACACAGGAAAAATGAGTTTTATTTGGAATATTAAGAAATAAAGTTTAATTAACAATATTTTTAATTTAGAGCCATCATTTTAAATTTACGCATACTGGAATAAATGTTTTTTATGGCGAATTAAGAATTTATATCATCTCCATAAAAATTCACAGATTAGATCTAGAAACAAGATTTTAGTTTAATAATTTGAAGTAAGTACGGAATATTACAGCTCATATTCAAAATATTAGAATAATTGAGAAAAAGTAATAAGAAAAAATTATTTGTCATTTATTTATTTTTTATACTAAGTAAATGCAATTAAATTTCTTATAAATTAAATCTGGAATGTTTAGATAAGATTTTAACATTTATAAAATATAAAATACAGCACAATAAATTAGGTATACAGCTTCCTTAAACACACCAGAATATTAGAATAAAATTTAGATTGGTTCAAAATATTAGAATATTTTATTTTACGCAACAATATTACCTTATGAATATGAAGTAAATGGTAGTTAATATTTTGTAGCATCCCCTTTAGCTTTCATAACAGCGTACAATCGATGTTACATACTATATACAAGGTGTTTACAAACATTTCTATCAATATTAGCCCAAATAGACTTTATACGTGCCACTAACTCAGTTTTACTTGAAGGAGGATTTTCTTGAAGTTTTTTCTTCATTATACACCATAAGTTTTCGATGGGATTAAGATCTGGTGAATTTGGTGGCCAAGGAAGTACCTTAATATTGCGTTGGCGGAACCAATTCTTAGTTGACACCGAGGTATGCGGGGACGCTAAATCTTGTTGAAAGATGAAATCATCTTCAAATAAATCTTCTGATGATGGAATCATGTAATATTCTAAAATTTCTTGATATATCAGAGAGTTAACCTTTTCGTAGACGATGCATAACTTTCCAGGTCCTTCTGCACTCATACAACCCCAAACCATGACACTAGCAGCAAATTTTACGAAACGTTTAAGGCATTCTTTATCAAATGCTTCTTGCTTCATTCTCCAAACTCGAATACCTTGATTACCATATGAAACACAAAACATACTTTCATCACTAAATACTATATTTTTCCAATCTTCATTGCTCCATAAACGTCTTGATTTACACCAATTCAATCTTATACGCTTTTGTCTTGCAGTCATGAGAGGTTTTGTTTTCGGTACACGAGATTCAAATTTAAATTTATGGAGACGTCTTAATGTTGTCGATGTAGAAACTTCAACTCCTTCTTCTTTCCATTTTCGGTGCAAGAATCGCACACTTTTAAAACGGTTTTTTCTTAACTATACGCTTCAGTTTCCTGTCATGTCTAGCAGATGTTTTTGGTTTTCGGCCACCATTTCGGCGATTATTTTGAAATTTTCCAATTTTTGAATATTGCGTTAGTATTTTACTAACGCTCGATTGCGAACAATGTAAATAATTCGCTATAAAACATTGATTTTTACCGTGCCGATACAAATCAACCATACGAAGTTTAGTAGATTCAGAAATATCACTCACACGGCCCATTTTAAGACGAAAAAGAAACAAACTGCAAAAAAGAATACTGATTTTAAATGAAATAGTCTGAATTTAATCAATGATGCCACCAGTTAAGAATTGGTAATAATTAAAGGAGAATTAATGTGAAATATTCTAATATTTTGAACCACTTGAATAAATATTCTAATATTTTGACTTTTCAAAATAATTTTTTTTGCAATTAATCTTTTCAAAAATGATATTAAATTTAAGATAACAAGTAAGTTTAATCAACAATAAGTTCTTAATAAAAATATCGTTTGCATATTTTCATTAAAAGACATTAAATTACCAAACAATATTTTCAATTTCTAAAAAAAGGTAATTATTCTAATATTTTGAATATGAGCTGTATTATAAGAATATTAAAATAGTATAAAGGTCAGTTTTGGCGTAAAAAATTTTTAAAATTTGTAATATTATCCCCACTCCCCAAAACATTGTATGAAATTGGTAGTTAAATAAAACTACAAGTTCAGACAACAGAAATATAATAATTTAGAAAAGTTAAGTTTTGGAATAAAACTGTCAAACTCAGGAAGCCAAGAGATGGAAGAAAAGAAAATTAACGCAATATAAAATATATTAGCGATTAAAAAAATAGTTAAGAGAAAATTAAATTGAATTAAATTTAGGTAGGAGCATTTCCCTGAAAGAAATACAATGTATGTTACAATATCACTTACTATTTGTAAGTGCATAGGAGATAATACATACAATAAAAGTAAATAAGTTATAAATATTAATAAGCAAGAAAAATTAACAATATAATAAAAACAATAAGAAATCTCCTTCATGGGAGTTTATAGAATTTCAATAACTTAATCAATAGTCCACTAAAGAAAGTTCCCTAAATAAAAGTCCTCCTGATCCAATCTATTAAACAGTATCTCTTCAATAGTCAACTAATTTTTTTCAGTGATATAGTTCATTAAATAAGTCTTTGTTGGATTCCAACATCTTTTGATAATATATCAAATTTTCAATAATAAATAGTATCACTTCAAAACATTAATAATAAATATAGAAAAATTTAAATATTATACTATAATGCAAGCAAAAATTGTGTGTGTGTGTGTGTCTGTGTGTATAAATTTTATCTCAAAAACGGCTCTAACGATTTTCTCAAAAATTTGGATTTTACCATTTTCGGGCACGAGAAAACCATTGGGCTAGGTCACATGTTCGAGAAAATTCGATTATTGGGTCATTTTGGGTCATAATGGGTCAGGATCAAACTATTTATATCTAGAGAACGGCTGGATCGATTTTAAGGAAATTTTGTATCCAATCGTTTTTTGGCACGAGAAAACAATTGAGCTGGGTCACATGTTCGAAAATTTTCGATTAGTGGGTCATTTGTGGGTCATTATGGGTCAAGCCATTTTTATCTAAAAAACGGCTCTAACGATTTTGACCAAATTTTATATTTTATCGTTTTGGATTACAAGAAGACCATTGGATTAGGTAACATGTTCGAGAAAATTCGGTTAGTGGGTCATTTTTGGGGTTATTGTGGATCATGCTATTTTTATCTAGAGATTTTCTCGCGCAATTTTGACTAAAAATTGCATTCTATTGTTTTCGGGCACGAGAAGACCATTGGGCTAGGTCACATGTTCGAGAAAATTCGATTATTGGGTCAATTTGGGTCATAATGGGTCATGATAAAGCTATTTATATCTAGAGAACGGCTGGATCGATTTTAAGGAAATTTTGTATCCAATCGTTTTCTGGCACGAGAAAACTATTGAGCTGTGTCACATGTTCGAAAAATTTCGATTAATGGATCATTTTTGAGTCATTATAGGTCAAGCCATTTTTATCTAAAAAACGGCTCGAACGATTTTGACCAAATTTTATATTTTATCGTTTTGGATTACAAGAAGATCATTGGGTTAGGTAATATGTTCGAGAAAATTCGGTTAGTGTGTCATTTTTGAGGTCTTTGTGGGTCATGCTATTTCTATCTAGAGATTTTCTCGTGCAATTTTGACTAAAAATTGCATTTTATGGTTTTCGGGCACGGGAAAAATATTGGGCTAGGTTACATGTTCGAGAAAAAAATTTAATGGGTCATATTGGATCATTAATAGTCTGGGTCAAGCTATTTATATTTAAAGAACGGCAGAATCAATTTCATCGAAATTTTGCCTGTAATTGTTTTTTGACACGAGAAAGCTAATGGGCTAAGTCACACGATCGAGAGATTTCGATTATAAGAGTTATTTGTGGGTCATGATGGGTCATAATGGGTCATGGTCAAGCTATATATAAAGAACATGTGGATCTATTTTAACAAAATTTTGTATACAACATTTTTTTGGTACGAGAAAATTATTGGACTAGGTCTCATTTCGAGAAATTTTGATTAATGGGTCATTTCGGGTCATAAAAGGTCTGGGTCAACTATTTATATTTAAAGTACGACAGTATCAAATTTAATGAAATTTTGTATGTAACAGTTTTTTGACACGAGAAAACTAATGGGCTATCTTACATGTTTGAGATATTTCGATTATAAGAGTCAATTATGGGTCATGATGAGTCATAATGGGCCATGTCAAGCTATATCTAAAGAACATGTGGATAAATTTTAACGAAATTTCGTATACAACATTTTTTGGCACGAGAAAATCATTGGGCTGGGTCACATGATCGAGAAATTTCGATTAATTGGTCATAAAGGGTCTGGGTCAAGCTATTTACATTTAAACAACGGCAGGATCGATTTTAGTGAAATTTTGTGTGTAACAATATTTATACACGAGAAAACTAATGGGCTAAGTCACATTTTCAAGAGATTTCGATTATAAGGTTCATTTGTGGGTCATAATGGTCCATGGTCAAGATATATCTAAAGAACGGGTGAATCGATTTTAACGAAATTTTGTATACAGCATATTTTTGGCACGAGAAAATCATTGGGCTAGGTCACATGTTCGAGAAATTTCGATCACTGGGTCACTTTTGGGTTATTCTAATTTTATCTTGACAATGTCTCGCGCAATTTGGACTAAATTTTATATTCTATCGTTTCCGGACACAAGAAAATCATTGGGTTAGATGTTTGAGAAAATTCGATTAATGAGTCATTTTGGGTCATAATGGGTCAAGGTCAAACTATTTATACCTAAAAATTTGCTCAATCGATTTTATCGAAATTTTGTATCTAACGTTTCTCGGCACGCAAAAATTAGTGATCTAGGTCACATGTTCGAGAGATTTTGATATAAGGGTCATTTGTGGGTCATGCTAATTTTATCTAGAAAATTGTTCTCACCATTTTGAGTATACTTTCTGATCGTTTTCGGGCAAGAGAGAACCATTGAGCCAGGACACATGTTCGTAAAAATTCAATTAGTGGGTCGTTTTAGGTCTTAATGGGTTCGGGTTATTTTAGTTATATATATCAACGACTCAATCATTTTTATCTAAATTTTACAACGAAACGTCTTTTGTCACGAGAAGACTATTGAGCTGAGTTGCATATTAAACAAAATTATATTAGTGGGTCATATCGCTTCATTGCTGAATGCTGTCAAGCTAATTTTACTTAAGAAATGGCTTAAACCATTTTGATTCATTTTATACTGTTTTTGATTACCTGAAGACCATTGAGCTAAGTCACATGTTTGATCGCATTTGATTACTGGATCATTTCGGTAATAAGGGTCAGGATCACGAGAATATGGCAAAAGCCAATAAGTTGGCAATATTTGACAAAATAATGGCGAAATTTGGCCGAAAAATCAACTATTAAGATTACGAAACCAAACACGTATTTGGCACCAAATGAAAGAATGTCTCAAAATTTGGCTATATCTGTCAAAAAATATTGTCTTTCAGAATGTGAAGAAATTTCTTATACACTCTTCACTGTAAAACATTTGTGTAAGTTTGCCATCATTTATGTGTGTAACGTTCCTCAAATTCTGGAGAAAGTTATTCTGATATTTTAAAAAACACACAAAACCAGAGGATATTTTCACAGAGGTTCGTGGAACGTTCCACTTGAAGCATGACGTATGATGTAATACTCCAAGCGCATGCTCAGTGGTGAATGTCGACGTAGACGACCTGAGGAATTGAGAAGGAAAATATTAAACATGTGATTGACATCAACATCTTCCGGCACTATTTACAAGAAAACGAGATATGAAGTGAGTTGTCATTTTCTAAATATTTTATTGATAAAATATTGAGTATTTCAAATATATAAGTTATTATAATCTAAAGTTTTGAAACCAGTGTCCATTACTGAAGTGCTTATTTAACTAATTTCCAATAATGAACATCCAATGTAGACATTAATAAAAATAATTTAGTAAGTTCATAGTATATAAAATCTTCACACTTATTTGGAAAAATCTGAAAGTAATTATTTTTAAATTATACTTAAAAAAACTCATTACTGTAGGAGTGAGTGGAAAGAGTAGGACAGAGGGAGGGATGGGACAGTAGGAGGAATGGGACAGTAGATTTTTCTCTTTATGTATATACTAGACATTTCATCAATCAAACGTAACACGATAGCCCAAGCAATCATAACCAAATCTTCAATTGAAAAAAAAATGATCAGTATAAACTTGCAGTCGTATAACGGAAAAGATTTATTCAAGAATCAAAAATAAATTCGCTTAATATAATTTATATTCTTTTCGTATATAAATGACTTGTATATGCATAGATATAATAGTTTCCTTATTTATGGAACAATATATTGTACGTTATCCATAATTTAAAATAAGCTTAAAAGAGTTTAACACAAAACAAGGAAGTGGGGAGGAATGGGACATGGTAATAAAAGGAAGAACTTGCATGTCGACATGGTAAATTCAACATGTCCAATTCTTTTTTTTTTTTTTTTTTTTTTTTTTAACATAAGATGAATCTAATTTGCTACCATGCAAACATTTTTAGAGGATAATATATTATAACATTGATTATAAATTAATTTACTTCAAAATGTAAATAAATTGAAATGATGATTTTTTAATGTCATCTACGACTAAAAATCTTGAATTTTTATTCATGATTATCATTGAATCATAAATCTACAAGAATTTTATGATGTGGAACATACATTATCATCCTACAATGCTTTTTTAATTGTATATTTCGCCGACACTAGCCTATTTATGCTTTATAGGTTTGTTTTTAACCGACTTCAAAGAGGAGGTTATGATTTCGACCTGTATGTATTTGTTGTTCACCCATAACTTTTGCAAATATGAACCGATTTTGATAATTCTTTTTTTGTTTGAAAGCGTATGAGGCCCATGTGGTCCCATTCGAATTTCATAAAAATCCGATAATTAGAACTTTTTTAAAAATAAAAACTTTAAATTTCAAACTCATTTTGAAGCAATCGACCAATTAGAAGTGTTCCTTTTGCATGCTTTCATATTACACTTACATAGACACACAATATTTTCACTGTTAAAAGTTTGAAGTTTTTGCTGCATCATCACTCCACCGCTTTTATGGAATATCTCCATTTTGACCAATGAGAATTCACCATAATACAATGAAGTAATCATTTTCTATAAAAGCGATGGATAGACGATAAAGTAAAAGTTTCAAATTTTTAACAGTGTTCAAAGTGCAAAATCCTAACTGGACGAGGGCCAGGATTCACATAAATTTTGCGCTGTTTGCGAAACGAGATTTATTAACAAGAAAATTTATTTAAAACATTGAAAAATTTGCTAAAATTCAGGCTTCTGATTCGTTAATCTGGTTTCGCTAACAGCGCGAATTCTACCTGGATTCCGGACAAGTTCTCTTATGCAAGAAACCGGAAATATAGCATCTAGGGGATATAGTGTGGAAATCGGCTATCTCAGGGCGTGTTCAGAGCAACTTACAAAAGTAACCAATGTTACCGATCGATTGTAGGGCAGTACAAAAGCAAACTGTGGCAGCAATGAAAACTATTCTGTTGAATTGTAGCTGACGTCACACTTTGCTTTGATTTTCATTTCGTATTTGTCTACAATCGGTAAGTGGTCGGTAAGTAACCGGTAAGTTGTGGTGAACACGCCCTCTTTAATACTTAAAATAAGCGCTAAAATGTTCTGTTCGTTAAATGTGCAACAATGCTAATGAAATTTAAAGATAGAAACGACATCTGCAGGACATTTTCTAAAAATGCAAGAATTATTGCGAGTCTAGATAATGTATCACGAAAATGCCGCAGATGTCGCTGTGATCGACACTTTGGAATTCAGTAGTATCGTTGCACATTTAAAGGATACAAATTTTTAGCACTGCTTGCATTGTAAAAAATTGAACCCTTTTGCTGCATCGTCACTCCATCGCTTTTATAGGAAACGATTACTTCGCTCTATTATGGAGCATTCTCATTGGTCAAAACAAAGAAATTCTATAAAAGAGATGGAGTAACTATGCAGCAAAAGGGTCAAATTTTTTACAGTGTCGATAGCAAATTTTCACTCCATGTAATCCAGACTCTCTCCTTCGAACAATGAAAAGTTCTTAAAAATAAAGGCTTATGATTGGTCAATCTTGTTTTGCTTAACAGCGAACAATCATTCTCGATCCTAACCACTGTTGCAGAGATGCTAGTTTTTTTTTCAAAGTACGAAATCTTAGCTGGAACAATTCTCGTATCCACCAAAGTGAAAGATCCACATCGATCCAGACATGAGAATTCGATATCGAAAAGCTGAAAATTCATCTCTAAAGAGCCTTACACGCTAAAGCAAGAGTGTCTGTAAATCAGGGTGCTTGTTATGCCGGATTCACAAAGTGATTAAAGTACATTGCTATGTGCTAGATTTACATTTGGACAAATATAAATGACGAAAAATTTTGATAAGCTTACCATTAAAGTTAAGCGAGTTAACTTCTTTCACCCATAAAACAAATTCGTTCAGGCGACTACCGCCAAGTTCTGGAATAAAAATTCTTAAATTTTCTGTACTTTGGAAAACCGCGTTTATCAAAGAACATTCTTAACTTCAAATATTACTACTTTCATATAGACGCATGTTGAATCATGGTGTGATTTTGATAATATCTTCCTTTTTATTTTTTAACCGACTTCAAGGAGGAGGTTATGATTTCGACCTGTATGTATTTGTTGTTCACGCATAACTTTCGTAAATATAAACCGATTTTGATAATTCTTTTTTTGTTTGAAAGCGTATGGGACTCATGTGGTCCCATTCAAATTTCATAAAAATCTGTTGATTAGAACTTTTTAAAAAATTAAAACATTAAAATTCAATATCTTTTAGAAGCAATCGACCAATTAGAAACGTTCATATTTCATGTTTTTAAGTTACACTTACATAGACACACGATCTTTTCAAAATGTGAAATCCTAACTGAACAAGGTTCACATTTATTAACAGTGTACACTGTAAAAAAATTGACCCTTTTGCTGCATAATCACTCCCCCGTTTTTAAAGAATATCTCTCTCTTGACCCATGAATATTCTGCACGATAGGCCGAAGTAATCGTTTTCTATAAAGGCGGTGGATTGACGATGCAGCAAAAGGGCCAAATTTTTTACAGTGTACACTGTAAAAATTTTGATCCTTTTGTTGTATCGTCACTCCCCCGCTTTTATAGAATATCTCTCCTTTGACGCATGAGAATGCTCCATGATACATTGTTAAAAATTTGACCCATTTGCTGCAGCGTCACACAACAACTTTTATTGAATATGTCTTTATGACCAATAAGAATGCTCCGTAACACAGTGAAGTAATCGTTTTCTATAAAAGCGGTGGACTGATGATGCAGCAAAAGGCTCAAAGTTTTTACAGTGTAATTGGGACCAAAGCGTTTGTAAAAAGAAATATTTCCGAATCAAATGCTGTCACTCTCTTATAGAGGCAGCCAGATGTAGGTAATGAGTTTCAGATTACTCATCGAATACGCCACCGCTCATTTCCGATTACAGTGTCACTGTAAAAAATGTGACCCTTTTGCTGCATCGTCACTGCCCTGCTTTTGTAGAATATCTCTCTTTTGACCCATGAGAATACTTCGTAATTGGGTGAAGTAATCGTTTTCTATAAAAGCAATAGAGTGATGATATAGCAAAAGTATCAAATTTTTTACAGTGTAGGTTCCCTCGATATGAATATGACACATGTAGCACAGTATATAATTGGTTGAAACGATTCTGGACAAAAACGAGTCACCAAGCATCTTGTTGAGCGGGCAATTTTCGTCAACCTTGTTAACTTCTCATACGAGTACAATCTAATACTTCCAGGAAATCATCATCATCAAATTCCATAATGAAAAAATGCCTGGCAATGCAATGCACTGTTAAAAATTTGCAACTTTTGCTGCATCATCACTCCATCGCTTTTATAGAATATCTTTACTTTTATCAATGAGAATCCTTCATAATGCATTTAACTAATCTTTTTCTATATAAGTGGTGAAGTGATGATACACTGTTAAAAATCTGCTGCATTTTGTTGCAACGCACTCCGCCGCTTGTATATAATGTCTCTACTGCGACCTTTGAGAATGCTCCTTAATACAGTCAAGTAACCGTTTTCTATACAAGCGCTGGAGTGCGTAGCAAAAAAATGCAGCAGATTTTTAACAGTGTACACTGTTAAAAATCTGCTGCATTTTGCTGCAACGCCCTCCACCACTTGTATATAATATCTCTATTCCAACCAATGAGAAAGCGCCATTTCACGGCCAAGTAACCGTTTTCTATACAAGCAGGGGAGTGCGTTGCAGCAAAATGCAGCAGATTTTTAACAGTGTACAGCAAAAGTTTCAAATTTTTAACAGTGTAGTTGGGACAAAAGCGTCTGTAAAAGAAATATTTGGGAATGAAATGCTGTCACTCTCTTATAGAGGCAGCCAGGTATCGGTTATGAGTTTCAGATTCCTCGTCGAATTGCCACTGCTCATTTCTGATGCCATTACTACCTGTATAGGTATTAGAGTGTTGCTCTTTATCGATTGAAGCATAGTGCGATTTTTGCTAAAATCTTTCTTTTTCCTTTTTCTGAGTGAAGGGGGAGTACTTTTGACTGACTACACTAGAAAAGCATTTTACTATACATTAATATATGAAGTCATTTTGCTCATATATGGAAGCACTATGTCGCGCTCTTATGTATAAGGACACTTTACTTGATGGATTGTCACCTTTTGAAAGCCACTTTCGATGACCGTAGGATTCGATGCAGACTAAGATTTCATAAATGCGGTAGCTTTTCGAAGTGGCAGATCTTGTCTGAAGAAGTTACCATACAAAAAAAATCTTAAGATTCACAACGATACTAACCGATATTGTAAGTGGTTTCAGAAAAGTTGACAATCAAACAGTGACAAGTAAACTGAATACATCAGAACTTAGCAAAGTGCGTACATTAATATTGCATTGCAAAGAGCTATCGTGTGCCAGTACACATAATTATGTATTACGGTATGCATAACTAAAAAGTAGGAAATAAAATAAGCTTTTTAAGAAAAAAATATCAACCGACTTCAAAAAAGCGCTAAAAAGAATTAAATAATTCTTTAAAGTTCTCTAAGGCCAAAACGTTATCCAATAAGCACACATCGGATATTAGATACCGGCATAAAAAACGGTTAAATTTAATATGTATAATTTAATGTCCACCAAACATAGATTTTAGAGATAATATTATTTTACAAGAGATGAATTGACATATTTATGATTTATTTTATGAATATATACATATAAAAAGTAATGAATTACTTTTTGAAGTTGGTGCCAAACTCTATTTGATGTATATTAAGAATTGTAGCTAAATTATACCTAGTGCCATAATTAAAATGGGGATAATCATTATCGATTTTGATTGTTTGGCACCAACTTAAAAATGTAATTCATTACTTTTTATATGTATATATTCATAAAATAAATCATAAATATGTCAATTCATCTCTTGTAAAATAATATTATCTCTAAAATCTATGTTTGGTGGACATTAAATTATACATATTAAATTTAACCGTTTTTTATGCCGGTATCTAATATCCGATGTGTGCTTATTGGATAACGTTTTGGCCTTAGAGAACTTTAAAGAATTATTTAATTCTTTTTAGCGCTTTTTTGAAGTCGGTTGATATTTTTTTCTTAAAAAGCTTATTTTATTTAGCTGTCTCATACCTCCGTGTAAGTGGAGAGGTATGGGGCACATTTTGAAAATTACATTTCTTTAATTATAAAATAAATTTTTATGTTGTGTTTCTATATTGTTCAGGGAGATTAAAAAGTCATTCACAATGCCCTATATAAAGTGAAATTTTAGTGTTTGTATCAAACAAAGTTGATTTTTTTACTTTTGTAAATACTTTTGTAACTGTCCCACACCATCCCACTCCCCTTATGGTTTAATAAAAAGCTTCTTTCAATGTCTTAATTAATGTTATCTGATAAACAATTTTTTCTAAATATTGTAATCAAATCATTATTATTTACATCTCTGCTTTTGATATTTTTTACTGTAGCAAACAATCAAACCAATCGGAGAGTAGACAATATTATATAGAGAAAGAAGGGGCTAAAGGGGGATGATCTAGAAACAAATTCAATTGAAAAATGACAATTTTTTAAAACAACACAAAATCTATTTGCTTCTTGAATGTTTGGTTATTCATCTATTATGCACATAAAAAATTAACATTAAACTATTAAATTTATAGCATAGTATTAAAACAATTTTATTTGGAGATCCGTGGCTTCAAATATCAGTTTTGCAATTTTATTTTGAAATAGTTTTTATAGCATTTATTAAACATCAATAAATCTGTGGTATTTTCATATTTGTAATATTAATTACTACAATTAATTCATCAATAAACTTAACTGTTAAATGCAAACTATACAACTTCACTCGCCTGTTCTTTTCTTTTTTATTCTTTTTGTACTAATCCTAACTTTCTTCCATTATTTCAATTTTATAACTGTAATTCTGATATTTGATGTTTTGAATAATCTATTGAAATAATTAAAGTAGACGGATAATATATATATGAAATAGATGTGCCACTATTCGATACCCTTAATGAATTTCTATAAAAAATAATTTTTAATTAATACTACTTATATTAAAATTTTTTCAACATTTTATTCATCACTCAACAATTTTTAACCATTCTCATAATGCCATCTCTCCTAAATAAAAATTTAATTGTAAAAAAGAGAAAAATATCAAAACGACCACACTCCAGTAATGGATACACCTCAAAATGTAAAAAAAATAGGGGAGACTAGGGATGGTTGACCACGGCGGAGGCTTGACCCATTCAACCATTTTCAAATTTAAATATTTTTCAAACTTTTGTCGCAAGATGATAACCAAAGCTAAGAAAATTATCAAGCAACAAGCTTCATTTCTTGCAGACAATTGAAGCAGGTGAAACACAATCAGCTGTGAAGACTTTTTAACAAAGTTGAGTTTTTTAAAAATATTTTGGAAGAGTTTCCCAGTTAAAATATCCTGGAAATTTAAGTTAGTAGGTTTTAATTAATACAGAAATATTGAGCTTTAATTATAGGCATGAATTTTGCACAGGTATATTATATGTTTAAAATAACTGTTTTTTTTTCTTTAGAATATAGCTCAGGGAGAGAGGCTTGACCTAGTCAATATGTTGGAGTGTTGACCTTAGTGAAAGCTCCCTTAATTAAATGTTTTTGGAATCTGTTTATTATACTTGGTATACAATAAAAGGTTAATGTTCATATTTGTAAAAGAATGTAAATTTATTCTGAAAATATAAAGGAGCTATACAAAAAATTTTATTTAAAATTAACCTTTAACTGATGTGACATAAATCGGCACTTAACTACTGTAAACTAGTCTGGCACACCGCTCCATCGAAAGATGAATAAAAGGGGAGATTAACTTATTGGAAACTGTTTTTGTACTTAACATGTTGTAAAGGGCTGTTATAATTTAAATGCACCTATTCAAATGGCACTGGTGATAGTATAAAGTTCCAAAAGAAACAAAATTTCGGTAGTGTTTATAATTAAACAGAATGTTACATGTTAAACTATAAAAATTTAAAAATGCAACGGTCTGTAAGACTTGTAACATCAGTTAAATGTTGAAGATACTTCGGGACTTAAAATCTTTGTAGCTTTAAAGATAAAAACTTCGTAAAGATATTTTGAGTTTATAAATTATTTTATTTGTTTTAACCTTGTATCTTAAAAATATTCTGTTTTTTTAACTTATTTTATTTCTTTAAACTTTGTGGCTTAAAGGTATTCTTAGTTTTTTAAATTTTTGGGGGGTTTTCAAATTTATTTTATTTGTTCAAATCTTGTAGCTTAACGGTATTCTATATTTTTTAAAACTTATTTTATTTCTTTAAACCTTACAGTCTATAAGTATTCTAGGTTTAAAGTTATTTGAAAATGAGATTTTTAAAATTACTTTATTTGTTTAAACTTGTAAAATAAAGGTATTCTGCATTTCTAAAAATGATTTTATTTGCAGGGATCTCGCTAAGATTTTTTATTGGTGGGGGAGAGAGCCTGAAATTGCCAAGTCAAAACTCAGTATTTGCCAACTCAGTGAAAAGCAAACATAAATCCTTCTCGGGGTTTGCCAACTAGTTTTATTACACAGTTTTATATACAGTTATATGATAGCTTTTTTTAATTATCACAATTAGAAAATGTAATATAGCTTTTATTTCTAAAAAGTTTAATAATATTTCTAATTATATTGGTGAATTTCGTCCAATTTATCATAAATAGAAAGTGTATTATAGTTTTTAATTAAAGTTTTGAACTAATTTGCCAATTCAGTTTGTAAATTTGCTAACTGTAACAGCATGTGCAAACATTTGGGGGGAAGGAGTGTAGGCTCCCATCACTACCCCCTCTTAGCGAGGCCCCTGTTTATTTGTATATTTCTTTACTTTTGCCTGTATATCTACATAAGATGCAGAGATTCATGCCTTTTATGAGTGAGGAGCCTGAAAAATTATTTTTTCATGATTAAAATCTATCTTTCTTCAAATATATTGCACTTATGTCGCAGGTTTATTCTGATAACTGATTGTATAACGAATAAAATAATACATAAAACTTTGTTCAAGGTTCAATATTTAAAAAAGTTAAAAATGATTTAGTTAAAAGTGGGTCAAACATGCCTAATTTCATCTAGTTGTTTTAATGACTGTAATTTGTTCTAGAATTAAATCAAAGTTCTCTAATGAATCAAAATAGCTATTTTTAAATAAATTTCACAAGGATATAAAAATTAATGAAATATTTCAGATTACAATATTTCAGATTTACAATTTAAATTTATTACTGTGATTATCATAATATCAATAGTTTAATTATTTTAGGCAATGTTTTAAAGTATTAAATGTCATGAAATTACAGTTATCAAATTGTGTGCGTATGAGAGAAAGCGCAAATGTGTAGGGGAGGACTAATCTACTGGCTAACTAACTAACCCTTTAAGGGGCAAGGTACCTCCATTCGTAAAAATCTTAAAAGAAAGATCGACACCAGAAATTATAAGTTTTTTTTCGATAGTACATAAAAGCTTTCGTTCTTGCCAGGTATCTCCGATGTGCTATTAATTAATATAGTATGTAGTTGAGTATAAAGATATTTTTTAGCTGTTTTTAAAATAATCGGCGGATGTCAGAACGATGCAAAAGAAAATTGAATTCAATTCGAATCATTTTTGAAAATGCTGAATCAAAGGCCCCAAGAAGGTGATTATAAATCAAAATGCGCCAAAGCTAATGTATATATATACAGGGTGATTCCAAATTTTTTTTACAATAAAAGAGGGGTGATAGTACACATCAAGACAAACAGTATTAAATAGGAGACCAAGGGTCCAAAACGTTTTCCTAAGGAAATAGCCGCCATCAAAGTTTAGGGACCAAAATTTCAAATAAACATAAAAAAAGGAAAAATCGGTCGATTGATTTGCGTTTTTCACTAAAATTATTCTTTATGTCGACATTTTCTTGAAATTAAATTATAAAGATAAATTTCAAAAAGTGCCGATAGAGGGCGCTTTAGACTTTGGAGTAACGAACAACTATTTTTTGCCGGTATTTTTTGCATGTCATTAAATGTTTTCGTAAGCTTAGACTCAAACTTAAATTTTGAGCTTAAAATCTGTAGTTGGGAGTGGTTAAGTAACACAAACTGAGCTGTGTTCAGAGGGTTCAAATTTCAAATGATTATAAAAAACGGAAAAAGTGGTAGATTGATTTGCGGTTTTCAGTAAAACTATTCTTTATTTAGGTATTTCGTGAAAATAAATTATAAAGATAAATTTCAAAAAATGCCGGTAGAGGACGCTTTAGACATTGGAGTAACAAAACATTCTTTTTTGGCGTTATTTTTTGCATCTTATTAAATGCTTTCGTAAGCTTAGTCTTGAACTTAAATTTTGAGCTCAAAATCTGAATAGCTGGGAGTGGTTAAGTAGACAAACTTAGCTGTGTTCAGAGGGTTCAAATTTCAAATAATTGTAAAAAACGAAAAATATTGGTCGATTCGTTTGTGGTTTTTGCTAAAACTAATTTTTAAATCAGCAGTTTTCTTGATCAATCAGTGTTTTCTTGAAAATAATTTTTAAAGATAAATTTCACAAAATGCCGATAGAGGGCGCCTTAGACTTTGAAGTAGCGTACAGCTATTTTTAACTGTTATTTTTTTTTTTTATCTCATTAAATGCTTTCAAATGCATAGACTTAAATTTTGGGCTGAAATTCTGAATGGTTGGGAGTGTTTAAGTAGCGAAAAATTGAATTGTGTTCGAGGAGGAAAGAGGGTTAAATTTCAACTCCTGAACACACTTCAGTTTGAGCTTTTTAACTCCTGATAACGATTCAGGATTTGAGCTCAAAATTTAAGTTTAAATCTAAGCTTCCGAGAACATTTAAAACGCTTTTGCAAGCATTTAATTAAAACCAAAAAATAATGGTTAAATGAATTGTTGGTTACTCTGAAGTTTAAGACGCCCTCTGGCGGATTTTTTTGAGATTTATCTTTAAAAATTATTTTGAAGAAGATACTGACTTAAAGAATAGTTTTATTTTAAACCGCAAACGAATCGACCTATTTTTCCATTTTCTATAATTACTTTAAATTTGAACCTCCCCCTCCCCCTTGAACACAGTTCAGTTTGTGCTACTTAACCACTCCCTACTATTCAGATTTTAAGCTCAAAATTTAAAATTAAGTCTAAGCGTCCGAAATCATTTAAAGAGATGCAAACAATAACGGCAAAAAATAGTTTCCGTTACTCCAAAGTCTAAAGCGCCCTCTATCGGCATTTTTTGAAATTTATCTTTATAATTTATTTTCACGAAAATACCTAAATAAAGAATAGTTTTAGTGAAAACCGCAAATCAATCGACCAATTTTTCCGTTTTTTTAATCATTTGAAATTTTAACCCTCTGAACACAGCTCAGTTTGTGTTACTTAACCACTCCCAACTACAGATTTTGAGCTCAAAATTTAAGTTTGAGTGTAAACTTACGAAAACATTTAATGAGATGCAAAACATACCGGCTAAAAATAGTTGTTCGTTACTCCAAAGTCTAAAGCGCCCTCTGTCGGCATTTTTTGAAATTTATCTTTATAATTAATTTCCAAGAAAATGCCGACAAAAAGAATAATTTTAGTGAAAACCGCAAATCAATCGACCGATTTTTCCGTTTTTTATGTTTATTTAAAATTTTGGTCCCTAAACTTTAATGGCGGCTATCTCTTTAGGAAAACGTTTTGGACCCTTGGTCTCCAATTTAATATTGTTTGCCTTGATGTGTACTATCACCCCTCTTTTATTGTAAAAAAAATTTGGAATCACCCTGTATATATATATATATATATATATATATATATATATATATATATATATATATATATATATATATATATATATAGGACCATTTTTAAGGGAACTATAATAAAGGACCCAAAAGAGATCAAATGAAAATTAAAAACAGGATCATAACATAAAAAATGTTAAAATTCCTTTGTACTTAACACTTCATATTTACAATTAATCAAAAATAAACATAGGTTAAGAATTATTCGTTAGAACAATATTTTAAAGAAATGCATAAAAAAATTGAGTAAATGCTTTAAAAAAAGCCCTAGGACTATAAAAATATCAGGTTGTGGGTCGTGGAAGAAGAGTCCAAAACCTAACTTTAAGGTTACGCATTAAGAAGATGGAAAAGTAGGGGGTGGAAGATGCATGGCGAACAAAAATATTCAAGGGCCATAAGGGACACTGAGAGCCCCAGGGTCTTTAATGGAATGTAAGAAAGTGGATAAAACTAAATGAAAAAAGGAGTTTAAAAAGGAAGATTAAGAGGGAGCAATTTAATAACAATTTAAAGTACAAAACTTCAAGGATCCCTGTGCCATGTATAAAGAGGCTAAGAACTTCTTTCGCATGTAGTTGGGTAGATTTTTTTAATATATATTTATTAAAGTAATGGAAGGACGCTAAAACTAAAGAAAATTACATGCAATTCGTGTGGATAATTTTTTTAAAAAGTTGCACCAAGGGCCCAAGAACGCGATTAATATTTAAAATTTGTAGTAGTCAAATCTGATTTTTTTCCGTTCATGTAGTTGATGAAGGACTTAAGAAGTTGTTGAAAAAAAAGGCTAGTGAATTGGACCATTTATAAAGGAAGTGTAATAGGTGCTCTAAAGAGACCAACTGACAGTTAAAAAGAGGGTCTTACCAGGAAAACATGTTAAAATGTCTTAGTACTTAGCGCAATATATCTGCAGTAGTAAAAATTAAGCATAGAATATGAAATTTTCATTAGAATATTATTTTAAAGAAATGTATAAATTGATTGGGAAAATGTTTAAAAAAGCCCTAGAGCTCGAGTAAGAATGTGAGGGTGTTGACACTGGAAAAAGAGTACAGGACTCAACTTTAAAATTTTGCTCTGGGAGGGTGAGAAATTAAGGCGATGAAAAATGTTTGGCGTACAAAAAGTTCAAAGGCCCCTGTCGGAGTCTATTATTTCCTAGGGGGCCCCAGTGCATTATGGAATGTAAAATCTTGAAAATATCTAAGTGGAACAGGAATTCCAGAAATGAAGATCGGATTGAATGGAATCAATTTATTATCACAAAAACTTCAAGGGGCCGTGAAACGGGCCCCAAGGATCCAGCGTAAATACTGAAAAATAAAATAGCAAAAATAACTAAGTGGAGAAAAGTCCCCCACAATGAAGAAGATTAGATAAAAAGGGGTCGCGTTGTTAACAATTTAGTGCATAAAAATGTTAAGGGGCCCAGAGATCTTAGCCCTTAAAATATTAAAAGTCTGAGTCTCAGGTGCATCAGGATCTCTCTGAGAATATCTTTACCTAAATTTTCAGACTTCTACGTGCGGTAGATTTTGCTAGCCATCGCAGATATTCAGAGATTTTTTATTTTATTAGTATATAAGTATACCAGTACCGTAAAGTATAGCTTTAACATTATTTATAACGGGTATTGATTTATTGTTTTTCATTTGTATTTTCTTGATTGAAAAACAAATACAAACCATTTTTAAAGAAATATCTTACTTCAAAATTGGTCAAAAAATCAATTTTTTTCTTTAAATTTATATATGTAAGTAATATATATATAAGTGATATGTATATATAATATTAAATATGTATATGTATCACTATATATATATATATATATATATATATCCTTCTATAGTAAAAAAAAACTAGCCTTAAAAGGAATGACTCCTGGAATGATGCTGATGTGGAAGATTTCCGGAACTAACGAATCCGGGTTGTCCACTCCTTCCATGAGCCGAATAGACCAATCAGGAAAGGGCTCCGTCTATGCATCGCCGTATGGGTTACCATAAAGAGTAGAAAGGTTACCATCGCCAACAATCGCCAAGTTTGTCGCCAACTTGGCGATATATCGCCAAATTTGGCGACCAAAATTAGTTGTCAAAAGTGACGCCAACTTGGCGATAACTGTAATATTTCGCCAAATTTTTAATTTCTTTACAACACCAGTCGTTTGATACATCATTTGAGAGGTTTGCAACTGCTTATTCATATAATGGATGTCTTGTGTGTTATCCCCCACTCTGCTCCCCAGGGGGGACACATTTTTAATTTCTTTACAACACCAGTCGTGTTACACAAGATTTGAAAGGTCTGCAACTGCTTATTCATATTATGGATGTCTTGTGTGTCACCCCCACACTCTGCTCTGCCCAGGGGGGTCACATTTTTAATTTCTTTACAACACCAGTTGTGTGACACATCATTTGAAAGGTCTGCAACTGTTTATTCATTTTATGGATGTCTTGTGTGTCACCCCCACTCTGCCCCTCAGGGGGCACATTTTCAATTTTTTACAACATCAGTCGTGTGACATATCATTTGAGAGGTCTGCAGCTGCTTATTCATATTATGAATGTCTTTTGTGTCGCCTCCCACTCTGCCCCCCAGGGGGGCACATTTTTAATTTCTCTACAACACCAGTCGTGTGACACATCAGTTGAAAGGTCTGCAACTGCTTATTCATACCATGGGGTATAGGCGAGCGCAGCAAGCAGAGGTAGCCAATAATTTGGAATCGCGAAGCGATTACGCGGGGGGGTTGGCGAGCATAGCGAGCAGGGGGGCGGCGCCCCCCTAGTATATATATATGAAAACCTATTTAATTGTAAATATTTTTATATTTCATTTTTACCCAAAAACAAATTATATCTCGAGATATTGTAAATACACCCAACACAATTGGCCACACAAATTAAAACTTTAACCAGAGAGAACGCGCGCTTACCCAAGATAAAAATGTTTTTAACTTTGTCACCAACACAATCAAGTTATAACCGTCATTTTATTTAGGCAGAGACAATCCTTACAAATTTTGAGATAAAATAAGTTGAAGATTACTTTTAAAACGTAAGTGATTACAATTGCACAAATCATACGCACTCTAGGTCAAAAAGACCCGGCGCGTGTACTTTCGGGCTAAATGACTTTTTCTGAACGTTTATATTTTATTACTTTCATGTTTTAAAAAAGACAAGGTTTTTTTTCTATTTGAAATAGAGATTTGACCGTTTTTGTACATTTTCTTTATTATAGACTTGATAAATATATACATGGAATTAGCATTCAAATTTTCTTTATTTTTAAAAAAAATAAAAGTATATGAAGATGTGTGAAATTCCATTTTTCATTATGTATGTTTCAGTGAAAAAAAAGTATTAAATGCAATAGTAGATTTATCTAAAAATCCATTTGCAATCTTGTATAGTACACATTTAAAAACGTTTAAAAATGGAAAAAAATATATAAATATTTAAAGTAGTAGAAATCTTAAAAAATAAAAAAAAATTTCAATAATTTTATTTTTAATATGCAGTTTTTCAGAATGTACTTTTAGTAGAACATCAAAATGCACTGAGTTTATCATTTGAACCATATTATTAAAAAGAAATAAAATTTCTGAAACAGATAAACATTCACCTTAATGCATTTAAATGTTCTTTTTTGATGATTATTATTTTTAATGCTTAGAGAATAAGAAAAATAAACATAAATCAGAACTTAAAAAAGGTACTAAATGACACCTTCCACTAGTAATTTTGCTGAGATACTCATAAACGTTTATATCAGACAAAATTACGATTAAAAAAGAAAATCATGTTTTTAATTTTAAAATTTGCTTTTTTTTCAATTTTGTTTCAAAGAAAGCTAACAGTTGATAACTGTATTTGTCGAGATATTGTATTCCATGTAGTATCTAGTATATGATGTAGTATTGATGTGATGGTTGTATTTGAAAATTGTATTCGATGTAGATTTGTCCTAAATTTTATAACCCCCCCCCCCCTCGTAAATATTCTTGTATATAATATACTGTTTAAATTAGCTCAAGTTAATCACATTGCTATTTTGGGGCATTCTAACTTTTGAAATGTATTATTTAATCAAAATAACGTTAATTTAAAGTATATTAAAACTAAACATTTTATTAAGATGCAATGAACTAATTATGATGTTTCATTTAACTAGGTGTCACAAATTTGCGAAGATTGCCGTGGCCATCACCTTTCATCCTCTGCTATGAAAATTTTTCCAGTGAGTAAAAAAAAAAGGATAAATCTAGAAATTGAATGGTACAATAGAGCGAAATATTATACACGGACAACCCAAATTCTGTGCAAAGAAAGAAAATTCCTATCGCTTTTTGGAGCAAATACCCCAGGTTAAGATAATCTTTTGGAGATGGCACGCATGAATGGCAATTTCAAGCAGCCGTCAACTTTTAAGATTTTTCTACAAAATTTTGTAGAAATTACCCGAAACTGTGCCTCCTGACAGTGAAGTTGCAACCAACATATCTTATCATCATATCTCATAAACGTGCATGTAGACTTGATAAATGAATTTAAAAGAAGAAAAAAAGCTATTGAGTTTTGTTATCCCATAATTTGTTTGCACTTCAGTGTATAAATTTTTTGGTCATGTTATTGAACTTTTATTTTTCTAGTAGAGTTTTAATAATAATAGACTTGTATTTTATGCTATATGTCTGCCCCCCCCCCCTGTTTAAAATTAATGGTGAGAGCGATACTGTACACATTTGTTCAGAATTATTTGTATGTGTGTGTGTTGTTTTCTTTAAATTTAAATTTCTTTAAATTTTTTCTTTAAATTTAATAATTTCTTTAAATTTAAAATAGACAATGCTGGTAGCTGGTTTTCATAAATGTAGATGTTTTCTTAAACAATTTGGAAGTATTTTTTGAAATAAAAAACAATGGAATGGAAATTTATGTTAATTTTTTGTGTGTGGTGTGAAAATATATTTCAATTTGAAATAACCTATTGTGCAAGCTGCTTTCATAAATGTAGATGTTTTCTTGTTTATTTTTTTTGTATATTAAAAATGAAATAATAAACGTGTTGTGTGCTCTAAAAATAAACAGATTTGATATACATAACTAAGCTGTAGTAAAAACAAGATTTTATGTGGGTACCTTAAGCTGATATTTCAGGATTTCCATGAATATCAGTCAAGTGGTACTCTAAACTAACTAATAGAAATTTCAGTGAAATGTGAAAACTTACTGCAATTTCAATTTAGAGGTGCAACGAATATTTGGTTGATAGTAAGAGGATAGAAAGCCAAATATTCTATTCCTTCTTAATATCTGACTATTAAATTAAAGCATTAACTAAAAAACGTGTATCAACCATAATAATAAAGAAAATCACATAATGCTTAAAACATATAAATTATTTAGAAACAATGAAAAGTTTCAGATATAAGTCTTTAAGTTTAAATAATTATGCTATAAAAATTTGCTAAATATTATTTTTTAAGCAAAATATATTTTTAAATTTTAATAGATTCTTCAAAGTAACTTTTTGTTCATTAATCCTTTTTCACAGTTACAGAAATATTTAAAACTAAAGGCAATCTAATTAAGTTGTTGTTACTTGAATAATCATAATTTTGCAAAATAATTCAATATGATTAATTTTAATAGATATTTAGTATCAGTATTGTTCAAATATTCAGTATTTGTCTTAAATTGATTTTCATTGCATTCCTTATTTTAATGTTTATTTTATTCCTTATTTTAATGATTATTTTTGTTAAAAAGTGAAATTACAGCATTATTTTCAGTGGAATATTTTTTAACAGATTCTGTTGCACCCAGAATTGCCTAACATTTTAATAGGGTATCTGCCCAGTAAGAAGGTATGCAGATATTTTCTGTTACCAACCACTTGGCTTCTAGTCTATCGGGGTTATAGAAGATAACCCTATGCAACTTTTTTTTTTTTTTGATTCAGAGTTCATCATCTAAAACCAATCTGGTATATAAATATTTTTCCATTTATCTCGAATCCTTTTAAGCTTTGTTAAAACTAACTTATCGGCCAGCTCATATGCAGGATGTTGACTCATAACATTATTGGCCTATAAGTCTATATGTTGGTTGTGGACATAGAATCTTAATTTACAGGGCAGGACAATCTCAAACAGTTGATAAAAGTCAGTTGCCTGTTTTAACAAAACATTTAGATGAAACTACAATATCTTAGGTATCCCATAAATATGATATAAATTGTATAATTAATAAAAGCAATTTCTCTGTTTTAAACATAACTACAGGAGTATATATCTTACAAATATACAGAATGTTCCAAATTCCTTTTTAATTGCTTAAGATATAAAATAAATTCTATAACTTTTTAAAAGGGACATTTGTTGGTACAAGCAACTGCAATTTCTTGTAAGCTGGATCATTTTTCATTAATTTACATAATATATGTGTTTCTTTCTGCAACACAGATTACACTGATTTTTATTTTAATCATTCCATTAAAAAAGAGATTAAAATCACGCAATTGCTTTTTTTTTATTAGTAACACTTAGCTGTATTCTAAATCAATGTAATCTTAAAAAGATTAGATTATAAGTTATTTATATCTCCAGTAGCTGAAAATTCTCCAAGTATCTGCGACAGACATTTTATGGATAGAAAATAATCGCATGAAAAATGTTACAATTGAACAGTTAATTATTTAAAGAATCACTTACTTGTACTAACTTTATGCATTTTGTTAACTTTAATTTATAATAAAATTAAGTATTAAAGAGCTAAGCAATACTATAAATCCTAAAAAAGGTCTGTTCAAAACTAAAATCCGCAAAAGAGAAAAATATTGTGACATTCGGTCGCCCATCTTGAACTTTCTGCTTTTGGGTTTATTGCAAACAAAAATAAAGGTATATGATCTCAATACACTATAAAGATGTTCTTTTATTTTCAATGTGCTCCTTTTCATTTTTTTTTCTGTTGAAGACCCACTGAACAGATAAGAGAGAATTTATTGAATGTGATAATAAAGGTATCCCAAAGTAAATACAAAACAAATGAGAATTGTTTTGTTTTAACACCAAACAACAGGTACTAAATACCTACTATTTAAGCACACATGAAGAAAAGTACTTGAACCAACTATTAAAATTTTAGAAATGTACTGTTTACTGAACCATAGGTAGCAAAAGTACAGATTAGCAGTAATTGTAATTTTGTTACTGGCCCAGACATTTTCAGCCAAGGGGGAAAATTACAATTAAAATCATTCATTGTCCATTAAAATGGTTGTATTAAAATTATTTTAGTGCAATTGCTTATCCACCATTTACTGGATTGATATTACCTGCAATTCATTCTGTTGAGCTGACCAAATGTTGTAATCAATAAGGTTAGCTGGGTGAATTAGGTTTTCCAGATTGATTCAGAAGTAATTGACAGTTTCAGGTAAGAAAGTCAAAGATTGGATTCTGTCTCAAACATTTTTCAAGTTCGAAAACAAAATTAGAAGATTACAATTAATATAGCTATTTACCAATTAGAATAACTGTGTTAAAATACTTTTAGTACAGGACAAATTGGATAGATTTGAAACACATAAATAGCAAGCAGGAAAAGTGATCCCTTATATCTCCATTTTATAGAAATTGCAAGATTCAAAGACTAAAAAACTGTCACCCTAAGGAATTTGTATTATAAAAGAACATTAGTATACAATATGATAGGCTATAAAATTAATATTTTTATTGTACTTTGATCTTCAAACATTTTTCAAAATGTACAATCAAGTTCTAATATCTAGTGGCATTCGATATTACACAATTTGTCAAATATCTATATTTATTGAAACTGTATTAAGGAATTAAAAGGAAAATCCTTGAAATTGTGGAATATACAATAGGATAGTTAGTTTCTTTCAATGAAGTTTTAATCGCGACGGCAAATAGAGTATATTTAATGGAAATATAGAGTACATCTGCTCACCTTTGTAATAGAAAATGCTCAAATTGGTCTATCACTGAAGCAAATGACTATGTGGGTCCTGATTGATATTCTTGTAAGCATGGCATGCAAATTCAGAAACATGTTATCATTTCTGTGCAAAATACAAACAACCAAATTTATACCAAATTTCAAGACTTTAAATATAACCGTAAAACGGCATATTTTAATTAAAACAAGAATATTTGATGAGATATGGACAGTTTAAGAAGTAATTTTCAGTCTAAGGAAAATTATAAATTGTTCCACATTTTTCCGAAATAATGAAAAAATTTATTATTTTTAGGGTAATGTTTTTCTATAGCTAAACAAATAAATCTGGTTTAATCAAACATACAAATATTGTACAACTATACACACATGTTGCGTAACTATACAAAAAATATATAGTGAAATATTATGCCTAATGCTGTGAACAATTACAGGTAATTAGTGTTACCTTACTAAAAGGTACTGTGTAACCTTGCTTACATGATGTGAAACTGCACAGTTAAATGTATTTTATACTTATACATAAAAATGGATAACCTTCTAGGAAAGTGTGGGGAAAACTCAATCCTACTGATGTATAAACTTACGCGCAATGACTGCGTGACATTACAGAAATATGTGGGGGAAGCTTATTCCTACAGATGTGTAACCTTACAAACTATTACTGTGGAAGCTTACAGAGAATTGTACTGTGACCTTACGCAGGAAATGTGTTATGTTTCACAATATTGTGGTGAAACCTAACGCAAAATTACTATGTAAGATTGCAGACATATTGCAGACATATTTAATAAGTTGCAGATACATTACTCTGGAATTTGCGTTATGTTTCACAATATTATGGTGTAACTTTACAAGCAATTACTGTGTAAGATTACAGATAAATGTGGTGAAAGCTTACTCCTGAAGATGTGTAACCTTACACGCAATTACTATGAAAGCTTACAGATAATTTTAGTGTAACCTCACACAGTAATTTGTGTCATGTTTCACAATATTATGGTATAATATTACACACAGTTAATGAGTAAGATTGCAGACACATGTGGTGTAATCTTACACAGGAATTTGTGTTATATTGCATAATATTATGGTGTAACCTTACACGCAATTACTGTGTAAGATTACCGACAAATGTTGTGAAAGCTTACTCTTAATCATGTGTAGCCTTACACACAGCTTCTGTGTAAGCTTACCGGTAATTATGGTGTAACCTTACATAGGAATGGTGTAACCTTACTCATAATATGATGTACACTTACACAAGACATGAATAATGTTGCTCCATTTATATCGATTACAAACCACCATAAGACTGGAGGCAGCAATGCTGCCACCAGTTTTATGGAGTAACGTTACACCAAATGTTTTACAGTGTTAATAGCATTGAAGATGCATAGTTAAACTAATCAGAGTCGAGGTAAAAAAGTGATTTGGATTGATGTCCTTTTATAAAATTTATGAACATGTGCATACAAACATAGTTTTCTTATTGATTGTTTTTGTAAATAATACTATTATTAATAACATGTTTTTCAGTAATAATGCAGAGTGAATGATGCAGTGAAAATACTATATCGAGTTGAACACAAAGTTAATTTTGACCGAGCTGAGCTCGGTCACCCCTGCTAGTAATAATAATAACAACAATAATAGTAAGTAGCATAATAAGACTCATAATTTAAGCTATAATAATAATAATTCTCCATATCCTAATATTTCTCAATAAGAGTATAATCAAAAGAAAATATCACAGTTTATTTATTATTGATAGGGAAAATATTGGTTGAGGATAAAAATAATTACATAGCAACTAAATAATTTTCTTATCTTCTAATAGCATGAGAAAGTATCTTTTGGTAGCCAAAAGTATACATAAAAAAAAATTCCAAAATCCAAATAAAATTAAATCTAACTATTTAGAAAATGGACTCTCAACCAGTACTTTCTTACAATAATTCTTCTCTGATACTCTTTCACAAAATTGTCAAATTTGGTTATAAGTTTTCAAATGCCAAATGTAGAGAATGATTTATCTACACATGGTTTATAAACTTTAATACTAAAAACAAATAGGAATAAAAGTTGTCATTCTTAATTGAGAAATGGAAATAAAAATAGTTTGCTTTTTTGAAAAACTTTTAATATCTGTAGTTTTCGCAATCACTGAAAATCACTTATTATGTTATAGGTTTGAGTAGAATCATCAGATTTTATAACTGTTATCACATAAATATCTGCTGAATAAATAGAATAATACTAATGTCAAATAAATGAGTAAATGTAGTTAGACTTAAATACACTTAAAATTAATTTATCAACATCAATTTTAAGTTTTTACAATCAAAGTGCTTATGCCTGCATAAGGAGCCCAATTTAACCCACCCCAAAAACTCCCAAAACAAGTAATATTCTTGTAGCGCTCCAAGAACATACCTGCTGATGTTGAAAATTATGGTGGGAACATTTTTAAAAAATAAGAATTAAAATTTAATCTACTGTCTTGACTTTAGTTTGATGTAGTGATTGTGATTGTATCTGAGGTTTTGTTTGTTTTTTGGGTTGCTCATGAAACAATTTAAAATCTTCTGGTGAAAAATAGGGTCTTAATTTAGAAACATGCACAATAACGGAATTCTGTCCTGTCTCATAATTAAATTTCTCTATTTCATAAGTTACATCAGAAAGTTTATTTATAATTTTGTATGGTCCAGAGAAAATAGGTTCTAATTTTCGAGTGTTAGGGTATTTAAATTAATCATAAATTACAGAGTCTTGTATTTTTAATGGGGATTCGACAAAATTTCAATCATACAGTCTTTTACTTTTAAGGTGAAATTCACGAGTTCGCGTTTTCGCAATTTTGAAGGCTTTGTCTACTGGTGGGTAATAGTTCTGCTTTAAAGGAGATTCATAAGGCAATTGACCATAAAATAAATAGGCAGGTGGGAATTTGGTGATAGAATGGGGCGTATTGTTGTATTCTTCGATGACTTGGTTTAATAATCTAGTCCAAGGTATTTTAGAAGAAGTGGAATTAACTTTACATTTAAGCCCGATAACTATAGTCTGATTAACGCGCTCTACCTTTCCGTTGGTCTGAGGATGATGTGAGGAAGTAAAATGCTGTTGAACATGATGATTTCTAAGGAATTTCTTAAATCTTGGAGATCTGAAAGATTTATGTCTGTCACTAAGTATTTTTTGAGGTGCTTTGATATTGAAAATTTGTTTTAAACAGTTAGTGTATGTTTCAGTGGTAACATTTTTGGAGGGAAAAGCCCAAAGAAACCTAGTTGCATGATCTATTATTATGTGTAAGAATTTTTTTGTTGAGTTGTAATAGTTAAATCCACCAACAGTATCAATAGAAAGACATTCAAAAGGTTGATCTGTGGCCGGCATAGCTTGTAATAAGCCGAATCTTTTCTGTTTTGGTTTTTTATTTTTCTGACAGGTGTCGCAATGTTTAACAAAATGTGTAATGTCTATTGTCATATTAGGCCAATAATAGTTGGGAGATATTAAATTAAGCATTTTTTGAATCCCCAAATGTCCAAAATTATCATGAGCAATATGGAGTAATTTTTTTCTTAAAGACATTGGTACAACAATTTTTTTGAATCCCTTTTTATGAACTATAATAATTCCATTTTCTTTTTCATATTTTTTGTCACAAACATCGTCTTTGTCTTGCATCTCTATAATTTCTTTCCTATCTAGCAATAAACTAATACGTTGATCAAAATGAAAAACAGGATTTCATGACAACATGTCTGCTTCGACATTTGTTGAACCCTTTTCATATTTTATCTCATAATCAAGCATACTAAGTTTGAGTGACCATCTAAAAAGCCTACCTCTTAAGTTTTTAACACTCTTTAACCATACTAGAGATGCGTGGTCCGTATGAATTGTAAACTTGACACCATGAAATTAATGATAGAATTTGTCAAGAGTATCTATAACAGCTAAACATTCTAATTCAGTTATAAAATAATTTTGTTCATAACTCTTCAAAATTCTAGAATGATAAGCAATAGGATGTAAGAAATTATCTTTATCAGGTTGTTTTAGAACGGCACCTACTGCTATCTGAGAGGCATCTACAAGCATATGTAAAGGTAATTTAGGATCATAAATTTTGACGATGGGTTTTGCAATTAAAGAATTTTTTAATCTTTCAAAAGAGTCCTGGCACTCTGAGTTCCATTCCCATATTGTGTCTTTTTTAAGTATTCTATTTAGAGGATATCTAATTTCAGCATATTTATTTATGAATTTATGGCAAACATTAATGGAACCTAGAAATCGTTGTAACTCTTTCACATTGGAAGGAGGTTTTAAATTTTTGATGGTTTCAATTTTTTTATTTGTTGGTGTTATAGTTCCATTAGTGATTTCATAACCTAAGAAATTGATTTTATTTTGGCCTAATTTACATTTAGAAAGTTTAAGTTTAATGTTTTCTAGTTTGCAAATGTCAAAAATTTGAGCTAAATGATTTAAATGTTCTTCTAAAGAGGAAGAGAAAATTATAATATCATCGAAATAGTGACACGCAAAGTCGATTTTATATTTATTAAGGATCCTTCTAATGGTTCTATTGAACATGGGAGGGCTAGTTTTTACGCCAAAAGGGAGCACGAACCACTCAAAAAGTCCAAAATTGGTTGCAAATGCTAATTTTTCTATATGGGATGGATGTATTGGTATGTGCCAGTAGCCAGAGGCCAAATCCAAAGTGGAAAAATACTGAGCACTACTCAATTTATCTAAAATTCCATCGATACGAGGCAAGAGTTCTGCATCGTTTTTAATTATTGCGCTTAATTTTCTATAGTCTATACATAATCGCGTTTTTTTACCTTCCTCTCTTTTCATAACTAGTGTAACAAGGGCAGAATAGGGGCTATTACTTTCCTTTATCAGTTCAGCTGCTAACAAAGATTTAATTTGATTTTTTATTTCTTTTTTTTAATAAATTTATCGACAACTTCGCTGTTATTTAATAAAATCTCGGTTTTTCTAATCTCTGTAATTTTACACGAGACTTAAAATAACGGGTTACCCGTAGATTATCTGTAATTTCACAGAATTTTTCATCAATGTGCAGTTTTCCAACAAATTGCAGTTAACAGTATTTTATACAAAGATGTAACAATTGATAATGTGTGATGTTTTGATGTTTTAAAAATTGGAATAGAGATAATTAACATTTAACCGTAGAATGATGCATCTGTTTTGTTTTACGCCTTGCTTGTGTAACGGAATGTTATTTTTTAAGAACGATCCCACAACCGTTACCCTATGGAAACAGCATATTGAGGTCTAACAACAACAACAACAACAAAATAACAATAATAATCAAAGACAACAACAAAAAACGATCATTCTTTTATACAATAAACAAATAACAGATTATTCGTAGAAATATGTACATGTACTGATTCAAAAGGAAATTAAGGGAAATATTAGTTGGAGAAAACTATAAAGTAAAAATGTGAAATTAATTTACAGATGTCTTGAAAACAAAATTAAACCATTTTTGTTTCAATAGTAACAGTGCATGAAAGTAAAAAGTGTCAAAAACATGTGAGCTGATTTCATTTACACTTAATTCTGAAATATTAATAGACATTTCTTTATTAATAAATATCTGCTGGAATTATACGAATTTCGTCAAAATAATATTATTCCTGGATTCTTTTATTTTAATTTTAAACAGTTTGATTGTGCAGTAAAAATTGAGAAACAGAAATAATGGTTTCATAAATAAATATTTTGATATTGAAATGAAAAAATTTCTTTGAATTGGTTTATAATGATAACGAAGAATTCAGTTGAACGTGGAAATATTTTCTTCATGTATTTACACAAAGATAGAGTATTAAACGGAATTAGCTCTGTGCTAATTTGTTACTGCGGTTGAATTGAGGGAATGTTTTAAAGCAACCGTGGGTATATCATTCCACAAGCATTCAAATGGAACCGAATCCGATGTGCATTAAAACAAGGTATGTGAAACTCATTTAATCAGTTTCTGATATATTCTGTAATTATTTGAATCTGTAGAGAACAAATTAATGTTTGAAGCGAAACAGGCGATTATTTAGAGATTCAGAGAATGCACACAAGCAGAAGTGGACAAAAGCAGAGCGTATTAAATTTGGTAACTTTCAATAAATCCTTATGAAAGTAGATAAATAAATAATTAAATAATAGTTCATGTTATGCTAACTTACAGTACAGTAATTTACAATTCCGTAGTAAGGCCGAATTTATAGATATTTTCCTTGTTTTAACTTAAGAATTTTCTTCTGATAATAAGTTTTATTGTTTTTTTTACTATAATCATTATCATAATCGTTGTACAGTCTGTCTCAAAAGTTTAGGCACAGCGAGAAAATGTAGTTTATTAAGTAAAAACACCAAACTAGCTGCTTAAAGGAACTTTACACTGTATTTGAATAATTAAAAGGCGAAAATAGTTAATCAGTGTATAAATAAATATATTAAAATTCATAAACAAAAATTAAATAAATCACAGCAGTAAAAACATAAGTATATCCCCAAAGTTTCCGGTAAATAAAACGTGCTCATCTTCAGGGGTGTAGAATTTGGAGAATGACCAAGGTCTTATATAGATAGCATACATAAGAAAACTACTTCTAATAAAATATATCATATATATATTTGTAATAAATCTATGGCACTAGAGAGCAGTATCATACAGTGTTATAAATGATCTTCAGATCACACTTTACATAATTTTTTTTTCTAGTGTAAATGAAAAATCGAGAACAAAGATTCAGGTTTTTCATTATTGTGCAAGCTTGTTCATTCTTGAGATGAATATTTTTCTTGCTAAATAATGCTGACAAATTTTAATAAGGTTTATATAAATCAGTCTCAATTAATATCCGTTATTCTTGAAGTTTTTTCTATGTCTTGATAAATTATTAAATAATCGATATAAACCACAAAGGATTAGGGCACTCAGAATTTAAAAACACAGACCTTATCTGTTTTAAACTATGAAACAAGTGATAACCTACAACGCATTGGGTATTTCATGTTTTTTTTATGAACAATTTACTTCAGTCCTTTTCTCCAAAAAATGCAATTTTTTTGCAGTAAGAATTTAATTTTTGTGTAAAAAGAAAAGCGATTTAAACATTACAATAATCTTTAGTTGTTTATCTATGTTGTTTAGTGAAAAAAAAAAAAAAAAAGAATTCCAGGTAGATGATATAAAAAAGAGTGTCGAGTTCCCATTTTCATTCAAGGAAAATGTTTATATTAGAATACAGTAGATTTTATCATTTGGAATGCACCAGTTTTGTATGATTATTCCCCATTAAGCGTCTTCCCGAATAATCAGAAATAAAGTTAATAATATTTATTCCTTCATTTCTTAATATTTTGTCTTAATTAAACAGTGTCCCAAGTAACCAGAATCTACTGTATATACGGGCATATCTGCAGTAAGTATTTCTTGCTCAGATATAATTTACAAAAAATATTTTAAATCTAAATTTATATTGCAATTTTCAACTATAATATAGTAAATTATAGTCATATATGCCAACTTTTGACATAACTTCCATAAAATGTGAGTCAATTTAGACGAAGTTAAACAGGTTTCTAACTAGAAAATATCATTGTGCGCGCGGCAGCGCACTACAATAATATGATTGAGCGATGATGCACACGGATTTTTCAATTTTTCTTTTTGCAATAACTAACTAAATACTTATCCAATTTTGATGATTTTTTTTTAATGTTCGTCTGACCAAGAAGCACAACATAGCACAATTTTTTTTTATCTCATACTGTAGGTGTACTGTAGAGTATTCTGAAAATCGGACAAAAATTTTGTGTCACAGCACTTTTCTCGAAAAATACTAAAGATAAAAACTTAATTTTTTTTTAAAACAAAAGACAAACTTTTTATACCGGGGTAGTCATCGAGAAAACGTTATTTCGCTGGGCGGTTTTTCTGAAATTGCGTATTTTCCAAACTTGGTCATAAATGGGTATATCTAACGTTCTATTGCAGATAGAATGTTGCGAAAAAGTTTATTTTAAAGATTTTGCGATGCTAATTAATCCTGCAAAAATTCATAGCTTTAAGTTAAACAATTTTTTTACAAGATGAAATAAAAGAATGGCAGTCATCAATCTAAGGTACTTGTGATCATCGGAGAGAAAAACCAGTTACACCATTCGATTAAGCATAAAAAAATACAGAATGCTTTTTTTTCTTATTTTTAACTTAATTTTTTAACGAATTATGAATTTTTTGAAATTTTTGACATGCTGATTTTTGTCATTTTTTAACACTAGAACGCCCGGATGGAGTCGATTCCAATCCAATCATGTAACTAAATTTCAATTCGAACCAGAAAAATTTTCTTGAAATAATTTAAATCTAATCCACGCAAATTTACGTTAAATAAATCAATTAAATAATTTTGAATAAAAATTCTGGTGAGAAATATTATTTTCAAACTTGAGTAGAATTTCCGGGCGTTCTAGTGTTAATGAACCATTTACTGAATAATTATGCACGGTGTCTAGCCTTGGTGGCTGTTAAATTTGATTTTTAATTTTAAATTAGGCAATTTTTTGCACCATACGAAATTTATATTTTATCCATTTTTTTCATTTATTTATATTTTGTTTTTAGCACAATGGCATCAATGGCAAAAATGCCTGGCATACCTGTCAAATATTGGGGCCCTGTACTTTAACAAAGTGTATTTACTATAAGTATATACCGTATTTATTCTAATAGAATGCGCCCTCTAATAGAGCGCGTCTTCTAATAAAGTGCGCACCTTGGTGCTGATTGAAAAAATAAATATAAGGAAACGATATAGTAGATAAGTAGAAAACGATTACTTAAATGCATTATCGAGGATTCTCATCGATCAAAATAGAGATATTCTATCAAAGCGATGCAGTGGCGATGCAACAAAAGTTTCAAATTTTGAACAATGTACCACTCCTGTAAACTATAGCGCCAAGGATATGCACACTGTTAAAAATCTGCTGCATTTTGCTGCAACGCACTCCCCTGCTTGTATAGAAAACGGTTACTTGGCCGTGAAATGGCGCTTTCTCATTGGTTGGAATCATTGTAAACGCGGCAGCGCGCAACAATAATATGATTGAGCGATAATGCTTAAGCATAGGAGTAGTAGGAAAAGGAGAGTTTAAGGACAGCCGGAGGGGCAGAGGGGCCGTGCCGCAGCATCCCTCCGGCTGTCCCTGCGGCTGTCCCTCCTGGTCCCGCCTGCGGTGCCGCCGCTCGAAATCATACTATAAGATGAAGATTAAATTTATATATGAATTTTGAACAATCGTAATTTTAATGAGTATTATTAATTAAGCGAAACAATTAAAATCTCATTTTTTAACCATTTTATTTAGATTTCTACAACTACAAGATGAGATTATCAATTTAACACAAGAAAGTTAAACATATATTTGAATTTTGCTTGATAGACATCTTAATGAGTAGTATTAATTAAATAAAAACAATAGAAAATATCAAGTTTTATAGAAAAAGACTGATTTCTTACGATTTTTATCAACTTAAGAGAGAAAACTTAAACGCACATTTCAGTTTTAAGTGGTTATCATCTTAATGAGTATCGTTAATTAAGTAAAAAACAATGGAAAATATCAAGTTTTATAGAAAAAGACTTATTTCTTACGATTTTTTCAACTCAAACTTCAGAATATCAATTTGATAGAAAGAAATTTAAGCATGCATTCCAGTTTTGGACAACCATTTCCTTCATGAACATTATTTATTAAGCAAAACAACGGAAAATATTAAATTTTTAACTGATTTCTTCATATTTTTTTTAATATAAAATCAGGATACACAACTTAAAATAGAAATTTAAACATATTTTTTAGTTTTTGAACAGTCGTTACCACAAAGAATTTCGATAATTGAACAATTAACAAAGGAAACTAATGATTTTTTTACGAAAAAAGACGAATTAAACGAATTTGGTTAACTTTTACTCTAAATGGAAATTTCATCATACTTTTATATACTAACTAAGTAGAATTTTAATGCATAAACGAACACATTTCAGTAAATATTCAACGCACACACAAATATGAAAACAACACCTGCTTCTTGTGACGTCATATTGAAACCAAAACTTATTCCTTGGAAGTCCCTCACCATGCCTTTTCACCCCCATCTCCCCCAATTTTTTACCACAGGTAGGGAAATGGACAAAGCAATGACCTCTCTATCTTGTATATTTAGAAGTCTGGGAGAAAAAAAGAGACATTTTATGCACTCCAATTTCATAACAATTACCGCAATATCCCAAAATTTGAATTTTGGAAGACATAATTAGTATAATTAATTAAACAAAATAATAAAAATATTATTTTTTAAGGGGAAAAGGTGAATTTAAGCGAATTTGATTAGTTTTACAATAGTCTTTTGAACTGCAACTTGGAAATATAGATTTCTAACAGAAGAATTAAACGTATATTTTAATTTTAACAACAAAAACTTAACAAGTATCATTAATTTAAGAAAAATAAATATCAATTTTAAAGAAAAGACGAATTTGAATAATTTTACACTAGTATTTTCAAAAGCAACCTTGAAATATCAATACTTATTCACATATTTCACTTATTCAATGTATTCAATACTATATTTAATAAATTTGGATACACTTTAAGAATTTTCTAATGTATAATTAAATATTAGCTGTATATTTAATGTTACCCATGTTTTCAACATTAGTTCATAATCGTGAATTTTGTATTTTAAATACCATGTATTCAGGTTCAGATTATTTTCACTTGAAATCATACAGAATTTTTTAACAGAGTTTGTTTTTGAAATCATTGAAGCAACTGTATTTAATATTTTTAACACCAATTTTCTAAGATTGTCTAACATTTTCCGATTATACATTCCCCATAAGTACATTTCTAAATGCTACAATCACTTTACATATCGAAAAGATATCATTGAAGCAACTGTATTTAATATTTTTAACACCAATATTCTAAGATTTTTTAACATTTTCCGGTTATACATTCCTCAAAAGTATATATTCTAAACAATAGAAAATATTAATTTTAAGAATAAAAAGGTGAATTTAAACAAATTTTATTAGTTTTACAATATTTTTTCTCATCTCCAACACGGATATATCAATTTTAACAGAATTAAACGCATATTTTAGTTTTTAAGAACAAAAATGTAATAAGTATCATTAATTAAACAAAAATTAAATATCAATTTTCAAGAAAAGACAATTTTTTACACAAATTTTCAACTTTGAAATACATTTATTTACATATATTGTTACAATAAATTACTAAACTTAAACTTTTTAAAAAGTTTGAATGTTTTTACAAAGGGTTCATATTTATATTTTTCACGTCGTGACTGCATTCGAAATCTTACAACAAAAGTATACTTTTATTATTTTTATTATTATTATTATTATAGAAAACCTAAAAAGTCATTTCTTGCTGCTTTAAACACTTGACATATTAAAACTACTCTGAGATAATCTACCCATATAATTAATCAAATTAGGACATGATTCATCTTACATTCTGAATTTTTACAATACTTATTTTCATCAAACTTTATTCGTGATCCTATATATTTGAGGAGTACAGAATTTTAACATCTGTTTTTATCTACTTATCAGAAAATTATTAAAACACCCAACAACATTTTCCAAATATGAATATTATCTTTACAGTTTAATAATACAAAACATACACGAATACAAAGTTTAATTTTTTCAAACATTTCATATTTCAAACCAAACTTTTCGAAATTTTCACATCATAAGAGCAAACATTAGACGAACTTTTTAACTTTTTAACTTTTTTTATTGCTTAGATCTTTTCATCATAACTTTTAATTATGATAATTATCCATTTTTAGGTTGATTGTAGAAAAACTGTAACTGAAATTACATAAACTTAATGTAAAAAACCATGTTCTCACACAATTTCTTGAAATTCAACAAAGAATTGACTATTACTTATCTATTATTATTCTTATTAAATACTTATCTACATCAATATCGACTCTCGATAGTATATAGATATTTCATCATTACACACTTACAACTCTTTTCAAACGTTTATCAGAAAAATAAGTCAATCAAAGTCTAGTAGTTATCACACTTGTTCCTCAGAAATATTACTATCATATGAAACAGTAAAGAAAATTAATAGATATTTAATATTTAATAACCTCATACGTGAAATTACTGTCGAATGAGAATACTAATTATCTATAAAATCAACTGTTGAACAAAAAAATAGTACAGATTACCGAAAATTCAAATGTTTTTTCTGCAAAAGTTACAAAAATTTCAAATGAATGACAAGTTAGAGAAATAACTAAAAAAGTTAATGAACATATTTACAAATTTATTAAAATCACACCTTTTTCTGGATTACAAACCGCAATTTCTTGAAAAATTTATCACCGAATTTGTAAGATTTTAGTCCTAGTATTACATACATTCAATAAATATTCAAAATTAACAAAAATATAATTTTTTTAGTCTCATCAATAAGCAGAAATTCTATATTAAAAGAATATTTTCATAGTAGTACTTATAAAAATGAGAGTTTACAAACTGATTTTCATAATTTTATCACATTTAAACTTAATATTTTACATAAAACATTATTTAATCAAATTTTATGCTTTCTAATTCAGTAAAATTCAATGCTTTTTTAGTTTTTAAACCAATACCGCAATATTTATTTACATCAAACTTGATTCTTCACCTTTTATATTTCCACATTACACACGTGAGATAAATACTAACTTGGATCAGGAGTTGAAGTCAATTGATTCCATTCAATTTTCATCATGTACGCATTGCTCCTACACGAAATTTCTTACTGCTATAATCATCTAATGTATTAAAACTAATCTCCTCATATTTTTAATCAATTCACCAGATGTTTCACCTCGCACTTCTGAATTATCGTGCATCAAGTTGCTTAAAATATAAATACTATCTTTATAGTTTTAATGATATATAGTATACATGGTTTATCTTGAGCTAGCACTTCCATACTATTAATCAAATTACACTATATTGCCATTGATTATGGGACACTTGCGATTTTAGACATTTTACTAAATATCTAGAAAAATACATGAGGAATCATCTCGAAACTCTTAGTGTATAAATATAATAGTATACGTCATACATCTCCGTGAAGATTTTTTACCGAAACCCCATAAGGGACCGTCAACAAATTAAAAAAGAATGAATATCTTTTCAATAACCCTGTCAAAACTAATGTCGCAAAAGCGCTCAAACTCTAGATTATGATTGAATGCCTTATTGTAATACACTGTGTTCATTTTTATGCAAATAACATGCATACTCGCAGTGTAATTAAGGTTTTTATAAAAATGGCCCCAAATTTTTCTAAGTTTTTCTCTTATAATTTTCATAGTTCTTTATATAAAATAATATTTTTTTCAGAAAATATGACAAACAACATTGCACACAGTACCCTGTAATCAGAAATAAAAAATAATAAAAATTATATGAAAAATGAGTAGGTTTACTAAATAATTTTTTACTGCGCATGCGTCAAAGATATCAACATTTCATTTGCATATTATGTTAGCTAAATGTATAGAGCAACTTTTGTAAAAGTCTCAAAATTATAGCTTGAAAATTCTGAAAGTAATCGTCTATAGAAAAAGGACAAAATCCGTTGTTTCCAAAATGAAGCAAAAAAATGAGGGATTTTATCCAAAAGTAGTCGTAACATCCCGTATTGTGTATTCTATATTGACACTAATCAATGAATATATGGATACAACCCCTCTTGTTTTTGCTTCATTTTGAGAATAACGGATTTTCAACTTATTCAATTGACGATTTTTTTTAGAATTTTCAAGTTATGATTTTGTGACTTTCACAAAAATTGCTCTATACATTTAGCTAACATAATATGCAAATGAAATTTTGATATCGTTGACGCATGCGCAGTAAAAAATTATTTAGTAAACCAACTCATTTTGTATACAATTTTCATTATTTTTTAATTCTGATTACAGGGTACTATGTGCAATGTTGTTTGTCATATTTTCTAAAAAAAATATTATTTTATATTAAGAACTCTGAGAATTGTAAGGAAATAACTTAGAAAAATTTGGGACCATTTTTATAAAAACCTTAATTACTCTGCGAGTATGCATGCTATTTACATAAAAATGAACACAGTGTATTACAATAAGGCGTTCAATCATAATCTAGAATTTGAGCGCTTTTGCTACATTAGTTTTGACAGGGTTATTCAAAAGATATTCATTCTTTTTTAATTTGTTGACGGTCCCCTATGGAGTTTCGGTAAAAAATCTTCACTGAGATGTATGACGTATACTATTATATTTATACACTAAGAGTTTCGAGATGATTCCTCGTGTATTTTTGTAGATATTTAGTAAAATGTCTAAAATCGCAAGTGTCCCATAATCAATGGCAATATAGTGTATATGTTTCATCTTGCACTTGATCTTAATGATTTCATCTTGCATCTGAATTATCGTCCATCGAGTTTTTTTTTTTTTTTTTTTTTTAAATAATAATATATTTATAGTTTTTGATTATACATAGCATGTACAAATAAAATCTTTAATTTTAACATTTCATATTTCAAATAACCTATTTACGAAACCAAGCTATGCGAATTTTACCACAATACTTATTATCATAGAATAATTTGTGTTTCACACTTTTCTAAAAATTATCAGATATGTACCCCTCAGAGAAATTACTATCATATGAATAAATGAAGAAAATTTAATTTATATTAAATGTACACGAAATTGATTGCAATATACATGTATTTAATAAAAATAAATAAATAAGCGATTATTTATACATTAAACCTTTACTAAATATATATTTCTTTCATTATACAGATGTTTCAACAAGATGAACTAAAACAGCAGCAAACTTCAGAAATTAATGATCCGAATGATTCATCCCTAGCACATGTAGCGTTAACGAATAACACATATGTGAGTACTTATATGAGAAATACTAGAATTCGTATATGAAACGTAATTAGAGTAAATACAAAATGATTTGTCTTACTACCTACACTTTAACAAGTGCTTTTTACCTATATTATTGAAGAGAATCCTAACTGTGTCCATTTATTTCTACTACAGATGTGCTCTATTTGCTACAAACACTTCTTAAGTAAATGGAATTTAACAGAACATACAAAAATCTATACAGATGAAAAACCTTACACTTGGAAAGATTACCATAAATGCTGTTTTCAAGGAGACGTGAATAAAAAATGCACACATCATCATATAAAGCATCGTCAGATATATGTAAACTTAGCGAAGATATTCAAAAATTAGTCAGACTTTTGTAGAATTTAGAAATAAAGGAAGATATTTAGGCTATTTATCCATCATATTTTCACAACACTTACCACAATATCTCAAACTTAAAATTTGGAAGACATACACACTGCTGAAAAGTAATTTTGTGATTCTTCTAACCAGTATGAATGTATAGATATTATTTTGCAGTGTATTCTTTGAATGCTCACATTAAATATTCTTTTATATGCATATATCGTTGTGTTTATTTTTCTAATACCTATTACATTAATGAAATACATAACATTTTAAGTGAAATAACACTCTCACAACTTAAAAAATGCATAAGAACATAAAAAAAATAAGTAGATGTATGAAAAAATATGCAAGTTTACAAAATAATTTCATTCTTTTCTAGAAATATTAACAAAAAATATTTACAATATGAAAAAATTGCAAAAGTGAAAAAAAACACAAATGTAAAAACAAAAACCACAAAGTGAAAAACTCATAACAAAGTTTTTGAAAAAAAATATTTACAACAAATTTTTTTTTTTTTTACAAAAACCAAAACTTCCAAAAATATTTTTTTCAAAAACATTTTTTACAAAAATTTTTTTTTTCAAAATAAGTTTTTACAAAAGTAAAAAAAAGAAAATCACAACGTTAAAAAAAATGAAAAATTTTTGTTAAAAAAAGTGTAAAAAAATTGCAAAAAAATGTTGCAAAAATTTCAAAAAAGTTATGAAAAAAGTCTCAAAAATTTTGTTGTTTTTAAACCAATACCACAATATTTATTTACATCAAACTTGATTCGCTATTAAAAACAACAAAATTTTTGAGACTTTTTCATAACTTTTTTGAAATTTTTGCAACATTTTTTTGCAATTTTTTTACACTTTTTAACAAAAATTTTTCATTTTTTTTAACGTTGTGATTTTCTTTTTTTTACTTTTGTAAAAACTTATTTTGAAAAAAAATTTTTTTGTAAAAAATGTTTTTGAAAAAAAAATTTTTTGAAAAAAATATTTTTGGAAATTTTGGTTTTTGTAAAAAAAAAAAAAAATTGTTGTAAATATTTTTTTTCAAAAACTTTGTTATGAGTTTTTCACTTTGTGGTTTTTGTTTTTACATTTGTGTTTTTTTTCACTTTTGCAATTTTTTCATATTGTAAATATTTTTTGTTAATATTTCTAGAAAACAATGAAATTATTTTGTAAACTTGCATATTTTTTCATACATCTACTTATTTTTTTTATGTTCTTATGCATTTTTTAAGTTGTGAGAGTGTTATTTCACTTAAAATGTTATGTATTTCATTAATGTAATAGGTATTAGAAAAATAAACACAACGATATATGCATATAAAAGAATATTTAATGTGAGCATTCAAAGAATACACTGCAAAATAATATCTATACATTCATACTGGTTAGAAGAATCACAAAATTACTTTTCAGCAGTGTGTATGTCTTCCAAATTTTAAGTTTGAGATATTGTGGTAAGTGTTGTGAAAATATGATGGATAAATAGCCTAAATATCTTCCTTTATTTCTAAATTCTACAAAAGTCTGACTAATTTTTGAATATCTTCGCTAAGTTTACATATATCTGACGATGCTTTATATGATGATGTGTGCATTTTTTATTCACGTCTCCTTGAAAACAGCATTTATGGTAATCTTTCCAAGTGTAAGGTTTTTCATCTGTATAGATTTTTGTATGTTCTGTTAAATTCCATTTACTTAAGAAGTGTTTGTAGCAAATAGAGCACATCTGTAGTAGAAATAAATGGACACAGTTAGGATTCTCTTCAATAATATAGGTAAAAAGCACTTGTTAAAGTGTAGGTAGTAAGACAAATCATTTTGTATTTACTCTAATTACGTTTCATATACGAATTCTAGTATTTCTCATATAAGTACTCACATATGTGTTATTCGTTAACGCTACATGTGCTAGGGATGAATCATTCGGATCATTAATTTCTGAAGTTTGCTGCTGTTTTAGTTCATCTTGTTGAAACATCTGTATAATGAAAGAAATATATATTTAGTAAAGGTTTAATGTATAAATAATCGCTTATTTATTTATTTTTATTAAATACATGTATATTGCAATCAATTTCGTGTACATTTAATATAAATTAAATTTTCTTCATTTATTCATATGATAGTAATTTCTCTGAGGGGTACATATCTGATAATTTTTAGAAAAGTGTGAAACACAAATTATTCTATGATAATAAGTATTGTGGTAAAATTCACATAGCTTGGTTTCGTAAATAGGTTATTTGAAATATGAAATGTTAAAATTAAAGATTTTATTTATACATGCTATGTATAATCAAAAACTATAAATATATTATTATTTAAAAGAAAAAAAAAAAAACTCGATAGACGATAATTCATATGCAAGATGAAATCATTAAGATCAAGTGCAAGATGAAACATATAATTTGATTAATAGTATGGAAGTGCTATCTCAAGATAAACCATGTATACTATATATCATTAAAACTATAAAGATAGTATTTATATTTTAAGCAACTTGATGCACGATAATTCAGAAGTGCGAGGTGAAACATCTGGTGAATTGATTAAAAATATGAGGAGATTAGTTTTAATACATTAGATGATTATAGCAGTAAGAAATTTCGTGTAGGAGCAATGCGTACATGATGAAAATTGAATGGAATCAATTGACTTCAACTCCTGATCCAAGTTAGTATTTATCTCACGTGTGTAATGTGGAAATATAAAAGGTGAAGAATCAAGTTTGATGTAAATAAATATTGTGGTATTGGTTTAAAAACTAAAAAAGCATTGAATTTTACTGAATTAGAAAGCATAAAATTTGATTAAATAATGTTTTATGTAAAATATTAAGTTTAAATGTGATAAAATTATGAAAATCAGTTTGTAAACTCTCATTTTTATAAGTACTACTATGAAAATATTCTTTTAATATAGAATTTCTGCTTATTGATGAGACTAAAAAAATTATATTTTTGTTAATTTTGAATATTTATTGAATGTATGTAATACTAGGACTAAAATCTTACAAATTCGGTGATAAATTTTTCAAGAAATTGCGGTTTGTAATCCAGAAAATGGTGTGATTTTAATAAATTTGTAAATATGTTCATTAACTTTTTTAGTTATTTCTCTAACTTGTCATTCATTTGAAATTTTTGTAACTTTTGCAGAAAAAACATTTGAATTTTCGGTAATCTGTACTATTTTTTTGTTCAACAGTTGATTTTATAGATAATTAGTATTCTCATTCGACAGTAATTTCACGTATGAGGTTATTAAATATTAAATATCTATTAATTTTCTTTACTGTTTCATATGATAGTAATATTTCTGAGGAACAAGTGTGATAACTACTAGACTTTGATTGACTTATTTTTCTGATAAACGTTTGAAAAGAGTTGTAAGTGTGTAATGATGAAATATCTATATACTATCGAGAGTCGATATTGATGTAGATAAGTATTTAATAAGAATAATAACAGATAAGTAATAGTCAATTCTTTGTTGAATTTCAAGAAATTGTGTGAGAACATGGTTTTTTACATTAAGTTTATGTAATTTCAGTTACAGTTTTTCGACAATCAACCTAAAAATGGATAATTATCATAATTAAAAGTTATGATGAAAAGATCTAAGCAATAAAAAAAGTTAAAAAGTTAAAAAGTTCGTCTAATGCTTGCTCTTATGATGTGAAAATTTCGAAAAGTTTGATTTGAAATATGAAATGTTTGTAAAAATTAAACTTTGTATTCGTGTATGTTTTTTATTATTAAACTGTAAAGATAATATTCATATTTGGAAAATGTTGTTGGGTGTTTTAATAATTTTCTGATAAGTAGATAAAAACAGATGTTAAAATTCTGTACTCCTAAAATATATAGGATCACGAATAAAGTTTGATGAAAATAAGTATTGTAAAAATTCAGAAATTTTGAAGTGTAAGATGAATCATGTCCTAATTTGATTAATTATATGGGTAGATTATCTCAGAGTAGTTTTAATATGTCAAGTGTTTAAAGCAGCAAGAAATGACTTTTTAGGTTTTCTAGAATAATAATAATAATAAAAATAATAAAAGTATACTTTTGTTGTAAGATTTCGAATGCAGTCAAGACGTGAAAAATATAAATATGAACCCTTTGTAAAAACATTCAAACTTTTTAAAAAGTTTAAGTTTAGTAATATATTGTAACAATATATGTAAATAAATGTATTTCAAAGTTGAAAATTTGTGTAAAAAATTGTCTTTTCTTGAAAATTGATATTTATTTTTTGTTTAATTAATGATACTTATTACATTTTTGTTCTTAAAAACTAAAATATGCGTTTAATTCTGTTAAAATTGATATATCCGTGTTGGAGATGAGAAAAAATATTGTAAAACTAATAAAATTTGTTTAAATTCACCTTTTTATTCTTAAAATTAATATTTTCTATTGTTTAGAATATATACTTTTGAGGAATGTATAACCGGAAAATGTTAAAAAATCTTAGAATATTGGTGTTAAAAATATTAAATACAGTTGCTTCAATGATATCTTTTCGATATGTAAAGTGATTGTAGCATTTAGAAATGTACTTATGGGGAATGTATAATCGGAAAATGTTAGACAATCTTAGAAAATTGGTGTTAAAAATATTAAATACAGTTGCTTCAATGATTTCAAAAACAAACTCTGTTAAAAAATTCTGTATGATTTCAAGTGAAAATAATCTGAACCTGAATACATGGTATTTAAAATACAAAATTCACGATTATGAACTAATGTTGAAAACATGGGTAACATTAAATATACAGCTAATATTTAATTATACATTAGAAAATTCTTAAAGTGTATCCAAATTTATTAAATATAGTATTGAATACATTGAATAAGTGAAATATGTGAATAAGTATTGATATTTCAAGGTTGCTTTTGAAAATACTAGTGTAAAATTATTCAAATTCGTCTTTTCTTTAAAATTGATATTTATTTTTCTTAAATTAATGATACTTGTTAAGTTTTTGTTGTTAAAATTAAAATATACGTTTAATTCTTCTGTTAGAAATCTATATTTCCAAGTTGCAGTTCAAAAGACTATTGTAAAACTAATCAAATTCGCTTAAATTCACCTTTTCCCCTTAAAAAATAATATTTTTATTATTTTGTTTAATTAATTATACTAATTATGTCTTCCAAAATTCAAATTTTGGGATATTGCGGTAATTGTTATGAAATTGGAGTGCATAAAATGTCTCTTTTTTTCTCCCAGACTTCTAAATATACAAGATAGAGAGGTCATTGCTTTGTCCATTTCCCTACCTGTGGTAAAAAATTGAGGGAGATGGGGGTGAAAAGGCATGGTGAGGGACTTCCAAGGAATAAGTTTTGGTTTCAATATGACGTCACAAGAAGCAGGTGTTGTTTTCATATTTGTGTGTGCGTTGAATATTTACTGAAATGTGTTCGTTTATGCATTAAAATTCTACTTAGTTAGTACATAAAAGTATGATGAAATTTCCATTTAGAGTAAAAGTTAACCAAATTCGTTTAATTCGTCTTTTTTCGTTAAAAAATCATTAGTTTCCTTTGTTAATTGTTCAATTATCGAAATTCTTTGTGGTAACGACTGTTCAAAAACTAAAAAATATGTTTAAATTTCTATTTTAAGTTGTGTATCCTGATTTTATATTAAAAAAAATATGAAGAAATCAGTTAAAAATTTAATATTTTCCGTTGTTTTGCTTAATAAATAATGTTCATGAAGGAAATGGTTGTCCAAAACTGGAATGCATGCTTAAATTTCTTTCTATCAAATTGATATTCTGAAGTTTGAGTTGAAAAAATCGTAAGAAATAAGTCTTTTTCTATAAAACTTGATATTTTCCATTGTTTTTTACTTAATTAACGATACTCATTAAGATGATAACCACTTAAAACTGAAATGTGCGTTTAAGTTTTCTCTCTTAAGTTGATAAAAATCGTAAGAAATCAGTCTTTTTCTATAAAACTTGATATTTTCTATTGTTTTTATTTAATTAATACTACTCATTAAGATGTCTATCAAGCAAAATTCAAATATATGTTTAACTTTCTTGTGTTAAATTGATAATCTCATCTTGTAGTTGTAGAAATCTAAATAAAATGGTTAAAAAATGAGATTTTAATTGTTTCGCTTAATTAATAATACTCATTAAAATTACGATTGTTCAAAATTCATATATAAATTTAATCTTCATCTTATAGTATGATTTCGAGCGGCGGCACCGCAGGCGGGACCAGGAGGGACAGCCGGAGGGATGCTGCGGCACGGCCCCTCTGCCCCTCCGGCTGTCCTTAAACTCTCCTTTTCCTACTACTCATAGGAAACCGCAAAAACACGGATTTTTCAATTTTTCTTTTTGCAATAACTAACTAAATACTTATCCAATTTTGATGAATTTTTTTTAATGTTCGTCTGACCAAGAAGCACAACATAGCACAAAAATTATTTTTTTTTTAAGGCATACTGTAGGTGTACTGTAGAGTATTCTGAAAATCGGACAAAAATTTTGTGTCACAGCACTTTTCTCGAAAACTACTAAAGATAAAAACTTAATTTTTTTTTAAACAAAAGACAAACTTTTTATCCCGGGAACATTTTTTATTTCTATATATAAAATACAAAACAAGTTGTGCAGTATCCCAGTGGAATATGGAAAAATAGAAGGACTAGTGAAAAATGCTCCAAGGAGCAGTGCAAAAGCAGAATATGATTTTAATTGAGCATTAACAAGTAATGGACAAGTGCTTCTGTTAATTACTGAGCATGAAGAAGGATAAGGGATCCCTTCTTGGCTACAACTCACTTCAATGCCAACTTTGAAAAAATCATATTTGCGCTTTTTCCGTGAAAACAAATCAGTCGCAGTTACTATAAAAATGTATAGTGTAAAGAAGTAACCAGTAAAGATGCAGCTTAATTAGACATAAATGTAAAGGAAGGCGACATAATGCCAGATACCTAGTTCCTGCAGGTATCACATTCATGCACTGCCACCAAGCATACCCTAAGTGTATAATTGCACAGAAAATTGATTTTTAGTATAGTGCAGAGTGAACAGTGCAGTTAACATCAGAGATGTAGTACAGGCTATACGCCGTACACCTTCTGGACTTTTTAATAGAACACCATATACCCTCTGTTTTTCAAGAAAGCTTATAGTATACACATTCTAGAATATCCCTCTGCTTAGAGCATATATCTTATGTTATTTTTATGACTACACCCATGGTTAACATCTAAAGCACGGTGGAAAATTCTACTAAAGAACCGCAAATTTCTTTTGTATGGAAAAAGCAGAAATATGATTTTTTCAAAGTTGGCATTGAAGTAATTGTAGCCAAGAAGGGATCCCTTATCCTTCCTCATGCTCAGTAATTAACAGAAGCACTTGTCCATTACTTTTTAATGCTCAATTAAAATCATATTCTGCTTTTGCACTGCTCCTTGGAGCATTTTTCACTAGTATTTTAGATGTATCATTAGCCATTTAATTACCTAATTCTGCGTGGAATTTACTTTATATCATTGCTTAAAAAAATGTTTGGTACGAAACTTGCTTAACTTGGTTTAAATTAAGTCATATTTTACGGAAGTTAAAGCCGAACGATACTTGATCATAGGGGATACTTGAGCCACCCTTATAATTTCTACAGTTTATTATTTTTACCACGCTTTTATTAATTTCACCTGTATGTTTGTGAGTTTGTAATTCTCCTTATTTTATGTATGTTCACCGATTACTCCGAAACCATGCAACCGATTAACTTGGTTTTCGTGTTAAGTGAAAGACGATGCTCTCGAATTGGTACCACTTCAGTTTCATCGAAATTGGTTCAGTACTTTTTTAGTAATTAGGCAAAAACTAATAAAATTAGTCATTTTTCGCTAATTAAAAGTGTTGAATACGTTCACTGAATGGAGTGTAGACAGCATGGCCGAGCGGTCTAAGGGGCCGGATTGAAGCTCTGTTTTTCGAAAGAGATTCTGGGTTCGAACCCCACTCCTGACATTATTTAGGGAGAACTGGGGTACATTGATACAACTTTTTTTTAAAAAAAATTTTTGGTGTCTAGAAAGCAGAAATTTCAAGTTATTTTTCGATGTGATGTCAGCAAAACCTGTGTAGTTTGTTATAAAAATGTTCAATCGTTGTTTTATATATTATTTTTGCATGTAATGTTAAAAAAATCAAAAAAAGTAATTTGTATCAATGTGCCCCATCCCCGGGGCAGATTGATACACTTTGATACGTCTCGGAAAAATGGAGACAAAATAACACCGATTCATATTTTTCATAGAAAAATGGTTAGCAAACCATTTTATACTATTTATAAAAATTCAAATCACCCACACTTTATTTGTAAGCAATATTAAAGCAATCAAAAATGAAATGTATAATGACCTCATGTTCTGGCTGTTCCTTGTCTGATTGTTGGCTGTGGTAACTTTGTCGTATCTGGTACTTCAACCCTAGCATTATCTTCTTTCTTAGGAAAGATGAAAAATTACCAAGTTTTCTATTTATAAATCGGTTTATAAACAAAAAATAAAGGATAATTATATTTAAAATTCTGTTTTTAATATAATTATCCTGTGCTGTTCTGCAACTTGTTTATCTTACGTAACACTTTTCATGTAGAAAATACTTTTTTCTCTGGAGAACTGATATAAATTTGAGATTTTCCAGGCTGCCGTCCATTTCTTTAATTAGTTCTACCAGCACTATATGTTGGGTAAGTTCGTACGTCTTCTCTTTGCAAAAATACTATAAAATGTTCTAATATAAAGAAATTAAAGCTATTTCACTTCAATAAAAACTAATATTAGAAATTTTTAGCGAAGAATGGTTGGATTAAGGAGTGCATTGTAAAAAAATAATAACAGGTAATGAAAAAATGAACTAGAAAAGGATTCAGGTTGTATCAATGTGCCCCGACAAAGACTGTATCAATGTGCCCCATACAGCCATTTTGAATAAAATGAGTCTCAAATCCAATACTTCATAATTTATCTAACTAAAAAGAATGAGAACTGATAAAGAGTAATTTTACTTGCCAGAGAGAGTATTCTTTTTGATTGAAAATACTGGAACAGTTTTATAATACCATTTCAATTCTACAACTCAAATCTACTTTTGACCTACAAAAACAAATTATCACCCGTCCCATTTCAACAAACTACTGAATCATTCCAAAACTTTCTGTATATAGTTGAGTGCACTAGTATCACCTTTTGGAGCTGTTGTGAAACTTCATTTAATGACCTTGTGTGCTGTACAGGGGGTGTATCAATGTGCCCCATGTATCAATGTCCCCCAGTTCCCCCTACATCTATGTAAAATAAAAATTTCCGTATTACAATTTTTATACTTAACCGGCTTTAGAAAAGGAAGAAAAAGTTATCAATTCGACGCGTATGCATTTTTTTTCTATGTATGTTCACCAATTATTCTGAAACTATCCAACCGATTAATTTAGTTTTTGTATTTATTATAAATATATTTAAAAAAAAACTAAAAATCACACTTTTAAAGTAATCAAACTAAAAATTGAAAAATAAATATAGTTTACAAAAACTAAAAAACACGCTTTTTAAGTATATCAAAATAAAAAGTGAAAAATAATTCGTACTATAAGCTGAAAACGAAAATAGATGAAAAATACTATATTACTATAAAATCATTGTTATTATAGAAATCAATTAATAAGCAATAAATAAAATTATCGTGGAAAAAAAGCGTGGGATGCTTCTTAATAACTGATAGATGGAGCATGGTAGATGGAGCACCCCACGCTTTTTTTCCACGATAATTTTATTTATTGCTTATTAATTGATTTCTATAATAACAATGATTTTATAGTAATATAGTATTTTTCATCTATTTTCGTTTTCAGCTTATAGTACGAATTATTTTTCACTTTTTAGTTTGATATACTTAAAAAGCGTGTTTTTTAGTTTTTTAAACTATATTTATTTCTTTCTAAAACAGGCAACATGGTAACATATTTATAGCTCTGAACATGTAAAAAAGAAATCACATACCTTGATACCATTTTGAAAGTATGGTGATCAATAATTGGTTTTCCCTATCTAAAGTAAATATTTAGGTGCATATATATATTTTTAAATCAAAGTTAGTTTAAAGCTGCAACAATATAGATAGATTTAATAAGTATAAATTAAATTGTATTTTGAATCTAAAATAGTTCAAATAGCTGCCTGCTTTACTTAGTAAAACCCTGATAAACAGAAATGGTGGTAATGGGGATACTTGAGCCACTGAGATTGGGGATACATGAGCCATGGCTTAGCCATCCTCGCTAGAAAATTAGACATATGGGTGAAACAAAAAAGAAAAAAAATACGTCCTTACATTCACTGATAGATTTATTAATTTTATTTCTAGATAAAAGGGAGATATTTTTCTTGAAATAAAATAATGACTTAGAAAAAAATGTTTAAAAATGTATAGTTTTTTAATGAATATATCAAATTTATTTTTTATTTCGACAAACAAAATAGCCTAACTACATAAATGTAGGAAGAGTTTTCAATTTAACTTTTAACTTATTACATTAAAATAACTTTTTAAAAAAGTTTTACAGATCATAATCTCTAATATTTTAATTAGTTAGGTCCAACATATTAACATATTTACTTTTTAACATATTAACATATTATATTAAGATTAAATATTGTTTATTGAAATTCTAACCTTTGTTGTTGATTGAACATGAAATTTGCTCGAAGAATTGCAGATTCAAAATTTAAAAGGCCACCAACTGAGGATGTTGCTACCATCGAAGAAACCCAACTTGAAATGATCCTTCGACCACCAATTATCACCTCAAAAATGTAGTTAGAAAATGTGTTAGTAGTTTTGTTTTCACATTTGGTTTTGAAGGACATCCTAATTTATCATTATGTAAAATATTTGTGCAAGAATAAAGCGAAAAACATTACTTTTGTAGGTATTTTTCCGTGCTGGCTCAAGTATTCCTTCACAATGGCACAAGTACCCCCCTCATGGGGTTACTTGAGCCACGATATAACACAAAAAGTAAAAATTTATTAAACATAGAAAAATAGTTCAAAATTAATTGAACGTTTTTTTCAGTTGAAGAAAAAATATAAAATTTTAATTTTCAATATTTTTTTTTGTTTTAAGAAATTATAAAAAATAAAAATAAAAAGTGATTCAAGTATCCCTATCTTCCCTTACAGGGATCACTGTAACTTGTAGGCATTTTGTAATCTTATTGCAAATTATAAATTTATCGGCAAAAATATAAAACTTGAATATGCCTAAACGCCATAAATTTTGTTTTAGTAAAGGAAAAATACAATCTGTGAACTATTTTCAAAAACGTTGCCGGATAACGTCAGAATTCTTTGTTTAATGTTTGCATATGTGTCATCTAATTGCAAAACCATCCAACTCCTAAAAATTGAAAAATGTGTTTTCTTTTGTTTTTTCAGTTCCAGGTAAACATTTTTATCATCTGGAAACAAAAAACCATCCCAAAGCATGTAAAATCCTTGTGTTATATGTATCTGAAAATCACGGTGTGCTGCAAAACCAGCCAAATCCATCGGTGAGTTTTAAAAACAGCCATGTCCATATCCGCTAACTAACTCTTCTACTCCTCCCCACAATAAACTCTCAGTTTTTGATTACATTAACATTATCGTGCTTTCTCTCGCCAGTGTCTGCTCTTTCTTGGCACATACAAAGTTTCTAATACTTTGGTTTCATGTTTTCTCCAACTATGGAAAAGTTTCTGGAAGAAATGCCTCCTATTTAATCAAGAAAGAGGTAAAGTGATCCTACGACGTGAAAAAGGTAGAAACCCAAAGTTCAAAGATAGCTTACACCTTATCATAACAAGGGAAGAATTAACATATTATGACGCACTGGGACAAAATACTTTTCTAAAATCTCCTCCCACCCACCACTCTTCATATAACTATATATGATTTTTTTCTGATAAATTTGAGAATTTTTTAATATACTTAATTGATTAATAAAATATTCTTCCTTTTAAATTCTTCTTTCCTAGTAAATTTTAGTATTATAAGGATTGTAGATGGGGAATGAGCTGCTTTTCTTACACTTGAAATAAGAGAGAATTTATTATTAGTGTATTGAAAAGTACAAACATTTTTTAATATAATTGTTACAAATTCATTTTTTATTTAACATTTTTTGTTAAAATTTTAAATTGTTCTTATTTGTTTAAATTTAAATGCATTAAAGCTTTTAATTTTGCTTCGCTACTCAACGTTCGCCCCTACTCCCCTAGGACATAGCGAACGTTCAATCCATCTCTGGTGATAACATGATACATATTTGATTGATAACATAATAGCATCATAGTTGGCATGTTTTGATTAATTAATCATCATGGCGGCCATCAAAAAATGTTATTAATATAATAACATACTTATGATGATTCAGCATGTGATAGTAACATGTTTACGTAAGTTTGTGTACAACTTCAGTGATTTGCCAGAACTTTGAAGCTTGTGATTCCTGAATTACGGATTTTTGATACTTTCATAATTTCTGGCATTATTTTTTGCAGGTACTGCCCTACTGGTAATGAAACAAATCCGAATTATGGGCACTATTTGAAAGCTTACCAATGCTTTTTTTGTGAAATAAAATTTAGTTGAATAAAAATTTTTGTGTATTTGCAGTCCCTAAAAACCCAATGTCACATTAAATTTATTTAAAATTAATTTCTGGTTTTCTGCTAAACCGGCCAAGACCAAAATAAGTTGCAAAGATGGGCAAATATAAAACAAAAACTTAAATAACCTCCCCTTTTCATGTGCTATAGCCACCTTATTTGGTGTTTGAAAACATGCTGTCCTATTGACTATAAAGCTAATGAGTCTTGGTTCCTATCTAATTTTGGCCAAGTGTGATAAAAATTCAACTTTTCCCTTTCTTTTCTTTTTTTAAGATTGCCGGGTTTTTTTTGTGTTTGTCGACACTTATGTTTTAGATGTCATAAACAAAGGTGACTTTGTCCTACTTCGCAGATAAATATAAACCATATTAAAGAAAAACGGAATCTTATGCGAGAAAATTTATAAGAAGTATGTAGAGAGCATGTTCATTTGGGAAGATCTAAGCAATACAATATATTCTATTTTTAAATGAAATATTCCATATAGTAAAAAAAAAAAAATCTCTTGTTTCATAAATGTGCTAAATTATAAAGGTATACAACATTTGTACCGAAGTTTAAGAACTAAATTGAATAACTATGAATATTTTCGCAGAAAAAGTATGTTTACAGAAATTTGAACTTTGCAAAAAAGTAAATGTACTGAAATCTCAAGTATGTACTTTTGAAGTATGCTAGCAACTATTAAAAATAATTTGAGAACACTTTAAACATATTGCTATTTAAAATAACAAAAACCCTTATTTTCTTTGCTATGAAAAACAATTTAAATTAGCTATGAAAATATCAAGGATGATGTTAAAAATATCGAAATTGAATGCTATAGAAATGTTTAAATCAAACTCCAACTTATTTATTACGTTTAAAAATAACTTGAATTTCCTCCTACACTCTCAAAAAAACTTCCGTCTTTTTACAGAAAAAGTACTGGCAGCACTGCTGCCAGAAATTGTCTGTAGATTGACGATTATCCGTTTATTTTTTTCTCCGTCAAAAGAGGTAAAATATCCGTCATTTGAAAAAAATTCTTGAAAAGATCAATCCGGCACGGCTGAGGATCGAACTCACGATCCCAGCATTGGCAGACAAACGCGCTACCTCAGCGGCACCGTTGTACGCTCATGAAGTGCTTTAAAGTAGAACCATTCATTTTATATGGGTGTGATTGGTGTTTTTCGTTACAAAGCTTTTAATTTTAAAGTTAATTTGGGAAAGATTTCATCTTTAATGAAACTGCGGCTGGGACTTTTTTTACGTTTAGTATTAATATACTATAAAAATGTAAATTTTAAATATATTACGTAGATTGCTAAAGGAAAAGTATGGGTATTGTATATTTATTCGATAAGATTTTTTTTTAATAATATCAATTTTTTTTCATTTTATTTTTTAAAATATCTTTTAAATGTGTTCACTTAAAGTATATTTTAAATGCGAAATACTATATTTCGCATTTATTATTTAAATTACTTGGTATATTCAACTTTATTCAACTTATCGAATTTTGAATAACAAATTGTGAGAATTTTTGAATGAATAAAGAAAGTAATTGTTATTTATTTTTAAATTCGAAAACATTTTTGTTTTTTTAAAAACTAAACTAGAAATTATAATCTATAGAATATTTTGTTTTTCATTTTAAAAACAAATTCGAATTTATTACTAACAGACCCAATACGCATGCGTGCTAGAAATAAACGGAATATCTTCCTCATTTTTCGACGTTCGGAATGCATTCACAGATCAAATACGTTTTCTGTGAGTACGGAAATTATTTGTGAAAAAATGAGGATAACTTTGTGTATATTGACGAATTTTTCTGACAGTGTACATACAATTATTCCAATTACACTAATTGATGAAACTCATTTAAATTCAAAAAAGCAATTACAGTTTAAGCAACAATTTTCAATGACTTTATTTAAACAAATTGAAACATAATAGATTATTTTCACATTTTTATTGATCGCAATTTAACCTTCAAAACGAACAGTTATTTTAACTATTTGCTGTTTTAAGCCAAACTTTAATCATCAGAGATTTTACTTCCTACTATCAATAATAAAAGAAAGTATTAAAATGAAAATACTTTTTTGCGGATTTAAGCTTTTTAGAAGCAAGAGATCCCGAAAAATATGTTTTAACAAAATGTATTTTGTTGATGTCTCTGCCTATCATGTGTTTGTGTTCTTTTTGTATGATTGAAAAGTGTATGAAATTATCCGGAAGAAGTGATCCAAATGTCATACATATGTTTTTATCTATGATGAGCAGGTCTCAGTTGAAATTGGAGATATTTACCAGAAGGGGAGATTGTGATAACGATCTTTGTAAGAAATTGCAATTTCTTTGTTGTAGCTACGGAAATTGTAAGAAGTTAAGCAAATGGAACCACACTTCAAGATATATACGTTTTCTACTACTGTCATCAGGTCCCATGAAATTGTGGGCAACTTGATGCCGATTTTCATATGATTTTTCCTTTTTTTTAATCTTTGGAAAGGGTAATAAACTATAGATAGAATTTAACTAAGTTTCATACATTCATTCTTGACTATCAAAGTCAAATCCCATTTGAAAATGGGGATATTCTCCCAAAACGTGGGCACTATGATAATGATTTTTGTGCGATTATCTTGATTTTTTCAGTAGAAAAATTTTGCAAAGAATTTTTTAAAATAATTTTTGATGGGATTTTATATTTAAATGTAATGTATTAGGCCTAATTTTCTATAAAATTTTGGAGAAAATCTGCTTGAAAATGGCGCTGTGTTACCAAATATTGTTACTTTTTTGACTTTACAACTAAGTTGAAAAGTGTTTATGGTTTCGGTTTGTCTGGCCGTCTGTCCTCACTCTAACTCTCGTAAATATACTCGGATTCCCCTGAATTTTTTGGACGTTATTGTCGTTTACCCTATTACGAGCCCTATTAAAAATGAAGTTTCTACCATGATTAGTTTATTTACAGGAGCAATTAAAAGCTTTCCATTGCATTACGGCCTATGGAGAAAAATCGTTTTAAATGATTTTTAAAGATGTTACACCTTGACAAGCATATTCAAATTCATATACATCTACGAAGTGCACTAAAATATCTATATTGTAAAGTATGCGGTGAAAAGAATTCTTATTATTCATTTACAGGGCCACACAAAAGAATTCCATTACATAATAAATAAGGGGCGGAATTGTTTGCGATGTATTTTAATTATTTAAGCGATTACATGTGTAATAAAATTGATATACGTTGCTGAGGATTAATATGAGTTATTTCGTGCATAATAGGAAGTGCATAGCATTTACAGAAACACAAAAAAGTTTTCAAATAGTATATTCTATGCGAAGTACTGTATATTATGGATGATGGCTAGTAGATGGATGAAATACATTTTTAATTATGATATGCTTAAGTTTCACTAAATATATGCATATTATATGGAGTGTATAAATGCTAATAGTTACACAGTTTAGATAAGGTACCCTGGGGTAATAACGCCAGGCGGGGTAATAACGCCAAGTGCTTATATTTTGCATAATTATGAAATAATCAGGTAAATGACACCCATGTGCTCTGCGCAGAAGTGTTTTGGGTCATATAAATTGCAAAAAACAGCTTCAGGTTAATTTGTTTCATTTTTAGGACTTATTGTTTTTACAAAGAACTAAAATTAACGCTTGATCTAAAATTTGCGAGATACGTTTTGTGATGTGAAGACGATCTTTTTATCCGGAAATACTTTGTTAATTACATAAATTTGTAGTGCATTTCATGTACTTTTAAAATGTTGTTGAAGATTTTGGATATCTTCTCGAGATAATTTGTAATTTAAAATGTACTGCGCAATAACTATACCGGGGTAATAACGCCAATCCTTGACATTAATACCCCGGTTGATTCCCTACAGTGGCCGAGCTACATCCTAAATACTGATTCAAATAAACACAGTTAAAACTGTGCAATGTTTCTCATATTTCTATTTAAGCGGTCTTTTTTAAGCAAAAAGAAGCTCACGGTCTGATATTCTTTCGCCTCAGCCCCCCCCCCCTCCCACACCACACCTTTATTTTTATTACACTTTCACAAAAAAAAATGAACATTTTCAATAGCTTAGAATGCAATTTGTCAATTTCTAAGTTTGTAGAGTTTGTATTTTTAGAATTGGGCTATCTACATGCAATTATTCCATCTTATTTCATAGTTTTGTTTGCATGGCGTTATTACCCATATAGGTGGGTAATAACGCCAAATAGCATTGGTCAAGAAAAAACTCCATTACATTTTATGAATACATATCTGTTAAATTATTTTATTTTATATAGATAGTCAATGAGTTGCTGTATCAGATCCTATATTTGTTTGAAAAATACAATCTAAAACTAAGCCGTAAAAATTGGTAGAAACTTAACGTGGCGTTATTACCCCAGGGTACCTTATATAGGGTTACATAAAAGATCTCGGTAAGGTTACTAAAAATGAGCTTAATTTAATTAAAGGTAGTTTTTAAATAAGTTATGTATTTTATGTTGAACTTCTAAGATATGTTTGTAGAATATACATAAAAAAGATATACAGAGTCACGCAAAGAATATGATACATGGTCGCCTATGGATGATAATTTCTGGAAATGTGATTTAAGTAGTTTTAAGACTGTTTTAGTTTGAACTAAATTTTTGCTAAATACTGGCATGTAAAAAAAGTACTAGGTAAACTGCAGGGCTGAGAAAAAACATTCAAGTATGATTCCATCTATTAGTATGAATTGCAGAAACGAAATTTCAGCCAGTTAGGCGTTTTCTTGCTGAACTAAATTTCCTCATTCTATAGTCTATATATCAAATGATAGATCAAATACAGGGTTGTTCAACAGCATTGGAATACATATTTGGCTATGGACAGTAATACCTTATTTCTCTGGATAACAAAGTTTTGTTAAAGATTTCAGGAAGTGTTGGAAAGTGTTTCATAATCCATGCTTAACGCATGATTTTTCTTATTTTTTATACTATTTCTTAACTTATAAAATAATTTAGATTTAGAAAAAGTAAGCACTTCTTCCTGTATGCTGTTTTTTGTATATAATATTATAAAATGTATTTTTAACTTCATTTATAGGATTTGCACAAAAGGGACACTATAAATGAAGTGACTATGTTTAATATAAAGGAAAAATATTAAAGTTTTATGTAGAGGTCCTGGAAAAATGGTAATACACCCTACTACTTCCATCACAAACAACAATAAAGGAATATTACAGATATTAATTGCTTAAAATCGTTTATCATGAAAACTTTAAAAATACTTTTAGTGAATGAACACAAACTTTGAATATTTTAAAAGAACCTATAAAATTTAAAGCACTTTTATACAATTCAGTTAGACAAAATAAAATTCAGGTGATTAGTTTACAAGTTATTAATTATTTTATAAAGAGTTAATTTCAAGAATTTTTCAGAAATGGAAATCCAGTACTTTTTTTAAAAGAAAATCATTATAATATTCATAATAATTCTTTAGTAGGGGGAACTGGGGTACATTGATACTTGGGGCACATTGATACACCCCCTGTACAGCACACAGGGTCATTAGAGGAAGTTTCACAACAGCTCCAAAAGGTGATACTAGTGAAATTAACAATATACAGAAAGTTTTGGAATGATTCAATAGTTTGATGAAATGGTATGGGTGATTAATTGTTTTTGTAGGTCAAAAGTAAATTTGAGTTGTACAATTGAAATGGTACGATACAACTGTTCCAGTATTTTCAACCGAAAAGAATACCCTCCCTGGCAAGTAAAGCTAATCTTTATCAGTTCCTCATTCTTTATTGTTAGATAAATTATAATGTGTTGGATTTCCGACTCATTTTATTTAAAATGGCTGCATGGGGCACAATGATACAGTCTTTGTCGAGGCACATTGATACAACCTAAATCCTTTTCCAGTTCATTTTTTCATTACCTTTTATTTTTATTTTTACCATACACTCCTTAATTCAACCATTTTTCGTCAAAAATTTCTACTATTAGTTTTTATTGAAGTGAAATAGCTCTAATTTCTTTATATTAGAACATTTTATAGTATTTTTGCAAACAGAAGACTTACAAACTTATACAGTGTCTAGTGTTAATAGAATTAACAAAAAAAATGGACTGCAGCCTGGCAAATCTCAAATTTATATCGATTCTCCAGAGAAAAAAAGTATTTTCGACATGAGAAATGTTAAGTAAGAGAAACAAGCTGCAGAACAGTACATGATAATTATATTATAAATATAATTTTTAATATAATTATCCTTTATTTTCTGTTTGTAAATCGATTTATAAACAGAAAACCTGGTAATTCTTTCACCTTTCCTAAGAAAGAAGAGAATGCTGGGGTTGAAGTGCCAGATATGACAAAGTTACAACAGCCAACACACCGACAAGGAACAGCCAGAACATCAGGTCATTATACATTTCATTTTGTTTGCTATAATATCGCTTACAAATAAATTGTGTGCGATTTTAATGTCTATAAATATATATAAAATGGTTTGCTAACTGTTTTTCTGTGAAAAATATGCATTGGTGTTATTTTGTCTCCATTTTTCCCAGATGTTTCAAAGTGTATCAATCTGCCCCGGGGATAGGGCACTTTGATACAAATTACTTTTTTTGATTTTTTTAAAATTACATGCAAAAATAATATATAAAACAACGATTGTACATTTTTGTAACACACTACACAGGTTTTGTTGACATCACATAGAAAAATAACTTGAAATTTCTGCTTTCTAGACACCAAAAATAATTTTGAAAAAAGCTGTATCAATGTCCCCCAGTTCCCCCTACTATAAAAATACCTTTCATGGCGAGTGCAGCAAAATTACTTTACAAATTTTTCCGCACACGTGACGGAGAAAAAAAATGCTTCTTATATTTAAACCTTTCATCACTGCAGCGTGTTATAAAAAGATAATATTTAGTGGTAAAATTCTATTAAATTATGACTAAATTAAATCTATAATTTTCAATTTTTTCATCATACAAAACCAACTCAGAAAATAAAAATTTTTAATAATTGTTCAATGGTAATTCTATATTTTTTCTATTTGTCCCATTTTTCATTTTGTAGTTCAGGACACTCATAAAAGTTTCAGAATTAAAAAAGAAAAAAATCTGCGGTTATTTTTTTCAAATTTTACATGTTATACACTAAACTCTCATTAATACGTCTCTGGTTACAAAAGATAATTTCATTTTCTATTTAAAAACATGTTAACAACAGCACTTAATGGATGTTACTCGTTTCACAATACAGGGCATTATCTAAATGTATTTGTTTCGCGAGTACTTTTTAAAAAGCAATTTTGATGTCAAACCTTCTATTGAGAGATCAAGAAATTGTTAGGGAATGTGGTGAAATTGTAAAGATTTATACCTGAACGGACAAAATGCCTCATTGTGCGTCTACCGCAAAAACCATGGACTAAGCCAAGGCCCGTGTACTGCAAAAGCTGTACGAGACTTGATGAGCAAATTTGAAGAAACTTGTTGAATATACAATCGATCTCAACCTGGATGATTTTTCGTTTCTTTCGAGGATGTTGAAAAGTCCATCAGACGATAACAGAAATTTCTCTTCCAAATGCACCTGGTGTTTAACACGTTCTGCATTTGCCGAATTCTACGTTGTAAGATTCTGTGCTCTGTTCTACACTTGTTTTCGTATTGTCTTTAACATGTCCCGCTGTGACATACAGATGATAAACAACGATGGTTAAATTTTGCGAATTGATTCCTCCTCCGGTATGATGAATATGGCATCTGGCCTTTATGCATTCTGTAAACAAGACCTATTTCGCATGGACTGGTAATATTAATTCAAAGACCACACTGTAAAACATTTGTGGTAACGTTACTCCATAAAATTGGTGACAGCTACGATTTACACTTCATTGAGTAATTTTTCACTTACATAATGGTGTAATAAAAACATGCATTACTGGTGTAACATTGCAATGTTACACCGATTATATCGGTTAAAATACTCCACCAAATTGGAGGCAGCAAGGCTGCCACCAGTTTTATGGAGTAACGTTACACAAATGTTTTACAGTGCAGCCTACACTGGTCAGACAAAAACCCCATGATGCCGTTGAACTTCCATTCCATGAAGAAACAGTTACTGTGTGGTATATCAAGCAACTCATCGCCGGCCTTTACTTTTTTGAAAAAATTACTGCGGTTGTCTAGAAACATGCACAGTAACGAATGAGGACTATCTGGAAATATTTATTAATTATACAGGGTGATTCATAAAAAATGGGCAGAACTTTAAGGGGTTATAGTACACTTAAAGACAAATAATATTAAATAGGAGACTAAGGGTCCCAGACGTATTCCCAAGGAGATAGGGGGCATTAAAGTATAGGGTCCGAAATTTCAAATGATTATAAAAAATGGAAAAATTGGTCGATTCGTTTGCGGTTTTTGCAAAAAATTTTCTTTATGCCAGTATTTTCTTGAAATAAAATTTTAAAGTTCAATTTCAAAAATTTCCGATAGAGGGCGCTTTAGACTTTGGAGTAACGAACAACTATTTTATACCGTTATTTTTTGTGTCTCATTAAATGCTTTCTAAAGCTTAGACTTAAATTTTCAGCTCAAAATCTGAATCGCTGAGCGTGGTTCAGTAGCGAGGGGAGGGGGTTCAAATTTCAACTTCTGAACATAGTTCAGTTTGCACTACATAACCATGCCCAACGATTCTGTGCTGTGATACGAGGCAAAAATACAACTTTCGTCAAGGGCTGCTTAGTCGGAATTCACTCATAAAGGCACTGGCACAGTTGGAAACGTCGCTCATGCAAACGTTAAAGCTCCATTCCTGACGCTAGTCACCGGGTGAAGAAGGAGACAGAAAGTATGCAAATGTCAAATGGGGAAGAAGAAGAACACGTATGCAAAATTTCGACACGATTCAGGCATAAAAACCACTGAACGGTGAGTCAAGTGTAAGTCGCTGTAGTAATGAATCGGAAGATGGTGCCCTTCACGAATAAGGAAAAGGCTGAGATACATTTAATTTACGGAGCGGCAGATGGAAATGGTGCAGAGGCACAACGAATGTACGGAGAGCGATTTCCCAACAGGCGGTTGTCTAACCGCAAAACTTTCGAGCGCTTGCACAGACAGTTGTGTGAGACGGGATCATTTCTCGCTTCCCGGTCGAATGCAGGTCGTGCAAAAAAGGACGAATCAGTAGTTGTTGCAGAAGCCATTCTGGATGTAGTAGCGGCGCAGCCAAGTACAAGTACACGAACAGTGGCTAGGCAGGTGGATACCTCACAGTCCATGACTTGGAGGGTACTGAAGGATGAACATTTGCTCCCGTTTCATGTGCAACGAGTCCAGAAACTGTCTCCAGGGGATTATCCAAATCGTATTGAATTCGCCCGCTGGTTTCTGCAGCAGAACGCGCTAAATACACATTTTGGACGAACTGTGCTTTTCACCGATGAATGTACCTTCACACGTGAAGGTACATTTAACACACACAATGCACATGTATGGGCGAATGTCAATCCACATGCTACGTATCCACATGCTCATCAGAGACGCTTTTCCATCAATGTTTGGGCAGGAATCCTCGGAGACCACCTAATCGGACCATACCTTCTTCCTGAACGCCTCAACGGTAAAACATACCTCACATTTCTGCAACATGTGCTGCCAGACCTGTTAAACGTTGTTCCTCCACGCATCCGGCGGGTCATGTGGTTCCAGCACGATGGAGCGCCAGCCCATTACGTACGAGACGTCCGCAACTATCTGGACATCACATTTCCGAACAGATGGATTGGTCGAGGTGGTCCTGTTGCTTGGCCTGCTCGCTCGCCAGATCTTTCACCCCTCGATTTCTTTTTTTGGGGACAATTGAAGGCTCTTATGTATGAGACACCCATTGAATCCCCCGAGGAACTGGTCGTCAGACTTTCCGCCGCTGTAGGGGAAGTGCTCGAAAAGCCTGATGTTTTCGCGAATGTTCGCCGTTCCATTCTTCGCCGTTGTTCTGCGTGCATAACCTCTGGTGGTCACAATTTTGAACATTTATTGTAATTACATGTTAATAAATATGCTTTGGTAACATAATCCTAATTTGTGTCTTTTTACATCGTATCACAGCACACAATGTGTGGACATGGTAAACTGAACTGTGCTCAGGAGTAAAAATTTCAAACCTTTCTCCCCAGAAACTTAACCACGTCTAACGATTCAGATTTTGGGCTGAAAATTTAAGTCTAAGCTTTAGAAAGCATTTAATGAGACACAAAAAATAACGGTATAAAATAGTTGTTCGTTACTCCAAAGTCTAAAGCGCCCTCTATCGGAATTTTTTGAAAATTTTCTTTAAAATTTATTTTCAAGAAAATACTGACATAAAGAATAATTTTAGCAAAACGCGGCAGTAGTTAGAGCCTAATCTACGACACAAAGATCGGGAATAACTGATTTTTGTTCTGGGGGGAGAAGGGTTTCAAATTTCAAATTTCAGTTTACGCTACTTAACTACTCGTTAGGACTCAGATTTTTAGATCAAAATTTAAGTTTAAGTCTAAGCTTTCGAAATCATTTAAAGAAATACAAAAAATAACGTTAAAAAATAGTTGTTTGTTACTCCAAAGTCTAAAGCGCCCCCTATCGGCATTTTTTGAAATTGAACTTTAAAATTTTATTTCAAGAAAATACTGGCATAAAGAAAATTTTTTGCAAAAACTGCAAACGAATCGACCAATTTTTCCATTTTTTATAATCATTTGAAATTTCGGACCCTAAACTTTAATGCCCCCTATCTCCTTGGGAATACGTCTGGGACCCTTAGTCTCCTATTTAATATTATTTGTCTTTAAGTGTACTATAACCCCTTAAAGTTCTGCCCATCTTTTATGAATCACCCTGTATAATTCAGCATTTGCAATTGCGAAAAAATCTATTTGACATCGTGTGGTTATAAGATGGTTCTCCTCCACGGGCATCCAAGTGGCATCCAAGTTCTTTCAAGCTCACTCCAATGGATTTCTGACTGTTGGGATACCTGAAATCCAAAGTATATGCATTTAATTAGGGAATTACATCTGATTCGAAAGGTCAAAAATCAATTGAAATATCAAATTTGAAAGGTCACATGTCAGGTTCAATAGATTCCCTTTGCCATTGTACGAGCTCAAGTGAAATCTACCTCTGCCGTGACAAAGTGCTATCTTGTTTGAATTTAGTCAGGTGGAAAATTTGTGAAACAAGATAATACACTTTCTCTTGCTTCTCTGTTCTTATTCGTTGTTTTCATTTTTCTTCTTAGTCTGTCTAATGACGGCGACTTTCGTGATACAGGTACCGTTCCAATGCTATTTATAGATTTTTACTATGGAGATCATATTTAAAAAAAAGTAGATGTTGAAATTTGAATTTTTCGAAATTTTGTAACTTTAACCGTAAATGTTAGAGTTTACCTTTTGTTTTTCATATGATTTTTGAGTGCATGCCTCAAAATATTTTAAACCAAAATTTCACTCTTTTTCTGCGAAAGATATGATGTCCAGAGTCCTGTGTATTGGGATGGAGTTTTTATAAACACCGTCTATATGGATTTTATTATGTTTGAAATAATTAACATGATTTACATTCACTGTAAACGATTTCCCCTCCATAGGATATTATGTAATACATTTCCTTTATGTGACGTGTAAATCAACGGCAAATATTATGCACTATCTTTATAAACGTTCATTGTTATTGTTAAATGTAAAACTGAATTCTTAAAGTGAGTTTAAATTACGCTAGAAATCGAGAGTGACAATACAGCCTATATATTAATTTTTATTAAATAAAACAATTATGTTCTTTTTTATAGACAAGATAATTTTATAAGTTTGTAAACTTAACGAAAACATTTTAATTGTTAAATAGTGTACTGTTTCAAATTTGTCTATTTTTATTTGAACTTTGAATCGCAATCTAATCTCGCAGAATTTAATAAACAAATTGATATATTTATTCGATTTAAGCAGGAAAAAGGATCAATATAATAACAGTTTTTACAAGTGTCGTTAATTTTCGTAAACAATTTTCCACCCTATAATTTAGTAATTAGCTGAGTAAACTGATATTAAAATAAGAAATATTCTGCTATCATTATGGATGTAATCTCATTTTTGAACTATGAAAATAACAATCTATGTAATAAAGGAATTAAGCTCAAAGTAGAAAAGTAAAGAAAACATAAATTTGAGATAATGCTTGTAGGGAACTGTGAAATAAATATCTTTTAATGCTCTAAATATTTCCACTATATCGTTAGAAGATCGTTCAAAGAACAAGTGGGTAAGTGCGATCGCAGATCATACTGAAGGTTTCGTTTCATATCTCTTTTAAAACACTCTATCCTTAAATTAATAAATCAAATTTATTAAATCATAAATATTAAATGTTTACATAAATAACAGCACCATTACATTTGATTTTAAAATAATTAGAAAAATGTTTTTAAATCAAATTAAAAATATCAAAGAAAAATCATTTAAATAAAATGAAAAAATACGAATATTTTTTAATTCTGCATTTTCAAAAATTTAGCACAGATATGAATAAAATATAAAGTTTTTTAAAGTAAAAAAATGTTTTAAACATATTTAAAACGCTCAAATAATTCAGAAGGAATCAATATTAATTCTTTGACTTTCCAAAAACATACTAGATGGCGCCAAAAAATTTTAACGTTTATTAAAATTCGAAAAAAAATCCTTTAAATTCCTGAATTATTCATATAATAATAACTTGAAAAAAGTTCATCATTTTATTATTTCAAAAAATTGTTACTAGATGACAAAAGCAAAAAAGATTTCAGCTGTATTAAAACATACCGCTCGACACAAAAAATATAAAATAAATAAAATAAGCTTTTAAATTGTCCCTAAAAGGAATTTTCTTTTAAGTAAATCCATTTGGAAAAAATGTAGTAATAATCAAAGCTTTTAAATTCCGCTTGACAGAATCGAACCTACAGTCTTCCGCGCGGAAGACGAATGCTTTACCACTGGACAATTGACACTTTAAAAAATTTTGCTCAAATTAAGATTATGTTTTAAAATCGAAAAAAGATTATTAATTTAATTCAAAATAAGATAAGACTTTTTTAACTTCATGATTTTGAGTATGGCAGGAGGTTATTGAGCTTTATGCAAAAACAGATTTAATCATGTAACCTGTAACTTAAATACTTTCCAAGTACGAGCGCAGTGACGAAAACACAATGAAGCGAGACTATAAGAATTTTGTGAGATGAATGAAACTTTAAAAAAAGAATATCCAGTCATGGTTTTCGTATTTAATAAGTAAAATATCAAAGTATTTTTGACAATGTTTAATAAACGAACAGTTAGTCGGAAGCAGCACACCACAAGAATTATTAATTTTCGTAATAGTCGAATTTTATTGTTAAACAATTTCCATCAACTGCTGAAATATGCAATATTGATGATAAAAATTATAGAAACAGCTAGAAGTAAAATAATTACCGTTATTAGATACATTGTAAAATAGGAGTATTATTACATTTGATTTGGGTTTGTAAAATAACGCATCAAGTTTATATATAGGGGAGAGTGGGGATACTTGAGCATAGGGGATACTTGAGCCACCCCTATTATCTCTACAGTTAATTAATTTTTCTTTCTAAAACTGCCAATATGATAACTTATTTATAGTTCTGAACATGTAAAAAAGAAATCACACATCTTGGTACCATTTTGAAAGTATAATGATTAATAGTTGTCTTTTCCCTATTTGAAGTAAATATTTGGGTGCATGGTTTTTTTGTTTTTTTTGTAATCAAAGTTTTGTTTAAAGTTGCAACTATATACATACATTCAATAAGCATAATTTCAATTGTATTTTGAGTCTAAAATAGTTCTAATTGACGCATGCTTTATTTAGTAAAACTCTGGGAAACAAAAATAGTGATAGTGGGGATACTTGAGCCAATGAGAGTGGGGATACTTGAGCCATGTCTTAACCATCCCCACTAGAAATTAAACATGGGAGAAACAAACAAAAAATAAAATTACATCCTTATATTCACTAATAGATATTTTTCTGGAGAAAAGGGAGAATAATTTTTCATTTTATTTTTTTTTCTTAAAAAAATAACGACCTAAAAATGTTTAAAAATGTATATTTTTTAAATGAAAATGTCTATTTTATTTTTCGTTTTGACTAACAAAATAGCCTGTCTAGATAAATGTAAACATAGTTTTCAATTTAACTTTCATTAAATGAAAATAACTTTTTAAAACGGTTTTACAGGCTATAATCTCTAATACTTTAATTAATTAGGTCCAACATATTAAAATATTTATTTTTTAATATAACATATTAAGATTAGTATTTTATATTTAAATCGTAACCTCTATTGCTGTAACTTTTTTTTTAACTAAGAAAATTGTAGAAAAATTGGTAAAAAGAGCTCACAAAAACAAGAAAACCAACAAAAATCCCAGTTCAAACTTACATACATGGAGCCAAAGAGGAAGACAAAATCTTTTCCTGTGAAATCAAAAAAGTGTTTGAAATAGTAGAATGATACATCTGGCTTAAATTCCGACAGCTACTAAACTAAAAGCATGAGTTCGACAATATCATTAGAGGAAAATTCTGTCAATGATGGGGATGATGTGAAAGAAAACCTTCTATTGATGGTTGGTTACTAATAAAATATGCCAGAAAGAAAACTGTAAAAATATTTGTTGGATAAGTGCTTAATATTTTGAAAATGAAATTTGCCCGAAGAATTGCAGATTCCAAATTTAAATGGCTCTGAACTGAGGATGTCTCTACCGTCGTTATAACTCAAGTTCAAATTATCCTTCGACAACCAGTTTTAACGACAAAAAATGATCGTATTACTAGCTTTGTTTTCTCAATTGGTTTTGAAAGACTTTACGTTTCATAATTTATCATTCTGTAAAATGTTTGTGCAAAAATAAAGCGAAAAAAATTACTTTTGTAGGTATTTTTCCGTAGTGGCTCAAGTATCCCTTCACTATGGCTCAAGTATCCCCGCCATGGGGATACTTGAGCCATGATGTAAAACAAAAAATAAACATTTATTATACATAGAAAAATAGTTCAAAATTTATTGAAAGTGGTTTTTAGTTGAAGGAAAAATATAAAATTTTCAATTTCAATATTTTATTTTATTCTAAAAAAATATAAAAAATTAAAAAAAAATTAAAATTAAAAAAATGGCTCAAGTATCCCCATCTTCCCCTACACTTTTTCTGGTGGTTCCTTCATTTAATATATTTTTAAGTGATTTAATATATAAAAAATTGTGTAATTCTACACCTTTAAAGAAGTTTGGAAACTTTACACGAAATAAGCGTGAAAATTGGATACAATAGACAAGATATTAATCCTTTAAGACACGGACGGTTTTGACATACATGAAAACAGGGACTTCATACTTTACGTTCCATTGGATTTTAAAGCCTGCATAAGGATTTCAATGTCCTGATTTAAGAACGGTAGGTAGCATGGACTGAAGAAATCCTCGTTTTTGTTTGCCAATCAAATTTTATTGGTTCTAGGATAAGGATACTAAAAGAAATTACATTTGTACAGGGTTCTTCATCAATTTAAATCAGAAGTCTCCGGATTGCGCCCGCAGCATACAGCATCCTTTACAGTTGACCCCTGTTTCATTCCCTCATAGTCGCACAGTACATCGAGGTTCTCTAATCGGGGGAAGAATTGCCAGCGTCCATCACTGTCTGCAACTTCTTCCGCTCTCTTCTCTACAGAAATTTTTAGAGAATACCTTCTCTCAGAACATTTCAACACCGTCTGACCCCTCTCTCCGTCATCCGCATCCTTTTCTCCCCTCGAAGCGCAGGAGAGGCGCGTCCATCTTCTACAAACCTCACCTCCGGCGTTCTCAATAGTAGCATGGTTTCACCCCTGGTCACAGTGTGTTGCCAGTGACTGACCGGATAACGGCTGAAACTTTTATTCTTTGACTTCACTCAGGTGCTAAAATTATTCATCAGGGCTGTACCGTAGCGTACCACTAACGTCAGGAAAAAAGATGCCTACAGACATTTGGCGCCTTGCTACTGAACTCTATTGTAGCTTACCGTGGGAAAATTGTCCGCTGAAATAGTCTGACTTAGCACAGCACTAAATTAAAAGTTTACTGATTAAGGCTAATTATCCTAAAACTTTACACCTGGCTAGCAACTTTTAATGATATATTTGTGTAAAGCAATGTCCGATATTAGTAGTATAAAAACAATGCACTTCAAATTTTTATAAAAGGAATAATTTATTAGAATTAATGACATAATTACTATGTGATTCGCGAATAGTTTGCATTGTGTGACTCCATGTTAGGTTTATAAAAAACCTATTCGAAAAAACGCGGTTTTGCAACTATGATTTTTTTTGTGTGTGTGTGTGTGCTTAGCACAATACTGAGTTTAAACGTAAACAGAGGCATTGTATTAGGTACACTGTAAAAAGAAAAGATTATTACTACGCTGAATTTGTGTTTACGAAATACCAAATGGTGTTTGAGTATGCACTACTTCTATTCCCAGTATCAAATTAAGTTCATCATAAACAAATTAGGATAAATTTAAAAAATGGTTCTGAAGAATAGCAATGCTTAATACTATTTACATTTCATATCTCTTAGAGCTTTCATGGTATAGCCATTTATACTTTTTTGTATATACAACTTACGTTGCATTGTTTTTTGTAAAGTCTTATTAATTATTTAACAGCAGTTATTTATATAATAGCACAATTACTAATTAATAACTTTATTGCACGGAACAAAGTACCCCAATGCCGGGATGACTTTGAGCCGCTTTTTAAATTACATATAATTTAAAATATATTCTTTAGAAATACTAACAAGGGGTCCACCAAATATGGTACGCACAGATTTTGATGATTTCGAAGTATGTTGTAGGGGTCATTCCACTAATCATACTGGTGAAAATGTTTCTTCAAATGAACCTTGGTTTTTAAGAAATTGGGGGGGGGGGGGGTCAAAGTTCAGCGATATTTCAAATACTTATTAGTACAAGCTTCGCATGTGAATCCGTGGCGCCGTGGTAGCGCGCGAATTTGCGAGTCGAAAGGTTGCGGGTTCACACCCGTCCTCGGCCTTTTTTTTTTGTATTTTTACTACTAAATTGATACAGCTTTTGATATTTTCTTAATAAATTACATTTACATTTTTTAATTTTTTCATGAAAATTTATTTTTTTCTGCAATTTTTAAACTAATAGTTCTATTGACAAAACTGCAAAACTAATTTAAGCCGAGAACTTTTTTTTATTAATTATTATTTGCGTTTTTTATTATAAGCACAATCCTGAAATAATAATTTTTCGTTTTCCTGTCGCTTTTTTATTTTATAGCATTTTAAACGAAAACTTGCTCTTTTTTTGTAAAAATAATACATAATAATTTTCGGGTGCAATTTTTTAAACGTTTTTAGGAATAGATTATTCATTTAATGCGTATCTTCGAAAGAATAATGAAATATTAATGCAGTAATGTTAAAATGCAACTTGTTACCAGCTATCCAAATTTTCGATTTTTCAATTTCCTGTAAATACATTTATCTCCAAAGTTCAACCTCAACATAAGTTATCGTTTGCACAAATAAGAAATGAGAGATTACATCTATTTTTATTACAAATCAATAACTCTTTGATTCAACTGAAGTGCAAAAATCGTTTGTTAATGAGATAAAATTTTCAATACATATAAAAAAACTTTTTTAATCGTCTGCTTTCCTTAAGATTTCTTTTTATTAGCGCATTCCAACAAAGTTGAAAAGTGCTTATGAATTCGGTTTGTCTGTCCGACTGGCCGGATGGCCGTCTGTCCGCGCCCTAACTCTCGTAAATATACTCGGATTGCCATGAAATTTTTGGACGTTATTTAGGTTTACCCTAGCACGAATCCTATTGAATATGGAGTTTCTACCATGCTTAGTTTATTTACAGGGACACTCAAAATTTTTCATTACATTACGGCCTATGGCGAAAAATCTTTTTAAGTGAATTTAAAGCTGTTAAAACTTTCGAAAAGCATAAAATATGCTTATGTATTCTTTGAAGAGTGCTTATGCTTTCGGTTTGTCTGTCAGTCTGTCTGTTCTCTAACTCCTGTAAATACTCTCGAATTACCCTGAAATTTTTGTACGTTATTGACTTTTACTCTAGCACGAACCCTATTGAAAATGAAGTTTCTACCATGATTAGTTTATTTAAAGGGAGAGTCAAAAGTTTTTCATTATATTACGGCCTATGGGGAAAAATCGTTTAATAGCATTTTATAGATGTTACGCCCTGTCAAACGTATTAAAATTTATATGCATTTAAGAGGTGCACTAAAATATGCATTCTATAAAGTATGCGGTGAAAATATAGCTAATATTCATTTACAGGGTCACACAAAAGAATTCCATTGGATAATGGTAAAGACGGAATATTGTGCGACACGTTTTAAATATACTAAACTGTTTCATGTATAATAAAATCATGTATGTCACTGATGCTTAATATAAATTATACGATACTGTCTTGCATAATATGAAGTACATTGCATTTACAGGGACACACAAAATATTTCAAATAATATATTCTTTCCGACGTACTGTATATATTTCCGATGATGGCTGATGGGTGGATGTAATGCATTTTAATTATTATATACGCGTTTAAGTTTTACTAAATCTTTGTACATTATATGGTGTGTATAAATGTTATAGTTGATATACAGGGCTACCTAAAAGAGCTTTCCAACGTTACTGAGTATGAGCGTAAATTACACAAAGGTCTTTCTGAAATAAGATATGCATTTTTACGCTAAACTGCATTCAATTTACAAAGAAATGCTTGCAGAATATAGATAAAATGATATACAGGGTCACGCAAAGAATGGGTTACATGGACGCCTATGAATGATAATTTATAACAATGTGATTTCAGTTTTTTAAGAGTGTTTCGGTTTAAAATAAATATTAGCTTCTTACTGACGTGTAATAAATGTATAAAGTAAACTACAGGGCGGAACAACAGTTTTCAAGTATGTTTTAATTTATTAGCACAAATTGCTGAAAAAGAAATTTTAAGCTTTTTTGCTTGCTAAACTAAATTTTCCCATCAATAGTATGTATATTAACAGATAGATCAAATACAGGGCTGTTCAAAAACATTAGAATACATATTTGGCTATATACCCTTATTTCCCTAATTAACGAAGTTTTGTTAAAGATTTCATGAAGTGTTGGAAAGTGCTTCATTTGCACTTGTACAAATAATGATTAAACATTTTTTTTAAAAATATATTTTTAAACATATTTATCACGAATTAAGTAGGGTAAGATCCCCAGTAAGTGGCACTTTAAGAATTTTTCTTTAAACTTACTTTAATTTTCATTACCAAGAAATAAAATATTTAATTGCACATATTTTTAAATCAAAGAATGCATATCTGTGCATCTATTTTGCCACCTAAAATCAAAAATTTTCGAAAAAGTATTTTTAAAAAAATACATTTATAAAAAGTAGCTGTAATCACCAGTAATTGGCACCTAGAGCACCAATGTATGACGCCTTGTGATCCAGTAATTGGCACATGTTTGTATAAAAAAAAACTTCATATTTTGCATTGGGTTTAATCGCTTTAAATGATTTTACTATAGATGAAGATGCTATATTTCAGATTTTTGAGAGAAAAAAATCAGCATATTAGTCTGAAATGTGAACATTTTTAAACAATACAATATATTTATATTAATACCCAGTAATTGTCATGCTGTCCCCAGTGATTGACATACAAAGCTTTAATGGATTCCATTTACTGATAATATTTCATATTTTCAAATAAAAACAACTGATAAATAAATTTAATCTAAAACTTTAAAAGTACTGCCAAAATAAGTGGTTTAATCTCAAATCTTGCGATTTCCTAGTAATTGGAATAAGTGCCAATTACTTGGAACTAGCAAAATTGAAGCACCATTAATTGGCATCTACCATTAATTCAGAAATCCAAATATTTGTGTCAAAAATACTTTTATACAATTAAAGTAACCCTTTTCATTTAAACAAAACTGTTATTGAATAAAATTTAAAATGTGTTATAAATCAGATAATAATGAATTGAAAAGCATGCCTTTCTTAAGCCAGAAAAGAAGCATTTGCAACAAAAATGGCTAATTTGAGCAAACCATAATTGGTTCTCTTTCCTAGGCATTATTGTCATCTAGTAACATAAATCAAAGTTATAATCTTTAAAGTAAATGAGCATATAACTGGTATATGGTCTTACATTTTTAAAAGACTGGATATAAATCTTATTTTGGACATGTTTTTAGGATATGCCAATCATTGGTACATGCCAAGTACTGGGGATGTTACCCTATTTAAGTAATATAAATTATGTAAGTTTGTGGAATTTTAAAAAATGCGGTTTCAGACATATATTGGATTTGCGTTTAGATTAAAAATTTTGGTAAAAAAATACTTATTTTCTCTAAAAATTCTTAAACGTAAAATTAAGTTTTTAAGGGGAAAGTTTACATCAAAATTGATCAAAGAATCGATTTTTGTTTTTAAACATAAAATGAAAGCTTGTTTAATTGTGAATATTTTAATACCTCATTTTTACCCATACGGCAATTACATTTTGAGAAATTGTCATTTTTGTTAATACACCCGACATAATTTCTCACACAAATGATAACTTTAAAATTTTTCTCCTCTATGTTAATATTTTCTTCCCTTTCATGTTTTAAAAATGCTAAGGCTTTTTTTGTACTTGATATAGAGATTTAAAATGTTTTGTACAATTTCTTTGATATATATCTGTTAAATATGCGCATGAAATTAATCTTAACGTTATTATTATTATTATTATTATTATTATTAAAAGTATGTATGAAGATGTGTTAGATTTCACCACTTTACACTAGATATATCAGTAAAAAAAATATATTAAATGCAGTATTAAATTATCTAAAAATCCTTGCACAATATTGTGTAATACACATTTGAAAAGAAAACAGTGACTGATTAATCTAAAAATATTAATATTTAAAGTAGTGGAGATTTTAAAATATTCAAATTTTCTTATACTTTTTCAAAATTTTAATTAAATACGAATTTTTATTTATTTATTTGTTGCAAAATGTACTTTTATTTCAACCCTGAAGTGCAGTCAGTTCACCATATTTTTAAAAAATAATAAAAAAATGTTGACAAAGTAAACTGCCCTCTTCAGAAAATATCAAAAGGTTCAAAGCTGTAGAATTTTCAATGCTGCTTATAATTTGCGAAGTGTAAAAAATATAAAAATAAGTAAAAAACCGCGGACGGATTTGGACCCGCAACCTTTCGACTCGCAAGCCCGCGCGCTACCACGGCGTCACAGATTCACATTAAAAGCTATACTAATTAAAATATACGCTGATCTTTGACTCCCAATTTCTCAAAAACCAAGACCCATTTGAAGAAACCTTTTCACCAGAATAATTAGTGGTATGACCCCTACAACATACTTTGTAATTATCAAAATCTGTGCACACCATGTTTGGTGGTACCATTGTAAGAATGAATTTTAAAATTCACATTTGATATCTGGAAGCTAAACAAATAATTACAAATTGGTCAAATAAAAAAAAATCAGTTATTTTTGGACAATTAAAGATAACATAAGGCAAAAAAAGCAAAGGTCACCCCGGTTGACGGAATTAATTAAACAGCAAGCATTTTTTTCCCCCTCAAAAAACCAATGGAAGCTACTAGTGGGGAAAGGTTTTATATCATATTTTTCTCATAAATTGTTTTAGTAAATGTATGAAGATTTTATGAGGTAATTTATCAAATAGTAAAGCTAGAATAAAAATATTCTAATTTTTCTTTAAAATATGCAACATTATAATTTATATTTAAAATTTTTAAATTATTAATGTAAACAGCAATTGTAGATATTAATATTTAATAAACAAATATTAATCAAATTTTCTGAGATAGTTTAAAACATTTTTAACGTGCTGTGAAGAAAAAAAAATTACAGCAATAAGCATTTCACTTCAATTTCTGGTCTTTGTTTATTTTATTATTATTATTATTTTTTTTTTTACAAGACACCTTCTTCAACTCGCAACTGAAATTAAATCTACACTATCTCTTTAATTGTAAATTGGTACTGCTAAAAACATTAATCATATCCTTTCCCTTTATTAATACATATCGTCACCTGAGAATAATAAGGTTCCAACTGACATTTTGAAAAAAATTGACTTTTTGGCATAGGAATGCTCTATTTGCATCAATGAATGTATTTCTACGTTAAAATTTTGATATTTATAATTTACATTCGCTTGCGAAAGAGAATAATATAGTTCCATGAGAAATTGTTGAAAACAGTCAGAATAATAAAGTTCTATGGGCAAAGTAATCGCTCACAGCATATAAGATAATATGTTATTATTTTATTTTACAATATATAATGAAAACCAGCAATCATTTACTTCTTGTGTGAAAGAATAAGTTATTTCGAAAATTAAATCGTTTTTCGGCAAAATATAGAGGAGATTTTTAGCAATTAAAAATGCTTTTAAATATGTTTTTTAGGACGTCGATATGTAAAACGAATTGTATTTAATTTTATTAATGGACCTGATCGAAGACAGGGATGAAGGGCTAATCACAGTTCATTTAAATTTAGAAAATCCTGTGGGAAAAATGGATGACAGTTTAGATGAAGAGACAGCTGTAGATATTCTTGATGCTAAAACAATTTTAAAAAATCAGTAAAATTAATGCCTACAAATCCAATTGATGGCAGGACTATGGGTTTTTCGTAAGTTAAAAGTACCTTTATACAGGTGATTCAGCTCGTCGGTGACAAACTTTAAGGATCGATAGAGCACACCTAGACGAACATTTTTGAATAGGGAATGTAGGGTCCCTGACGCGATGGTAAGGCGCTAGGCGCTTTCGAAAATTTGGGTGCCGAAATTCGAAACGTCATAAAAACTAGGGAAATGGTTAGATTTTCTTGCTTGTTGCGTCGAAATGATTCTGTTTGTTTAGACTTTCTTCAGTACCAATTTGATAAGCGTATCTCTTAAAACATGGATAGGGGGCGCTGCAGACTTTGGAGAGCTAGACAACAACTTTAAGCCCGTTATTTTGATAATTTAACACATGCTCGCCAAAGTTTATACTCTAACTTAAAGTTTGAACCCAAAAGTAGAGCCCTGCAAAAAGCGTAAGAGCCGGAATAAAATGTCAAAGTACAGGGTGGTCGAAACTCGAAGGCTCCTAAGAGATAAACAAACAGATTTCTTGACTTATGGCATGCATTTTCATGATTCTGTTTGCTGGGGCTCTCTGAAACTCAGTTGAACGGTACAAAAAGAAACATCGATAGGGGGCGCTTTGGGCAAAAAACATAATTCGTTGACATTTCGGACGCTAACTGGAAACGGGGCGCTACGATCAGTTAGAAACAAAACAAGAGAGTAATTTACTTATCATAAGAAGCTATTAAAACTGCAGTTTTTTTTTTTTTTTTTAACAAACATAGCTGGTTTCAATCATGCACAATGCGCGCAATAAAATTTACATAAGGTGCTTTTTGCTGATTTATGCAAAAGATATCGCACCATATCGATATGCAAAAGATACGTAATGCGTAGACGACAACGCGAGATGACGTAGTTGTATGCGCAGACACGTCTTTTGAACGTGCGGTACCTACTTAAGCTTCGGGTTACTTGTCTGCAGATCGGTAGTAGGATGGAACGGTACACAAACTCTGAATTGGCTGACATGCATTTGGCGTATGGCGCTGCTGGTTGTAATGGACGAGCCGCTCAGCGGTTGTACGCCGAGCGTTACCCCAACAGGCAAATCCCCTGCCATGCCTTCTTCGCTCGAGTACACCAGAGGTTGTCCACAACGGGATCTTTCGACGGAGGCAGGCCTGAACGGGAGCGATCAGTGAGCACCCCCGACAACGAAGAGGCTGTGCTTAACCTGGTTGAGGACAACCCAGGTCTTAGCACGAGAGATATCGCCAGACATGTTGGCATTTCGCAAGCAACTGCGTGGCGCATCTTACGTTCCCGGAATCTGCACCCCTACCACATCCAGCGGGTGCAGTTGCTCAGAGAGCAGGATTTTGGCCCTCGAGTGGAATTCTCAAGATGGTACTTGGCGATGAGATCCAGGGATCCCCGTTTTGTAAACAGCATTTTGTTTACGGACGAGTCCACCTTCAGCCGGGAGGGAATGTGGAACGCCCACAACAGTCATGTGTGGTGTGATGAAAATCCACATGAAACCAGAAGCCGAGCAGCCCAGGAGCGTTTCTCAGTAAATGTGTGGGCCGGCATTCTGGGGGATTGCCTCATTGGCCCTTATTTGTTACCTGAACGGCTGACAGGTGGAAATTACCTGATTTTCCTGGATCAAGTGCTGCCGCAGCTTCTGGAGGAGGCGCACGTACCCGAAGGTTCGCGTCGCCAGATGTGGTTCCAGCACGATGGAGCTCCGGCCCATTACACGAACGACGTGCGTCTCCATCTAAACGCAAGGTATGGCCAGCGGTGGATCGGGCGTGGGGGTCCAGTTCACTGGCCTGCCCGATCACCAGACCTCACCTGCTTGGATTTCTTCCTTTGGGGATACCTGAAGGCCGAGGTATACCATACACCTGTCAGCAGTGCTGAAGAACTTGTGGCGCGCATTGTGGCAGCTGCAGGGCAGATCAGAGATACTCCTGGCATTGTTGGAAACACACACTCCTCAATGCGACGGAGGTGCGAAGCCTGCATCATGGCCCAAGGTCGAAATTTCGAGCATCTTCTGTAGTGTTATTTTTTGTAAATAAATTTCCAGTATCATTGATGTTTTTGGTCTAAATTTATTCAGAAGTGTTGAGCAGAGGTAGAAAATGTGTTTTCATTATTACTAACTGATCGTAGCGCCCCGTTTCCAGTTAGCGTCCGAAATTTCAACGAATTATGTTTTTTGCCCAAAGCGCCCCCTATCGATGTTTCTTTTTGTACCGTTCAACTGAGTTTCAGAGAGCCCCAGCAAACAGAATCATGAAAATGCATGCCATAAGTCAAGAAATCTGTTTGTTTATCTCTTAGGAGCCTTCGAGTTTCGACCACCCTGTACTTTGACATTTTATTCCGGCTCTTACGCTTTTTGCAGGGCTCTACTTTTGGGTTCAAACTTTAAGTTAGAGTATAAACTTTGGCGAGCATGTGTTAAATTATCAAAATAACGGGCTTAAAGTTGTTGTCTAGCTCTCCAAAGTCTGCAGCGCCCCCTATCCATGTTTTAAGAGATACGCTTATCAAATTGGTACTGAAGAAAGTCTAAACAAACAGAATCATTTCGACGCAACAAGCAAGAAAATCTAACCATTTCCCTAGTTTTTATGACGTTTCGAATTTCGGCACCCAAATTTTCGAAAGCGCCTAGCGCCTTACCATCGCGTCAGGGATCCTACATTCCCTATTCAAAAATGTTCGTCTAGGTGTGCTCTATCGATCCTTAAAGTTTGTCACCGACGAGCTGAATCACCCTGTATACATCATACTGGCAATACCTTCTCTCCAGCTGCGAACAAAATACCCGAGGTAAATTTTCAAGCAGAATAATATCAAATGATATCAAGAATAATAAAAAAAAGCTCTTATTGAAAATTTTTACAAGATTGAGTCACACTACAACAAAGCAAGCACTAAAAAAACATACTTAGAATCAGGGTATAACTTACAGAAAATGTATGACTTGTACTTCCAGAAATGCAGAGAATGCAATGTAGAGACAGTGAAACTTTCATGTTAGGCATATATTTAATACGCAGTTCAACATGGAAGTCAATAAACCAAAGAAAGATAGGTGTGACCACTGTGAAGAGTATAAACATGCTGAAACCCAGGGACAAATTAAAAATTACATGCAATTTAAATATGATCTGCCCAAAAAAGAAGTTGAATCCACCAGAACTCTCAGAAATGATGACAGAAATCCCCCTGATATGTCAGTCATTTGCTTTGTATTAGTAAAGTTATGAGCGAAGCGAATCCTCTACTAGGCCACTCAAATGACATTTTGTCGTACACTTTACAAAAAAAACTATACAATATTTTGACTTGAAATTAAACACAAATATAAATTATTGATCTGTAGATTTGCAGAATATTTTTTTTTCTGCAGAAATATTTTTCAAAAAATTATTACTTTAATTAATTTATTTTACATGTTTTTCCATTACGAACGCATTTTTTCAAATAAAAACTGGAATCAGAAGAAAAACTTAAATCATGGGGTCAGTAATTATAGCTAGAATCATCATTAAATAAATAAACAAATAAAATATATTTTCATTATTCTGACAAAATATTTCAAAAACTGCTTTCAGATTTTCAAATTATGCTCATTCCTTTTAACTATGTATAGTTTCATGATTTATTTTATAAAATTTATAAAATACTCTTTTTTAGAAAAATTATAGCATATTTTTAATGAATTAAAATTTGTGAAAGTTTTCTTATTAACATTCAATTATAAAAGTATTTTTCTGTGTTAAAAATTCAAATACACAATTTATTCTTATTTTGTGAAATCATTTAAGCAGACGATATTTATGAATTTTAAAAGAATTACATTATGTTTTTGAGAAATGGCAATAAAAGAATTGTAAACAAACTAAATTAATTAATATTTTGTATAATTCTACTTCGAAAATATTTTTATTTATACCAGTCTTATATCATAATTAAACAATCTGAGGAAATTCTTAGTAATTTGTTGAAATACATTTTAAAATTAAAATGCGCTGAAACATAAATTTACATTTTTGCTTAATAAAGATTAAAAAGTAATTTTAAAAATATATTATTACTTTCAAATATTTATCTTATAGCATAATACTTCGCGAATCCAAACAAAGCATGGCTTTTGCTGGTATATGTCCAAAAATTGATGTCAGCAACTTTTTCTTTAAAGAAAATTAACTTGTATAACATGACAGCACATGCAACATGGAAGAAAGAAAAGAAAGCAAATTGTTGCTTGTGGACAGACGACATGTCAGGCAGAGATGGGAATGATACAAGCTCAACTGTATCAACGACTGTTAGGAAGATACTGACAGACTTTCCCCATGCTGATATTTTAATTTTATATTGTGATAGTTGTGTTCCTCAGAATAGAAACCAAATGATATCTTAAACAATCGCAATACCTCTACAAACTCCTCCACATATTTGGATATTACTCTATGATATTGTACATCTGGACATAAATGAGTGTAAGAATGGACGAGTAAGTAAATGGATAATATTTACAGCCAAATAAAAATAGCAATGAATGTAGCAGAATATTTTTCGCCTTTTTCATTTATACGTCTGTTGCTGAGTGTAAATCGCAATAATCCATTTACAAACCTGAATATGAAATCAGAACAGATCTTAAATTTCCACTCGTGTAGCAAAAAATTTGCCTAATCTCGTTCCGTAGACCAAGGATGATACAATTATGATTCACACAACTTCTTTATAATATTGAGTTTAAGACAAGCGACTGTTGTGACAAGAATTTAAAAGCGGTGAATTTGCAAAGGAACTCCTCCAAACGACGAGGAGTATCAACATCTTTTCCACAAAGGACTCCTGAAGAAAGAAGGATTGCATTAACAAAGATAAAATAAAAGACCTGCAGAACATGCTAAAGTAGTTTCCGAGGGATGAAAGGTTCTATTTTAAAAATATGTTTAAGAGAAATTAGTCTATCTGTAATATAAAATAAAGCATATTTATGGAACATTCCAAAATTTCGACTAACAAAAGAGTATCAAACTTATTTTGTTGTTTTAAAAAGAACAAGAAAGTTTTTTCCCTTAAGGATATAAAGTCTTTTCTTTTGAGCAAGAGTACACTCTAAAAAATAAATGTGTAAATTGGCTGATTTTACCCATGGATATATGTAAATTTCTAAAATTACACACCTGTAGTAAAATTTACACAATTTTTCTCTGAAATTTACCTATTTTTATGTGTATTTATCTTATGAAAGTAAGTGTTTAATTTGTTATCACTTGAAAAACTCAGACAAGTGTGTAAATGTTGAAAAATGCAATTATTTACACGAATTTGTGAGTTATTCTAAAATTAACATAATTATATATACACAAATAAGTGTGTAATTTTTTAAAAATGCATACTTGTCATAAAATTTACATATTTTGAACAAAAATTTACCTGTTTTTATGTGCATATAACTTGTGAAATCAAATGTACAACTTGTTATCTCCTTATAAACTCGAACAAATGTGTAAATGTTGAAAAATGTCTGGAACTACGCGTGTTACACATAAGTACAAGTAGAAAACGTTCTAGAATTCGGTTTCGGTTTCATTTTCGGTTTTAAATTTGAGTTTCGACAAAAATTCGATTTCGTTTTCGTTTTTGCCCAAAATTCGGTTTTGTTTTCGTTTTCGGCCCAAAATTGAAGTTTCGCCGAAAATTCGTTATCGGCGAGAGTGCTGTTAAAAATTCGGCCGAAACTATCTGAATTCCAGAAATCTTCTTTCTTCCGTTGGAAATTTTTAACATGACTTGTTGATTTGAGCTGTTTCCGCTCAGATTAGAAAACACTTTATTTAATGCTGTGAATGAACTTTATTGTTTACAATTATTGACCAGGCTGATTTATGTCGTGAAGTCAAATTTAACAAACATGCTCGTACATAAGCCGCTTTTCACCTGCTTATTAAAAGGTGCAAGCTTAACAGTAACCGCAGGTGTTTCGAATGCTATTTTTAAAAAGTTTTAAGATCCTGTGTGGTGGATGAATTAATTACATTTTATTTTATATGAAAATAAAAAGTTTTGGTCAAAAAAGAAATATGCACGCGTCCGGGCTTGGCTGACGATAAAAATGGTGTCACACTCCCCCCCCCCCCCACCCGCTCAAAAAAAAAAAAAAAAAATCCGCCATATTTTTTTTAATTGCAATTCAACGTTATTAGAAATAAAATTTCAACATTTGTTAGATAACTTTTAAGAATTCCATAGTAACAAAGTAATAATACTTACATTATCTACTTTATTAATTTACAGGGCCACTTACAAATATTCTATTACATAATATTAAAGGGGGAAATACTGTTTGAGGCGCGTTTTAATACTATTAAACTGTTTCCCATTTCATGAAATTGATATACGTTGTTGAGGTTTATTACAAGTTACTTCCTGTATAAAAGAATGCAGATAATATTTACAGGGACACACGGAAGATTTCGGCCACTATATTATATCCGAAATACTATATACAGTACACCAAAATCTGAATATTTTTAATAGCACGAACGCATATCACTTGCTACGCTTGACGTGCTTTTTCCAGCTTGTTATAAAATAATTATTGACATGTAGAATCATATTTCTAATACACAAATAGACATACATATATATGCACGTGTATGTATAAAGTTCAAATAAAATCAATACTCTCCCCACCTTCCCCAATACTCTCCCTCCCAAATCCCAAAGAAGGTTTGAAATTTTCATCTCCCGTGCCCGATTCGCTATCTGTATCTCTAAGAAAAAAAATGTTTTGATGTAAATAAAATGTAATTAATTCATGAACAAAACAGAATGATTTTCAATTATATGAATTTCATATAATTAAACAAGTCGGATGTGGCAATTTCAAAATTTTCTTCTGTTTCATGCATGTTAATACTTAAAATTCCCTACCATAGTGCCAAAATTAAATGACAATCTATGATCCTTTTGAGGATTTGAAAGGCATGCAATTCCGTGCATTATTTCTTAAGGGTGTATTCGAAAAAACGCTTTTCCACCTTCAACAGCTCGAAATTTTCCGATTTAATTTCAAACACACTTTTAAAAGTAGAAACATGAAACTTACTGAGGGGATTTTTGAAGAGCCGCACAAGGTGCCGTGCGATGTCATTTTACGCTCCATTCATTAAAATTTGATTTATGAACAATTATCTACTCAGCATGACACTTTTTTCGTCCCCAAATCTCCCGCTTCGAAAAAATCTGTTCAAAATGCCGTTTTTGATTGCTTTTTTTGCAATATTTTCTGCATTTATCAAAGAATCGACAATCACGGCACCTTATGTAGTTTCTAAATAAGAGAATCTGCGAGTTTGATCCGTTTGAGAGCAAAAGTGGATTCAAACATAAATCGGAAAATAAGCAGTTTTAATTGAAATACACCCTTAAATTAGGACTATTGTGATTATCAGGAAAATTGCACCATAAAAGCGCCACTTTTTGAACAATTTATACCAAAACATAAACAGCAATAATCAAGCTATAACTGAATCTGAAGTTTGATAAAATAATACGTGTAATAGTTCTTGGGATAGAGCTAGTGCAGGGATAGGGAGAAAAACAGTATAGCAGCGTCACCTGTTGAGCGATTGACAACAAAATTTAGACAGAACTAGTTTATATCATGATTTATTGAATCTGAAATTTGATCCAAATCCATGCATTGATTCTTGCTATTGCGGATATCGTCAAAAATGCAGCATATAAGTGCCACCTGTTGAGCGATTTACAGCAAAATGTAAACAACATCAATTCATGTCAAGGATTAACTGAATCTGATGTTTCACAGAAATCTCTGCATTATTTATTCAGATAGAGCTGTTGCGTAAGTCGTAAGAATGCAGCTCATCAGCGCCACCTATTGAGCGATTTACACCAAAAACTAATCGATATCAATCTATATCATGGATCCCCTGAATATAAATTTTTATTAAATTCCGTGCATTAGCTCTTGAGATAGAACTATTGCAAAGATCGTGAAAAATGCAGACTAGCAACCCCAATTGATGAGCGATTTGCTCCAAAATGTAAACAGCATCAATTCATGTCTAGAAATAACTGAATCTGATTTTTGATAGAAATCCGTGCGTTAGTTAATGATATATATAGCTGTTGCGTTATTCGTATAAAATGCAGCATAGCAGCTTCACTTGTTGAGTGATTTCCAGCAAAAACTAATCAGTATCAATTTATATCATATACTATCTGAATATTTTTTTTATCAAATTCCATTCTTCTTGAGATAGAACGCCCACAAAATTTATATCACATAGAGACAGACAGACAGAGTCATAGACTTACAAACATTTTGTAAAAACATGTTTATCTTTTTATTTTTTGTATTTTTTATCTCATAAAACGTGTAAAATCCTTTAAAAACAGGAATTCGAATATTTTCACGAATCCAGCATTTTCTTCTTTTAAAAATAGAAGAGTGTAAAAATGTTTCAGTTATACATATGCCAATTATTTTTACTGTGATTTTTTGTTAACGATCAGCTGTCTTTAACAAAACGCACTTCTACGGTTTCAAAAGAAAAAAAAACTTAAGCCTGCTGCTTTGATAGCTCTGCAGTTGATAAATTTCTAAGTTTAGTAATATATGCATTGTTTGCTTGCGCATATGTCATGTGCAGTAGAGAAAAACGCAGACGATTTTTAAATTACAGACAGTATAGTTCATTTGTTGATCTTTGCAATACACAGAGAACGAGAACATTTTCTTTGTAAAAATAGCCTTTTATGTACGTATAGTGCGTCAAAGTTTAAAAACTTAAGCAAAAAATATTACAAGAGTATCTCAAAATTCTGTACTTCAGATAAAATATGTACAAGAAAGTTTACAATTGCTTTTGACATGTGTAAAAGATTCATGCCATTGCTTTTGTAATCAGTATTGGAATATTTTTTTTTCTACAATTAATGCTAAGGATTACGTGAAAAAATAAAGAAATGCGTAGATGAAAAAAAGGTCGGAAAAAATATTTTTTCTGTTTGCTTTTCTTTAAATTACAATCATTTTGTTGAAATAAATAAAAATCTATGAATAATCTATATAATTGAAGGAATGAGGCTAAAATGTCATAATTCTAAATTGTCTTTTTATTTTTTTATTCTAGAAATTTTTATTATTTTATTTTGTGAATAATTTTAATGAGAGGAATTTGAAAATATCTATACGATATACACTATCAGAAAATAATATGATTAACCCAAGTAAAAGAAAAGGTAAACAGTGTACAAAAAGTACAATAATGCATATAATCACAGGAAAAATTCATTAGTTCTAATTCAATATATTTTTTTAATTTTTCGAGATTTTTTTCGAATTTAGGTCTAATAAAACAAGTTTACAAACCAATTTATTAATTTTTTCACATTCATTTGGATTTTTATTAGGGTGTCAACTATTTTAACCAGTTGATTTAAGTTAGCGATTAAATCGTGATTTTAACTAACAATTAAAAAAAATCATTGATTTAATTCAAAATTGATTTAAATCTAAGTGTTTTAAACGACATAAACGTATTAATCTATGATTAATGTAATTTGGAAAGGTTCTACATGTATTTTTCCTTACTAATAAAGAAAAAAAAGCTTTAAATAATTGTTTCTAAGCTTAATTCCTGAGACTTGCAAAACATTAAAGATTTCAGATATAACTTGGATATTCATATATTTATTCTGTATGTGTGTATAAATCGTTGTAACTCTTTTTCACACACATATACATATATATATATATATTAGCTTGCACATACATTGTGTAAGTTATGATTTATGCAATTAACAATTTTTTTTTTTTTTTTTTTTTTTTTTTTTTACTACAAATGCAAATAATACTTGTTAGATATGTTGTTTATGCCACTAATGAAACTACTTACTTGCAGTTTTTATTAATTCTGTTGATTACTGTTTCATTTTGGCTGTTTGTTAAGGTTGCCACACCTTGCCCCTTGTGAAATTAGCAAAATGCACCCTACCTTTTAAAATATAGTGAAATTTATTTTCAATTATTGCCAAAATTATTTTTTGTGATAAATCTCTCCATACCGCAGTACTCATAAATATGTGTACCCAAGACTTTACAAAAATGATAGAACTTTGTTTCTTGAGAAAAATCAGGATATTATTAAAACATGTTATTTAAATGTATTTTCCAGTTCGTGATTTATAGAAGTATTGAAAATTAATGATTTTTCTATTTATCATACTAAAAAATTATGTACTTATTTTTATTGCTACTAAGCACATTAGTAATATATTTTCTTATGTAATAGTGTCTTTTTTTTAGAACAAGCATACTGCCCTTTGTCTTTTTAGAATAAATAGTAAATACTGAATTATCGTTTTAGTAATTTAAGCATTACAATATGCATTATATACCTAATTAAAGATTGTAATCAATTTAAAATTAAATGCAGCTACTGATAATTTTAATAAATGTAAAATCATTATTTTTTAATATAGTTTTACATAATTATTGCAAAATATTAATGTATATAATTTTATAGTATTATATTAATTAATGAAATTACTAATTTACAGTTTTTATAATTTTTGTAATTACTGACTAATAATTAAATTTTATTAATTAAATGTAAAAACATAGATTATGTTAGTAAATAGAGGTCTAATTTTTTAGAAACCTAGAATCTATTAATCTTAGAAACCTATAGCCTAAACCTACATCTATTGAATATTTCAATGCTGGAGAAAAAAAAAATCCGATTTAAATAATAAAAAGAAATATGATTTAAATACAAAAATTCGATTTTTATTAATATTACTTTTTAAATCAAGATTTTTTTGGTACTACTAGGTTATCCCGTCGACCAAAAATTCATCGCCAAACTATACGAAGAGAATGTCGCATTCAATGACATTAAATACGATACACGTGTTTAAAACGTCATTAAGTGATTTTTATTTCGATTTTTTATTTTTATTTCAATTGATATTCCATTAATTATTTGTTTTTTCGTTATTTAAGATGAAAGTTGCTATGAGTTTGGCAATTTGTATAATTTGGCGAAATTGGTCGACGGGATAACCTAGTAGTATCATTTTTTTACTTCCTAATTTTACGGAATTTTTAACTAATTTTTGTTGGCCGATCCGACGGAACTGGCTGATAGACAGAGTGTTAAAATAAATTTTGTTATTTATAACTATCCTCTAATCTTGTAAATAAAATATTAATGATAATATACCAAAGTGTGACTTTATTTTATGTATAGTCTGCAATTTTATACTTCATTCACATAAAAAAAGTGATTAACTGTGTATTCCGACTTTGTTTTTAGCTCTGTCTGGTAAAAATAAGTACGATTATATGGATTTGTAACAGACAATTATATGGAAAAATTTTTATCACATTTCATTTAAAGCCACTGTAGTAAATTCTTATAAATCCGCTTGTATTATTTTATGACGATATCAGAGTGATTTTGCTCTGGCAACATAGATCCTTGGAAAATCGTGCAAAAACTTTCATATAAGACCTGAAAAATGAGCTTTGTTTTAAAAAATAATAATCATAGATAGCAAGAGTTATTATTTTTTAATGTATAATTTTTAAATAAAAATGTAATTTCCGCAATGAATTATTAAAATTATTTTTTAATAACTAATTTTTTTAAGTATGAATTTTGCTTCAGTCAAATCATAATGCAAAGTGAATTTTTCTGATACAATTTCAGACTCACTTTTAGAAGTAAAAACACGAAACTTGCTAAGGTGACTTTCAAAGAGATCTATAAGATGTCGTGTGATTTTATTTTTTGTTAAATTCATTAGAATTTGATATATAAACTATTATTTCCTCAGTATGACCTTTTTTTTTGTTCCCAGATCTCCCGCTTTGGAGAATTCGGCTCAAAACGTTGACTTTAACAGCATTTTTTTGCAATATTTTCTGCATTTATCAAAAACTTGACAAGCACGGGACCTAATATACCTTCTAAATAAGAGAATTTGCCAGTTTGATGCGTCTGAGAGCAAAAACGACTTTATCAGAAAAAAGGCAATTTGTATTAAAATACACCCTTAATCGGAGGTCTTATTCATTACTGCTATCATCCATCATAGCATTTTTGCCACGTATGTTCTTACAATTCTCAACATACGACGATACCGAGTTAAACTTTCATGTCAAAGTTTACTTGATCACTTGAGCAGTTTTAGATCGTTATTGCTAAAACGAATTTTGTAAAATTAAAAGGGCTAGATAGCCAAGAACAGATTTTTTTTTTCAAGGGTAAGTTCATTTATTTTACAATTTAATACTTGAAAATTAATAATATGGATGAGAAGTGTGTTATTTTCTGCTTATTACAAATTTGGAAAAAATAATTTATCATTTTTTTTTCATGTTTAAATCAGGTTAAACCACATATTCTAACATTAGAGAAAATATTTGCAGTTTTAACATTATATAGCAATTAAAATAATTATTTGATTTAAATACTATCTGTTTCAGCGTGTTTATAACATATTTTGCTATAAAACTTCGAATTTTCCTTATTTTACATGCTATACATTTCTTATTTCATTTTCTACCGATGACAAAAGACAGCTTTTCATAGATTTCAATTCATGTTTTTCGTTTGTGATTTTTAAATTGAATACTTTTTATAAGCGTATTGCATTCAAAAACTACAAGAAAAATAAATAAAAACTTTAAAATTATGTCATTTGAAATCAGAAGAAATAGTTTTAACCTAGACCGAAAAATTAAAATGTTTACACCAAATCCAATTACAGAAACAGAAGCAATTATAAATTTTTTTCAGATTGAACGAACATTGATTTTTGATCTTGTTTTCGACTACTTAGACTACAAATCTGTTAAAAGGAAAGAACACGCCAAACATACGAGTTTGTCCTTCATGCATTTTTTTTGGTAATGAAAAAACTTAATTCACATTTTACTCTCCAAAGTATGAGATAAAACTATGTACACAAAAATCTGTGTATTTTAAATATTGCACAAAATTATGTATTTTGCATGTTACGCAGACATACGTGTAAGAACAGAATATTACACGCAAATCTGTGCATTTTGCATGTTACACAACATTATGTGTATTTCCCTAATACACAGAAATATGTGCAAAAATTGAATATTACACAGAAATATGTGTAAAAATATTACACAGAAATATGTGTAAAAATATTACACAGAAATACCTGTATTGCCCAGCAATTTACTCATTGAAGCGTGTATTTCAGGAGTTATCAGATAATTTTTACACATTTGGACTTATCATCAAATTACACATTAAAATGTGTATTATGAAATTTACACATTTGGCGCAATTTACACACCAATTTACACATATAGAGATGTCGTTTTTGTATCATCGATTTACACATTTTTGAATGTAATTTACACATTTATTTTTTAGAGTATATACCTGACTGTAATACGAAAAATGCCATTTATAATTCATTTCAATTTCATTTATCAGCATAGTCACAATTTTTTGTATTAATTTTCATACTCCCCCACTAAAATAGCACGCTACAAAAGGAAAACTGTTGGTTCCTATTTAATAAAATTAAATATTTAAGCTATTTTATGTTCAGTTAAATAATATATTTAACTTACGTACATTCATTAATTTTGTGAAGATAGTTTAATCAGTATGAGTAAGTGGAAGCGGCAATTTGCTGTTATTATGATACAATATAGATAGTAATACATATTTTACTATCCACTGAAGTTTATTCAAATTAATCAACGAAATTTCACTTCGTTAAACTATAAAAAATTACACAAATTAAGAAAATATGTTTTTTTCATGATAGAACCATCTTATTCTAATGATAACACGACGTTTGAGAATAATATGGTTCTATTAAAATTTTTAAATGTAAAAAAAATCCATGAAAATGCTATTTAAGAACTTTGATTTTGTAGAAATACTGTCTATATCTACATATGAACCTATTAATGCCAAAAAATTTTTGTAAACTTTAATAGCTACACACTCTAAAAAATAAATGTGTAAATTTACACACAAAAATGTGTAAATCGATGATGCAAAAACGACATGTCTGTGTGTGTAAATTTGTGTGTAAATTGCCAAAATACACGCCTAATGTGTAAATCTCAAAATACACATTTTAATGTGTAATTTGATGATAAGTCCAAATGTGTAAAAGTTATCTGATAACTCTTGAAATACACACTTTAATGTGTAAGTTGAACTGAAATACACATATTTCTGTGCAATATTTTTACACATGTATATGTGTAAAATTATGTTTTTACACATATTTTGTGTAATAGGAACATACACATAATCTTGTGTAATATGCAAAATACACATATTTTTGTGTTATATGCAGAATAAGCAGATTTATGTGATAATATTCTGTTCTTACACATGTGTATGCGTAACATGCAAAACACACACTTTTGTGTAATATTTAAAATACACAGATTTTTGTATACAGAGATTTACCTTATTCTTTGATATGTAAATTGTAAAAAAAAAAAAGTTTTTATGATCACGGAACAAAATTGCATAAAGAACAAACTCATTTATACTTGGCACTTATTTTTTTTTTCTGACTTGCAAACAAGGCCACAAATCCCAATATGCTTAATTTACAAAAAAATCAGGATAGTCTCAAATTGTAATATGTTATCTTTCTGTTAGATTTGGTTTGAAGTCGGAAAATGATGCATTCATAGTTTATGAACAGGAATGTATAATTTGTATATAGGCAGTGTGAAGACTGTCTTTTAAATTAAGTTAAAAGTTAAAGTTCTTTCACACAGTCTTACAAGTGTAACAGCTTGCGCTGTTTTCAATTTATTTAGAATTTTCGCTTTTCTGAAATTCATATTTATCCATATTCTGAAAATGGCATAATTTTATTTTGCATTTATGGCGGACAAAATGGGGATTTTTTTTTCACTTGTTGCGGTGTACAGGATAAAAAAAAAATTGTACTTTTTTTAAAATGTTTTTTTAAATAAATTATTACAAACTTTTTTCGCGTGGGCTGCGCTAATTGTATTTTTGCACTCTCTTTGAAAGCTTTTGCTCACTTTAACTTCCAAAGTTATCATCACACATTTAAAGCTCCACAAATAGCTAGTCATTTTTAACCAAGAATGTTCAAGCAGAATTATCCTTTAATATAATTTTACTAAATGGGTGAAAAAAGCGTCCAGGGCAGAATTCGAACCAGGGACTTTTAGCGTAAGCTGCCAGTCTGGCATTAGTTAGCTTTATTTAGTATATAATTCTAGTTCTTTGGCTGAATTGTGTCCGCCAGATTCATCCCCGATAGCTCATTTGGTAGAGCATTGACAGCTCTCATCAAAAATCCCGCTTCAAACTAGGCCAAAATACTTTTTAATTCTGTTAGAAAAATTACAGATGATTTATTTACTAATTAAAATAGTGCATTAAAATTAATATAAAATTATTCTTTTATCAAACTGCGTGACATTTAACAGCAATATTTGTTAAAATTACTAAAGAAATATTTCTGCTTAAATGTTAAAATCATAATCAACATGAAATCTATGTATAAAAAAATATTCTCTTGCATTATACATAGCACTTTTTGCAATCTTTAAATTATAAGGGTTATTGATTGACTGAATTGAAATATTATTGATTACTATTGACTGAATGAAATTAATTTAGCATTTTAATATGCATTTTGAACGCTAAATCATGAGTGATTATTTAATTACATAACAACTATAAAAATCTTAAATATAAAAAAGAAAACCGATATTAAGTACTTATATTTTATGCATTTTAATTGTATGATATTAATTACCATAAATAATATATGCGATTATAATGCAGTAGACGTAGTTGATACAGATATGATGGACAGAGAAAATGGGGTTTACACCAAAGTTGCAGTTACGATGTCGTCAAAATCATCCTGAAATATATATATGCACGGTGACCACCCACTTGCATTTTTAAATATTTTGTTAAATATCTAGAAAAACAAATGAGGAATTTCCTTACAACTCCAGGTGTGTGTAAACATAATAGCACAGGCCATATATTATCATGAACATTTTTTCCCGATCCTCCATAGGGGACCCGTCAACAAATTGAAAGAGAACGTAAATCTTTTGGATAACCCTATCAAAACTAATGTAGCAAAACGCTCAAATTGTAGATTATGATTAAGTGGATTATTGTAATAAACTGTCTTCATTTTTTAGGTGGATAACATGTGTACTCGTAGAGAAATTAAGATTTTAATAGAAATAGTCTCAAATTTTGAGAAGTTTTTTTTACTTATAATTTGCAGAGTTCTGAATATAAAATAATGTACTTTTACGAAAATATGACAAAAAACATTGTACACAATACTTTTTAATCAGAATTAATAATAAAAATTGTTTGAAAAATAAATAGGTTTACTGAATAATTTTTCACTGTGCATGCGTGAACGCTATAATGTATAATGTTTTTTGTCATATTTTCGTAAAAGTACATTATTTTATATCCAGAACTCTGCAAATTATACTAAGTAAAAAAACTTGTCAAAATTTGAGACTATTTCTATTAAAATCTTAATTTCTCTACGAGTATACATGTTATCCACATAAAAATGAAGACAGTTTATTACAATAATCCACTTAATCATAATCTATAGTTTGATGGCTTTTGCAACATTACTTTTGACAGGGTAATCTAAAGGATATTCTTTCTTTTTCAATTTGTTGACAGTCCCCTATGGAGTTTGAAGAAAAAATCTTCACGGAAATGTGTGATCTGTACTATTATATTTACGCACTTAGAGTTTCAGGATAATTCATTGTGTATTTTTCTAGATACTTAACAAAATGTTTAAAATCGAGGTTGGCCGGTCACCTTTGATCATATCTTATATATGAGAACGTGTGTTTCAAAGCTGGCCTTATCCAGAATATATATATATATATATATATTAGGAAATCGCGAAAAACCTGACTGCGTTCAATAGTTTTCATTATAAAGCGTGGTTTTACAATAATAGAAACTAGCAGGGGTGACCGAGCTCAGCTCGGTCAAAATTAACTTTGTGTTCAACTCGATATAGTATTATTACTGTAAAACATGTTATTAATAATAGTATTATTTACAAAAACAATCAATAAGAAAACTATGTTTGTATGCACATGTTCATAAATTTTACTTTATTTTTAAATTTACAACGAAAGGACATCAATCCAAATCACTTTTTTTAGCTCGACTCTGATTAGTTTAACTATGCATCTCGAAGACTATTAAGAATGTATAAGAAATTTCTTCAGATTCTGAAAGACAATATTTTTTGCCAGATATAACCAAATTTGGACACATACTTTCATTTGGCGCCAAATATGTGTTTTGGTTTTGTAACCTTAATAGTCGATTTTTCGGCCAAATTTCGCCAGTATTTTGCCAAATATCGCCAACTTATTGGCTTTTGCCATAGTCTCGTGATCCTGACCCTTATAACCCAAATGATCCACTAATCACATGTGATCAAACATGTGACTTAGGTCAATGGTCTTCAGGTAATCAAAAACAGTAGAGTATAAAATGAATCAAAATCGTTTAAGCCATTTCTTAAGTAAAATTAGCTTGACAGCATTCAGCAATGAAGCGATATGGCCCACTAATATAATTTTGTTTAATATGCAACTCAGCTCAATAGTCTTCTCGTGACAAAAGACGTTCCGTTGCAAAATTTAGGTAAAATTGACTGAGTCGTTGTTATATATAATTAGAATGACCCGAACCCATTAAGACCTAAAACGGCCCACTAATTGAATTGTTACGTGCATGTGTCCTATCTCAATGGTTTTCTTTTGCCCGAAAACGATATAATAGAAAATATACTCAAAATGGTGAGAACAATTTTCTAGATAAAATTAGCATGACCCACAAATGATCCTTATATCGAAATCTCTCGAAAATGTGACCTAGTTCATTAATTTTTGCGTGCCGAAAAACGTTAAATACAAAATTTAGATAAAATCGATTGAGCCAATTTTTAGGTATAAATAGTTTGACCTTGACCCATTATGACCCAAAATGACTCATTAATCGAGTTTTCTCAAACATCTGATCTAACCCAATGATTTTCTTGTGTCCGAAAACGATAGAATATAAAATTTAGTCAAATTTGCGCGAGACATTGTCTAGATAAAATTAGAAGAACCCAAAAGTGACCCACTGATCGAAATTTATTGAACATGTGACATAGCCCAATGATTTTCTCGTGCCAAAAATATGCTGTATACAAAATTTCGTTAAAATCGATTATCCGTTCTTTGGATACAGCTTGACCATGACCCATCATGACCCACAAATGACCCTTATAATCGAAATCTCTCGAACATGCGACTTAGCCCATTAGTTTTCTCGTGTATAAATACTGTTACACTCAAAATTTCGTTAAACTCGATCCTGCCGTTCTTTAAATATAAATAACTTGACCCAGACCCTTTATGACCCAAAATAACCCATTAATTGAAATTTCTCGATCAAGTGACCTAGCCCAATGATTTTCTCGTGCCAAAAAATGTTGTATACAAAATTTCGTTAAAACTGATCCACATGCTCTTTAGATATAGCTTGACATGACCCGTTATGACCCATCATGACCCATAAAGGACTCTTATAATCGAAATCTCTCAAACATGTGAGGTAGCCCATTAATTTTCTCGTGTCAAAAAACTTACATACAAAATTTCATTAAATTTGATACTGTCGTACTTTATATATAAATAGCTTGACCCAGACCTTTTATGACTCAAAATGACCCAGTAATCGAAATTTCTCGAACTGAGACTTAGCCCAATAGTTTTCTCGTGCCAAAAAAATATTGTATACAAAATTTCGTTAAAATCGACCCACCTGTTCTTTAGCTATAGCCTGACCATGACCCATTATGACCCATCATGACCCACAAATGACTCTTATAATCGAAATCTCTCGAACGTGTGACTTAGCCCATTAGCTTTCTCGTGTCAAAAAACTATTACAGGCAAAATTTCGATGAAATTGATTCTGCGGTTCTTTAAATATAAATAGCTTGACCCAGACCCTTAATGACCCAATATGACCCATTAAAATTTTTTTTCGAACATGAAACCTAGCCCAATGTTTTTCTCGTGCCCGAAAACCATAGAATGCAATTTTTAGTCAAAATTGCGTGAGAAAATCTCTAGATAAAAATAGCATGGCCCACAATGACCCCAAAAATGAACCACTAACCGAATTTTCTCGAACATGTTATCTAACCCAATGGTCTTCCTGTAATCCAAAACGATAAAATATAAAATTTGGTCGAAATCGTTAGAGCCGTTTTTTAAATAAAAATGGCTTGACCCACATTGACCCCAAAATGACCCACTAATCAAAATTTTTCGAATATGTGACCCAGCTCAATTGTTTTCTCGTGCCAAAAAACGATTGGATACAAAATTTCCTTAAAATCGATCGAACCGTTCTCTAGATATAAATAGCTTGATCCTGACCCATTATGACCCAAAATGACCCAATAATTGAATTTTCTCGAACATGTGACCTAGCCCAATGGTCTTCTCGCGCCCGAAAATGCTAAAATCCAAATTTTTGCAAAAATCGTTACAGCCGTTTTTGAGATAAAATTTACACCACAGACACACACACACACACACACACACACATAATTTTTGCTCGCATTATAGTATAAGATACACGATAAAACTATTTTTTTATGCAGATTATAATGCTTTTTCGATGTAGGGTCATTAATATTAGAGATTGATTGTAATAATTCCATTTTTTTAATTTTGAAACTCACATTCTCATATATACATTCCAAACATTTATTTTCCATAAACATTCTTATATAAGTAATATTTACGTCTTATGTCCTACATATTTATGCATCGATGTCATCGTATACATCTTATACACAAGTCATGTAGGTATGCTTCACATATGATGACTACAAACGAGCCATATATGTTATGAAACGTTAATTATAATATATATTATTATAAAGTCATATATGCTCTATAATTTGGCAATCCATCTTCAAGAGATCGCTGCAACATAAATACCTAAACAAGTTCAAACTACTTCGATTCTAAAATGTACAATGAGTTTAAATACTATTTGAAAAATAAAATAAAAATTTAAAAAAAGTAGCAAATGTACCTATTTTCTTTTATGGGTATGAAGTAATATTTTGACTTTTTCGATCTACTCGTATATGAACAATATTTTTACGGATACCAAATGATACTTTTTAAAATTTTTATTTTTGTTGTTTTTGAATGAAATACGCTTAAAAAAGTCTTCAATGTATGAAAAATACTTTTTAATTATTTCAATCTAAAAATTCCACACACATAAAAAAAAAAATAAAAAAATGATTCGAAATTTGTAAAAAAGTGGGATTTTATATTGGTAGAAATTGTGTTAAGAAAACTAGGGCATGTAAAAATGTGTAAACGTGTATTTTTATACCAATTACTGTGGTAAACAAGCTGAAACATAATTATTTCAAATGCTATTCGATGTTGAAATTGCAAATATTTATTTTAGTGTTAAAAGGAATCATTTTAGAAATGCATAAAATAAATAAATAAATAAAAATATTGATATTTTTTCATTTTTAAAGTAAACAAAAATTTATATACTTCACATCAACTTCATCATTTTTCAAATACAGAATTGTAAAACATACGAACTTAACTTTGTAAAAAATCTCCTTTTTAGCTATTTCCCATCATATTACAAAATCTGCAAGGTTCATTTTACAATAACTATGAAAAACTAATCAAATAAGAAATAAAACTTTGATACGGAAATTTATCTCAGTATCGCTGCATGTTGACAATTCTAAAAACATTTAGGCTGACAACTGCTATGTTTGAAGATAGCAACAATAAATATAATCATATTTTTTTTAAGCTGACAATAAAAGTAACATTGATTCTCATTGTATGAGTAACTTTCAATTTTTGGGATATTGCAAATATACAACGTGGTGATATAAAAGATTAATTCATTTTACATAAAAGTTTACAAGCAGTAAAAAAAATGTTAAAAACATTTTTATTATTATTAAAAAAATAACTTTAATAATAGATTGCCGAAATTACATGTTTATTTGTGAAATTATACATTTAAACCAAAAAAAAAAAAAAAAAAAAACTCTTAATGTATGATAAAAATAAACAACGATCGTTAATTGTTTATTTAACATAGCACCGCATCTACTCTATTTCGCCTATAATGTGCAATTTTTAATTCTTTTTTTTTCAAGTATGTATTTGGTTTGCTGGATGTTTAATGACAGAGTCACTATAAATCTAATGCTATCATAAATAGTACAATGGGTTACAATCTACTACGCAGTTCTTAAAACGAAATGTGGTGAAAATTTTATTTGTATAAGTTTATTAAAAAAGCAGATAATGTTTTTATGTGACCCAATAAGAAAAGAATAGTTAATACTGTAATATATTATTATTTTTTTTATGTGTAATGGCAACTCTTTGTAACGTGCAGTAAAAAACTAAAAGCCGTAGCAGCAGTTCTTATTATATTTTTAAATATCACATCTCTTGGTTGTAACTTATCTATGTACGCTTGTTCCGGTAAAGCAATGTTTTGTATTTGTTCTTATTAAATTAATTTAGAAGTTATAAATTTACATAACTGTAGTAATTTGTGAAAATGGCGACGAGAAATTTAAAACAATAAGTTTTACCTTATACTTTTAACCGTCGTATCGACTATGTCGAAGTTAGGCCTAGTTGGTCAATTGTCAGTATTTGACGACAGCAATGAGGATTTTTCTCTTTATGTGGAAAGACTTGAGCAATATTTTTTGGCAAACGATATCGATAAAGCAAAAAAAGTTCCTGTGTTAATTTCAGTATTGGGACCTAAAACTTAACTTTTACGCAATCTTATAACGCCTCAGCTGCCAAAAGATTTGACTTACGACAATTTGATTAAGAAGCTGCGAGATCATTTTCGTCCGGCTCCTATTACTATAGCGGAACGATTTCGCTTTCACAGAAGAAACCAAAACGATCGTGAAAGTATTTCAGAGTATATTGTGGAATTAAAGCGTTTGGCCTCCACCTGTGATTTTGGATCGTTTCTGGAGGAAGCTCTACGGGATCGTTTCGTCTGTGGCATTCTTTGTGAAGCTACTCAAAAACGCCTACTCGCTAAAAAAGATCTCAAACTTGAAGATGCTTGTGAAATAGCTTTGGCGATGGAATTGGCGGAGGAAGGAGCCAGCAACATTAAAGTTACAGTACCTGTACCTTCTAATGTCAACAAAGTGAGTAAATTTCGAAGTAAGTCGTTTAAAAACACTAAAAATCCTCAAAAATGCTATCGGTGTGGTGCATCACACGATGCAAACAAGTGTAAGTACAAATTAGCCAAATGCCATGCGTGCCACAAAATTGGCCATATATCACCTGTGTGTAAGTCAAAAGGTAAAACTACTAACCCTTCTGCTAAAAAAGTATCAGCTAATTGTGCACAGAATAATTCTGATGAGTATAATCTGTTTACTATTAGTGTAAATAAAGTGTGTAAATATTCTAATTATATAGTTCAAGTTGAAATATGCGACAAAATGTTAGATATGGAATTAGATACTGCTGCAGATGTTAGTATAATTTCTGAAAAGTGGCTACAACAAAATTTACCACACATAGTACCTAAATGTATACCCGTTACACTGAAAGATTACAATCAACATCCCATTGCAATCGCTGGGGAAGTATCTGTTAGTGTGAAATATGAAAAACAAATGTGTGATTTACAAGCTATTGTTGTTAAAGGTGATCGACCATCCTTATTTGGGAAGGATTGGATCAGAAAATTTAAATTAAATTGGCACAAAATTTTTGCGGTGCATAAAATACTTAAGGATATGCCTAATAAAGTAGATTCTATTAGTGCATTGACAAACAAGTATAGCAAACTTTTTGAAGAAAGTTCAGAACCTATTAGACATATAAAGGCTTCATTAAAAATGAAAAAAGAAACCCAACCTGTGTTCTTTAAAGCACGTCCAGTTCCATATTCCTTAAAAAGTAAAGTTGCCGAGGAAATTCTAAATTCCAAAAAGAGAGGTGTTTGGGACTTTGTGCAACATTCTAGTTGGGCAACTCCACTTGTGATTGTTCCTAAGAAAAATGGAGATGTACGATTGTGTGGCGATTTTAAAGTCACTGTTAACAAGTTTATTGATCAAAATCAGTGTCCCTTACCAACTCAACAAGATTTGTTTGCTACTCTTAATGGTGGACAGTACTTCACAAAATTGGATTTGCGTCATGCTTATCAACAAATTGAATTAGATGAAAGCTCTCAAGAATACCTTACGCTGAATACGCATCTTGGTTTAGTACGTCCTTTAAGATTATTATATGGCATAAAAAGTGCATCAGCAATTTTTCAGTCAACAATTGAACAAATTCTGCAAGGTATAGACCGAGTGATTTGTTTTCAAGATGACATCCTTATTACTGGTACTACGTATGAAGAGCACCTAAGCACTCTGGAGAAGGTATTTCAGCGATTTAGTGAGTACAATGTTAAACTCAATTTATCAAAATGTAGCTTTTTACAGAAGAGTGTAGAATTCTTAGGCCATATTATAGATAGTGAGGGCATTCATCCTACAGATGAGAAAGTACAGTGCATTAGAAAAATTAATGCTCCATCAAATGTCACCGAACTAAAATCGTTCTTGGGTCTTCTGAAATATTATTCAAAATTGATACGTAATTCTGCCATGCTACTTGCTCCTCTTTACAAACTACTCCATAAGGACACTCCTTGGAAGTGGACGACAGAATGTGAAGAAACATTTCAAAAATGCAAAAATTTACTTACTTCAGATGCTGTTTTAGTTCATTATGATGACAAATTGCCTTTGAAAGTCTCTTGTGATGCTTCACCTGTGGGTCTTGGAGTTGTTTTATCTCATGTTATTGATGGTGATGAACGTCCAATTTCTTACGCATCAAGGACTCTCTCCAAAGCTGAACGGAACTATTCTCAAATCCAGAAAGAAGCTGGTGCAATAATCTTTGGAATAAAGAAGTTCCAACAGTACCTATTTGGTAGGAAGTTTACATTGGTTACTGACCATCAGCCATTAACAAGTATTTTTGCTCCTAACAAAGCTGTTCCTGCCATTGCTGCAGCAACTTCATTGCTGCAGCAACAGACTTCAAAGTTGGGCAGTATTGTTATCTTCTTTCAACTACAGCATTGAGTATAAAAAAGGCTCAGAACACTGCAATGCTGATGCCTTGTCACGTGCGCCTGTTGAATCTGAAGTAGAAACACCATCAGAAATATTTAAAATTTCTTATTGCGATGAGTTGCCAGTAACCTGCATAGAAATCGCAAAAGCATCTCGTAATGATAAAGTGTTAGGGCCAGCTTTGAAGTATGTTCAAAATGAATGGCCACGGAAGATAGATAACGAAGCTCTCAAACCATTTTTTTATCGTAAAGATCAACTCTCTGTTGATAATAATTGCCTGCTGTGGGGGATGAGAGTAATTGTACCAGAAAAACTCAGGAAGAGACTCCTGGATCAACTACACGACACTCACTCAGGTATATCAAAGATGAAAGCCATAGCTCGTAGTCATATATGGTGGCCAAAGTTAGATGATGACATTGAAAAACTTGCTAGACAGTGCACCGCTTGTAAAAAGAACATTCGTTCTCCTCCTGGTACTCCACTTCAACCATGGACTTGGGCAAAACATCCTTGGGATAGAGTGCACATTGACTATGCACAAAAAGACAAGAAAAATTATCTATTGCTTGTCGATAGCCACTCTAAATGGTTAGAGGTTATGCAGATGCCTTCCACGACTTCTCCTCACACTATTGAAGCTCTACAGCAGATTTTTTCACGATATGGATTGCCATTAGAATTAGTGTCTGATAATGGTCCTCAATTCATATCAGAAGAATTTGAGTGGTTTCTGAAGTCGAATGGAATAAAACATGCTCCTATTCCAACCTATCATCCACAATCTAACGGTCTGGCTGAGAGAACGGTGCAGACATTTAAAGAAGCATTAAGTAAAATGAATAGTGATGATACAGATCATAGCTCACTTAGTCGAAAGATCTCTCGTTTTCTCATGAGTTATCGCTCAACTCCTCACTCTACAACTGGACTGTCCCCTGCTGAATTGTTTTTATCAAGACCAATTCGCACACCCTTGGCACTTGTACATCCCAGTACACAAGCTCGTGTTGAACAACAACAATGTGCTCAAAAGAAATATTATGACAGAAGCCATACTAGAAACAGAAACTTTGTGTCTGATGAAAAAGTGTTGGTCCGTTCTCATAAAAATCAAGAGTGCAGCAGAGGAACTTTAGTTAGACCACAAGCTAATAAAACTTGGGTTGTGAACATCAACAACAAGATGTATCTTGCACATGTTGATCAGCTTCGTCATGAGTACAGTAAAGATGACCAAGAGCCTACAAATCTTGATAATTTAGTCAGTAAGAGTTGTCATAGTAATGTTGACATTCTTGAAAACATTGATGCAGATGACAGACCAGCAGAAACTTGCCCTGTAGAGAATAATACTTCTGCCACCACCGAGAAGAACACTTCTACAGTCGCAGATAATTCTGAAATCTCTGAAACTGATGCTAATGTAGGTAAAGAGAAAATATCAACCACCAAAGAAGCAGAAAAACAGTTGGTGGATACCACAAATAGCACACCAGCTGTTAAACAAGAAAGAAAAACGGATGCAAATGTTCGTCGTAACCCACCCCGCACTCGGAAGAAACCTTTTCGTCTAGACTTATAAATATCTGGACATTCAACATTTTTTTAAGGGGAAGTACTGTAATATATTATTATTATTATTTATGTGTAATGGCAACTCTTTGTAACGTGCAGTAAAAAACTAAAAGCCGTAGCGGCAGTTCTTATTATATTTTTAAATATCACATCTCTTGGTTGTAACTTATCTATGTACGCTTGTTCCGGTAAAGCAATGTTTTGTATTTGTTCTTATTAAATTAATTTAGAAGTTATAAATTTACATAACTGTAGTAATTTGTGAAAAATACAATATCAAATGATTAACTAATTTTCTAAGTAAATGAATACGTAAAAGAACTCAGATCATAGGTATAAAATAGAACAACATATTAGTTCATTATTATTATCACCAATATTACTTTATTTACTTTATTTATAGGATTAGATGATAATTATAAAAAAGAAATCCATTTTAATCATACCGTTTTACAATAGAGCTTATGGTATATATTTTGAAACTTATCTGTATAATATCATTCAAGATATAAAATAGGGTACTTTTCGGTTAATCGGACGCCAAAATTATATATACACTTGCATATACCTATTTATATACATATTGTATCTATATATACATGCACACATATAAATACGTGCTTAAATATGTAATAATGCTTATATATGTAATCATAGTTACATATGTATTTATATATATGTACTTATATGTATGTGTATATATAACACTGGCGCCCAGCTAAATAAAAAGTACCTAAAATAGTAAAGCTATCCAGAATAAAAAGTAAATAATGAAATACAATTATTACATTTTAGCTTCATATCGTTGATGTATATGCGATATTCTTTTAATATTTAAAATTTTTTTTAGTAAAATCATGTTTAAATCGTTATTGATAGTGTAACTTCTCTTTTTTCATTTTCCAATGTATCCAAACTTCTAAATTACTTTGAAAATTTTCAAATTATAAAATTTAACAATTGAAAAGTTTCACGCACTATGAATATTTCTTTATAGATTTTTAACGTTTCTCAAGTTGAATAATAAATTGAATAATCATCGAAATCGATTCCCCCCCCCTCTTAATATTACATTTTCATGTTTTCTTTTAAAAACACTTATCCACTGTGCTTTATTTCTTATAATCACCTTCTGAGCAGATGCAATTTTTTAAAAATAAAAATATGTAATGCTAATTATTTCAGAATATTACTTAAACACAAAATTTTAAAAATTATGTTTGAAAAGATTCTCTAAAAAGGCTTTTTTATTCAATAATTTATGTATATTTAAATGTTTACTGATTACATAACCATTGATTGTATATTTTCCCATATACTTTTAAAATTTATGAAACCATGATCTTAACCAGTTATTTTAAAAAGGGAAGAAGTCTGATTGAAATGCTGTTGAAATCACTGTTTCTAATCATCTGATTAAAATTGTCACTAGGCAAATTATGTATTTCAACAAAATGAACAATAAATTTATTAAACTAAATGAAGTTAATGAAATATTAAAATTTTAGAACATGTTTATAAGAAGTTAATTAAAATCTTTATAATTTAAAGAAAAACAAATAGCAAGAATATTTTTTTCATACCTGCTTTTCACCGACATTCTTTATAGTTGGATTTTTTTGAAGAATTCATAAGTCCAATACATAAGCACAATAGCTAAGGCTGGAAGCATATACACCACGCCTAAGCCAGCGTATTTATCTCGGACTTATATATTTTGCATGAAGTATGATCTTGGAAGCGCTACTGAGAAATCCATTGTTTAAATTACTAAAGCCGTGTCAATACAGATCTAAGTTGTCGAGTAATCTTTCCTGCATTCGTTCGAAAGCTTTACATAAACTCTGTTTATTTATATTCTACGGTTAGCCAGCCGCAGACGACTTTTTTTCCAAGCAGATGCAAAATGTGTTTTTAAAAACAAAAAAGTGTTCTAAGAGGAGGAAATTTTTTTCTTTGTCTGTTATTTTATATTAATTTCGTGTTGAATAAACTGCTTGTGATCTAACTATTTTTAAGACATTTCTGGAAAACAATAAATTAAAATATGAATAATTAATTATGTGATGGTTGTAGCATAAATTCTGTACATTTATTTTACATTCAGAAAATGTTAGATTTATTTAAAAGATTTGCAAAAAGTGGCAAGCAAATTTTTAAAGGATAACTTAAAATCCTTAAACATTAACAGAAAAAAAATGTATACAACTATATTGTATATTAAGGGTGTATTCGAAAAAATGATTTTCCACCTTCAATAGCTCGAAATTTTCAGATACAATTTTGGATACATTTTTAAAAGTAGAAACATGAAACTTGCTCAGGGGATTTTTGAAGTGACGTACAAGGTGCCGTGTGATGTAATTTTTCGCTGAATTAATTAGAATTTGATTTATAAGCAATTATTTTCTCAGCGTGACCCTTTTTTTCGTTCGCAGGTCTCCCGCTTCGGAAAATTTGGTCCAAAACGCCGTTTTTGACAGACTTTTTTGGAAGATTTTCTGCATTTATCAAGGAATTGAAAATCACGGCACCTTGTATAGTTTCTAAATAAGAGAATTCGAAAGTTTGGTGTATGTGAGAGCAAAAATGAATCTAAAAATAAATCTGAAAAAAGCAGTTTGGATCGGAATACACCTTAATATATACAACTATATGTATACAACCATTTTTTATAATATTAAAGCAGCTTTTCATTACAAAACGCCCCACTCCCCTTTCTGTGCTCATACACACACAAACCTTTATCAGTTTATCAGTTGAATATTATTTTCTGCCGTTTCTGGTTTTAAGATTAATTTCATAAATCAGTGCAAACTTCCCGGATTATAAAAAACAGAAGAAAAACATCTTTTTTAAATTCAAAATTAATATATTTTTTTCATTTATTATTATTATTATTATTATTATTTTTTTTTTTTTTTTTTTTTTTTTTTTTTTTGTTATTCATATACAACACCAAAAAGCATTTTCATACGAAAAAATAAGTTATAAATTAAAGAAAGTTTTGAAATGTAATAGAAATACTTTTGAATTAACCACATACCGAGAGTTAGCAATGAACAAAATCACAAAAAATTTGCTATTATAATCATTTTCATTTTTTTTTACATAATAGTTTTAATAGCTTAAGCGCGAGGTTTTACTTCATGTCTATTACAGCTACGTTTTATTTATAAACTATTTTTTGCAAGTTTATTTATAAGCAAGTTTTCAATTTCGTTGCAGAATATTAGCCGGAAATAAATGCTGATTTTCTTTTTTCTTCTTTTTTTTATGGAATTTAATCTTGTATAATTGGATTGCACACAATAGTTTAAAAAAAAGAAACATGGTTTCAGATTATTTTTTAACCATAAAAAACAACAAATTGAGGTACGATAGAAAAAATTACATTTGAAGAAACATTTCTTTCCCTATTTGATTATGAAAAAATTTAAACTGTGCAACTATTAGAAGTTAAGAAAGTCGCAGTAAAAGTGAAATTTATTTATCAGGTGTTGCCACCGTCAAAATGATATCACTGTTAATTACGAATGTGTTTTCCTTTATAATATAGATTGCTGTAAGTTTAACCAAAGTTATTAACTTTTCATGGAATTTAGAAAGCATTTGAAAAACTTTCATAATAATAATAATAATAATAATAAATTATTTCGTGGATTATATGCAAAAGTTTGCATCATAATTTATAATTGCTGATTAAAATTGATGCATTAATAAAACATTTTTTTTGTGTGCGTGTTAGAAAATAAATTAATGAATATGGGTTCATTTGCAATGATTGAAACAAAAATCAGTCATATTAAATTCCTACAAATGCATTAACACAATTCTGATAACTAAATGTTTCCTATTTTCAAATAAACATTCACGTTGTGACCTAACAACATACTGGTCGTTTGATCACATATGTGAGTGACTCTCAGTAACGTCGGAAAAATTTTCAAATTTGTCAGAAACATATTTTTTTACATTGAGTAACATTCTTTGTGTTTCTAAACAACTCATATTTTACTTACAGTGGGATTTTATGAGTGCTGATATTTTGGTTACAGATGGGACGTGACCATCGTGATTTGCAGGAATATATGACAAAAACATCACTGTCACTATGGTTTTTACATGGGTAATGGCCTTGGATCGACCGAAATAGGTTTTTAAGACCTAAAAGTGACACAAACCAAATTTCAGTAAGCTTTCTATTTTCGGTCGAAAACGAAAAAAAAGATTAATTTTCTTTTTTTTTTAAGTTATTAATGCATACATGAATGTACACAAGTATTCATTAATTAAAGGTGTATAGAGACACATTTCTTTCAAAAGAATAAACATGAACGAACATGCTTCAAACGAAAACATGATATGAACAAAATAATAATACAACTTTTATATTTTATGACAGCCAGTAATTATAAGCATTTACAATAATTAACAAAGTAATTAAAATACCGGGAGGCGAAAGTACAGATTATCATCTCATCTAGTTCGCGGGTGAAATTCCAGAATTACTCAAAACTCGATTCGCATGTTAAAATGCAATCGGTCTGCCAAGTGTTGGAAAAGTCTAAAAACCAAATTTCAGAATTTGACTGGTAGGTTTACTATTGAGTTTCCTTCTTCCAGTTCCCCATGTTTTTATCTTTTAAGTAAAAAAAATAAAAAAAAAATAAAAAAAAATAAAGAAGATAAACCTACGAGTCAACCGATAAAATCGGGTTTTCGGACGGTTCCCCCCCAGGTTATGAATTAGCAGATCGGTTCCGTTTTAATATGCGAAGTTTTTTTAAGCAATTTTGAAATTTCATCCGTGAACTCGATGAGGGGGTTGTCTTTGCTGCCACCTCCCGGTCTATAACAATGGAGAACAAATTCAATAAATAATATTTAATTTTTGAATATACATAACTTTTCAGTTATTTAATATTTCTCCTTGAAATTAAATAAAATACTACTATTTAAAAGTACGACTTAAAAGGTTTTTTTACGAAACTAACTCTAAATAAGTTATAATAAAAAATAATCATTTTATAATTTATAATTATTACTATTTTAGCAAAAAAATTAAATATAGATGTGCAACATTTGCTACTTCCTCCCAAAAAAACTTTGCCATGCCTTCGCCTCCCTGAGATTGTTTTGAAATAATGCTCTTGTTTGAAAAATCTATCGAGCAGCTGAAAAGCACCATATGTGAGTACATGTTTGTTTTATTATTTTATCCCAGATCTTGAATGATACATGACCGAGAATATAAACAGTGAAGTTCATAGCAATAAATAACAAGTTGGAAATTGGACGTCAAACGTGACAAATGAGGTGCGTTCGTACTATAAACATATTTATGAAATAGCTGTTAAATTATGTAAAATTTGTCTTATGCAAAAAATGCATGAATATAAAATACGATAAATCATATATCAATTACAGAGCAATCCAACTATATTACGCAAGTTAGAGTACGGTCAGACAAAACAAATTCTTAAACATTCTCAACTATGTTGTAGAGTGTTAAAACGCCTATTAGATTGAAATTTCAATTTCAGAAATTTATACCCAATAGACTGTAGCATATTTTAATTCTTTTCTACAGCCGAGTACTTTGTTTACAATCTTTACATACGTATAATGCCACTATTCAGCTAAAATTTAAACACGCTTAAATCTAGTGAAATCACCAGTGATTATCTTCCATAGACAGCCATGTGTCTAATACCTTGGTGGCCCTGTATATCATTTTTCTTCTTTCTATAAACATATATTGGTATAGTAAATGCAGTTCAGCGTAAAATTACATAACTTATTTAAAAACCACATCTAAGCTATTATTTTCATATTCTCTAACCCGTGCAATTTCAGTTGTGTTACCCTGTATATAATCTACAGCATTTATGCACACAACGCAATCAGCAAACACTTTGTTAAATTTAAAATATCATATCACTACTAAGAATGCACTTCTAGAAATCATCTCTAATATTCAGTATTTCGGTTGCAGTATGGTATCCGAAATCTTTTGTATGCCCCTATGAATACTGTGCACATTCTATTATACAGGATGTAACTCATACTAAACCTGAGCAACGTATGTCAATTCCATTATATGTGAAAAAATTTAACATGGTTAAAATACGCCGAAGATAAAGTTTCACCCTATACCGTTATGCAACGGAATTCTTTTGTGTGATTCTGTAAATGAATAATAAAATTTTGTAACAGAGTATATGTTTTAGTACACGTCAGTAAATGCATATTAATTTCATTTATTAATTTCATTTTGTTTAAAAGGCAGTAATACCATAAAAATGCACTTAAATATTTTTTTATTGTTTTTTTTTTATTTTGCATTGGCCGCAATGTAACGGAAAACTTTTGACCATCCCTGTAATTAAACTATACATCCGATTTTCAGAAAGTTTGAAATGACACGACAAAATCTTGCAATAATTATATACTTAAATTTAAAAGCATTCTGTTGGATAGTTTTTATTCTATTATATGCGGACGAATAGAAGGACAGATAGACAGATGGAAAGACGGACTGAACGGCGACTGCGGGTACTAAGTATTTATATAAGTACAAACGTATGTAAAAAGTATCTTATTTGAGCGGAAACAGCTCAAACAAGAAGTCATACTGAAAATTTCCAAAGGAAGAAACAAAATTTCTAGAATTCAGATAGTTTCGGTGTGGCCGAATTTTCAGCAGCATTTTTGCCGAAAACGAATTTTCGGTGAAACTCGGATTTTGGCCGAAAACGATAACGAATTTTCGGTCGATCTCTTGTAATGACAATAAATGTAACTAAGATAATTTTTACATTTTTAATTATGTGTAACACGCCAATTCGTGTAACTCCAGATATTTTATACATTTACACATCTGTCTGAGTTTATGAAGCGATAACAAATTGCATATTTGACTTCATAAATTATATACACATAAAAACAGCTAAATTTTTGTTCAAAGTGTGTAATTTTTATGACAAGCATGTAATTTTAGAAATTTACACACATGTTTGTGTACACATAAGTATGTTTTAAATAGAATAACTCATCAATTTGTGTAAATCTAACCATTTTTCTACATTTACACACTTATCTGGGTATTTCAAGTGATAACAAATTACACACTTATTTTAATATGCTAAATACACATAAAAACAGGTAAATTTCAGAAAAATATGTGTAAATTTTACGACAGGTGTGTAATTTTATAAATTTACACATATATACGGGTAAAATTAGCTGATTTACACATTTATTTTTTAGAGTGCACGTACACAGCATGCTGATTTTCAAAGTCTTCTAACTCGAAATTGATTTTTGGCCAGATAGAACCATCTTATTCTCAGGTGACGATATGTAGACAAAGCCACTCCAACTCACTTTTAGGTCACGTGACATTAGCTGTGCAAATAATAATAAAGGCAAAACATATGAAAAATTTCGGATAATATTTCTCTAATGTTAGTATATAAATCACTCTGACTTGGCGTAAACAATATATGCTTTATATAGGATCGAAACGTAATTTTTTCCTAATTATGAATACAACACCACATTTCTTCGGAATGGGTTAGTCATGTCATTTACTGTATCCGAATTTCTCTTGTAATAAAAGAAAACTCTTAGGAGCATATGAAAATTTGGTAACTGTTCTCAGTTTCTTTTTATGTTATTTTTTGTATGTGTGGATCTGTGCCATCAATATTACTTTCATTTGAGATTTTACCATATTTTCTATTCGAATTTCTAAAAAGAAATCTGTTTTAAATACTACAGATTCTATTAAATTTAAAATTATTATTATTATTATTACATTTCCTATTTACAATACCCTTTCCCTCTATTAACATATATATAAACAAAGCCCCTCCAACTCACTTTCAGGTCACGTTACATTAGCTGCGCAAATAATAATATAGGCGAAACATATGAAAAATTTCGGATAATATTTCTCTAATGTTAGCATATAAATCACTCTGACTTAGCGTAAGCAATATATGTTTCATATAGGATCGAAACATCGTTTTTTCCGAATTATGAATACAACATTGCATTTCTTCGGAATGGGTTAGTCATGTCATTTAATGAATCTGAATTTCTCTTGAAATAAAAGAAAACTTTTAGAAGCATATGAAAATTTGGTACCTGTTTATTCTCAGTTTATTTATATGTAATTTTTTATACGTGCGGAACTGTTTCATCAATATTACTTTCATTTGTGATTTTACAATATCTTTAATCCAAATTTATAAAACCAGATCTGTTTTAAATGTTATATATTCTATAAAATTTAAAGTTATTTTTTATTATTATTATATTTTAAAGCCACTCACTATTTTAACTGGAATTTGTATATAATAAGTTACGAATATTTCTATTAACGTTTTATCGATTACAATAATACAAGTAAACTTTTATGAATGAAACATCTAGGAATTATTAACACTTTCATAAAAAGTTATTACTAATTTAGTTCTAAGAGTTCTAAGGTTTTTTTTTTTTTTTTTACAATGCAAACAAAATAGAAGTGCAATAACTATCTGTAGTTTTATATGAAATATTTTGAGTGTGATATCAGCTAAAATTTTTAACATCAGACTGCGTGAATACAGATATTAGCAAGTTGGGAATTGTGCATCAAGAGTGGCAAATGAGATGTGTTCGTACTATAATTAGTTTTATAAATATTCAGATATTAATGCAACAGCAGTTGCACTCTTATGCAAAACTTCCTGAATATAAAATTTAATACGATTATATATATTACAGTCATCAATAGGGAAATAAAATCATTCCATGTTAAATAGGACGTAATCACCATGACAACCTAGAATAATATTAATTATCATGGGATATCATTAAATAAATTACGCATGCTAGCATTTAACATAATAAAGAAAACTTTTATTAATGTGTTTTAAATTTTGATTCGATTTTCATAGAATTGAAATGATTCGACAAAATTTTGCAACGTTTTCGTACATTAAATTTCAAGCTATTCGGCTGGGTAGTTTTGCTCTGTTATATGCGGAGAGACTGACAGATATACGGACGAACAAGACGACGACTATAGGTGCTACGTATTTATATAATTACGAACGTATCTAAAAATGTTTGGAAGTCTTCCATAAATTAACCAGTGTTTGTATTATTGTAGTAGTTTCTAAAGTGTGTCACTTATCGATTTAAAGCTAAATATATATATATATATATAAATATTAAGGGAACTATTTAATAAGAATAATATCATATTGGTATCATTTTTAATACGCGTAAAAGATTATAATTCTTTCACTGATAAATATCACTTCATGTGTCATTTCTATTTCATTCGTAAACGCATAAAGCTGACAGGCATTTTTATTCACAAACATTGAAATAGGATGGAGTTTTTCAATTTCGTTAAAGGATCTTTCACAAAATGCTATTCAGTTAGGCATTATGGGTTGCATTTCGGGACAAGACACTCAGTGAAAGGCTGTCATGCGACAACAATCGCTTATAGCTTAAGATTCCATACTTTTATCAATACACAAGAAACAATGTTCGATTTTCCAAATTAATTCATTAGCACTTGCCAATTTGCGTGATTTTAAGTTGAAAAATGGATTCATAAATGTATCGAAAAATACAACGTTGTTGGTCGAGGAATTTTTTTAGGACTCGAATATTTTATTACGATAAATACTACTGTATTTTGTTAAGATTTCATATAAAAATACAAATTTTAAGAATTTCATATTTTTATTACTGTATTGAAATTTGATTAAGAAAATGGAGCTATTATGCCGCAGGACAGTTATCAAAGAAGAAGATATTTAATTAAAAAGTTTTATAAGCAACATAAACTACTATACACATTCAATCCGACTTTTATTACTTTTAGCAACTTTAAGGTATTCCAAAGGTTTAATTTTTTTAAATCACATTGTTACTTTATTCATTTTTTCGAGAATCGTCATCAACAATCTTTTTATACTTCGGTGATGATAGGATCTTCCCGCGCTTCTCAACCACATTGCTCAATGCAAACAAATCGAAACTTGTGTGTAATTAGTACGATTTTTTCAAAAAAATTGTAACCCAGGGTAATTGCTATAGTTTTCCTGCAAAGTTTAAATTAACTTCTACTACGCCTTTTTTTCTGTTTAATTTCAGTAGATTTGGAAATAGAGGGGGAAGGGCTTATTTATCGAGGATATATTTTGCATTACATTTTTGGCGAGATCACTGAAAATGTAACACCTAAAATTAAAAGAAATGTACTTTTGGGTTCAGCATTACAAAAGCTTTCAAATGATATCTCATACAATATACAGGGTGTATGTAAACTTCTGGGCAAAACTTTAAGGGGGGATAGTACACATCAAGACAACAATATTAAATAGGAAACCAAGGGTCCCAAATGTTTTCCTAAGGAGATAGCCGCCATTAAATTTTAAGATCCAAAATTTCAAATAAACATAAAAAACGGAAAAATTGGTCTATTCATTTGCGGTTTACAGTAAGCTAAATTTCAAAAAATGGCGATAGAGGGCGCTTTAGACTTTGAAGTAACGAAAAACTATTTTTTCCCGTTATTATTTGCATCTCGTTAAAAGTTTTTTAAAAGCTTAGACATAAACTTAAATTTTGCACAGAAAATCTGAATCATTGGGAGTGGTTAAGTAGCGCAAGCTGAACTGTGTTCAATGGGGGTGGGGAGGTTCAAATTTCAAATGACTAGAAAAACGGAAAAATTGGTCGATTTGTTTCCGGTTTTCGCTAAAACTATTCTTTATGTCAGCATTTCCTTGAAAATAAATTTTAAAGATAAATTTTAAAAAATTTCGTTTGAGGGTGCCCTTAACTTTAGAGTAAGCAACAACTATTTTTAACCGTTTTTTTTCTATCTAATTAAATTTTTGCAAAAGCTTAGACTTAAATTTTCAGCTCAAATTCTGAATAGTTGGGAGGGGATAAGAAGCGCAAGAGTTGAAATGTTACTCTCCCCACCCCTCGAACACAGTTAAATTTTGTGCTACATAATTACTCACAACGATTCAGATTTTAAACTCAAAATTTAACTGTAAGCTTTTACAAGCATTTATTAGATACAAAACATACCAGTTAAAAATAGTTGTTGGTTACTCTAAATTTTAAGGCGCCCTCTAACGGAATTTTTTGAAATTTATCTTTAAAATTTATTTTCAAGGAAATACTAGCATAAAGAATAGTTTTGGCGAAAACCGTAAAGGAATCAACCATTTTTCCCTTTTTTATGGTAACTTGAAATTTGAACCTCCCCACCTCCACTGAACACAGTTCAGTTTGCGCTACTTAACCACTCCCAACGATTCGGATTTTCTGCGCAAAATTTAAGTTTATGTCTAAGTTTCTAAAAAAATGAACGAGATGCAAATAATAACGGTAAAAAAATGTTTTTCGTTACTCCAAAGTCTAAAGCGCCTTCTATGGTCATTTTTTGAAATTTAGCTTTATAAATTATTTTCAATAAAATACCGACATAAAGAATAGTTTTAGTGAAAACCGCAAATCAATCGACCAATTTTTCCGTTTTTTATAATCATTTGAAATTTGAATCCTCTGAAGTTCAGTTCTGAACTCCCTTCTGAACTTCCCTCTCAGTTGAGTTTGTGCTACTTAACCACTCCCAACTATTCATATTTTGAGCTCAAAATTTAAATTTAAGTCTAAGCTTGTGAAACCATTTAATGAGATGCAAAAAATAACGGCAAAAAACAGGTGTTCGTTACTCCAATGTCTAAAACGTCCTTTATCACCATTTTTCGAAATTTATCTTTATAATTTATTTTCCAGGTGTTATAGTATGTTTATACTGGTTTTTAGGAACAGAATAATATTAAAAATATTAGGTTAAAACTCAAGGCTCGCGGTGTATTTAGAAAGATAAGCACAGCTGCTCTTTTTATCATTAAAGGGGATAGTTAAGATAGCGCTTGTTATTTTTCTCGGGTAGGATGAGAGTTTAGCGGCTTTGAAATAGGGTCGGCGCGGATGGAGTATACAGTTACAAAGGTTTTTCCGAGTCGACTTTTGACTTTTGAATCTATAAAATTGAGGACGGGATGGAGTTTTGACATAAAATATCCCTCGCAGGTGGACTGAGTAAGCAATTATTTTCCTTCGAATGCCGACTTTAACACTCCCGGATTTCGGAGGTCAGAATGGTCAATGTCACTTAAAAATTCACTGCATCAAGAGGGGCGTTGATCATTTTGGCCAATGAAAGTTGGGGGGTGTTTAAGGGAACCTCCCGTCGGCCAATTATTAAAAAAAATAAAGAGAGGGAGAAAATAGACAGAGTGGATTGGGGATTTTTTTAAAGAAAAGTCTGGAGATTCTCTTGCAAGCTCTCGGCTGCAGCTCTTGCCTTTGGTCTGGCTCCTCCGAGCGAATGAAGCTCTCATGATGGAGAAATTGATCTGCGTATTATGAGGTCCTGAAGGAAGTTATGATTTTTTGGAAGACTATAATACTGTAACTTTGGCTTGTTCGCGGTAGAGATGAGACAGCATTGTGTTTGAAAGCTGACGGGCCTCTGATACTAGCTATGTTCGAGGTACGGATGGAAGAGATCGTCAGCCTGTAAGTGGTCCCCGGTGTTTTTTTCGGCGGCAAAGGAGGTTCCCGCTCTTCGCTTATTCAACGGGATGACAGGGCCAGTTCGTTTGGGAGAGTTTCGTCGGATCCTAGATTCCAGCCGCGGTGTTTGGACTCGACAATGACGGCTTCATAGGGAGGATTTGGTCTGAGCTGAGGTGCCCGAAGACTATATATTGCTGGAGTTGATGTAGAGAGAAAGGGTTGTGTGTATTAGAAATAGGGGTAAGTGTGGTTTATTATGTTTTGGGGAATATACTATAAATTCTACCCCTAGGGAGTTTCGTTACTCTACACGAGTTTCAGTATATTTAATTGTAATTTTAAGTTATTATAAGAATATCCTGTTGTAATATGATTAAGTTTGGTAAATATATCTAAATCAATAAATACTAATTGTTAAATTTTGTAAATAAAATATTATGTTAATAATCGAAGAGTTGGTTTCTTTAATTCCAAGAGTCTTGATTATTTTCCTTACTAAGAGACATTTATCTTAATGTAATTGAAAATATTTTTGGAGCATCATTAGACACAACGCAATGAGCATGAATTTGAATTTTGTTTACAAGAAGGAGATTTACTTTTAAGATTATAGTTAATTATGAGAGTTATGGGATTCAGTGAATTTAGCATAATTTTGAAATTATATAAGGTAACAAATAAACAAATAATAGTAAATAAATAAAAATAAATAAATCAAAAATAAATGAAACATAACACAGGAAATACCAACATAAAGTATAGTTTTAGTGAAAACCGCAAATGAATAGACCAATTTTTCCGTTTTTTATGTTTATTTGAAATTTTGGACCCTAAACTTTAATGGGGGCTATCTCCTTTGGAAAACGTTTGGGACCCTTGGTTTCCCATTTAATATTGTTTGTCTCGATGTATACTATTACCCCTTAAAGTTTTGCCCAGTAATTTAGATACACCCTGTATAAAGAAAAGATTTTTTTGAGCAACCTAATTAGCCTTTCTATTTTTTCCTAAAAATGTTTTTGAATGATTAATTATCTATAAATATGTGGGTCAATAGCCTTTATTACATCCCCCCAATTTCAACTTTCCTCATCCTATTATTTACAAAGAAAATGGCTGTGACAGACAGGCACAGAAGTGATCTTATTATGGTTCCGCTTTCCTTTTTTAAATACAGAATTCTAAAAATTGACATAATATGTCTTAAAAACTTTGTAGATAAAAGCAAATCTACAATTATGACAAAATCATTAAACGCGATAAAAAACTACCTAATTTTGAGATCGAAAAAACAGAAATTTTGTATGAAAGTATATACATAAACGATTTTTTTTTAAATGAACATTATGGAAGGCATGTAAAAGTCATTAACAAATAAGACGGTAAGTTTAGAATTTTTCAATAAAAACAAATTTTGAGATAAATTTATCTATTTCAGGCACGAAAAAAATAATTAATAAACTTTTCTACCAAAAATTGAACCGACTTCAAAAACTACTGCAAAGTGAAAAATAATTTTTTTACATAATAGTAATAAGAAATTAAATTAAGAGCATAGTATTTACCATGCGTATTAGGGTGGAGCGAAAAAAATTTTTTTTTGAAAATCAAAAACGGGTAGGTGCCAAAAGTTGCCTTTATTCTAATACATCAACTGTGTGAAATTTTACCGCTGAAAAAAAATGGCTTGAGTCTGCGCTTTTGCTCCAAAAATCGAAATTTTGGGTAAAATTTGTCATTTTTTGACATTTTTTCAAAAAAATTAAAAAAATCCTACAGAGCTGGTTAGTATTTAAAAGTGTTGCTTAGACCTTTATATTTATCTGCTTAACATATTTAAACTATAAAACAATATGTTTATTCCCTATAGCTGGAGCAAAACAGACAACTTTTAGTAAGAAAACAGCACTACCACTCTATTGGGTCATACAACGAATTATTGTTTTTAATACAGCTCTTGTTTTCAAAACTACCTTGGACATGCGTCGTGGAGGTGGCTATATTTCCTATACCACCCGGCCCAACTATTCGATCATCTTAGTACAGTGTTTTATTTATACATTGATTTGTGATTTTCTTTATAAAAATTTGGCATGTTTTCGATGCTTCCATTTTGTTCATCTGTTCTTTGCATCCACATGCTGCTGTAACTATCTTCATGTATATTTTTACAGTTTATACAAAAAAAATGACAAGCAGAGTAATGTACAGGAATATTATTAAAGGGATCTATTCGGCCATCTATTATATTTATCAAACTTGCATTCAGTTGATGAATAGTGATTGGAAGTTCTGTTAGCACAACATTTTTTCAGTCAATTGTATTTTTTTTACGTAATGATTTGCTTTAAAGATGATTTCAGATATTTCAACTATAAGTATGCCATCATTTATTCTACTTTTGCATTTTTTATATGTTGAGAAGCGAGCTGTTTCATGTGATGGTGATCGTCAGAGAGAATTGCAATGAAAATTTGTTCTCCATGTGTAAAGCAACCGCTATTGTAAATAGCTTTTTTTTTACATTAGTTTTATGCCGTTTTCTAAGTGTTTTCGTATCTAAGTAATTTCCTATTAACTTTTAGATCCCTTTTTATGAGCGGACAACATTTGATGGTGAAATGTCCTGGGCATAAACTTATAATGCATAGTACTTTATGAGGGAATGTACGGATTCTAATCGACTATAAGTGCTCATTTAAAATTAGGAGAATTTTATTTGTCACTGTGAACCATGTTGCATGGGGTAAGCTTAGAATTGTATATAATATTGAATCATTCGCTACTTCAACTCCAGTGAATTTCCTCTGCGTCAGTTATTTGAGAAGTCGATATAAAACGTTCTAAGCTACATGGATTCACCGGATCAATAAGGAAAATCTTTGTCTGCGTACTATTCACTTCCTATTGCAATTTTTTTTTTAATAAAATAGAGAATAATTTTGAAAAATTATTTTCTCAAATTGAGAAAAAGATACTCAGAACAGAATAGAAATTTTTGTCGGAGATTGCAAAGCTAATTCATAAGGAAAGCTATTTCTCAGAAAAAATGGGGAATAGGAATTTAGAAAACATCTCACACAAAAGACAGCTCATAAAGTTAATAAAATTTTCCGCTTTATATAATCACAGATTGTCAATCAGCGTTTATATGTTCACTCACAAAATGTATAATCCAAGTTTATACCGCGGGATGTTTTATACCAAATGTACTACACACCTAAATAATAGATCTAAAATCTTATTAGAAATTACTAGACTACGGAACAACACAGGAAACGACACAAAGCATACTAAAACTTCTTTAGAAATATTGTTGTTTTACAACAAGTAGTTTTTGCAAATTTTGTTTGCAATCCTCTGTGACAATCGTTATAATATTAAACAGCTAGCTTCTCAGCATATATTCAATGTAATAGGTTCAATAAATGATGACATACTAGAAATTAAATTCATACAATCAATTTTTAGGCAAATCATTGCATATAAAATGTAATTGATTGAAAAAATGCTGTGATAATAAAACTTCCAATCATAATGTACTAATTGCATGAAATTTTAATGAAGATAATAGACTGCTGAATAGGTTCAATTAAGAACATACCCAATACATTGCTCAGCTTCTCTTCTGTTATACATGGTATAAAAATATATGTGCAGCAGGTCACACCAGCATGATCCAAATCATCCAAAGTCAGTGAATATAAAGAAGAGATAAATTACTTTGATATATAGAAAACTTATACTCGTCTTCGGGAAAAAAATAACTATTCAATACATAAATAAAACACTGGGCCTAGATGATTGGATGGTTGAGACGGGTGGGATAATGCAACCACCTCTATGAGTTATATACACAGTAGTTTTGAAAGCAACTAGGTAAGAAATGCATTCAAAACAACATTTCGTTGTATGCTCCAATAGAGAGGTTAACGCTGATTTTTCACAAAAAGTTGTCAAATTTGCTCCAATTATACAGACTACAGATATTGTTTTATAGTTTAAATATGTTAAGCAGATAAATATAAAGATCTAAGCAACACTTTTAAATACTAACCAGCTCTGTAGGAATTTTTTAATTTTTTTGAAAAAATGTCAAAAAATGACAAATTTTACCCAAAATTTCGATTTTTGGAGCAAAAGCGCAGACTCAAGCCATTTTTTTTCAGCTGTAAAATTTCACACAGTTAATGTACTAGTATAAAGGCAACTTTTGGCACCTACCCGTTTTTGATTTTCAAAAAAAATTTTTTTTTCGCTCCACCCTAATGCGTATTATTATATTTATGTACATTAATTTGATTTTTTGGAGTTTGTGCCAGCCAAGCCTTTATTCTTTTAGGAATTGAATTGCATATTTAATTTTAATTTTGAAATTGGCTTGGCTGGTACCGACTCCAAAAAATCAAATTAATGTACATAAATATAATAATACGCATGGTAAATACTATGCTCTTAATTTAATTTCTTATTACTATTATGTAAAAAAAAATTATTTTTCACTTTTCAGTAGTTTTTGAAGTCGGTTCAATTTTTGGTAGAAAAGTTTATTTTTCTCTTTTTAGTTAAAAGTTAACGTTTTTTTGAAGTAAGTTAATAAAAATTATAATACGTTAAAAAATATTGTAAATTATACATGGATGTAAATTTTGTCAGAAATAGGGTTCGAACGCACGCTCTCTTTCCAGCATCAGAGCTTAAATCTGGCTCCTTAAACCGCTGGGTCATCCTGACTGCGCTCCAATTGGCGAGTTTATTCAAAGTCCAAGTTATTTTTAATTTGCGAAAAATCACCAATTTTATTAAATTTTGCCTAATTACTAAAAAAGTACTGAACCAATTTCCATGAAATGGAAGTGGTACCAATTTGAGAGTAGCCTCTTTTATTTAACACAAAACAAAATTAATCGGTTGGATAGTTTCGGAGTAATACATAGAAAAAAAATACATACGTTTCGAATTGATAACTTCCTCTTCCTTTTCTGAAGTCAGTTAATAATAAATATTATAATACGGAAAAAAATATTATGAATTATACATGGATGTAAGTTATGTCAGGAGCGGGGTTTGAACCCTTGCTTTCTTCCAAGAACAAGTGCTTAAGTCTGGCGCCTTAGACCGCTCGGCCACGCTGATAACGCTACAGCCGGCGGGCTTATTCAAAGTCCATGTTACTTTTAATTTGCGAGAAATCACAAATTTTGTTAAATTTTGCCTAATTACTAAAAAAGTACTGAACCAATTTCAATGAAATGGAAGTGATACCAATTCGAGAGTAGCCTCTTTTATTAAATACAAAAACCAAATTAATCGGTTGGATAATTTCAGAGTAATTGGTGAACATACATAAAAAAAAATACCTACGCGTCGAATTGATAACTTCCTCTTCCTTTTCTGAAGCCGGTTAAAAATAAAAATTGTAATATGGAAAAAAATTGTAAATTTTACATAGATGTAAATAATGTCAGGAGCGGGGTTCGAACCCACGCTCTCTTTCGCAAAAAAGAGCTTCAATCTAGCGCCTTAGACCGCTCGGCCATGCTGTCTACAGTCCATTCAGCGAACGTATTCAACACTTTTAATTAGCGAAAAATCACTAATTTTATTAGTTTTTGCCTAATTACTAAAAAAGTACTGAACCAATTTAGATGAAACTGAAGTGGTACCAATTCGAGAGCTACGTCTTTCATTTAACACCAAAACCAAGTCAATCGGTTGCATGGTTTCAGAGTAATCTGTGAACATACATAAAAAAATACATACGCGTCGAATTGATAACCTCCTCTCCTTTTTGGAAGTCGGTTAAAAACAAAAGAAATTTTCTATCGGAATCTTTTTTTCAATCGGACTTTATTGCTTATTCTTCAAAGTAGTGATATTAAATGATTATTTTTCAGCGGCTTGTCTTTGACTAAATACACTGCTCAAAACAATTAAAGGATATTGCAGTTTTAGGTGGATTTTGTATCTGGGAAACTTTTTAGCTGATTGATACATGGTCGACAGACATAGTAGGTTATACGAGAATAAATTATACATGTTTGGCAGGAAAAAATGCATTTTATTGCGCATTTGGGTACAAAAGGAAAAAAACGCAATTTGTGCATTTGAGAAAAAAAGAATAAGAAAAGGTGTTTTCTTCAAAGAAAATCATTTTCAGTAGGGGGTATGGTTTCCACGGGCGACCAGCAACGTTGAACACCTTTGAGGCATGGACTCAATGAGGCTATTAATGACGAGTTGGGGTATTCTGCCCCACTCTTCCAGAAGAGCTCTTTCCAGTTCTTGGAGAGTTTGTGGGGGTTGTTGGCGGCCAGAAACTCGTCTTCCTAGAGCGTCCCAAACGTGCTCGATTGGATTCATGTCTGTAGAACACGCTGGCCATTCCATTCGAACGATTCCTTCCTCGAAAAGGAAATCCTCCACCAGGTTTGCACGATGTGGCCTGCAGTTATCGTCCATTAAAATGAAGTTATCTCCGATTGCTGCAGCGTAAGGGACTACAATAGGTCTGAGGATCTCATCCCTATATCGGCGACCAGTCAGAGCTCCATCTCGAATGATGTAGAGGTCAGTGGGCCCGTCAATGGAGATGCCACCATACACCAACAATCCTCCACCGCCAAATCTGACACTTTCGTGCACGAACGCAGGATTATTCCTACTGCCACGGTCCCTCCAGATGAAAATATGCCTATTATCCGGATGCACAGAAAAACGGGACTCGTCAGAAAACAGAATATTGCTCCATTCATTTCTCCTCCAGTTGACATGCTCGGTTGCCCACTCCCTGCGGTCGCGACGATGCCTTGATGTTAATCTAACACATAACATCGGTCGGCGAGCACACAGACCTACAGCATGGAGCCGGTTTCGGACAGTCTGAGTTGAAATCGTGGTGCCTGTAGCCGAGCGAAGGTGTTGTTGGAGAAAAGTGGCGTTCATATTTCGGTGTCTCCGATCTGTTAACGCTAAATACCGATCTTCATTGGGCGTTTTTGCCCGTCTACGACCTTGCCCTGGTCTTCGGCCTGCACATCCACTCTCCAAAAAACGGTTCCAGATCCTGGAAATGACACTTTGTGACACTCCAGTGGCTTGCGCTTTTTTGGCTTGAGTTTGGCCCCCTTCTAACCTACCAACAATTCTCCAAGCTTCTGAATCTGTCAAATGACTTCGCTGAGACATCGTACTCATCGAAACAAAGCAATAACTTTTTGCCGATCTTCCTTGTCTTCATTCTCTTTTATCCAGTTGAAAGTCAAATTTCATTCGGTGCCGCTGAAGCGACGTTTTTGACGTCGAACTCAAAATTTGTATGCTCCACAGTTTGAAAACCAGAAAAATTTGCATTTGTGATTCTCTTCTTCTATTTTCGGCAAAAAAAATTTCGTTTATATCTTTATTTTATATAAAACTTCAAATATCCTTTAATTGTTTTGAACAGTGTACATGCTATGAAGCAACAGCTATCATGTTCAGAAGCGTTTCATGAAAATACTTTTTATAATTACGTTTGGTTTATTTGGTTTATTTTATGACGGCCGATTATCTACACGAGGGATATAGGTCCTTAAGGGGAGGGGTGGGTTTTTCCAAGCGAACCTAACCCGTTTTTACGCAAGGAAATCCAAAGTACAAAGAAAACAACGGAAAACTCCGAACGGTTAGACCGACGGTCGCGATTGGTATCGAACCCAGTCTACCAGTTTGGAGGTCAGAACCTCTCGGTCACTGGTGGGGGTTTTATAATTACGACTACCTAATGGAGATTTATATGGTGAGGCATTGTCATAAAAGTACTTCTAGAAAATTATAATATTTTAATACTAGTACAACGTTTATTTTGCAGTAAATGTTTGATTTTATGATTTTATTTTCAGAAAAAGTAACTTGTATTGAAAAGTAACTCTTTGTAATGTTTTGTTCAACAGGGAATGAAGCTAAAAATATTTTTACAAATATTTTTCATATTTTGTCACCTTAATGTTTAATTTGTTTTTTTTCGGGTAACATTTAGAAGTGCTTGTAACTGCAATGTTCTAATTTTAGAAATAATGCTTCTACGTCACGAAAGTAAGAATATATAATTGAAATGAGTTACAGAAAATTTCTCAGTACATATTTTCCCGACTGCTTCTTTTCTTTATATGTTGGAAAAATGCAACTTTTTTTTTTCCTTAAAACTGCAAACTTTCATTTTTATGCATAAATAGATTGTCCTTAACTCCTACTCTTGTTGTCTCTAAATTTATTATAAATATTTGTAATGTACTGTTTATTGTGAATGTTTTTTTATGTTTCAAGTAAATTTTAATTTTTCTAACATAAGAGAAACATTCAAGGTATTCATCATTCAGGAATTATAGATAAGCTATGGATGATAAGAATTCCAAACCAAACAATATCTGTTAAGCTTTCACTGAATATTTGAAGTATTAAAGAATAGTACTTTTCAGATTTAATATCATTAGTAGAGTCTGTTTTTGAATGTTTTTTATATAATTATGGCAATTTACTAAAGGGAAACAAAATGTAAACATTTTAACAACATGTACTTTGAGTGTAAATTTACGAAGCTAGACATAATTTATGCCTAAAGAAGAAATTTGTTTTGTTTTCCACAATGCAGTAAGTATTTTACATGTATATTGACATCTTTATTTGACAATGATGCTAACTTTCTTTTATGATTGCATAGTCTGAAAAATAAAACATAATTAAAGTTAAAAAAAAAAAAATTGCACTATCACACTGCGATTTCAATAAGTGTTATCTATTCAAATTTCTTCGAGTTTTCTTATTCTAATAAACTCTCCGTATTTTCTTCATAATCAAATACGAATTTCAAGCACGAGCCTTCTTAAACCATTTCATTCAAAATATAGAGTTTAAAAAATAATTGTCCTGTGCATAGTTTCATTTAGTGAGCACTTTTAATTCAGCCAATTAAAATAATCCTCTTAGAATTTGTTTTAAAACAAAGATAATCTAATGTAAAAGAAAAAATCTGAATTGTTTTTTGTAGCTCAAATAAAAGAATGGATAAAAGCAAAATATGAGAGTATTACTTCTATAAACGGAAAAAAAATATTTAGCGTGGCAAGCGAATAATGTACCGACTTCCTTATACTGTGCTAAATATACACTGATGTGCAAAAATCAAGACGAAATGGTTTTTAAAATGTAAAGTCTTAACAAAAAAAAGTAATCCTTCCTATTAACTTCTAAATAAACTGTCGTAGAAGAAAGTTACTAGTCTCTAATGATTGGAAATAAATTATACTTTTGAATGATGTACAAATTTGCTTAGAAGGCCATCTAAATATTAAAACAAATGCAAAATTAATTTTTTCCAATAGAAATACACAATTTTAACAAGATACTTCAAATCTCCGGTTCAAACTATGCCTAGACGCCATATTTCAAGTCATTTGAAAGATCAGTTTTTGAAATATAAACATTCAAAATTTTAGTGCTTCTAAAATTAAATTACATTTTCATATTTTTATTAATATCTCCTGAAATTATACTTTTAATGTGCGAATAATTATACAGCAATAATACTAAAATACTCAAACAAAAATACGTCGAATTTGCAACTTTTATAATTTTATGATATGAATTATGCATTATAAATTAATATCCGAAAAAAAAAATGAATTGCAACCTATAATTATTTGATGGATTTAAATGTATTAAGCCCTACTTTATGGGAATCCAAAATGAAAAATTATGCTTAAAAAAAACGGCAAAATGAAGGTTTAAGGGCCTCTCTTCGGTAGAAATGACTAAATGTTTGTTTTATTATTTTATCCCAGATCTTGAATGATACATGACCGAGAATATAAACAGTGAAGTTCATAGCAATAAATAACAAGTTGGAAATTGGACGTCAAACGTGACAAATGAGGTGCGTTCGTACTATAAACATATTTATGAAATAGCTGTTAAATTATGTAAAATTTGTCTTATGCAAAAAATGCATGAATATAAAATACGATAAATCATATATCAATTACAGAGCAATCCAACTATATTACGCAAGTTAGAGTACGGTCAGACAAAACAAATTCTTAAACATTCTCAACTATGTTGTAGAGTGTTAAAACGCCTATTAGATTGAAATTTCAATTTCAGAAATTTATACCCAATAGACTGTAGCATATTTTAATTCTTTTCTACAGCCGAGTACTTTGTTTACAATCTTTACATACGTATAATGCCACTATTCAGCTAAAATTTAAACACGCTTAAATCTAGTGAAATCACCAGTGATTATCTTCCATAGACAGCCATGTGTCTAATACCTTGGTGGCCCTGTATATCATTTTTCTTCTTTCTATAAACATATATTGGTATAGTAAATGCAGTTCAGCGTAAAATTACATAACTTATTTAAAAACCACATCTAAGCTATTATTTTCATATTCTCTAACCCGTGCAATTTCAGTTGTGTTACCCTGTATATAATCTACAGCATTTATGCACACAACGCAATCAGCAAACACTTTGTTAAATTTAAAATATCATATCACTACTAAGAATGCACTTCTAGAAATCATCTCTAATATTCAGTATTTCGGTTGCAGTATGGTATCCGAAATCTTTTGTATGCCCCTATGAATACTGTGCACATTCTATTATACAGGATGTAACTCATACTAAACCTGAGCAACGTATGTCAATTCCATTATATGTGAAAAAATTTAACATGGTTAAAATACGCCGAAGATAAAGTTTCACCCTATACCGTTATGCAACGGAATTCTTTTGTGTGATTCTGTAAATGAATAATAAAATTTTGTAACAGAGTATATGTTTTAGTACACGTCAGTAAATGCATATTAATTTCATTTATTAATTTCATTTTGTTTAAAAGGCAGTAATACCATAAAAATGCACTTAAATATTTTTTTATTGTTTTTTTTTATTTTGCATTGGCCGCAATGTAACGGAAAACTTTTGACCATCCCTGTAATTAAACTATACATCCGATTTTCAGAAAGTTTGAAATGACACGACAAAATCTTGCAATAATTATATACTTAAATTTAAAAGCATTCTGTTGGATAGTTTTTATTCTATTATATGCGGACGAATAGAAGGACAGATAGACAGATGGAAAGACGGACTGAACGGCGACTGCGGGTACTAAGTATTTATATAAGTACAAACGTATGTAAAAAGTATCTTATTTGAGCGGAAACAGCTCAAACAAGAAGTCATACTGAAAATTTCCAAAGGAAGAAACAAAATTTCTAGAATTCAGATAGTTTCGGTGTGGCCGAATTTTCAGCAGCATTTTTGCCGAAAACGAATTTTCGGTGAAACTCGGATTTTGGCCGAAAACGATAACGAATTTTCGGTCGATCTCTTGTAATGACAATAAATGTAACTAAGATAATTTTTACATTTTTAATTATGTGTAACACGCCAATTCGTGTAACTCCAGATATTTTATACATTTACACATCTGTCTGAGTTTATGAAGCGATAACAAATTGCATATTTGACTTCATAAATTATATACACATAAAAACAGCTAAATTTTTGTTCAAAGTGTGTAATTTTTATGACAAGCATGTAATTTTAGAAATTTACACACATGTTTGTGTACACATAAGTATGTTTTAAATAGAATAACTCATCAATTTGTGTAAATCTAACCATTTTTCTACATTTACACACTTATCTGGGTATTTCAAGTGATAACAAATTACACACTTATTTTAATATGCTAAATACACATAAAAACAGGTAAATTTCAGAAAAATATGTGTAAATTTTACGACAGGTGTGTAATTTTATAAATTTACACATATATACGGGTAAAATTAGCTGATTTACACATTTATTTTTTAGAGTGCACGTACACAGCATGCTGATTTTCAAAGTCTTCTAACTCGAAATTGATTTTTGGCCAGATAGAACCATCTTATTCTCAGGTGACGATATGTAGACAAAGCCACTCCAACTCACTTTTAGGTCACGTGACATTAGCTGTGCAAATAATAATAAAGGCAAAACATATGAAAAATTTCGGATAATATTTCTCTAATGTTAGTATATAAATCACTCTGACTTGGCGTAAACAATATATGCTTTATATAGGATCGAAACGTAATTTTTTCCTAATTATGAATACAACACCACATTTCTTCGGAATGGGTTAGTCATGTCATTTACTGTATCCGAATTTCTCTTGTAATAAAAGAAAACTCTTAGGAGCATATGAAAATTTGGTAACTGTTCTCAGTTTCTTTTTATGTTATTTTTTGTATGTGTGGATCTGTGCCATCAATATTACTTTCATTTGAGATTTTACCATATTTTCTATTCGAATTTCTAAAAAGAAATCTGTTTTAAATACTACAGATTCTATTAAATTTAAAATTATTATTATTATTATTACATTTCCTATTTACAATACCCTTTCCCTCTATTAACATATATATAAACAAAGCCCCTCCAACTCACTTTCAGGTCACGTTACATTAGCTGCGCAAATAATAATATAGGCGAAACATATGAAAAATTTCGGATAATATTTCTCTAATGTTAGCATATAAATCACTCTGACTTAGCGTAAGCAATATATGTTTCATATAGGATCGAAACATCGTTTTTTCCGAATTATGAATACAACATTGCATTTCTTCGGAATGGGTTAGTCATGTCATTTAATGAATCTGAATTTCTCTTGAAATAAAAGAAAACTTTTAGAAGCATATGAAAATTTGGTACCTGTTTATTCTCAGTTTATTTATATGTAATTTTTTATACGTGCGGAACTGTTTCATCAATATTACTTTCATTTGTGATTTTACAATATCTTTAATCCAAATTTATAAAACCAGATCTGTTTTAAATGTTATATATTCTATAAAATTTAAAGTTATTTTTTATTATTATTATATTTTAAAGCCACTCACTATTTTAACTGGAATTTGTATATAATAAGTTACGAATATTTCTATTAACGTTTTATCGATTACAATAATACAAGTAAACTTTTATGAATGAAACATCTAGGAATTATTAACACTTTCATAAAAAGTTATTACTAATTTAGTTCTAAGAGTTCTAAGGTTTTTTTTTTTTTACAATGCAAACAAAATAGAAGTGCAATAACTATCTGTAGTTTTATATGAAATATTTTGAGTGTGATATCAGCTAAAATTTTTAACATCAGACTGCGTGAATACAGATATTAGCAAGTTGGGAATTGTGCATCAAGAGTGGCAAATGAGATGTGTTCGTACTATAATTAGTTTTATAAATATTCAGATATTAATGCAACAGCAGTTGCACTCTTATGCAAAACTTCCTGAATATAAAATTTAATACGATTATATATATTACAGTCATCAATAGGGAAATAAAATCATTCCATGTTAAATAGGACGTAATCACCATGACAACCTAGAATAATATTAATTATCATGGGATATCATTAAATAAATTACGCATGCTAGCATTTAACATAATAAAGAAAACTTTTATTAATGTGTTTTAAATTTTGATTCGATTTTCATAGAATTGAAATGATTCGACAAAATTTTGCAACGTTTTCGTACATTAAATTTCAAGCTATTCGGCTGGGTAGTTTTGCTCTGTTATATGCGGAGAGACTGACAGATATACGGACGAACAAGACGACGACTATAGGTGCTACGTATTTATATAATTACGAACGTATCTAAAAATGTTTGGAAGTCTTCCATAAATTAACCAGTGTTTGTATTATTGTAGTAGTTTCTAAAGTGTGTCACTTATCGATTTAAAGCTAAATATATATATATATATATAAATATTAAGGGAACTATTTAATAAGAATAATATCATATTGGTATCATTTTTAATACGCGTAAAAGATTATAATTCTTTCACTGATAAATATCACTTCATGTGTCATTTCTATTTCATTCGTAAACGCATAAAGCTGACAGGCATTTTTATTCACAAACATTGAAATAGGATGGAGTTTTTCAATTTCGTTAAAGGATCTTTCACAAAATGCTATTCAGTTAGGCATTATGGGTTGCATTTCGGGACAAGACACTCAGTGAAAGGCTGTCATGCGACAACAATCGCTTATAGCTTAAGATTCCATACTTTTATCAATACACAAGAAACAATGTTCGATTTTCCAAATTAATTCATTAGCACTTGCCAATTTGCGTGATTTTAAGTTGAAAAATGGATTCATAAATGTATCGAAAAATACAACGTTGTTGGTCGAGGAATTTTTTTAGGACTCGAATATTTTATTACGATAAATACTACTGTATTTTGTTAAGATTTCATATAAAAATACAAATTTTAAGAATTTCAAATTTTTATTACTGTATTGAAATTTGATTAAGAAAATGGAGCTATTATGCCGCAGGACAGTTATCAAAGAAGAAGATATTTAATTAAAAAGTTTTATAAGCAACATAAACTACTATACACATTCAATCCGACTTTTATTACTTTTAGCAACTTTAAGGTATTCCAAAGGTTTAATTTTTTTAAATCACATTGTTACTTTATTCATTTTTTCGAGAATCGTCATCAACAATCTTTTTATACTTCGGTGATGATAGGATCTTCCCGCGCTTCTCAACCACATTGCTCAATGCAAACAAATCGAAACTTGTGTGTAATTAGTACGATTTTTTCAAAAAAATTGTAACCCAGGGTAATTGCTATAGTTTTCCTGCAAAGTTTAAATTAACTTCTACTACGCCTTTTTTTCTGTTTAATTTCAGTAGATTTGGAAATAGAGGGGGAAGGGCTTATTTATCGAGGATATATTTTGCATTACATTTTTGGCGAGATCACTGAAAATGTAACACCTAAAATTAAAAGAAATGTACTTTTGGGTTCAGCATTACAAAAGCTTTCAAATGATATCTCATACAATATACAAGGTGTATGTAAACTTCTGGGCAAAACTTTAAGGGGGGATAGTACACATCAAGACAACAATATTAAATAGGAAACCAAGGGTCCCAAATGTTTTCCTAAGGAGATAGCCGCCATTAAATTTTAAGATCCAAAATTTCAAATAAACATAAAAAACGGAAAAATTGGTCTATTCATTTGCGGTTTACAGTAAGCTAAATTTCAAAAAATGGCGATAGAGGGCGCTTTAGACTTTGAAGTAACGAAAAACTATTTTTTCCCGTTATTATTTGCATCTCGTTAAAAGTTTTTTAAAAGCTTAGACATAAACTTAAATTTTGCACAGAAAATCTGAATCATTGGGAGTGGTTAAGTAGCGCAAGCTGAACTGTGTTCAATGGGGGTGGGGAGGTTCAAATTTCAAATGACTAGAAAAACGGAAAAATTGGTCGATTTGTTTCCGGTTTTCGCTAAAACTATTCTTTATGTCAGCATTTCCTTGAAAATAAATTTTAAAGATAAATTTTAAAAAATTTCGTTTGAGGGTGCCCTTAACTTTAGAGTAAGCAACAACTATTTTTAACCGTTTTTTTTCTATCTAATTAAATTTTTGCAAAAGCTTAGACTTAAATTTTCAGCTCAAATTCTGAATAGTTGGGAGGGGATAAGAAGCGCAAGAGTTGAAATGTTACTCTCCCCACCCCTCGAACACAGTTAAATTTTGTGCTACATAATTACTCACAACGATTCAGATTTTAAACTCAAAATTTAACTGTAAGCTTTTACAAGCATTTATTAGATACAAAACATACCAGTTAAAAATAGTTGTTGGTTACTCTAAATTTTAAGGCGCCCTCTAACGGAATTTTTTGAAATTTATCTTTAAAATTTATTTTCAAGGAAATACTAGCATAAAGAATAGTTTTGGCGAAAACCGTAAAGGAATCAACCATTTTTCCCTTTTTTATGGTAACTTGAAATTTGAACCTCCCCACCTCCACTGAACACAGTTCAGTTTGCGCTACTTAACCACTCCCAACGATTCGGATTTTCTGCGCAAAATTTAAGTTTATGTCTAAGTTTCTAAAAAAATGAACGAGATGCAAATAATAACGGTAAAAAAATGTTTTTCGTTACTCCAAAGTCTAAAGCGCCTTCTATGGTCATTTTTTGAAATTTAGCTTTATAAATTATTTTCAATAAAATACCGACATAAAGAATAGTTTTAGTGAAAACCGCAAATCAATCGACCAATTTTTCCGTTTTTTATAATCATTTGAAATTTGAATCCTCTGAAGTTCAGTTCTGAACTCCCTTCTGAACTTCCCTCTCAGTTGAGTTTGTGCTACTTAACCACTCCCAACTATTCATATTTTGAGCTCAAAATTTAAATTTAAGTCTAAGCTTGTGAAACCATTTAATGAGATGCAAAAAATAACGGCAAAAAACAGGTGTTCGTTACTCCAATGTCTAAAACGTCCTTTATCACCATTTTTCGAAATTTATCTTTATAATTTATTTTCCAGGTGTTATAGTATGTTTATACTGGTTTTTAGGAACAGAATAATATTAAAAATATTAGGTTAAAACTCAAGGCTCGCGGTGTATTTAGAAAGATAAGCACAGCTGCTCTTTTTATCATTAAAGGGGATAGTTAAGATAGCGCTTGTTATTTTTCTCGGGTAGGATGAGAGTTTAGCGGCTTTGAAATAGGGTCGGCGCGGATGGAGTATACAGTTACAAAGGTTTTTCCGAGTCGACTTTTGACTTTTGAATCTATAAAATTGAGGACGGGATGGAGTTTTGACATAAAATATCCCTCGCAGGTGGACTGAGTAAGCAATTATTTTCCTTCGAATGCCGACTTTAACACTCCCGGATTTCGGAGGTCAGAATGGTCAATGTCACTTAAAAATTCACTGCATCAAGAGGGGCGTTGATCATTTTGGCCAATGAAAGTTGGGGGGTGTTTAAGGGAACCTCCCGTCGGCCAATTATTAAAAAAAATAAAGAGAGGGAGAAAATAGACAGAGTGGATTGGGGATTTTTTTAAAGAAAAGTCTGGAGATTCTCTTGCAAGCTCTCGGCTGCAGCTCTTGCCTTTGGTCTGGCTCCTCCGAGCGAATGAAGCTCTCATGATGGAGAAATTGATCTGCGTATTATGAGGTCCTGAAGGAAGTTATGATTTTTTGGAAGACTATAATACTGTAACTTTGGCTTGTTCGCGGTAGAGATGAGACAGCATTGTGTTTGAAAGCTGACGGGCCTCTGATACTAGCTATGTTCGAGGTACGGATGGAAGAGATCGTCAGCCTGTAAGTGGTCCCCGGTGTTTTTTTCGGCGGCAAAGGAGGTTCCCGCTCTTCGCTTATTCAACGGGATGACAGGGCCAGTTCGTTTGGGAGAGTTTCGTCGGATCCTAGATTCCAGCCGCGGTGTTTGGACTCGACAATGACGGCTTCATAGGGAGGATTTGGTCTGAGCTGAGGTGCCCGAAGACTATATATTGCTGGAGTTGATGTAGAGAGAAAGGGTTGTGTGTATTAGAAATAGGGGTAAGTGTGGTTTATTATGTTTTGGGGAATATACTATAAATTCTACCCCTAGGGAGTTTCGTTACTCTACACGAGTTTCAGTATATTTAATTGTAATTTTAAGTTATTATAAGAATATCCTGTTGTAATATGATTAAGTTTGGTAAATATATCTAAATCAATAAATACTAATTGTTAAATTTTGTAAATAAAATATTATGTTAATAATCGAAGAGTTGGTTTCTTTAATTCCAAGAGTCTTGATTATTTTCCTTACTAAGAGACATTTATCTTAATGTAATTGAAAATATTTTTGGAGCATCATTAGACACAACGCAATGAGCATGAATTTGAATTTTGTTTACAAGAAGGAGATTTACTTTTAAGATTATAGTTAATTATGAGAGTTATGGGATTCAGTGAATTTAGCATAATTTTGAAATTATATAAGGTAACAAATAAACAAATAATAGTAAATAAATAAAAATAAATAAATCAAAAATAAATGAAACATAACACAGGAAATACCAACATAAAGTATAGTTTTAGTGAAAACCGCAAATGAATAGACCAATTTTTCCGTTTTTTATGTTTATTTGAAATTTTGGACCCTAAACTTTAATGGGGGCTATCTCCTTTGGAAAACGTTTGGGACCCTTGGTTTCCCATTTAATATTGTTTGTCTCGATGTATACTATTACCCCTTAAAGTTTTGCCCAGTAATTTAGATACACCCTGTATAAAGAAAAGATTTTTTTGAGCAACCTAATTAGCCTTTCTATTTTTTCCTAAAAATGTTTTTGAATGATTAATTATCTATAAATATGTGGGTCAATAGCCTTTATTACATCCCCCCAATTTCAACTTTCCTCATCCTATTATTTACAAAGAAAATGGCTGTGACAGACAGGCACAGAAGTGATCTTATTATGGTTCCGCTTTCCTTTTTTAAATACAGAATTCTAAAAATTGACATAATATGTCTTAAAAACTTTGTAGATAAAAGCAAATCTACAATTATGACAAAATCATTAAACGCGATAAAAAACTACCTAATTTTGAGATCGAAAAAACAGAAATTTTGTATGAAAGTATATACATAAACGATTTTTTTTTAAATGAACATTATGGAAGGCATGTAAAAGTCATTAACAAATAAGACGGTAAGTTTAGAATTTTTCAATAAAAACAAATTTTGAGATAAATTTATCTATTTCAGGCACGAAAAAAAATAATTAATAAACTTTTCTACCAAAAATTGAACCGACTTCAAAAACTACTGCAAAGTGAAAAATAATTTTTTTACATAATAGTAATAAGAAATTAAATTAAGAGCATAGTATTTACCATGCGTATTAGGGTGGAGCGAAAAAAATTTTTTTTTGAAAATCAAAAACGGGTAGGTGCCAAAAGTTGCCTTTATTCTAATACATCAACTGTGTGAAATTTTACCGCTGAAAAAAAATGGCTTGAGTCTGCGCTTTTGCTCCAAAAATCGAAATTTTGGGTAAAATTTGTCATTTTTTGACATTTTTTCAAAAAAATTAAAAAAATCCTACAGAGCTGGTTAGTATTTAAAAGTGTTGCTTAGACCTTTATATTTATCTGCTTAACATATTTAAACTATAAAACAATATGTTTATTCCCTATAGCTGGAGCAAAACAGACAACTTTTAGTAAGAAAACAGCACTACCACTCTATTGGGTCATACAACGAATTATTGTTTTTAATACAGCTCTTGTTTTCAAAACTACCTTGGACATGCGTCGTGGAGGTGGCTATATTTCCTATACCACCCGGCCCAACTATTCGATCATCTTAGTACAGTGTTTTATTTATACATTGATTTGTGATTTTCTTTATAAAAATTTGGCATGTTTTCGATGCTTCCATTTTGTTCATCTGTTCTTTGCATCCACATGCTGCTGTAACTATCTTCATGTATATTTTTACAGTTTATACAAAAAAAATGACAAGCAGAGTAATGTACAGGAATATTATTAAAGGGATCTATTCGGCCATCTATTATATTTATCAAACTTGCATTCAGTTGATGAATAGTGATTGGAAGTTCTGTTAGCACAACATTTTTTCAGTCAATTGTATTTTTTTTTACGTAATGATTTGCTTTAAAGATGATTTCAGATATTTCAACTATAAGTATGCCATCATTTATTCTACTTTTGCATTTTTTATATGTTGAGAAGCGAGCTGTTTCATGTGATGGTGATCGTCAGAGAGAATTGCAATGAAAATTTGTTCTCCATGTGTAAAGCAACCGCTATTGTAAATAGCTTTTTTTTTTACATTAGTTTTATGCCGTTTTCTAAGTGTTTTCGTATCTAAGTAATTTCCTATTAACTTTTAGATCCCTTTTTATGAGCGGACAACATTTGATGGTGAAATGTCCTGGGCATAAACTTATAATGCATAGTACTTTATGAGGGAATGTACGGATTCTAATCGACTATAAGTGCTCATTTAAAATTAGGAGAATTTTATTTGTCACTGTGAACCATGTTGCATGGGGTAAGCTTAGAATTGTATATAATATTGAATCATTCGCTACTTCAACTCCAGTGAATTTCCTCTGCGTCAGTTATTTGAGAAGTCGATATAAAACGTTCTAAGCTACATGGATTCACCGGATCAATAAGGAAAATCTTTGTCTGCGTACTATTCACTTCCTATTGCAATTTTTTTTTTAATAAAATAGAGAATAATTTTGAAAAATTATTTTCTCAAATTGAGAAAAAGATACTCAGAACAGAATAGAAATTTTTGTCGGAGATTGCAAAGCTAATTCATAAGGAAAGCTATTTCTCAGAAAAAATGGGGAATAGGAATTTAGAAAACATCTCACACAAAAGACAGCTCATAAAGTTAATAAAATTTTCCGCTTTATATAATCACAGATTGTCAATCAGAGTTTATATGTTCACTCACAAAATGTATAATCCAAGTTTATACCGCGGGATGTTTTATACCAAATGTACTACACACCTAAATAATAGATCTAAAATCTTATTAGAAATTACTAGACTACGGAACAACACAGGAAACGACACAAAGCATACTAAAACTTCTTTAGAAATATTGTTGTTTTACAACAAGTAGTTTTTGCAAATTTTGTTTGCAATCCTCTGTGACAATCGTTATAATATTAAACAGCTAGCTTCTCAGCATATATTCAATGTAATAGGTTCAATAAATGATGACATACTAGAAATTAAATTCATACAATCAATTTTTAGGCAAATCATTGCATATAAAATGTAATTGATTGAAAAAATGCTGTGATAATAAAACTTCCAATCATAATGTACTAATTGCATGAAATTTTAATGAAGATAATAGACTGCTGAATAGGTTCAATTAAGAACATACCCAATACATTGCTCAGCTTCTCTTCTGTTATACATGGTATAAAAATATATGTGCAGCAGGTCACACCAGCATGATCCAAATCATCCAAAGTCAGTGAATATAAAGAAGAGATAAATTACTTTGATATATAGAAAACTTATACTCGTCTTCGGGAAAAAAATAACTATTCAATACATAAATAAAACACTGGGCCTAGATGATTGGATGGTTGAGACGGGTGGGATAATGCAACCACCTCTATGAGTTATATACACAGTAGTTTTGAAAGCAACTAGGTAAGAAATGCATTCAAAACAACATTTCGTTGTATGCTCCAATAGAGAGGTTAACGCTGATTTTTCACAAAAAGTTGTCAAATTTGCTCCAATTATACAGACTACAGATATTGTTTTATAGTTTAAATATGTTAAGCAGATAAATATAAAGATCTAAGCAACACTTTTAAATACTAACCAGCTCTGTAGGAATTTTTTAATTTTTTTGAAAAAATGTCAAAAAATGACAAATTTTACCCAAAATTTCGATTTTTGGAGCAAAAGCGCAGACTCAAGCCATTTTTTTTCAGCGGTAAAATTTCACACAGTTAATGTACTAGTATAAAGGCAACTTTTGGCACCTACCCGTTTTTGATTTTCAAAAAAAATTTTTTTTTCGCTCCACCCTAATGCGTATTATTATATTTATGTACATTAATTTGATTTTTTGGAGTTTGTGCCAGCCAAGCCTTTATTCTTTTAGGAATTGAATTGCATATTTAATTTTAATTTTGAAATTGGCTTGGCTGGTACCGACTCCAAAAAATCAAATTAATGTACATAAATATAATAATACGCATGGTAAATACTATTCTCTTAATTTAATTTCTTATTACTATTATGTAAAAAAAATTATTTTTCACTTTTCAGTAGTTTTTGAAGTCGGTTCAATTTTTGGTAGAAAAGTTTATTTTTCTCTTTTTAGTTAAAAGTTAACGTTTTTTTGAAGTAAGTTAATAAAAATTATAATACGTTAAAAAATATTGTAAATTATACATGGATGTAAATTTTGTCAGAAATAGGGTTCGAACGCACGCTCTCTTTCCAGCATCAGAGCTTAAATCTGGCTCCTTAAACCGCTGGGTCATCCTGACTGCGCTCCAATTGGCGAGTTTATTCAAAGTCCAAGTTATTTTTAATTTGCGAAAAATCACCAATTTTATTAAATTTTGCCTAATTACTAAAAAAGTACTGAACCAATTTCCATGAAATGGAAGTGGTACCAATTTGAGAGTAGCCTCTTTTATTTAACACAAAACAAAATTAATCGGTTGGATAGTTTCGGAGTAATACATAGAAAAAAAATACATACGTTTCGAATTGATAACTTCCTCTTCCTTTTCTGAAGTCAGTTAATAATAAATATTATAATACGGAAAAAAATATTATGAATTATACATGGATGTAAGTTATGTCAGGAGCGGGGTTTGAACCCTTGCTTTCTTCCAAGAACAAGTGCTTAAGTCTGGCGCCTTAGACCGCTCGGCCACGCTGATAACGCTACAGCCGGCGGGCTTATTCAAAGTCCATGTTACTTTTAATTTGCGAGAAATCACAAATTTTGTTAAATTTTGCCTAATTACTAAAAAAGTACTGAACCAATTTCAATGAAATGGAAGTGATACCAATTCGAGAGTAGCCTCTTTTATTAAATACAAAAACCAAATTAATCGGTTGGATAATTTCAGAGTAATTGGTGAACATACATAAAAAAAAATACCTACGCGTCGAATTGATAACTTCCTCTTCCTTTTCTGAAGCCGGTTAAAAATAAAAATTGTAATATGGAAAAAAATTGTAAATTTTACATAGATGTAAATAATGTCAGGAGCGGGGTTCGAACCCACGCTCTCTTTCGCAAAAAAGAGCTTCAATCTAGCGCCTTAGACCGCTCGGCCATGCTGTCTACAGTCCATTCAGCGAACGTATTCAACACTTTTAATTAGCGAAAAATCACTAATTTTATTAGTTTTTGCCTAATTACTAAAAAAGTACTGAACCAATTTAGATGAAACTGAAGTGGTACCAATTCGAGAGCTACGTCTTTCATTTAACACCAAAACCAAGTCAATCGGTTGCATGGTTTCAGAGTAATCTGTGAACATACATAAAAAAATACATACGCGTCGAATTGATAACCTCCTCTCCTTTTTGGAAGTCGGTTAAAAACAAAAGAAATTTTCTATCGGAATCTTTTTTTCAATCGGACTTTATTGCTTATTCTTCAAAGTAGTGATATTAAATGATTATTTTTCAGCGGCTTGTCTTTGACTAAATACACTGCTCAAAACAATTAAAGGATATTGCAGTTTTAGGTGGATTTTGTATCTGGGAAACTTTTTAGCTGATTGATACATGGTCGACAGACATAGTAGGTTATACGAGAATAAATTATACATGTTTGGCAGGAAAAAATGCATTTTATTGCGCATTTGGGTACAAAAGGAAAAAAACGCAATTTGTGCATTTGAGAAAAAAAGAATAAGAAAAGGTGTTTTCTTCAAAGAAAATCATTTTCAGTAGGGGGTATGGTTTCCACGGGCGACCAGCAACGTTGAACACCTTTGAGGCATGGACTCAATGAGGCTATTAATGACGAGTTGGGGTATTCTGCCCCACTCTTCCAGAAGAGCTCTTTCCAGTTCTTGGAGAGTTTGTGGGGGTTGTTGGCGGCCAGAAACTCGTCTTCCTAGAGCGTCCCAAACGTGCTCGATTGGATTCATGTCTGTAGAACACGCTGGCCATTCCATTCGAACGATTCCTTCCTCGAAAAGGAAATCCTCCACCAGGTTTGCACGATGTGGCCTGCAGTTATCGTCCATTAAAATGAAGTTATCTCCGATTGCTGCAGCGTAAGGGACTACAATAGGTCTGAGGATCTCATCCCTATATCGGCGACCAGTCAGAGCTCCATCTCGAATGATGTAGAGGTCAGTGGGCCCGTCAATGGAGATGCCACCATACACCAACAATCCTCCACCGCCAAATCTGACACTTTCGTGCACGAACGCAGGATTATTCCTACTGCCACGGTCCCTCCAGATGAAAATATGCCTATTATCCGGATGCACAGAAAAACGGGACTCGTCAGAAAACAGAATATTGCTCCATTCATTTCTCCTCCAGTTGACATGCTCGGTTGCCCACTCCCTGCGGTCGCGACGATGCCTTGATGTTAATCTAACACATAACATCGGTCGGCGAGCACACAGACCTACAGCATGGAGCCGGTTTCGGACAGTCTGAGTTGAAATCGTGGTGCCTGTAGCCGAGCGAAGGTGTTGTTGGAGAAAAGTGGCGTTCATATTTCGGTGTCTCCGATCTGTTAACGCTAAATACCGATCTTCATTGGGCGTTTTTGCCCGTCTACGACCTTGCCCTGGTCTTCGGCCTGCACATCCACTCTCCAAAAAACGGTTCCAGATCCTGGAAATGACACTTTGTGACACTCCAGTGGCTTGCGCTTTTTTGGCTTGAGTTTGGCCCCCTTCTAACCTACCAACAATTCTCCAAGCTTCTGAATCTGTCAAATGACTTCGCTGAGACATCGTACTCATCGAAACAAAGCAATAACTTTTTGCCGATCTTCCTTGTCTTCATTCTCTTTTATCCAGTTGAAAGTCAAATTTCATTCGGTGCCGCTGAAGCGACGTTTTTGACGTCGAACTCAAAATTTGTATGCTCCACAGTTTGAAAACCAGAAAAATTTGCATTTGTGATTCTCTTCTTCTATTTTCGGCAAAAAAAATTTCGTTTATATCTTTATTTTATATAAAACTTCAAATATCCTTTAATTGTTTTGAACAGTGTACATGCTATGAAGCAACAGCTATCATGTTCAGAAGCGTTTCATGAAAATACTTTTTATAATTACGTTTGGTTTATTTGGTTTATTTTATGACGGCCGATTATCTACACGAGGGATATAGGTCCTTAAGGGGAGGGGTGGGTTTTTCCAAGCGAACCTAACCCGTTTTTACGCAAGGAAATCCAAAGTACAAAGAAAACAACGGAAAACTCCGAACGGTTAGACCGACGGTCGCGATTGGTATCGAACCCAGTCTACCAGTTTGGAGGTCAGAACCTCTCGGTCACTGGTGGGGGTTTTATAATTACGACTACCTAATGGAGATTTATATGGTGAGGCATTGTCATAAAAGTACTTCTAGAAAATTATAATATTTTAATACTAGTACAACGTTTATTTTGCAGTAAATGTTTGATTTTATGATTTTATTTTCAGAAAAAGTAACTTGTATTGAAAAGTAACTCTTTGTAATGTTTTGTTCAACAGGGAATGAAGCTAAAAATATTTTTACAAATATTTTTCATATTTTGTCACCTTAATGTTTAATTTGTTTTTTTTCGGGTAACATTTAGAAGTGCTTGTAACTGCAATGTTCTAATTTTAGAAATAATGCTTCTACGTCACGAAAGTAAGAATATATAATTGAAATGAGTTACAGAAAATTTCTCAGTACATATTTTCCCGACTGCTTCTTTTCTTTATATGTTGGAAAAATGCAACTTTTTTTTTTCCTTAAAACTGCAAACTTTCATTTTTATGCATAAATAGATTGTCCTTAACTCCTACTCTTGTTATCTCTAAATTTATTATAAATATTTGTAATGTACTGTTTATTGTGAATGTTTTTTTATGTTTCAAGTAAATTTTAATTTTTCTAACATAAGAGAAACATTCAAGGTATTCATCATTCAGGAATTATAGATAAGCTATGGATGATAAGAATTCCAAACCAAACAATATCTGTTAAGCTTTCACTGAATATTTGAAGTATTAAAGAATAGTACTTTTCAGATTTAATATCATTAGTAGAGTCTGTTTTTGAATGTTTTTTATATAATTATGGCAATTTACTAAAGGGAAACAAAATGTAAACATTTTAACAACATGTACTTTGAGTGTAAATTTACGAAGCTAGACATAATTTATGCCTAAAGAAGAAATTTGTTTTGTTTTCCACAATGCAGTAAGTATTTTACATGTATATTGACATCTTTATTTGACAATGATGCTAACTTTCTTTTATGATTGCATAGTCTGAAAAATAAAACATAATTAAAGTTAAAAAAAAAAAAATTGCACTATCACACTGCGATTTCAATAAGTGTTATCTATTCAAATTTCTTCGAGTTTTCTTATTCTAATAAACTCTCCGTATTTTCTTCATAATCAAATACGAATTTCAAGCACGAGCCTTCTTAAACCATTTCATTCAAAATATAGAGTTTAAAAAATAATTGTCCTGTGCATAGTTTCATTTAGTGAGCACTTTTAATTCAGCCAATTAAAATAATCCTCTTAGAATTTGTTTTAAAACAAAGATAATCTAATGTAAAAGAAAAAATCTGAATTGTTTTTTGTAGCTCAAATAAAAGAATGGATAAAAGCAAAATATGAGAGTATTACTTCTATAAACGGAAAAAAAATATTTAGCGTGGCAAGCGAATAATGTACCGACTTCCTTATACTGTGCTAAATATACACTGATGTGCAAAAATCAAGACGAAATGGTTTTTAAAATGTAAAGTCTTAACAAAAAAAAGTAATCCTTCCTATTAACTTCTAAATAAACTGTCGTAGAAGAAAGTTACTAGTCTCTAATGATTGGAAATAAATTATACTTTTGAATGATGTACAAATTTGCTTAGAAGGCCATCTAAATATTAAAACAAATTCAAAATTAATTTTTTCCAATAGAAATACACAATTTTAACAAGATACTTCAAATCTCCGGTTCAAACTATGCCTAGACGCCATATTTCAAGTCATTTGAAAGATCAGTTTTTGAAATATAAACATTCAAAATTTTAGTGCTTCTAAAATTAAATTACATTTTCATATTTTTATTAATATCTCCTGAAATTATACTTTTAATGTGCGAATAATTATACAGCAATAATACTAAAATACTCAAACAAAAATACGTCGAATTTGCAACTTTTATAATTTTATGATATGAATTATGCATTATAAATTAATATCCGAAAAAAAAAATGAATTGCAACCTATAATTTTTTGATGGATTTAAATGTATTAAGCCCTACTTTATGGGAATCCAAAATGAAAAATTATGCTTAAAAAAAACGGCAAAATGAAGGTTTAAGGGCCTCTCTTCGGTAGAAATGACTAGATAATTTGAAATTTCTTATAATCTGTAATCTAATGAGTGACACCTAACATGCCTTGATCAAGAAGGGGGATTTCTTGATCAACAAAATATTAAAACTTTTCCAGTATTGTCCAGTAACGAATTTCAATTTGGATACAGTCCCTAAAATATGCTTTTTTAAAAATAATTAATTTCTCCGAGACTTATCATACGAATTACATGAATTTTTTAAAGCAAATGAAGCGTGTAGTATTCATTTATGTATGTCAGAATTGAATACTGCTATTAAAAAACTAAGTTAAGGTAGATTTTAATATGTAGATGCCCCCTTAAGCAAACTTTGTATACATAATTTAAAAGCAGACTTTATTGCTAATCGTTTCGTACCAGTATTTAAGTTCCAAATATCTTCTACTAAAATTTTTTGCAGAGTTTGTAGAAGGTGTTTACTTTTTTTTCCTTGATTGTACAAATGATCAAAAGAATCTAAACAATTAATTCTGTTTCTTTGTTTGGCTTATATAGTAATTTATCTGCTTCAGCCTTAATTTTTGGACACAACTTCTGAACAGCTTCTGGAAATTCCGAATCTGGACTTGAGTAATTAGGACATCAGCCTCATACATTATTATTTTATAATAGATTATTATACTCCTAGTGCGCCAAAATCCAGGCAAACTAAAAACAGCACTGTCAAAAAAGAACAAAAACGATAAGTTGCCGAAATACAATAGTTTTACAACAGGATATTCTTTTATTTTTGAAATTGAATAACATACATCTAACATGTGTGCTCTATATGAAATCCTGCTTAGAAGTCATCGTCAATATACAGGGACGAGATAGCACCAGAAAATTTTACAACACAGGAAAGATACAATTGGGAGCTACGCTAGAGGTCTGTACGAGACGGAATTTCTAGGTCCGGCCCCGGTCCGGTGTAAAGCTCAAAGGTTCGGTTCGAGCCGGCCCGCTTTGGTATAACGCAATTTCCACTATTTTAGAAAAAAAAATCAGATTTTTATCATATAATTAAGATGTTTTTAAAGAATATTGCTAACATATTTATGGTATGATTTCACAGTACATTTTACAAAAAATACACTATAACAACATTACTTAAATTCTTAGATTTTGAACATTCCAATAAAGATTCGCTAAAAAATAATATGGTTTAGAATAAAAGAAAAAAAAGGAAAGTTAAATACATAACTTTTGAAGTTGTATAATAAAAAGTATATTTATGAAAATATTTCTGTATCATTTTATTAAAGATTTTCTCAAATCCAAAGGAGCTACTTTCTGATACATTTCTGAATTCATTTCTTTTCGGAAACGCATGAAAAAAGCATTTTTTTTTTCAGAAACTTTGAAATAGAATGGTGTTATCTATTTTTTGGAACGAGGAATTTAAGGAAATACTGTCCGAGTTAGTCTTTTGAATCGAATTTCATAAGCAACAGCATGGGAAGGAAGAAAAATCTGCAACCACGGGACAAAAATCTCTTATATCTCAATAAGTATATAAAAATACCTTATTTATCAAAAATGGAAAACGCCATTCAATTCCAAATCCACTTAGTAGTTAGGCTTGTCAATTTTATACATGTGCAGTTAAAAATTAGAAAATGTGTCAAACTTTCGCGTTGTTGAGAAGTGAATTAAAGAACCACCTAGAGGTACATTTCCAAAGATTACGGTAACAAAAGTTATTTCTCGCTATAAATACTTTTACAAATAATGTTGTATGCCTTATATATATTGAGAACCATTAAGTCTAGTTCCGTCCCGGCTCGAATATATGTAGAAAACAATGCAATCCTAATCTCGGCTAGCACTAGTCGATTAAAAAAATATAAACCCGTTTAAACACAATGTAACTATCCGATTCCGATCTCTATACTGTACAAGTTAGATTTCTGTATTGATGTTGTCAAACTAGTATCGTCTCGTGACGCACATTTATACTTATTCTCGTTAAAGCCATATTCTTTGAAATTAGTTCATATTTTATCGCTTTTAAGCAAATCTTTATATCGAGTCCGCAGAACCGCTATTTTTTATTTTTTTTTTTTTTACTTTCTTCTATCTTTACAAGAAGAAAAGATTGGATTCATGAAAATTTTCGACTTCCGGTTTTAGACGGATTTATACGTTTTAGAAGGTCCTGAACACGTTTTGACTATTTTTAGAAAATGTATGTCTGTGAGTCTGTCCGTCTGTCTGTCTGTCTGTGACAAAAAATTTGTGGCCGCTCTATTTCAAGAACTAATGCTCGAAATTTAATAAAATTTTATATTTAGTTAGACCTTAATATGAATTAGTGCTTATTGTTTTTTGGTGAAAATTGGCCAGCAGGTGGCGCTGCTATACTACGTTTTTCAGGATTTTCAAGATTGCTATATCTCAAGAACTAATCCACAGAATTTCACCAAATTTCAAATTCTGTGACCCCTTCATATACATAGACGCTGATTAAGTTTTGGTGTAAATTGGCCAGCAGGTGGCTCTGCTATGCCACGTTTTTCATGATTTTCATGATAGCTATATCTCAAGAACTAATGCACAGAATTTCACCAAACTTCAGATTCCGCGATACCTTGAGATACATAGCCGCTGATAAGTTTTTGGTGTGAACTGCCCAATAGGTGGCGCTGCTATGCTACATTTTGCACGATTTTTGCGATAGCTATATCTCAAGAACTAATGCAGAGAACTTCATTAAATTTTAGATTCTGTTACACTAGAATATATAACATAATTAGACACTGATTACATTTTGGTATTAATCTTGTAACAGGTGGTGCAGCTATGCTGCATTTTGCACGATTTTTCCGATAGATATATCTCAACAACCAACGCACAGAACTTCATCAAGCTTCAGATTTTGTTACAAAATGACATATAACACACATGACGACATATAAATGTAATTACACGATGATTACGTTTTGTTATAAATCCTTCAACTGATGGTGCGGCTGTGCTATATTTTACACGGTTTTTTTTAACTACCTATATCTCAAGAACTAATGCACAGAATTTCATCAAACTTCAGATTCTTTTACACCATAACATAATTAGACGCTTTTTTACGTTTTGGCATAAATTGTCCAAGATATGGTGTTGCTGTGCTATGTTTTGCAAATTTTTTGTTATAACTATATCTCAAGAACTAATGGACGAAATTCCATCAAATTTCAGATTCTGTTAGGTCCTGACATAAATAGATGCTTATTAGGTTTTATTATAAATTACCCAACATGAGGCACTACTAAGCTCATTTTCTCAGAATATTAATTAAATTTTGTGTTGTAGGCTTTTCGGATACCAGAATCTCATTAGGCTAGGTCAAATGTTCGAGGACATTCGATAGTGGGTAGCTTTGAAGTCACCACGTTTTTTTTTTTTTTTTTTTTTTTTTTTTTTTAATATTAAAATGTACTTATGAGATAGAAGAAAGTTTTAGGATTGACACATCCAACTAGTTTTTTTTTTTTGGCTCTGCATAGCTCGTATGGCCTGTTCAAATTTTTTGCTTGTCTGGCCCGGGCCGTTAAAAAGTTCGGAACCATTCCACCGCCGGGCTGGGTATGGGTCTCGAGCCCATGCAGAACTCTAAGCTGCGCAGAAAGAGTGCGTAAAATGCAGCCAGTGGGAATCAAACCCAAACAACCTTCTACGCTAATAAGCGATTAGCGGCGTGGTGCCTTAACCACTCTGTCACGGAGGCCCCGAGGATAATCACCAATAAAACAAGTCTTCTCCATCTATAAGTATAGTGTCTAGAATATATAGTGGAAATCGGCTATCTCTATAATAATTATAAAAGCGCTAAAATATTGTATCCCTTAAATGTGCAAAGATACTGATGAAAACTAAAGATAGCAGTGACACATCTGCATACAATTTTCTAAAACTGCAAGAATAATGCTAGTCTAGAAAATGCAGTACTGAAATCCCGCAGATGTCGCTGCGATCGACTCTTTGGATTTCAGTAGCATCGTTGCACATTTAAAAGATACAAATTTTGGGCACTATTTGGATAGCAGATTTCCACACTATGTATTCTAGATGCGGTATAGTCCACGCCTCACATAAATAAAGACACTGTAAGAAAGATATTACAACACACGCAAATATAAAAAAACAAACTAATCGCAAAAAATAGAAACAATTGAGCAATTAAACAATTATCGTAGAACAGCAAACAAAAAACTACTGAAAACTATTCAGAAAAAAAGGGCTATGTAAATAACTAAAATAGCCATCGGTACTTGAATACAAAATACATTTAAATACAAGAAAACTAAAATGAATATACAAATTTAAAGACAGAAATTACTTAAGTAAGTACTAGTAGAGAATATTAAATAAAGAAATACATTTATAAATATGAATAGTTAAGCGAAATAAGCAGAAACAGAAAATTGAAGTTAGTACATGGCAAGAAAGTTTTCTAATTATGCAATAATAGCTGAAATAATTTAAGAAAAAGATTAACAAAATGTTAATAAAGCACATAGAGATAGATTACACTGTAAATAACAAAAGCTAAATGAATAAATATCCCTTTAAATAGATAACTTTGAAGAGCTCAAAGAAATACGTGCTACTCATGACACACCATAGGGGATCCCGACTTTGATGAGGACCTCATTGCAAAACTTTCATACGATGCTGCAACTGTTCGTAAAACACCTGGAATTCTTCGAAAAGATATGCCAATCACTTGCTATATGCTGCCAGACCAATATAAGTATTGGTGGTTGCACATTTGAGCACTGACTGTAATTGTTAGCTATGTCAATAAAACTCTTGTTTTTATTTTCTCCGCCTTTCTTCTTTTTCGCCGACACTTTTCGTTTCTCACTCTACATTTCTATACCAAAATTCCTTTTTCATGCGTACTTTACCTTCCTTTATATTTTGGTCGATGATGCGTGGGACACTCTGCTTTGCTTAGAATATAATTAAATACTTAATATATTATGTATCCTTTTCTCTGCATTTTAAATGAAGTAGGTATATGATATACGATATCTGTTTTTAAGGATGTACATTGTCTATTGTATATCCTTAAATAGTTTTTCTTTCATTAATACAGTTCCCCCCCAGAGGGATACCTTCTTTAGGTATTCACGGGCTTCACAACCCCGGGGCACCTGAGTGATCTTTCTCTTTTCTATTTCCTCTTACTCCTCTTGTCTTCCTTTCATCTATGTTTCACTCTCGTTGTGGTTTCCTTTTCGGAGGTGAGGGCAATCCTGTATGAGCCGATATCATCCTGTATATCGACTCATGGAGAATTGTAAACCACCCACATGTTGGCCGTGCGTGGCGACCCGTGTCCCTGGAAAGGGGGATCCTGGCAGTTCAGGGAAACCAACACACTACTTTGGCCTCTGCTTCAGGTAGACGGGAGGTGCATATTGGTCCCGTATGCATGAATCGGCTGATCAGCTGACTTAGTCACTGGCTTTAGGGATCAAGTGATCGAGCAAATACTAGTCATCTCGTTAAGGGTGGAGACTGACATAGATTTGTCTGTGACCGTATGGGCCCTGGTTAGCACTGGTGCACGAATGTGCATCCCCTTGTTGGGCTCGGTAGTGGGTGGTTCGGCCGAGGTCTGAATTGTTCTTTTTTCTAATATGGATGGAAATTAACTTCCTTCTATATCTCTCCCATGTGGAGAGCAACAAACTGTACAGAATATTCCATACACTCGCTTTTTTGTAGTAAAACGCACTGACAGCCATTCTGATAATTCATTTAAGAATACTTCACCTTTTCTTATGGCAAAAACGTTTCAATCTGTCTTTGGTGATTCATATTCCCTAAAAAGTTGCAGTCTGGGGATTTACTTGTTGAGGTTTCTTTATCCAGCCATTCAGAACTTCTACTAAATTCTAATAAAATAGGCTCCTTTTCTGTTTCTGTTAAAGGACATCAAATCCTCAATACATGCCGTGGCGTAATATTCGAGTCAGATCTTTTGTTTTCTTCCAGGGATGAACTTTTACGAAATCTAAAAGACCAAAATATTATAGATGTAAGACGCATTATTATCCGTCGAAATGACCAAGTACTTCCGACGAAGCACATCATTCTCACTTTCAATAGCCTAACCTTACCAACAAGAATTAAAGCTGCTTATCTTAGTTGTCCCGTCCGTCCTTACATCCCTAATCCCCTCCGTTGTTTTAAATGCCAACGATACGGCCACACCAAAACTAACTGCCGTGGTTTCCTTACCTGTGAACGATGTGCAGAAGTTGACCATGACAGCAATTCATGTGAAAAATCAGAACGCTGCATAAATTGCAAAGGTAATCATACAGCTTTCTCTCGCTCTTGCCCAAACTGGATCCGTGAAAAAGAAATTCTAACTGTAAAAATAATGCTAAACCTTTCCTACCCAGAAGTTCGTAAAATCGTAGAATCCAGAACCCCGTCTGTCGGCGTGTCTTATTCAAGCCTATTGAAACAGCAGTCTAAATGTGTAAGACATATTAGCACCCAGACTGACGTGTCTATGTCATCAAAAAATTCTGCCAAAACACAATCAACAAACACCCCAATCAAAGAATCCCGTGATATCTGTTTACCTTCGTCAGAACCTGTTACTACTTTACACACACCTACTCAGACACAAAAATCTTCTGCTCAACTTAAAAAAGCAACTGAACTCCAAACTAAAAATAAGGCAACTATATCTAATAATAATAATCCTGATCCTTCTGTTTCAAATCTCCCGAAACCTGTTACTAATCAAAAGACTAAGGCAGCTAAACCTAATAAAAAAAACTCTTGATCATTCTGCTTCTTATCTACAGAAACCCAATACCGTTCAAAATGTGAAACCGATCCAAAAGGCAAAAGAGAGGGTTCCCATCCGAGGTTCTCATCAGTGGCAGACTGTTAGAAAAAAACAGCGCAGTCCCAACATAACCAGTCCATTACAAATTTAAAAGACCCCAAACATCTACATAATTACGTGGAAGAGGCTATGGAAGAAACTTTCGACTCGAGTACAGAAGAAGAAAATATTGTTTAAGACGAATATGTGCCTAATTGCAATTTTTTAAATTCCCTTTGCAATTTTTAAAATTCTCTGTCTTAAGATTACTTTTATTTGTAACTTGTGCATCGTTTTATACTTTGTTTTTATGTTAACAATTACTTCATTATTTTTGCAGATTTTAATTGCCCCTTATGTTTAATACGTGCCTTATTGATTTCACCTGTTATTTTTTTTATTTTTGTGTTCTCTAAAATTGTTTTTATATGTTTATTGTGCTTTGTCTATAATTCAACATTTTATCTGTATTTTCATGCATTTTAACAAAGGACTGTAGACCCTTAATTGGTTTTAATTACGCATATTATCACTTGCTCTTAACTTTTTTCTATTTTGACTTGGTCTTGGCGCAGCATGTCCCTAAATGGATTTTGCGCCATTAAACCCCATTCTACCAACCAACCAACCATTAATACAGTTTATTAAGATATTCGCAAAATAAATATTGGCAAATAAAAAACACCCTTTGATTCAATTGACAAATGTCGGATTTTCTGTCAAAGGAAATAGATAGTTATTGATTCGGGACGAAACTAGTAAGAACGTATCATAAAAATGTTTCTTAGAAAAATAGCAAATATTTTGAAAGAAAAATGAAATTACCTTTCATTTGTTAAAAACAAAGTATTAAATGTCAGTGTCGAGTACAGACCACTTAATTTTATTTGTGCCTACAGCTGTTGTCTTACTCTTCAATTTAATCGTTATTTCTAAGACATCTGTTGTAATTCAGTGAGGTTGAACAGTATAAATTTTCTCTGGGATTATGTTACATTAATTTTAAATAGTTTACTAATAATCGAAAACTAATATACTGTAATGACGTTTCAGTAAATAATTCTATTAATTCTGAAAGTATCCATGTTTCATAGACTAATTTATACATATAATGGAAAAATTAGCTAAGAGTAAAAAAAAAAGTTATGCATGCATTTAATCCTTAGGCCTCAAGAATAATTTTAAGTTCCAACTTACAAAACTTATCGATTGGCTAGCTATACAAAGTAGGATGAAATATATAGGGTGTCTATGAATTCATGGACCAAACTGTAAGGGAAAGTAAAGTACGCATAAGAAAGGAATTTTGGTGTAGCGGTTAGGGGTAGGAAATAAAGTGTTTTTGTGAAAAGCAAGAAATGCAGAGGAAATGAAAAAAAGCATCGATATAAAAATTAGAGTATGTACTCAAAGAAGCCATCACCAACATCTGTTCAAGAATGACAGTTCTAGCAAGTGATTGAAGTATCCTTTGAAAGATTCCAGGCAGAGACACTAATCGACTCTCCTGAGGATCTCATTGCAAGATATTCAGTCACTGTTGCAGCCAATTATGAGACCCCCTTTTCTAGATATTTAACAAAATGTCTAAAATCGCAAGTGTCCAATAATCAATGGCCATATAGTGTAGATGCATATTAATTTTATAATGTTCGAATGAGTGTAACAACATTAAAATACACTTAAAAATATTTTTTCCCATTGGCCGTAATGTAATGGAATTCTTTTGATTGTCCCTTTAATTAAACAATTCATCCGATTTTCACAAAATATGAAAAAACTCGACAAAATTATGCAACAATAATGTTTTAAATTTCACACGATTCAGTTGGACAGTTTTTGCTCTTTTATATGCGGACAGACAAACGGACTGAACGACGACTATGGGTGCTACACATTTACATAATTAGGAATGCTCCTAAAAATAGATAAAAACTACCTGATAAAACATATGTAACTCTAAGAGAAATATCGCTGTAAATGTTCTCTGAGTCAAAAAGATATTATCATGGATTAAAAATCTAAATCTGAATGTATTTCTCAGTGTGATAAAATACATAATGCGATGGCCCATTTAATTGTAAATTTATTTGACAAAATGGCTTTTCTTATAATTTGGCTTGACGACACTTTGATTTAAAAAATATCGCACAGCAGCACAATCATTATGTAAGTTGAAATCAAATGACAGTTATATCTAATAGATCAGATAACCTGACAATAATCTTGGCCTTTTAAGGAGACTTATCTGATGGTGAAGATAAAAGTTGAATCCCATGGTATCCTATTAGTAAAATACTTATCCTTCTTATTCATCCCATCAGTGGCTGAAAGGTTCTTTCCCCGAAACTGGTAGATGGCAGGTTCTGACTTTGAATCCAATCGCGGCCGTAGGCCTAATCGTTCGGGGTTATACGTGGTTTTCTTCGAATGTTGGATTTCCTTGCGTAAGTATGGTTAGTCCTATAGAAAGACCCTCGAAGGAAAGAAACCCCCTCCCTCCTTAAGGCCTATATTCCTCTGGGCAGATAATTGGCCGTCACAAATACAACCAACCAACCAACCAACTTGTTAGTTCAAATTTGGAAATTTTTACTATATTTTTTTTCGGCACGTAAAGAGGAACTTTCTTTATCTCTCTGCTCCAAATTTTTATATCTTTCTCTAGTCATAAGTTGCAATCGAGTAAAAAATACTTTTTATACTTTTTGGATTTTTTTTTTTAAATTTGAGCACAAATTTTAAAATTCTCATAATTATTTTTAGAATTTTTGAAACTTACAGAGGGATAAAGAACCTTCCTATGTAGAAGGAAAAAAATATTGTTAGAATTTCCAAGTTTGAGTGATCAAGAAGGATAAGTATTTTCCCCATAGGATAACGTGAAATTTCTCAACTTTCATCCCCACCAGATAAGTCCCCTTAATTTCTACACTTGTTATTACGATATAATAGGCATTATAGCTCTAAACTATATTTACAAAACTTTATGGAAAACACCAGTAAATTGATTCCTTATTTTTTTTATTTCTGTCTACTTCGCTATTAAATATCAATATTTTTAATGAAATATAGAGTTTTGAAAAGAACGTTTATCAACGTGTTTATCAATTTTAATGTAAACAATCGTATATCAAAGACGCCGGACTTAGAATAATTTCTTACATCACGGATTTTTAAAAATCTTCTATAGAAATTTAACTGTATTTTAAACAAAATATAATTTTTAATTTAAAAATAATAGTAATGGCCGATTTTTATGCAATAAAGAATATATTACAATATGGCTATAATTTAGCTTCAGTAAATAGTTTCTCACGATATGGATATAATTTAACTTCAGTCAATATTTTTTAATTTAAGATTTGGAGTTATATTTACAGAAATGATCGTTTTTCGTCTTGCACTATCAAGATAATCGTCTTAGTTTAATTCAAGCACAAAGTATTGCATTTATTAATCTTACATAGTATAAGCGGAAAAGGCATATTAACTTTTTCAAGTTTCGTTGTTTTATAAAAATCGACGTCTTTTTTCTTTTTCTTTTCCTTTCACCAGTTTGTACTCTAAAGCTGAAGGATATTCAAGAAAAGAAAGTTCTGGATTTTTTTAGCAAATCGTAAGTTCAGTATGGAACACAGCAAAAAGCTTTTTTTTCTCTAAAAAAATTAAAAATTGCAATTTGAGTTAAGTTTACTCAAGAAAACACAAGCGCGCAAGGTAAATTTTTGATTAGACACAGTCGGTAAAAACACCCCTATGATTCTCCGGAGCAAAACTCCGATTCCTCGAAAACAAAGGGGTTTCGACTTTTTGTTAATCAGGAGATTATAAGGAGAATCGAGTTTGGCCATGCTAGACCGTAGATCCTGAGTTGCTTTGCAGCATGTGTCCATGCCAAGTGGTCAGCCCAGCACGAGACCCTTACTGCTTAGTTCTCAAACAAGTTTGGTATTTATTATGTCCATCTCGAAAGGATGAAAGCCTGAGAGATATTATGAAATACTCGTATAAAAAATCATTCAAATTGTACTGAGTCCCATCATCCATAAATTAAAAAAATTCGTTGAATTACTGTATCAATATTTGCGAATTCCATATATCTCGAGGCAAAACAGTGAGAGATATCGTCATAAAATGACCACTGCAGCATTTATTTTGTGTAATCTTTTTTTTCGAAAGTTATTTAAGCAAATCTATACTCAATTATTTTTAATTCTGTGAAAACCCACACTTCTAAAGTGAATCAACATTAAAAATATCCAAACGTTTTCCACAAGCAATATTCTGGGTTGCCGTAGAATAGAATCATGCTCTGAGCTTTTTTCCTTTGTAACTACCATGTTAGATACACGGAGTTTTCATAAAACATTTACACTCGAAATATCGTATCGTTTTAAAGTGAATTGACATTTTCGCGGCAAGAATTTTTTTTCACAAAGGACATTCTGGGTTGTCGTAGGATAAAATTGCGAACATAGGCTCCGAGCTCTTTAGGCTTATAGCAACCATGATAGGTGCATAGAGTTTTCATAAAACATTTAGGGAAGAGTGGGGTGGAGTGGGACAGTGGGTTTTTCTCTTTATGTAGCTTTCTAAACATATCCCCAATCATAGATTCAGTTAAAAAAAATTCTTGACCTGTATAAGCTTGCAATTGTATAAAGGAAAATATTATTTCAAGAATCAAAAGTAAATTTGTTTCATATACTTTTTATGCCTTGTGTATATTAATGACTTGTTTATGCATAAATCTAATAGTTTCCTCAATTTATGTAACATTATACTGTATATTAGCCATAATCTAAACTAAGCCTAAAAGCAGCATTTTTGTTTATACAAGACGTTTAACACAAACAAGTTAGGGGGAGGTGTGGGACATGTCCAATTCCATTTTTTAATAACATGAATGTAAATTGCTAACATGCAAACATTTTTAGAGGATAATATACACTGTAAAAAAATTTGGTCATAAATCACGGTGGTTATACCGTCAACTTTGTGACACTTCCTTTTACCGTAATTTAACTGCACGGTATATATACCGTAAAAAACTTAAAGTACATGTACCGTAATTTAACTGAACATAAATTTAAATATTTTGTGGTATATGTACCGTAAAATATTTAAAGTATATGTACCGTAATTTAAGTGCACGGTATATGTACCGTAAAGTATTTAAAGTACATGTACCTTAAAAAAATATCGTTACAGCATATATACCGTAAATTAAATATATGGTATATGAACCGTAAAAAATATTTTTACAGCACAGATACCGTAAATTAAATGTACGACATATGTACCGTAAAAAATATTTATACAACATATATACCGTAAATTAAATGTGCGGTATATGTACCGTAAAAAAATTTGTAATCAGTATGTGTACCGTAAATGAAGTATACGGTATATATACCGTAAAAATACAGGATGATCCAAAAAAACCCTCCCACATTTGACAGGTTAAAAAAAAAAACGACTCTAATGAGAAACTTATTTGTTAAAAATATAGAATAGATATGACGAGAGTTTAAAATGACTATTTTTCAGAAATGACTTCTGGAAAGTGTCTTCCATTGCGAGCAATGCACAATTCAAGACGATGTCTGGAATCTATCATCACGAACGCACCGTCTTGTGGGAGAATTGCTACTCTACCTGAATTACTCTCTTGAGGTGACAATGAGTTTAGGTCTTGTCTCAAGATTGTCTCAAGCAGAGGTAGCAGCTTCCACAAGACATAATATGTTAGGTGATGATATATTTCAGATATTGTCTAGATATTTGCATCGCTTATAATGAACAACACTTACCAAGCATTATTTCTAAAACATAGTCATTTTAAACTCTTGTCATACCCATTCTATATTTTAAAACAAATAAGTTTCTCTTGACAGTCATTTTTTGTTTTATATTATCCTGTCAAACATGGGATATTCTTATGTGTTTTTCTGTAATTAGAATCACCGAATATACATGGTAAGCATGAAGTCTTACTTATTATAAAAATTTATTTTGGCGGAAAATATTAGATATGTGAGGATATGTGAGGAAAATTTTAATAAGACCATTTGTTGGCCATCAAATTGTGCAAAGATATGTATACTGCTACAAAAACAAAAAAATACATTTTTTTTTTATATTAAATTTTCTGTATTTGTTAAAGAAGTTTTTTTTGTCATTATGTATAGTTGTTGAAAAAATATGGTAATATATAACTAAAAACAATGAATTGCGCAATTACACTTACATAGCTGTCAACTACTACATCTTTTTAGACATTTATTTTTTATACCTCTATTTTAAAACAGTTATTACTGTGACATTTCAGGTTTAAATATATAGCGAAAATTATTATTTTAAAATAGAGGTATAAAGATGCTATAAAAGTAGTATGCACTTAGAGAATTAAAAAAAACAAAAAAGTATTTACATATGACCGCTATGATAATGTGAGATGATCCTTGATAAAATAAAATGCCAATATTAAATTTCTTCCTTTCATTTCTATAAACTATTAAAACTTTAAATAATTAATAGATCTTATATTATTTTTATTAAATAGTAAAAATTTACTAAATTTTATTAAATATTAACAAATAATTCAAGAATACTAATTGCTGAAAAATTATTTCACACTTCTTTTGTTGTTTGAAAGTCATAATTATAAAAGCTAAGGGATCAGAAGGACGTGAAGAGAATACAAACACACACAATTTCCAAAAATAAAGTAAAATTAATAAAAGTGGTCAAATTTATGTACATAAATATACATATTTTAATATCCTTGTTAATTACTTGGAAATTGTTTTTTTTCTTTAATTTCTTAACATACAAATCTAAATTTTCTTACATTCAGTTAAATATTTAAGAATATCATTGTCTAGCAAATCACCACTTTTATATTTTTTATTTATTTATTTATTTATTTTATTTTATGGAAATGTGGTATTATATTATTCTTACAAGAAGTGATATATAGTTTATAGCTTATAATCTTAATAACAAACTTTAATTCTCCACACAGATCAAGAAAAGTAAAAAAACAGTTGTTGTGGACAAAATTGCTTATAACGCGAAAAATAATTAATAAAAAATGAAAAATGTATTTTCATTCCAAATTTCTAAATAATCAAGACTAAATTTATCCATACATACTTAAAAAATATGTTTAAAATTGTATCAAAGCTTTGCATTTATAAGGAGATGGTTTGAGAAGCACATAAAAATTCAAAATATAAATGTTTTAGAACATTTACAAAATAAATTAATATCATTATGATTCAGACATATTTAAAACAAACAATTAAAATATAAAAAGATATTTATTACAATGATTAAATTACATTAATACACTATATCATAATACATAGTTATAATATTTATGTAAACATTTTTTTTTTTTTTACACAGTGTGTCATTTATTCTAGTATACAAATTCCTATAGCTTTGCCGACTTTATAGCATTATGATTTTCCGCCAATTGATTTGTTGTAGTTTGTACCACAAACAGGGTTCATCAACATCAAGTACCTTAAAGAAAAAGGTTCTTTCAGCATGGATATAAGCATTAAAATAAATCATCAAAGAAAATACAAAAGTAATTTGTAGAAATGGTTTCACAAAATTATTTTAAGAGGTTATTTCAATATTCACAAGAAGGAACAAGAATGCTAATATTAATCCTATGGGAGCGTTATTTACAATTTTCTCGCTTTGATTTTAATATATATATATATATATATCTTTACATAGAATAGATAAGGATGATCTGCAACTGTGGGCTAGTTTTCTTTTTCCTATTTTAGTTATAGATTTTTTATTCAGATTTGGATAGTTTCAATTTCAGAAACAGTTCTGTAAGTGAAAGAAAACTTTTGAAAAATCTTAAACTAAAATCTAAAAATTACCCCGGGTAGATAGTCCTCAGTTATCCTACACAAAAATAACAGGTAGTTTCTATTTCAGAACCAGTACTGTAAATGAAGGAAAACTTAAAAAAAAAAAAAAAAAAAATCTAAAACTAAAATCGAAAAATTAAAAATTACCCCGGATAGATCGTCTTCAGTTATCCTACACAAAAGTCATTTAAAAATATTAATATCCAAGTTAAATATTATAAAATAACTCTCCCATAGAATTTACATAAGTGCTTTCGTTTCTATTCATGACTAGTGTGGGGCTTCCCACGACTCTTAAGAACCTACACAAGTCCCATGGCCAATTTTTCAATATTAATGTTAAAATAACGGGAAAATTTCTTACAAAATTCGCACTTGTATTTTAATAATTTTATACAAGGTGATTCTAATTTTTTTTTACCAAAAAAAAAATAAAATAAAATAAAATAAAATAAAATAAAAAGAAGGGTGTTAGTACACACCAAGACAAACAATATTAAATAAACCAAGGGCCGTGCGGAGTTGTTAAGTAGCGCAAAGTGAACTGTGTTCAAAGGGGATTGGGGGGGGGGGGGGCAACTTTCAAATAATTATAGAAAACGGAAAAATTGGTCGATTCGTTTGCGGTTTAAAATAAAACTATTCTTTAAGCCAGTATCTTCTTGAAAATAAATTTTAAAGATAAATTTCAAAAAATTACGTTAGGGGGCTCCTTAAACTTCAGAGTAACCACCAACTAATTTTAACATTTATTTTTTGTATCTAATTAAATGCTTGCAAAAGCTCATTAAATGTTTTTGGAAGCTTAGATTTAATTTTAAATTTTGATCTCAAATTCTGAATCGTTGGGAGGGGTTACGAAGCGCAAACTGAATGCATTCAAGAGTTGAAATTTAACCCTCTCCCACCTCCTCGAACACAGTTCAATTTTGTGCTATTTAATCACTCCAAACCATTCAGAATTTGAGATGAAAAATTAAGTCAAAGCATTTGAAAGTATTTAATAAGATAATATAACGGTAAAAAATAGTTATTCGTTGCTCCAAAGTCTAAAGCACCTCTCTATCGGCATTTTTTGTAATTTATCTTTATAATTTATTTTCACGAAATACCGACATAAAGAATATTTTTTTTGAAAACCGCAAATCAATTGACCAATTTTTCTGCTTTTTATGTTTATTTGAAATTTTGGACCCTTAACTTTACTGGTGGTTATCTCTTTTAGAAAACGTTCAGGACCCTTTCTTAGATGCGTTCGTAGTTATGTAAATACGTAGCACCTATTGTTGTCGCTCAGTCCATCCGTCTCTCCGTCTGTCTGTCCGCATATAACAACGCAAAAACAACCCAACCGAATCGTTTGAAATTTAAAATACATAATTATTACATAATTTTGTCGAATCATTTCAAATTTTATGAAAATCGGATGGATAGATCAATTAAAGGGACAATCAAAAGTATTTCGTTCCATTGCGGTCAATGGGGAAAAAAGTGTCAAACGCATTTTAATCGTTTGAAATTTTAAATACATAATTATTACAAAATTTTCTCGAGTTATTTCAAATTTTATCAAAATCGGATGCATAGTTCAACTACAGGGACAATCAAAAGTGTTCCGTTACATTACGGTTAATGGAGAAAATGTTTCAAATGCATTTTAATGGTGTTACACTCATTCGAACGTAATAAAATTGACATGCATCTATAAAGTACATATTATAATATACATTTTGCATAATCTGTGGTGCAAAGAATATTTGTTATTGATTTAAAGGGCCATACAAAAGTATTCCACTACATAATGCTATACGGGGAAACATTGTTTGGGGCTTGTTTCAATTATAATAAACTATTTCACATTTTATGAATAAGATATATGTTACTGAGGTGTAATAACGTTATCGTACGAACGCACCTCTTTTGCTACGCTTCACGTGCAATTTCCAACTTGTTTTTAATGCGATACTTTAAATTGATATCTATTGTTGTGTGTATGTACTTTTTCAACTTTTGTAACAATTTCTTTATGGGAGAATAGTTTTATTTTCAGAACTGCTTTCAAAGTAGAAGCATCTGCATATGAAAAAACTGTAACAAACAATTGAAAAGGTAGAAATGCACAGTGAAAAATAAGTACTGCACCCTGTGTGAAAAAAAAAAAACATTTAAAAATATTAAAAGGGTCCAAGAGGTCTGTAAATATTTAGATTAATTAATATTTAGATTGAACATTTCTTACCGAGCCGAGTGTAGGCTAAGTGTTTAAACAAAAATGGAAATGTCGGTGCTGAAATCCTTAATTTAATACATTCTCTCAACAACGCAAACATTTTCAAATAATTGTTATTAATTGAGTTAAAATTTTGAATTTTTTTTCTGATGGTTTATCATGTCATTTGGAAACAAAACACGTGACAGAATTTCTCATAATGTTTTTTAATTTTTAAATTTAAAAGTAATTTAAAAGTGGGGTAATTTAAAATCTTCATAACTCGAAATACTATTTATAGAAATTCTTTTCATTTATGTAAACAGAAATATATAAGCTTTAATTCTGATTTAGGAATTTTAAAAACAAATAATTTGAATAAAATCTAAAAATATTTAAAGCAAAAAATTGAAAAAAAATTACTTTTTAAAATCATATTTTCAAAATTAAATATATATACATATTTTGATTTGCTGAATCAAAATTAAAGTAAAACAATTGAAAAAGACATGTTCCAAATTTAAACAAGTTTTCATTTATATAAACAGAAATATATAAGCTTTAATTCTGACTTAGGAATTAAAAAAAAAACATTAATTTGAATAAAATTAAAAAATATTTAAAGTAAAAAATTGAAAAAAATGTGATTTTTTAAAATTATATTATCAAAATTAAATTATATTATCAAAATTAAAAAATTAAATTAAAAATATATGTGTATAATATTATCAATATTATTATCAAAATTAAGTTGCTGAATCAAAATTAAAATACAACAATTGAAAAGACTTGTTCCAAATTTAAACAAGTTTTTTTTAACAGTTCTTGAGTTATAGTATTTAAATACAAGAAATGGTGAAAAAACTCATGAAGAAAAAAGCATTTTCACAGAAAGTCATTTCTATGAGAATGATTGCTTTGACAGCTAGATTTTAAAAGAAACAAAAACGAAAAAAAAAATAATATTTCTTGTTCCAGTTAAAATCGAAACAAGGTTTTAAACGTCATTAAGCAGAATTTTTTTAATGCAATAGAACTGTTTAATAAAATTTGAATATTTTTGTGTCCCGCACCCTTTTAAACACCGAAAGTTACAGGTCGCAGCAAAAAATTAGCCATGTGTGGCATCTGGCGACAGCGAATCGGTAATTATAATGAAGAGCTGGGTATGAAAAAAAATCAGTTAAAAAACTTGGCTTACTTGGAGAAGGGAGGAGGGGTTAAAAAGCTTTTTATAAAAAATTCTAACTAGAAATAAATAAAAGTATGCGTTTGATAATGATAATACTGAGACGCTATTTTAGCTAAATTATGTGTGAATTAAATGTATCGACAAATAAAATTATGCTATTAGTAATAGCTGAAGGTCATTATTTTATTATTAGCTATATGTGTTTGAAATATTATAAGAAATGTAAAAAAGCCGTTAATTAAAAAATAAAGCAAATATCGACTTTAGTTTGTGTTTGATTTTATTTCTTTTTGAAAAATTAAAAAAAAGAAACTATGATTAGTATTTGTGCAATAAAAAAATGCTGATATTCAGTCATATCCACTATTTGCTGCAATTACTATTCATATTGCAAGCCCTTTAGCAGAATGTTAAAGAATTGAGACAGGTGTTACAGATTTTCTTTTCTTCCTTACAGATTATTTTTTCATCAAACATCTATTTTGCTTTGTATTATATTTAACACTTTATTACTTAATGAAAAAACTTGAGTTAGTTATTAATAGAAGTGAATAAAACGCGTAAAATCGTTGCAAGTAAGGGTTTAGTTAACACTGCAATTGCAAAACATTTTACCTATGGATTATTTCCTGCCTCTTTAGTATCTGTCGCACATCGAGATCCTTTTTGCCACTGGGTAGTAGGTAGTTCCAAGTCTACTCTTCCACCATGCTTCAAAAATGAAATTAGGTAGCCATATTCCTCCTCCATTCCAAATTTCCTGTTATTGAAAATAAACATATTATTTCTTAACTACTTAAATATACCAAATGAAAAAAAGTCTTTATAGGGTAACACCCCCAGTAATTGGCACATTAAGAATTTTTCTTTAAACTTACTTCAATTTTCATTACAAAGAAACAAGATATTTACTTGGAAATATTTTTAAATCAAAGAATGCATATCTATGCATCTATTTTGCCCACTAAAAGCAAACAAATTTGAAATTTTTTTTTCTAAAAATATATTTATAAAAACTTGCTGAAATCACCAGTAATTTGCACCTAGAACACCAATGTATGACACCTTGTGATCCAGTAATTGGCACAAGTTTATGTTACAAAAAAACTTTACACTTTGAATTGGGTTTAATCGCTTTAAATGAATTTACTATAGATGAAGATGCCATATTCCAGGTTTTTGAGACTAAGAAATCAGCATATTAGTCTGAAATTTGAACACTTTAAAACAATACAATTTACTTATATTAATACCCAGTGATTGTCATGCTGCCCCAAGTAATTGTCATATGAAGATTTAATGGATTCCAATTACTGATAATATTTCATATTTTCAAATAAAAACAAATGTTAAACAAAATTAGTCTATAACTTTAAAAGTACTTCCAAAATAAGTGGTTTAATCTCAAATTCCTTGTGAATTCTTTGTAAGTGGAATAGGTGCCAATTACTTGGAACTAGCAAAATTGAAGCACCATTAATTGGCATCTATCATTAATTCAGAAATCCAAATATTTGTGTCGAAAATACTTTTGCACAATTAAAGTAACCCTTTTTAACCAAACAAAACTATTGTCAATTAAAATTTAAAATATATTATAAATCAGATATTAATGAATTGAAAAGCACTGTCTTCCTTAAGCCAAAGAAGAAGCATTTGCAACAAAAATGGCTAATTTCATACAAGCCATAATTGTTTCTCTTTCCTAGGCACTATTGTCATCTAGTAGCATAAATCAAAATTATAATATTTAGCATAAATGAGCATATAACTGGTATATGGTCTTGCATTTTTAAAAAACTGGATATAAATCTTATTTTAGGACATGTTGTAGGATGTGCCAATCACTGGTGCATGCCAATTACTGGGGATTTTACCCTACAAGCCATTTTATTAGTAAATATCAATATTTCTTCTGGATTGCTTGTCAAAAACTGTGAAAACATGTTTTAATTTCAAAACATTTTGAAGAGTTTGGGCGATAATGACTATGAAAAGAAAAATAAATAAATAAATAAATAAAATAACAGATGAAGACCCCTCCCTTTTCCGTCATATTATAATTACTCATCATCGAAAAGCAAATGTATTTTCATAAAAAACGAAAATATAAAAACCATATTTTTTAAATTCTCTAAATAATCAATTTGAAAAGAATATATATCACACAAGGTTTTGACTTGTAAGAAACTAAATAGTTATGCTGCAAATCAATGTTTTTTACAATTATTGATATTTATCACTTAAATTACGCAGGCTGATTTCGAAGATGTCAAATAGATGATAAATATAATTTACACTTCCCGTAAAACTTCTAATATTGAGAATATGTGATAAAATATGGATTGAAAGGTAAACCTCTTTGGTTTATGACAGGGGTGCAAAAGTCTTTGCGCCAGTTTCTTCTCTCCAGTTGCACCTATGTTCTCACTAATAAATTTATTTCGTTTCGTATCATCTAATAATTTGTATAAATTTCTTGCTAGAATGCTATTAAATTTTAGTGGTGAGTGACCGCTAACGCTGGTGCGTAGATTTTTGCACCCCCGGTTTAGGATCTATATGTGTAAAACTCTAAATTTTGAGTGTAAAGTTACGCAATCAGGCTCATTCAAAGCAACATTTGGGGCCTATTTAAAAAAAATCGTTTAATAATAGGCCCCTTCGCAAAATCAGTCACTTCATTATTTTTACCATCTCAATTAAAGAAAAAAAAACTTTAACACAAAGACCGATTCAATAAACCGATAATCCGATTCAATAAACTCTCTATTTATGCAAAAAAGACAAATTAAAAAAATATTACTCCGGTAATTTGACTTTAACTGGCTGCTTTTTTTTTTTCTAGAGAGGAGGGGATGGGGTCAAAATTCGCCATAATTCGCATTTATTCAGCGAAGTATTTGAATTATAAGTTACAAATTTTTAAGTTTTTTTATTAATTTAATGACACTTATATTCGTATAACATGCCGAATCACAAAATACCGGATCGACTATTTAGTCAAACACTAGTTTTAATGAGTTTTAATTGAGACTTATATTTTAGAAATATTTAAAACCAAAGAGAGTCTTAATGTAAACACCATTTCTCACTCTTTTTAAAACCAGTATTATGAATGGCATATACCGGGTGTCCAGTAAATAACTGACCCATTTTGAACTTAAATAACAAATAAACGGTCGGAGATAATAATGCGCGGTTTGCGGTATTGTTATTAGAAAATCAATAAATTTTTAAACATGTACATTGTTAATACAGTTCAAATTTCGGAAAAAAATATTGCGCTGGCGATAACAGGCTGTTTGAATACAGACATGACTTTAATTTTCATAAATATGAGATTTTCGGCTGGATCTGAATCTATATGTTGAATCGACTCTCGAATCAGCTTCAGAAATAGGGTACGTTGGTTGGAAAGTGATTTAAAATAATATTTGTGATTGAACCACCCCCCTCATTTCCCCTCCTCAGTCTTGAGACTGAGATATTATTTTAAATATTATTATATTACATTAACAAAGTTCATATTTTAAAATTTATTTATATTCTAATAACAATACAGCAAGCCGCGCATTTTTATCTCAAATAGCTTTTTTTATTTACATTCAAAATGGGTCAGTCATTTACTGGACACCCGGTACATGAATAAGCACGCTTTTAAATGGCAACTAATGTGTAAAACAGTCATGGTTTTAAAAATATATATGTATATTTTTATTTAAATCGGATTATTTTTATTTAAATCGGGCTTTATGATTTTTTTTTGTATGTTAATATACTATGTTTTCAAGTTTTAATTATTGTTATTAGTAGTACGGGATATATTAGTTAGTACTGGTGTGTTTAAATAAGATATATGCACCACGGAACAAAAACTAACCTATCCAACGAGTGGGTATTGTATTGTAAAGAAATTGTTTATTAAAAAAATAAATTTGCTTCATATAATTTAATGGTTTTGCTGTATATTAATGACTTGTTTACGTGTAGCTGTAATAGTTTCCCTATTTAGAAAACCTAATATTATGTATTATCCATAATTTAAACTAAACTTAAAAGCAGCACTGTTGTTTATATAAGCAGTTTAACATAAGATAAGGGGAGAAATGGGACAAGCTAGCAAAAGGAGTAATGAAATAAGTCGAATTCCTTCTTTTGAATAAGATAAATGTAAATTACTAATACTATTCAAATATTCTAATAAAAAGGATTAAATTTAAACAGAAATAATTGAAATGTTGAATAGAAAATATTCTAAAACTTACAGAAGTCTGTTGCCTATTTTTAACAAAATCTAATCCAACGCGCACTTTTCATAAACTGATTTATTTTTTAATTCTTAGGTAATGTAGACAAACAAATGAATTACATACTTTTAAGACAAAGAAATTTAAAATAGATATAGTTCAAATTATTTATCTAACTATGTAAGTTAAAGGAAAACATGAAATATAACCCAATAACTCACTTTAGTTTGATTAAGTGGAATCGCAAGTTCTTCCATTGCCGACATCAACAGTTTCACGTCATAGATTGGTTGGTTGGCAAATACTGAAACTTATGCTACTACCCGTAAAGGAGGCTATGGTCTCGGAAATCTAACACCATTACTTCCGTCGAAAATAACTTTTATGTGCTGCATTATCTTACCTATAATTTAGACATTTTCAAGGAAAATGTTTTGATTAGTCAATAATTACGATGGTTTTACTAGAAACAAGAATGATAATTTTTTTATTAGGTGCATATATAACATTATCATTTTAGGAATGAGGGGTATCTGACACATGATATCATAAGATATCTCTAGGGAGAGGGGGGGGATTTGCCTTTTGATATCGATATCATTTTTGACCCAATAAAAATTATCTCTTTCTTTGTAACATGGTTTTTTGTTCAAAATAGTACATTACGTTTTTTTCTTATTCTGTTATCTATTTTAGCGAAAATACAAAGCTATCATTAAAATCCCTAAATTATAATGAAATTATCTAATTCTAAAATATGGTATACCCCAACTTTTGACATTCCTATTCATCTTCATATGTCTATGCATATATGTATAATCATGGATCGAGAAACCTTATGTGAAATTTATTTGAAATACAGCTTGTATTTTCTAATAAATAAAAGAGAAAAAATGTTGTCCACTTGTTCTGTTGATAAGAATTTCTACGTCTCCCCCCGCCCCCTTCGTTCGGAGGGCAAGTTCGAGTAACGAGAGACGCTTCTATTAACAAAAATAGCAGTCTTGCCATATCAGTATTGGATTCATGGGGTGACCCGGGGTAAACTCTCACCCCCCTAAACAATGAAATGCATCCCCCCCCCAGAAAAACAGTTTTTGTGTTTTCACTGGTGAAAAAGTGTCATTCCTCCAGGTATTCTATAATGTCCCCCCCCCCCCCCCCACGGAGCCACAGAAGTCACTCTCGAAGAAAAATGTCTGAATTCAACACTGCGCCGTATAACGAAATAGCGTTATTGTCAGTACGTTGAGTGAGATAGGTTCTAAAATTTTGATTTAAGATTTTTACAGATTTTGAACTTTACCACATTTTTAAAAATTAGAACAAAAGGATTGTTAATTATTAAATCTATGAGCTCATCAAGATTGTGGTCTGAGGTCGTTAAAATTCCAACAACGTATGCGAAAAAGATTTTTGAATTTTAGTTATTTATGAGATTGGTAGAGGAAAAGGGACCGGTGTTTGTAGTTTTACCGATGGATTATCCGTAAATCTAAGCCAACTGACTGTTTGGTATTTTATTATATTTTTCTAATAAGCATGTATTTTTTTCAACTTTTATGATAATTTTGTCTAAATTTTGAAAGGGGGTGATTCGCGGGTGGGGCGGGGGGGGGGGTATTTATAGTCTCCAAAATTTCCCCATCTGCGCACACACGATACGTTATACCATTTCGTTTTTTCTTAAGCAGGCAACGTACTAGACGCCAATCTTCAATATTTGAGCGATGCGACTCTCGATGCATTAGTATTGTAAGGAACGTTAAGAAATTGTGTTGCTGAATACGGAAAAAAGAAATGGTAAAACAGATCGTGCTGCCCAGCTTGAAATTTTCGAAAAATAAGAAATACCATATTTCGGTGCTTCTCTTTATTTTGCTTCATGGATTTACTCAACTTTAAACGGAAATTTTTAACATTGTATTATTAGCTTTTTCCAATGAATTTTGAATTTTAAGTAATTTTTAGCTGCCAAATTTCTTATTTGTCATACTTTAAAAAAAAATGTTTTTTAGAGTTAAAATAAGTTAATAAGACAGATATAAAATTAAAGAAAAACTTTATTAAGAATTTATGCAAGTTAAAAATGTAATAAAAATACTTGCATACTAATTACATTCACTTAAAAATAATTAAAATGTTACATACTTCTTTGTCTCGCACGTCCGGTAAAAGGATCCAACTGAATGAAACACAAAGAGCATACAAAGATGAATAAATCCTTTTAACGTATGTCACTAGTATGCAGGGTGTTTCTAAATTCATGGTACAAACTTTAAGGAGTGTTAGTACACATCAAGACAAACAATATTAAATAGGAAACTAAGGGTCCCAAACGTCTTCCGAAGGAGATAGGCGCCATTAAAGTTTAGGGTCCAAAAATTCAAATGATTATAAAAAACAGAAAAATTGGTCGATTCGTTTGCGGTTTTCACTAAAATTATTTTTTATGTCAGTATTGTCTTGAAAATAAATCATAAAGATAAATTTCAAAAATTGTCGATAGAGGGCGCTTTAGACTTTGGAGTAACGAAAAACTATTTTTTACCGTTATTTTTTGCATCATTAATTTTTTTAGAAGCTTAGACATAAACTTGAACTTTGAGCTCAAAATCTAAATCTCTGGGAGTGGCTAAGTAGCGCAAATTGAACTGTAGGGAGAGGTTCAAATTTCAAATGATTATAAAAAACGGAAAAATTGGTCAATTGATTTGCAATTTTCAGCAAAAGTATTCTTTATGTCAGTATTATTGTGAAAATAAATTATAAAGATAAAATAAAAAAAAATGCCGATAGAGGACGCTTTAGACTTTGGAGTAACGTACAACTATTTCTTTATCGTTATCTTTTGCATCTCATAATTTTTTTAGAAACTTAGACATAAACTTAAATTTTGAGATGAAAATCTGAATCGTTGGGAGTGGTTAAGTAGCGCAAACTGAACTGTGTTCAATGGGGGTGGGAAGGTTCAAATTTCAAAAGATTTTAAAAAACCGAAAAATTGGTCGATTCGTTTGCCCTTTTCGCTAAAACTATTCTTTTTGTCAATATTTCCTTGAAAATAAATTTTAAAGATTAATTTAAAAAAATACCGTTAGAGGGCGCCTTAAAATTTAGAGTAACCAGCAACTATTTTTAACCGTTATTTTTTGTATCTAATTAAATGCTTGCAAATGCTTAGATTTAAATTTTGACCTCAAATTCTAAACCGATGGAAGAGGTTAAGAAGCGCAAACTGAAATGTGTTCAGGAGTTGAAATGTTACCCTCCCCACCCCTCGAACACATTTCAATTTTACGCTACTTAATTACTCACAACGATGCAGATTTTGAGCTCAAAATTTAACTTTGAACATTTACAAGCATTTAATTAGATACAAAAAATAACGGTTAAAAATAGTTGTTGGTTACTCTAAAGTTTAAGGCGTCCTCTAGCGGTATTTTTTGAAATTAATCTTTAAAATTTATTTTCAAGGAAATATTGACATAAAAAATAGTTTTAGCGAAAACGGCAAACGAATCGACCAATTTTTCCATTTTTTATAATCATTTGAAATTTGAACCTCCCCACCCCCATTGAGCACAGTTCAGTTTGCGCTTCTTAACCACTCCCAACGATTCAGATTTTAATCTCAAAATTTAAGTTTATGTCTAAGCTTCTAAAAAAATTCATGAGATGCAAAAAATAACGGTAAAAAATAGTTGTACGTTATTCCATAGTCTAAAGCGCCCTCTATCGGCAGTTTTTGAATTTTATCTTTATAATTTATTTTCAAGATAATACTGACATAAAGAATAATTTTAGTGAAAATCGCAAATCAATTGACCAATTTTTCCGTTTTTAATAACCATTTGGAATTTGAACCTCCCCCCACAGTTCAGTTTGCGCTGTTTAACCACTCCCAACGATTTAGATTTTGAGCTTAAAATTTACGTTTATGTCTAAGCTTCTAAAAAAATTTAATGAAATGCAAAATATAACGGTAAAAAATAGTTGTTCGTTACTCCAAAGTCTGAAGCGCCCTCTATCGGCATTTTTTGAAATTTATCTTTATAATTTATTTTCAAGGCAATACTGACATAAAGAATAGTTTTAATGAAAACCGCAAACGAATCAACCAATTTTTCTGTTTTTTATAATCATTTGAATTTTTGGACCCTAAACTTTAATGGCGCCTATCGTCTTCGGAAGACGTTTGGGACCCTTAGTTTCCCATTTAATATTTTTTGTCTTGATGTATACTATCACCCATTAAAGTTTGAACCATGAATTTAGAACACCTTGTATATTCAATGGCACACAATATTATAATTTTAATTACTTGACTTTGAATAACTGATTAATTACACTAGTTTAAAATCCTAGAGTTTCACGTCTACGAATGCTATAATTCTTCAATAAAAATTAAGGATTGGTTGAACTCATTCATTAGATTGAAATTTCGCACTAGAAAAACGACATCTATCCAGGCCGTCGAGAGCCGTGACGTGACCAGGATCAGTCACACATCCCCGTCCATCTTATACAGACTCTGAAGATACATAAAAAGCATGTGAATCTTTAATAATACCTCCTCGACTTTGAACACTACTTTGTTCGCCTTTCATAAAATTAATTATTTATTTTTCTGAATTTAAAGATACTAATTAGATATTAATACTATTTAACAAAAGTAATTATAGACCTTTCCTTTTTTGTTGTTACGTTATGGTATACGTAAAAATTATAATATACAATGTGTATTGTAACTACTGGGCTCCTTTGAGCTTCTTGATCCTCCAAACAATTTGCCGGCTGAACCCCCCCCCCTTCTCTCCTCAGATCTGTACTCATTAAGCAGCAAGAACATCATTTGATAGGTTGCCGTACACCGAGGCGAGAATAACATTTTTTCCCTTACTGAAATATAAGTATTTTACAGTATAAATGGCGTTTTTAATGAAAAAACATTATTTTATGGTACAAATACTGTTTATAATCGAAATAGCATAGATACTGGATTTTTTTATTCCTAATATACCTTAAAAATACGGTACTCATATCGTAAAGAATGAAAGCAGTAGAAGCACCGTAAAATTTAGGTACACCTATTGAAATGCTACAAAAATGTTTAGAATGTCATTTATCTTACTGAAAAATAATTATTTTACGGTATAAATACCGAGTTTTTACTGAGATACAATCATTTTACTGTGTAAATACCGTTTTCAATCGAAAGGGAACAAAATCTATTTTTTACGCTCAATATAACTTAGAAATACGGTATTCATACCGTAAAGAGTGAAAATGGTAGTAGTACCGTGAAATTTACGGTACATCTACTGGAATTTTACAAAAAATTTTTACAGTGTAGTAATTATAACATTGATAATATATTAATTTACCTCAAAATGTAAATAAATTGAATTGGGGATTTTATTAATATTATCTATGACTGACAATCCTGAATTTTCATTGCAGTCATAAAGATATGGAATTTTATATTGTGGCATATATATATACAGTGGCGGTCAAAAGTTTCCGGCCAGCAGAAATTTTTCAGTTAATTTGTAAATATACCCATATGAAGAGGAATCTCAAAGCGATACTTATACATTTTAGTGACATATTAGTTAGGAACTTACTTATAGAAGAACGTGTAAATATCAATAAATTTAATTGATAAAATTGAATATAAAAGAAAACGCATGTTCTCAAACGTTTCCGGCCACTTATCATTCTTTAGATTTTTTCTCTCCGTAAAGTGTTTTTTGGTTGTGAATGAATCAGCGACTATAGCATAGTTTGAATTCAAATTTGAAAAGTTCAACAATTATTGTTCATTAATGAGTGATTAGTTTGTCGCTAAAAGGCCAATCTTCTCGAGATATTGCGGCTAACTTATCGATCGGTAAAATCGACTGTAAACGATATTTAAAAATTATATAAAGATGGCCATGGCTTTCAGGACTTTCAGAGGTCCGGGAGCCCCAGAAAATTACTATTCCTGTGGACAGAATTATCAGGAGAAAAAATATTGATAATCCGCGTGAAAATTCCTTTGCAATATACTGCGATTTACGGAATGAAAATATTGCTGAAAAAAGTTAGTCTACCGTGTTATGATGCTGACGTGATACAGAACTTTATGGAAGAGTCGGTGTTAAAAAATTACCGACGTATCCTACTGGCATTTTCTAAGGAACACAAAGTCTGGTCAAGCGAAAACTGGACAAAAGTTCTATTTTTCCATTAATCGAATTTGAAATTTTTTTGGTAGTGATGGCAGACACTACATACGATGACCTAACAACAAAAGGTATGATTCGACCTATGTTATTCCTACAATGAAGCATCGCGGAGGACACGTTATGTCGTGGAGAGTAATTTCTCAAAAAAGTGTCGGTTCGTTATTTGAAATCCACAGCCAGAAGAATGATACAATGTATAAGGATATCTTGCAAGACCATTTTTTGCCTTACTAGAGAAAAAAATTTGGTCGCAACTATTTTTCGTAACATGATAACGACATAAATAATGTATGCAAGCCTCGATAAGCAATAGTTTTCGTACAAAAAAATTCGTTTTTGAAATGGTCAGCCCAAACGCCCAACATGAATCCAATAGAAAATCTTTGGAAAGAAGTTGGTAAAAGTCTGCGGAACTATAAATATTCCAACTCAGCCGAAATTTCTCCAAAATTGCAGGAAATGTGGGAAAAATGTACCATAGACGATCTTTAACCATTAACTGTATGAATGTCACGTTGCTGCGCCGCAATACTTATTACTAAAGCTAATAAAATAGCAATACGATAAAATAGTATTTATAAATGTTGTTGATCACTGTAATTTTCTATTACAATACCACTTTTTTACGAACTTGTGAAGGTGGCCGGGAACTTTTGAGAACATGCGTTTTCTTTTATACTTAATTTTGTCAATTAAATTTATTGGTATTTACACGTTCTTCTATAAGTAAGTTCCTAACTAATATGTCAATAAAATGTATAAGTATCGCTTTGAGATTCCCCTTCACATGGGTATATTTACAAATTAACTGAAAATTTTTTGCTGGCCTGAAACTTTTGACCGCCACTGTATATATTATCAACCTACAATCTTTCTTTGATTGCAGATCTAGCCGATACTAAAATATTTGTGACTTACAACATTTTTTATTGCTGTCCCATACCTCCCTGTTAGTAGGGAGGTATGGACACATTTTGAAACCTACAATTTTTTAATGTTTTTTAATGTTAATTACAGCTTTCCATGTTATTTTTCTGTATTGTTCAGGGAGATTATTAAGTGCTTCACCTTGCTTTGTATAGATTGGAATTTTTGTTTTTTTGCCAAGCAAAGTTGATTTTCTTACTTTTGTGAAAAGTGTCCCACACCATCCTACTCTTACCTACACATCAACACTTTATCCAATGAGAAAGAGAACTGACGTTTTTTCGGACAGAAAATTTTCCATAATAAAAATTCTGGGTTGCCGTAGGATAGAATCGCAAACATATGATCCGAGTTCCGTATTTTTAGACACACGGTATTTGATAAAACATTTCATAAGGGTAGAGTAAGATAAGAGTATTTATTAAAATTCATTGTTTTGTTTACTTTAGTCACTTATCTGATTTTTTTACATACAAAATGTTGAAAATATGGGATAAACGCCACTTTATTTAAATTAAAACATTCATAGTGTTTAGTCTAAATATTTCTTCCATTAAATAGTAAGAAATTGTATTTAAAAAAATTATTGCAGACAGAAAGCTTTAAGAGATGGATCAAGCAAACTCTTCTTGTACGTACGTCGTACGGGCAAATCAGTTAAGTGGTTAAACATGACATATATTTCGTTCCACAAAAGTCGGTGTCTTTGAAATAAATAATAACAAATACGGGCACTTTAGATTGTGTAAAATGAGTCATTAATAATTTTCATGTATGATGTAAACTATCAATCCAACTAATCATCCTGGTTATTGTTATTATATACGTGATAACTTTTATGAAATAAAATGAAATTCACAGGAGCAAATTTATAGCCATATTTATATTAAGTATAATCATTTTAAGACTATTATTCTAGAACTTATTAAGCTATTGCATAGCTTTTATCACGGGCTTTGAGCGCGGCGACCGAATGAAGAAATTCCGTAACGAGAAAATTTAGAAATTCCGTAACGAAAAAAACCTAACACTCGGCTAACCATCGTTTCAGTTCGGCAGACTTCAACATGGTATCCTTCAGTAGACTTTGGCAGACATTGACGCGGTATTTTTCAGATATTTAGAGGATATCAAGTCTCAAACTTATATTTCTTATTTCAGTTACTATAAATCTATAGTTTCAATTATAAAAATTCCTGATAGAATGTGTATAGAAAAGAATCGTCTTAAGATAAAACAAGATAGGAAAATGTAGTTTTTGGTGATTGGAGACCCGCCCAATGGTGAGGATCGAAAAATTTAAAATGCCTATAATTCGCCATCTAATTTTCATAGCGCGGCCAAATTTTGTTTGGTAATTTATTATGAGACAGTGTTAATTTTTGGTGACAGACCCCCACGGTGAAAGTCGAAAAAGTTAAAATGCTTATAACTCGCGGTCCAATTTTCGTAGCGCGGTCAAATTTTGTTAGGTAATTTATTATGAGACAGTGTTAATTTCTGGTGACAGGAAACCTTCCACGTTGAGGGTCGAAAGATTTAAAATGCTTATAACTCGCGATCTAATTTTCGTAGCGCGGCCAAATTTTGTTTGGTAATTTATTATCAGACAGTGTTAATTTTTGGTGACAGGCGATCCCCCATGGTGAGGGTAAAAAATTTAAAGTGCTTATAAATCGCGATATAATTTTCGCAGCGCGGCAAAATTTTGTTTGGTGCTTTATTATGAGACAGTGTTACTTTTGGTGACAGGTGATCCCCCACGTTGAGGGTCGAAAAATTTAAAATACTTATAACTCGCGATCTAATTTTCGTAGCGCGGCCAATTTTTGTTTGGTGATTTATTATGTAACAGTGTTAATTTTTGGTGACAGGAGACCCCCCCCCCCCACGGTGAGTGTCGAAAAATTAAAATGTTTATTACTCGCGATCAATTTTCGTAGCGTTGCCAAATTTTGTTTGGTAATTTATTATGAGACAGTGTTAATTTGTGGTGACAGGAGATCCCCCATGGTGAGGATCGAAAAATTTAAAATGCTTATAACTCGCGATCTAATTTTCGTAGCGCGGCCAAATTCTGTTTGGTAATTTATTAAGGTATTGCATAGCTTTTATCGCGGGCTTTGAGCGCGGCAAAAGAATCTAGAAATTCCGTAACGAGAAAAAAAAAAACCTAACACTCCGGCTAACGTCGCTTCAGTTCGGCAGACTTCGGCACGGTATCCTTCGGTAGACTTCGGCAGACATTGACGCGGTATTTTTCAGATATTTTGAGAATATCAAGTCTCAAACTTATGTTTCTTATTTCAGCTACCATAAACGTATAGTTTCAATGATAAAAATTCCTGATTAATCTACATGTATTGTAAGATAAAAAAAATATTTTAAACGATATTAACTTCTCATTTATTCAATAAAAGAAAAAAAAATTGTTATCGGTCATCACGCTCAAAAAGTGTAACTTGAATTAATATCAAAAACAAAAAAAAAAACTGCATAAATAAAAAATAAATAAATAATTATAATTGCATATTTTGATAAAAAATGCTATGCAATAGCTTTACCGCGGCAGTCCCCGAGTGCTACACGTATTTTTTTATATCATCTGGTCTAAAATATTGTGTGAGCATCCAGATGCTGAAAGACGTAACAGTAATAAAATTTCTTTATCACGTAATTCAAATAGTAGATTTCTTTCTGTTTACATTACAAACAATATGAACAGAGATAAACGAATTTTTATTCACTTTACCCCACAGATACACGTAATTTTTCTTTTTTATTGAATACCTGTTGAGTTTAAACGAAAGCTTATTTCAACAGTAGGTTCTGTCGAATTTTGTTCATTGTATTTTTAGGTGCGTTCGTAATTATGCAAATACGTAGCACCTATTGTTGTCGTTCTGTCTGCGTGTCTGTCCGCATATAACAAAGCAAAAACTACCCAGCCGAATCATTTGATATTTAAAATGCATAACTATAACATAATTTTGTCGAGTCATTTCAAATTTTATGAAAATCGGATGGATAGATCAATTACAGGGACAATCAAAAGCATTCCGTTACATTAAGGTCAATGGGGAAAAAGTTTCAAATGCATTTTAATCGTTTGAAATTTAAAACATATAATTATTGCGCAATTTTCTCGAGTCATTTCAAATGTTATGAAAATCGTATGCATAGATCAATTACAGGGACAATCAAAAGGGTTCTGTTACATTAAGGTCAATGGGGAAAAATGTTTCAAATGCATTTTAATCGTTTGAAATTTAAAACATATAATTATTGCGCAATTTTCTCGAGTCATTTCAAATGTTATGAAAATCGTATGCATAGATCATTTACAGGGACAATCAAAAGTATTCCATTACATTATGGTCAATGGGAAAAAAGTTTCAAATGCATTTTAATGATGTTACACTAATTCGAACATAATAGAATTGGCATGAATCTATGAAGTATATACTAAAATATGCATTCTGTACAATCTGTGATGCAAAGAATTTTTATTATTAAATTACAGGGCCACACAAAAGTATTCCAATACATAATACTATACGGGGAAACATCGTTCGGGGCGTGTTTTAATAATATTCAACTATTTCACATTTCATGAATAAGATGTACGTTGCTGAGGTGTAATAAAAATTACTTCCTGCATATTTACAGAAACACAAAGATTTCGACTACTATACTGTATCCGAAGTACGCTGTACTATATCAGCAAGATCTGAATATATTTAAAACTTCGTTATCGTACGAACGCACCTAATTTGCCACGCTTCACGTGCAATTTCCAACTTGTTTTTTTAGTTTTACGCACAATACTTACAGAACAAATTCAACCTAAATACCAGTGACGAACAACTTATATATAACAAACGCTTTTGCTGAAATCATTGTTAGTTCTATCAAATATAGCACTGCGTAAATATAATCAGCAAATATAAATTAGACATATTTATTTTCTTAATGTGAAACATCGTCAATAATAATATTGTTGTAAATTTAATAGGTAATAAGGATTTTTAGCATAGCATATGTTTATATTAAGTTAGTACAATTGTGCTAGGAATATTTTATCACGCATGTACTTTTCATGTAAATCAATCTCTATACTTGCTTGTATGTAAAACAGTTGAGGGGTCATTACCTCCTCAAAGGAAAAACGCAGATCTTAAATGTTAAGTACAAAATTCACAAAAGGGAAAAAGTATTTGGAAGCCATATTATTTTTATGTGTTTTTCGAAACAAACTCACCGCTAAATGATGGCTTATATTTTTTAGATAATTGGTTTCACAACATGCGTAAAATATGTGTGGAAACCATGTTTTATAAATATCGTTGCGAATAACAGTATAAAGCCATTAGTTACATTTCATTAATGTTAGATAATATTTTAATGAAAATTCTTCACTTATATTTCTGCTTCATTGTCCAAACCTTTCACCAAAAAAAGAAAGCACAACAAAATTTGAAATATCTTATATAATCAAGCGTCTACTGCGGATCTAAATTTTTTTAATGGAATTAAAAATCAATCACTTATTTTTTTTCTAATGGAAACCTATGGATAATTTACATATACAGGAAGAATTATTCGTATTCTTTTGGAGATAAGTAAAAAATTTCAAAGCCTCATCACAAAAACATAACCGATATATTTCATAAAAATTTGGTAAATAATTGCATAATACTGCTAAAATTTTTCTTAATTTTGTTGAATCCTATCATATATAATCGATTCAGTGATATCCTATGTTATGTACTGATTTTAGGTTGTCATGGTTATTACGTCCTTCTTAAAATGGAGTCATATTATTATCATATTAATGAGTCTAAAAAATAACGAATGTTGTTTTTTTATATACTACTTACTTAATATTCATATGACAACAGGCTAAGGAAGACTCCTTGGAGATGTTTGGAAAACATCTTTGTATTACAATATTCAACTTATATTACAATTTCTAACACTTTTTTTGCGCTTTATTGCATACACTTCTTTCTCAAAAGTATCTTTCATTTTAAAAATAAAGAGTAAAATATATTACTAAAATAAAAGAAACGCAAACGGCGCAAAGAGAATTAAGCAAACAATAATAATTATTATTATTACTAAATGCCTTAACATAAATGAAGTTATATAGAAAATACGCAGACATATACTAACATCAATACATATAAATAGTAGCAAAAATATTTCTTAAAATAAAATAATACTTCAATAAATGACATGTACTATTAATAGTACACCAAACCCGAAAGGGTTAAAGTATAAAAAATCTGATGTACTATGAAATGCAATTATGCACTTTAATGAATTAGAAAACGTTCTAAAAACATGGCTTAGTAAATGCAAATGAATATTGACGATTCTTTTATAAGAGAAAATAATTGGCTTTCTGTTACCGTAAAATGGGGTGAATAGGAACGAAACTTCCTGGTCATACAAATAAATTCATTATAAATATATGTGATGATATTTTTAGTTGCTAATTTTTTTATAAGGTAATAATATTAAGAGCTGGGAAATTCAGTTTTGACATGTTTGCACCACTAATGGGGTATACAGGATGAGTCATAACTATCGAAACAATAGGCTATCTCCTCAAATATTGCCCCTAGACCCATACTTCCAATTGCAAAAATTCATAAAAAAAGGTGAAATTTCTGGTAAGATAAGTTGCAACTCCATGGGGGGTCTATTTGAAAAAATACGAAAATTACATTTTTATACGGCCCCCATAGGGCAAAATTCCCAATTAGGAAATTATTGCTTATCCATTCCTAAATTGAACAAAACAAATTTCATCTCCGTATCTAAAAATCCCGCAGAGATATTAAATCCCAAAATCCTCAAAAATTCCTGACTTACACCACTTTTCCCTGTGATTTCTTGACTCAATTTCAACGCTTGTTAGGGAACATTCACAAATTGCAATTTAATAAAAATCGGTTCAAGATAGCGATTTTTCTTTGGACATAAAATAGAAGCGTATAGTTTTTATGCTAAATTGGTATACCAGGCGTCTGCCTGGGTCAAAATATCTAGGTCAGGTCCCAAACCGACCCATAGGGGGAAAAGTACGGCATGGCCTGAAAAAATGTCAACATCATAACTCGAACCGGTCTGGTTTAGTTTCAAATCATAGCCCGGTTCAGTCGCAAATTTCTACATAGTTTTTTAATTCGGCGTGGGAAAAAATGTTTTATATGGAGGAATTCTGACCAAAAAATTCTTTTATAGCTTTTCGTTTTTTATATTAATACTTTTTGTTATTAAAGAAGCGCCAAAGGCTGTAATATATTTATTTTATCAATGAATCTCTATTTATATGTAAATGTTTCACTTATTTTTAATATTGTTAATTCATATCCCATGCGTTGGAGACTCTGAAAAATGTTATACACTAAAAGTTTTTAAGACGGAATCACATAGGAAAGAAAAAATACGTTATAGACAGATGCTCTCCCTAGAAGATGTAATTGGAGCTTATTTTCTTTTCAGGTATTATTGCATTTATTTTGCATGGATCAACATATTTTCCGTTTAAGACAGAATTCCGTCATAGGCAGATTTTTTTTCACTGGTTTTATTGTATTTAATTTTTTTAGCCTTTGAATAATCTATTTAAAAATTAATTTCAAAGTTTTTTTTTTTACGTAAAATAAAGATTTTAAAATCTATATTTTTTCGTAAAAAATTCGATTGAGCCCAATTTTCTTTATTTTATGTACGTATTAAGTCAGTCAGAGACAGTGATTTTAATACGGGTTTTGTCCAGACCGGGTTTGAAAATTTCATCCAGAGTGCACCTAAGTACAAGGAAGTAGTCCTCTCCTTTATGAAATGTACGCAAGGCCCGGCCTGGCGGGTCTTCAGAAATAAGTAACATCTCGGTCCTGGCCCTACCTGGACCCAGAATACAGATTTTTTAACATCCTCTGGAGGACCATAAAAAGCCTGAAGTTGTCAGAGGTAAATTTAAAAAGAAAAAAAAAAAGACTTAAGCTGCATCTTAAAAAAAGCATTTTTAAAAATAACTGACGGACATTTAAACAATACACTTCGTTTTTCTGCATAATGAATTTTTTATCGTCTATTTCTTGTCTTTAAATTATTTAATGATAAGAATTTTTAAAAGGAAAAAGAACTTGAAACACGTCATTCTTGATTTTTTACATTAGTTTTGTTTCGGCAAATTTGAAAAAATGTTTACTTTTGAAAATATGATTTTTTTAAAAATTATATTATTTTTTCAATAAACATTTTTAGTGGTTTTAAAATTAATATAAAAAAAATCTTGGAACAAAACTAAAATCAGACTTTCATATTTAATTAAATGGAAAGAAATTGAAATCCGATAAATAATGTTACGAGTTATAACGATTTTTGATTGTCCCACTTAAACCAGTACTAACCACATGAAACTTTTATAAATTGTATGAGAAATTTTAGAATGTGATTTTCTTAGCAAATTAAAAGGCTAACCATCACAAAAAAAGAGAAAAAAAATCAAAATTCTACCTCAAGAAATAGATTTTTTACGCGTTTTCTAGAACTGTTAAAGTAACATTGTTTTTTGAATTGCGCGCATTTCATTTTGTGTCTAATCCCTTAAAACCTAATGAATTTTTTAAACGGCTATAACTTTGCGAATTTTGGAGATATGAAGATGCAATTTTTTGTGTCTTATTCAGGACTGAATAAGGAAAGTTTTCCTAATTGGAATTTTTGTCCTACGGGGGCCGTATAAAAATTTAATTTTCGTAACTTTTCAGCTAGACCCCCCATGGAGTTGCAATTTATCTTATCAAAAATTTCACATTTTTTTTATGAATTTTTGCAATTGGAAGTATGGGTCTAAGGGCAATATTTAAGGAGATAGCCTATTGTTTCGATATTTATGACTCACCCTGTATAAAAAAACTTCAAGAGGATCCTCAAAAAACACATTTTTTTCAATGTCTTCAAAACTTTGTATGTAACTACAGTATTTTTCGAATTTAAAACCTAAGGGAGGGGATTTCGAATTAATGATAGACCTGTAAACGATATGCTGTATTAAATTCTACTTATTTCTAAACAGCATAATGAAAAAATGAAAAATGTCTTGTAACATCAGAGGTTTAAAATTTACGGGGTGAATCGGAACACGTTTTCTCTCATGGTTTATTTTTCTATACAGTAATAGTTTCATGTATTATATGAAAACATATGTATGAATATGTATTGGAACAATATTTTGTTTGTTCTAATTACTTGAATAGTTTAAAGGTGCCAATAAATTACTTGGTTAAACAAAAAATTCAACGACTAATCCAACAGACATGGAACACACAATAAAATAATTTAAAAATAGCAAATTAATTAGAAAAACTGCACAGAATTATTATCTGACAGCCACATCATTGCACAAACATCTCAAAATGTAAAACCAATTAAAAAAGAGTGGGATGCAAGGAATACTAAGGGCTGGGGATGAGGGCGTATTAGTAGACTGCATTATTACATGCAGCGATTGGGGTTACTCAATAGATTCACGTACCCAATGACTTCTAGTAAAGGATAAGACAAAACTATTCTAAATTTGTATTAAATTCTTTTTCTGCAATTCAAATATAATTTTTTAAAATAAATTTTAGTTTTTCTTGATTTCAAAGTTGTTTTCTAACTTTAAAAAAGGCATATCTTTACTTGTATATAAAATAAGGGCTTGGTTTCACAGTAACTACGTGTTCTTATAGCTCCCTTATCACCATTACCTCTTTTTATTAACTCTATTGAAGTTTGAATCGGAATAAATAAAGATTATAACATTTGTTCCGATTCACCCCTATTTGCGGGGTAAATCGGAACACCATTAAAAAAGTAAATAATACATTAATAAACAGTAAAAATGTTTCGTTTTTGCTTAAAAAGTAAAGAACAAAACAAGACAGAAGTTTCTAATAGAAAAATAGAAAAATTAAAAAATCAGTTGTTGCTTTTTTTTTAATGTTGAAGTTGAAAAGTGTTCCGATTCACCCCATTTTACGGTATGTAAGTACTTGTAGGGACATAAGTTCAGATTTCTTGAGAGTAAAGTGAATACTATTTTAAGGATTTTATTTGATATGAAATATTGAGATAAATTATTGTGTATAATTTTATGTTCTAAAAACATTTATTTTTATATACATTAAATAAATAAAACTTAGTTAATAAATATACCAAAATAAAAGGTAGAGCATTTTCTTCTTTATTATTAATTTAGCGTTAGACATTATTAATTAGCCCTTCATTCAAAGTATTTTTAAAAGTTGCATGCCGTTATTGTGTAGAGTTAATTTTACCAATTGTTTTGTAATCTAATTTTGAGATAAAAATTTTTAAAGTATTTAAATTTAGCTCTAAATTGTATAATAACATAGTTTAACTTTCATTAATAAAAAAATAGATTCCGTATTTGAGAAAAAAATTCAATTTTTTTTAAAAAACTTGTTGAGAGTGCACAACATAGAATAAGTTGCAGAATAACGGGTTTCGTAATAGTTTTATTTATTTTAATATGGTGATGTCTCAGAAATCTATTAAAATTTCAAATAGTCATAAAAATGGAAGGAATCAATAGAATTCATTGTAGCCTGAGAGATGTATGTACTTAACCTCTTCAGTCCTGGAGTACCCATTTGGGTACATTAAAACTAAAACCAAAATTACACCCAATTTTTTTTTTTTTTTTTTTTTTTTTTTTTTTTTTTTTTTTTTTTTTTTATAAATGCATAGATTTCTGCTAGCACTATTCAGATACATCATAGTGTCTTATATTACCAATAAATGTGCTACATGTTTAAAGAAGGAGGAACCATGTGACTTTGAAAATGAAACATTTCCAAGATGGATGACATAAACAATTTTCCAACGACTTCACATCAAAGTATGTGAATAATACAAATTTTTGAGTGAATTACAAAATATATATTGCATTTTTTATAAACCATAATGTTTTAAGAATTATTTGGAGTTGTTTATAAATGTTGTTCATATGTGCATGGATGTGGAAAACATCTGTAAATATGTTGTACCCATTTGGGTACAATGGGTCTTTACTATACATTTCCAGCTAAAGAAACTAAATTTCTGTGTAAATATTGTGTACACTTGGTTATTAATTTTTTTTTAGGAACGAATAAATTATTTAATTTAGTCTTATAAAACAATTTAAAAGGATTTTTTTCTTTTTTAAAAATAATATGAAGTAATATACTGAATTTACTGCTAAAATATGTCATAATTTTTAGTAACTTTAAAAATTTCTAACATCTTTTGAAAAGTTGTACAGTTGTACAAACCCGCATGTATTAGTCAAAAATGTCTATAATAAATGACATTTTATTAGAAGATTATTATCAAAAGGTATGTTTGCTATTGCAAGTTATATATAGTATATGTATAGTATATATCTATAGCTTCCGGCAATAACCAAGTAAGGCACATTTTTTAATATTTTGAGTAATTAACGTTTAAAGTTTTCAAACGTCTTTTTATCATTATTTTTATAAAATAGATTAGAACTTAATAATTTTCATTACATTCAATTAGGATAGAAAAACCTCTTTTTTTTTCCCAATATAGTTATATAAAAATGATTTTTATTAATTGAGAACGATTATTACTGTTTTTTCAATTTTTAAATGAGAATTTATAGTCGCCCTATGACGGGAAGTATTCGATTTTTTTTCAGTAATATGGTAGATGAAAGCACTCTTTTAAAGCTACATTTTCCCAAATTATCTCTTTTTTTTTTTTTTTTTTTTTTTTTTTTTTTTTTAAAGTGTCTTACCTGGTTATTACCGGAAGCCACAGATATAGTATAGTTGCAAGATTTGTATTACAATTATTACAAGATATGTGTAATATTTTTGCGCAATACATAAGTTTAGGTAAAAAAATCATTTAAGTTGTTTAATTTAATATAATTTTTAAAGAATAAATAGGTTTATTTTTGTAAAACAAAATTGGTTTTATTTGTTTAAAAAATGACATTTTTACTCAATTGTGACCTGATGTACCCATATGGGGACATAAATTTTAACTATTTAAGATTTTTTTTTAAGTAATTTTGTTTTCTTTTTTTTAAGCCTAAAAGCACCATAATTTGCTAATAAAATAACTTTTCTGTGTAGCAGATTTTTGTCGAGACTGAAAAGGTTATCGAAAGGAGTTTTTTTTTAAGATAATTTCTGTACCTGAGAGCGAAACTAGCATAAGTCTCATTTCATTTATGTTTCAGAAGAAGTAAATGAATCATTATCTTGCAAGACAACGATATTTTCACAAACTGATATCATATTTATCTTATAATGCAAGTGTGTAATGAAAATATAGCGATTGTTTGATTCGAAAAATCATAGTTTCTTTTGTATAAAACGCTTTTAACAAAAAAATTGTCAGTTTTGGAGTTACGATAGTCTGATTCTTCGTTGCATTTTATTCATTATATTCATATATTGGGCATTTCAAGCAACCAAATCAAAGCATATATGAAAATAAGAATCCTATAAAATGCAGGGAGTACAATTGATCTCATTCAACAGTTGCATTATTACTGGAAAACAAATACATAGAAAACTAGCTGGGGAAACAATAGCTTGTCTGGAAATGTTCCATGAAAGAATAGTTCTTTACGTTGGTTACGAAATCTCCTGCATTCAACCGGATTAGGATTCAGATATGATCCATACTTCAATTATAAATGTTCGCGCTTGTTTGCAAAGTGTATTTTTATTTATAAAAGTTGAACGTTAAACGTTTGGTAGTGTAAAATGCTTGTTTTTTCTCAATTAAAATATACGTCATTTAACACAGAATAAATAAAACGCCTTCTATTTTCAACAATTTCTACTAAACATTTTTTAAAAACAATTATAAAAATAATGTTCTTGCTTAGAATAAGAGCCCTGCAAATCGCCTTATAATATTGAAATTACATCTATTCGTTCCATTTTTAAAAACTTTTGAAATGAGAACAGATTCATGGAAGATCCACTAGACAATTCTAAGGTCTTTAACTTTTATTTTGAAAGTCGTGTGCCATCAGGAATAAAAAAGTCCTTCCGGCAGTGCCGGGAGGAAGAGGTAGCTTTCATACACTTACTTATTTTTTTTAAATTAAGTTATATTATTCAAATGTACGAAGCTAAAATTAGTGGAATACGACTATATGAAATTGAATACTATTTTTTGTCAATATTGAATATTAATAGGAGTTTTTAGAAATTAGTCATCTTTTATTCAACCTGGTTTTATTTTAAGCGATTTATAGGGTCGCCAAATTCCACGATATCCATTTTAAAAGAGCATGGTGGATATAACAAACCAATGAGCTTGATCGAAATCTTAATTCATGTGAACATGCACACTTACATCGAAATCGATTAATATATACGAGTGCTGTCGCGGGCAAATTGATTGTTTTAAAAAAATGTCACCCACATTAGAAATTCAAACTGCTATATCCCAGGCGTTTTTCAAAATAAAGACAAAGCAAAAAATACTCCGGAATTCATTATTTGGCTCGTTGACCCGTGAACTCGGTCAAGACATTGGTATGTACCATGTACACACGGAGTTATATCGAAATCAGTTTATAAATATGCGTATTATCGCGTGACAAATTTCAGAGCGTTTCAAAATGTCAATCACACTGGAAATTGAAAGTGTTAAACTCAGCCATTTTTCAAGATATAGATGAAACAAGAAATACTCTGGAATCTTTGTATCAAGGTCAAAACACAAAAGAAAAATCTTTCTCAATTTCTTACTTTTTTGCACCTAATTTTAAAATTTAAGTTAAAAAAAATATTCCGCCATTTTGAAACAAGACGGTGATTGGAACTGGCCAACGAACTCGGTCCAGGCATCGGTATGTACTATCTACGCACTAAGTTTCATCGAAATCGGTATATAAATACGCGTGCTATCACGTGACGAAAACCAAATCATTTCAAAATGTGAGCAACGCTAGAAATTAAAAGTGCCATAGCTCAACCATTTTTTAAGATACAGACGAAACAAAAACTGCTTTGGAATCTTTGTATCAAAGTCAAATGCATAAAAGAAAAATCTTTTTAAATTTCTCACTTTTTTGTACCTAATTTTAAATTTTAATTTAAAAAAAATTAAATGGCCGCCATTTTGAAACAAGATGGCGGATGAAACTGGCTAACGAACTCGGTCCAGGCTTCATTATGTAATATGTACGCACCAAGTTACATCCAAATCGATTTATAAATACGCGTGTTATCACGTGACAAAAAACAGATCGTTTCAAAATGTCAGAAATAGAAAAATTCAAAGTGCTATAGCTCAATCATTTTTTAAGATATAGCAAAATAAAAAGTGTTCTGGAATTGGTGTTTTAAGATCTAACACATAAAATAAAAATATTTTTCAACTTTTAATTATTTTGCATTTAATTTTAAATTTAATTTTTTTTTTAATTTTTTAAATGGTTGCCATTTTGAAACAAGATGGCGGATTATGCTGGCCAACGAACTCGGCCAAGATATTTGCATGTACTATCTACATACCAAGTTTCATTTAAATCGGTTCATAAATACGTTAGTTATAACATAACAAATATTTGATCATTTCAAAATGTCAGCCATACTAGAAATTCAAAGTGCCATAACGCAGTCAATTTTTAAGATATTGTCGAAATAAAAAGTGTTCTGGAATTGTTGTTTTAAGTTTTAACCAATAAAAGATGTTTTCCAACTTTTAATTTTTTCGCATTTAATTTTAAATTTAATTTTTTTTAAATTTAAATGGCCGCCATTTCGATACAAGATGGTGGATTATGCTGGCCAACGAACTCGGTCGAGACATTTGCATGTACTATGTACATACCAAGTTTCATTCATATCGGTTCAAAATACGTTAGTTATAGCATGACAAAAATGAGATATATATATGTCAACATTTGAACGGAGGGTGGTTTTGGGGTCTGGGGGACATGATGTCTCGGTGGTCTTGGGGGTCAGGAGGTCTCGGTGAAAATATACCAATATTTTCTGGAAGTGCTTTCCTCCGGACTGCTGCAATAGGTAGCTTTTTACTTTTCGTAATGAAAGCTACCTAAAAGATACTTGTCTCTTATAATAATCGCTGTTTTTGTCATTAAGACTATTCTAAAATTCTCTGCTCAACAAGCACAAAACTTTTTGATGCAATGACGGATTCATTTTTAAACGTAAGGGCAGAAAATTTGCAGGCCTGATTATGGAAGCAATTAGGAATCTACATGAGTTTTCCATTTTTCGATAAATAAATTATCTGTCGAGTTTAAGTAATTTTCATCATATGAAAAGACGTTCTTCTCAGTTCACAGATTGGCTTTTTACTTTTCGCCTAGGAATCCAGTTCAAAGCGTCAACTTTAACACTATTTTCTGAAAAAAATATTGCGCTTATACACATTTACACACACAAACACAAGAAAACTGAACACACAGTTTAAAAAACTCAGTGTTATGTGTTAAAAAATGAGATAGATGAAATTTTAATACACAAAATTAAAAACCTTTATAATTTGACTTTGAACCGTTAGATTACGGACCAGAACTGGCGACTACTTTTCTATTCAATTGTACCATAATTTATATATAAATATTGCCAACCTATGTACGGCACTCTTGCCATAGTTGACATGCTGCAAATTATTTCCGGCAAGGCATAAATTCAAGTTCTAAAAATGGTAAATAAATTACAGCAAGCGTTTGGAAAATGAAATTCTAATCAATTTGACTTGTTAGATTGAGATTCAGGTGATGAAAGTTTACTTGATTTAAGTTTACCGTATTCAGATTCGAGTTTATCCAATGCAAATGGTCAGCTAATGCTTTAATAGTAATAATCTCGACGAAGCTGTAATTATTCGGTAGCTTTAGAACCCCGACCCCACCCTTCCCGCATTTCGGTGTCTTTGATTTAATCAATTTTATTTTAAAGTTGTCCTGTTTCAAATTCTGATTTTCCCTCTAACCTGGCTTCCGCTAGAGACTCATCTAATCGGTACGTGGATCGGGATCTCTCAACCAGCCTTTTGCTAGAGAGTCGCAATAAGAGAAGAAAAGCTAAAGGGTGGCAGTCGTTAAAAAGTGTTTAAAAAATGCGTACATCACAAGGTCTATTCTCGACCGAAAACAATAAACATTTTTCCGACGGTTAAAAAATTCTAAGTGGTAGTTTCTTATGCTTAAAATTTCGTAGTGTAAAATTATGTATAATATTACTTTTCAAAAAGTGACACGAATGGAATAAAAAATACTGCTTTGCAACATATATAAGGGAATCATTAATAGAAGGGTTACGAAATATTGATCGGGAAGAAGGGGGCATATATGAAAAAAAAAATTTGAAATTTATTACTATTTTTCAAAATTGTTATAGGCTATTGAAACGAAAACTGATTTATATGAATATATACATTTTGATTGTTCTTTTGCGGAATTTTTTTACGTATTTATCAAGGATTTCTAACTTATACCACCAGTCTAAAGATTGTCTGAATTTGATCACACGTACCCCAGTGGTGGGACAATTGTGAACCTACCAGGGGCATTTGTGAATATTTGCATAAATAAGAAAAAAATATTTTTTTGTGAATAAAAACTGTGATAAATTTAATAAATGTCCTCTTTCTAGTTGTGTGAATAAATCAATAAATGTTTCAACATAGATACAAAAAATTATTCGTAAAATTACACTAACACACTACTGCTTTTGAATCAGGCATGCCAAAATAGTGTTATTTTTAAATAAATTATTGAATAATTTTGCTATTGAGATTTTACTTTTTTCTAAATGTTATGTAATGTGTATAGCAAAATTGTGCTTCATGGTTTTAAAAATTGATGCTTATCACAGTACTACTTATCACATTTTCTGCCATTTAACTAAACTAAGTATGAAACTATGATGACCAACACTATGTCCAATTACGAATCTAAATTTTCGTTTCATAAAATTAAATATATTACAATTTTTTTACAATCGAGTGAGAAAAAATAAATACATTTAAAACTGGAAATCATTAAAACAAATAAACATATTATTTTTTGCAGAGCGCTGTTATTTTTAATTGTTATTTAACTTTTAGTAAATTAAAACTGAGAAAAAATCTTAAAGACATTGAATTTATACCTCAATGTTTGACAAGGGTAGTTAAATTTTAAATTAAAAAGAATGTATTCACAAACTTAAAATACATTTATGAATACAGCAAATTCTCAAAGATGAAATTAAACACATTTCAGAACACTTTTTGTCCCAAAATTCACAACACATTAATGTGTTGTGATTATGTTCTTACTATGTTGCAAAAGTATTGCTGTCTAGAAATGTGTTCTAAAAAGTGTTGTGTTGTTAATTGTGAAATTGTAAAAATGTGTTGTTAATTGTGTTGAAATAGTGTTGTAATTAGTGTTGATGAAAATAGTATTTTAAAATATTATTGTGATGCACAACATTTTGTCCCCAAAATAACAACCCATTGTAAACACCACACAATTTAGAACACTATATAATAACACATGTAAAACACTTTCAAAATATTTTCAACATGGTGCTTTTAAAATTACACCATTTAAAAAATGAATGTTTTGAAAATGTATTTTCTTCTCTTGTAATTTTAAATAACAATTTTTGCAACACTTTTTATTTCGTACAACGCATTCGCAGCACACGTTCACAACACAATCGAAAATGATTTTAGTTAGAATTGTTGATTTTTATGTTCAGTTAGTGTTGCAAAAGGGTTTCACGCGTTTGCAGTGAACTGTTCACATCTACTCCCAAATGTTCTGTTCACAAATGATCCATTTACCAACTTAAAACTAACTTATGTAAAACAAAGGTTTTTTCAATGAAATAGGGAAACGAGTTTTTTTTTGTGGACTTAACTAATTTATGCCTTTATTAAATGCAATGCCGATAGTCTACTTAAAAATTTTGTCTTGCATAAATTTTTACTTCAATAACTTTAGAAGACTTTTTTATTTAAGACTTTCTAAAACAAAGAAATTACAGCAAACAGAAATAAAAATGGCTCATTGTTCTGAAAATTCATACAAAAGATGTTACTAGTACTGCTATCTAGCAGTAATTTTTTGAATTTTTTTTTAATTAACTGTGTGAAAGATATACTCTTCAAAGGCGCCAATTCTCCCCTATTTATTTTTTACTAAACGAAAAACTCAATGTGGATGAATTCAATAAGATATTAAAAATAATGTTACAAAATATTAAAAATATATTTTTTAAATCTTTGCAATTGCACATCATGCTAAGAAAAACTCAACCTTGATCTTTTATCCCACATACAAATTATTCCAATTACGCTAATTGATGAAAAGCAATTAGATCCAAGAGTTTAAAATCTTCAATTATATTATCCAATACAATGAAACATAATTAATTGTCAATTCTTATTGTTTGCAATTAAAAGTTAAAAACGAAAATAGCGTTTAAATATTCAGTATATTTTAAACTCAAATTTTAATGATAGAGAGGATGTGTTTTTTTGCTCTGAGATACCAATCTTTACTTAGTTTTATAGATGTTGTTTTGCCATCATTTGTAGAACTTTTAATTTGCTTATAGTTCAAAAATATACTTTATATTAAAGTGCTTTCGTTTTATTTAAACGTCACTATATCAAAATTTTCATACCTTGATTTGATCCAATACTTTTGAATCGGCAAAATAACAATACAGATCGTGAAATAACAGCATGTGTTGTAGCCACATTTACATATCTGTTGAAATTTCTTACAAATTTAGATCGGCTTCAATTTTTTCCAAATTCATTACAAAATTTACACCCTTGTTTTTTTTTCTTTTTCTTTATTGATGAAATAACTGTTATACAGTTGAATTTCACGGAATATTATTTCAGCCTATCTAAAATTATGCATGGAACACATTAAAATGGCCTCATATATAATCCATACTTGGTGTTTCAAATCAAAATCGCTTTAATTTAAATAATCTACACTCAGAACTATGGGATATTTCAGTAACACTATTTTCTTAAAGGTAAATACCGCTTTACTGAACGCAGAAGTTTTGCAAATAAACAAAATAAATATATTTCTTCGAAATTACTCCTATTTAAAAATACTGAGTGTGTACAGGTGTACATATGGTAGTAAAACAAGAGGAAAAGACTTCTGAATACCGCCGAGAGAAACAATGGAATCTATTATGTTAGCGGAACGAATAATATTTAAAACAAGTTGAAAAATTTACTTCAAACGTGATTAATGAGTCTATAATTGGTTTTATAAATATTCAGATCTTGGTGCAATAGTTGTTGCACTTTTAAGCAAAAGTGTATGAATACAAAATTTATTAGGATTATGTATAATAAGTTGAGTAATATGGAAATAATATGCCCTCCATTTTAGGTAGATTTCGTATGAAATACTACCTATTGCGGTCGCTCCTACGTTAGAATTTCTGAAATTTTTTTTCAGATTTACGCCGATCGTTACCTCTAGACCCCAAAACTACCATTAGTAAAAAAGTTAATATATATATATATATATGTGTGTATATATATATATATATATATATATGTATATGTATATCACTTTCTTATGGACAGGATAACATCTATAGTTCTGCTACAATCTCTTCCAAACTGATACATAAAATCAAGGGGTATAAAATCTCGGCTAAGTTCATTAATGAGCAAAATTGGACCAAGGGAGTGGAAATCGGGAGGGGTTTTGTGAAAAACGAAAAAACGCCATAACTTCTCAATTAAAATAGATATCAAATCGGTTTAAAGTTTATATTACTTCTTAAAAATGGGCCAAAATTTTATGTATGACAGATTTTTGATAAATTTAGAAATGGGCTCAAGGAGCGAAAAAAAAAAACAGGGTTTTGGGAAGAAACAAATTCATAACTTCGTCAATACTCAAGCTATCAAATCCAACTAAATTTTGTGTAAATGCTCTCAAGATTATCTAAAACTTTTGTATTTACAAGATTTTGATAGGACTAGTTCTTACCGATAAAAAAATTAAAAACGAAAACAAAAAGGGGGGTCAAAAAAGATAAAAATCCATAACTTCGTCAATTCTTAAACTATCAAATCAATTTAAATTTATTTTAAATCTTGTCAATAATATCTACAGATTTTATATGGACAGGTTTTTCATAGGACCAGTTCGTATAGCAAAAATAAATTAAAGAAAAATAGGAGTATCAGAAAAAACGTCAAATCCAAACTGCTTATATTCTGACTCATTTTTAAATTCCTTTTGATTTTAAACGCACCCAAATGGCAGATCCTCTTATTTAAGAACTCTATAATGTGACGCATTGGTCCGTTTTTTGATAAAGACAAAATATATTTCAAAAAAGCTTGCCAAAAACGGTATTTTGAACAGAATTTCCCGAAAGCTTCGTGATTGAAAATTTGAGGAAGTATTCAAATAACAAATTGCGTTTTTTCTGACTCATTTTTAAATACATTTTTGCTATCAAACGCATCTAATTTACAGTTCCTCTTATTTAGAAACTATATAATGTGACGCATTGGTTGTGACGCTGTTGATCTAATTCTTAAAAAGGTGGTAAAGTTCAAAAACTCTAAAAATCGTAAATCAAAATTTTAGAACCTATCTCTCTCGATGTACTGACAATAACGCTATTTCGCCATACGGCTCTGTGTTGAATTCAGACACTTTCCTCCGGGACGACTTCTGTGGCTCGGGGGGGAGGAACATTATAGAATACCGGGGGGGGGAGAGAAATGAAACATTTTCACCAGTGAAAACACAAAAACTCTATTTTTCCGGAGGGATGTTCCCTCCGGGTCCCCCATTAATTCAACACTACGAGACTGCTATTTTCGTTAATAGAAAGGTCTCTCATTCGGTAACTCACTCTCTACCCCTCCAAATTCTAAAAAATTCCAATACTAAAACCATTTAGACAGTCAAAGTTAATTCACAGTCTCATCCATATGTCTCCAAACCTTCGGCAATCCTCCCCTCTCCCGGTCACTCTTAAGTCAGACTTGGTTAAATTATTCAGGCTAAATGTTAAATGATACTTCCATTTTACTCCAGTGGTCATCATTCGAGTTGTGACGCAAACAGTACCACTGATGCTTTGAAAAGGAATAGTCGACGCCTCCTACCCGACTCAGTATGATCCATCGGATGGAACGATAAATCGACCTTGCTCTTCTTAACACACACTGTTAAAGATGTCTTAAAAATAATGACTCCCTGATCCCTGATTTTACACTCACTTAACCATATTTCAAGTAAGTTATAGAAACACGGATAATTTACAAAAATTCCATTCGACCAGTAAGGGGCTAATTGTACGACCAGTCAGGAGCTAATTGCAAATGTAACGTTATGAACATTTTGGTAATTTTGGACCCCCTCCTTCCATATAGATATCATACGTTATCATCCATCGAACTCCCTCCCCCGGTAATGATATCGTTATCAAAGTGTAAAAAATATTATTTTTAGAATTTAGTTCTTTTGTTTAGAGCAATATACAAAACTGGTTAAATTTATTTTTCGCAAACTTTATTGATTCAAATGAAGAGAATTTAATAAAATATCGCTTTATTCAAATAAAAATAGTTAAAAGAATTAAAAAAAAAGATAATGTATTATTTTGAACAAAATACCACGTTACAAAGAAAAAAAGATAATTTTGATTGGGTCAAAAATGATATCGATAACAAAAGGCAAATCTCCCCTCCCCAAGAGATATCTTACGATATCATGTGTCAGACCCTCCCGCCCCCCTAAAATGATAATGTTATGTATGCACAGCCCCTAATAAAAATTATCATTCTTGTTTCCAGTAAAACTATCGTAATTATTGAAAAACCTTTTGAGCTCTGATGGTAGAATTTTCTACCACATAATTTTAATTCCAAAATGTCACAACGGCATCAGAAAATTCGATCAAATTTATTTGAAAAAGGTTTAATGCATTTTTTCGCATATATTGTTAACCGGTTTTTTTCTTTGCAAAATACTGGTGCCAATGTAACATTTGGAATTTTGAAAAAATTTACTCTCCAGAGCTCAAAGGGATAATCAAAACATTTTCCTTGAAAATATCTAGATTATAGGTAAGATAATGCAGCGCATGAAAGTTTGTTTTCGGCTGAAGTAATGGTGTCAGATTTTTGAGACAAAAGACTCCTTTACGAGTAGTAGCATAAGTTTCAGTATTTACCAACCAACCAACCAACCTAATGGCGCCAGCCTGTTGATGCCGGACAATGGAGAACTTGCGATCCGAGTTATCCATATTAAAGTAAGTTATTCAGCTGTATTTCTTGTTTTCCTTTAAGTTACATAATCAGATAGATAATTTGAACTATATATGTTTTAAATTGCTTTGTCTTAAAAAATGTAATTCATTTGTTTGTCTACATATCTTAAGAATTGGAAAATAAATCACTTTGTTTATGAAAAGTGCGAGTTGGATTAAATTTTGTTAAAAATAACAAACTAATAGCTATAAATTTTAGAATATTTTCTGTTCAACATTTCAACTATTTCTCTATAAATTTAATATCCTTTTTATTAGAATATTTGCATAATATTAGCAATTTACATTTATCTTATTCAAAAGAAGGAATTCGACTTATTTCATTACTCCTTTTGCTAGCTTGTCCCATTCTTCCCCACTATCTTATTTTATGTTAAACTGCTTATATAAACAACAGTGCTGCTTTTAAGTTTAGTTTAAATTGTGAATGATACATAATATAAGGTTTTCTAAATAGGGGAACTATTACAAATACACGTAAACAAGTCATTAATGTACAGCAAACATTAAAATTATATGAAGCAAATTTACTTCTTTTTAAGAAACAATTTTTTTATACAAATCTAAATTTATGCTGATCAGCAATTTTTTTCAACAGAAGATTGGGCTGCCACTGCTCCATCTCAGTGGCGTAGCTAGGATGGGTGCGGATGTATATTGTGTCACCCCCGCCATCATGGTGTCATCCACCCTAGCCGAACCGTTATATTTTTCATTCACAATTTTACGCTATTATAACAAATGACCATATCATTCCTCATTTACCTTTTGCCCTGCATTAAAATAAACCCACAGAGGAGCGAATTTTTAGAAGAAAATTTTCTCTTTTAAAGTTTTCTTTTGTTACCCACTCGTTGGGGAGGACCACCTCCTCCGCCCCCCACTAGCTACACTATTGCTCTAGCTAGTATGTGATTGATGTTTAGAATAATACGTAACGACGACAGATTTCTGTCCCATGCCATCAAATTTTCCTTTACTGACTAATATTGTAATAAATATTAGTAATATTTATTACTAATATTGTAACTAAGTAATACAGGGAGAGTCATAAATATCGAAACAATAGGCTATCTCCTTAAATATTGCCCCTAGACCCATACTTCCAATTCCAAAGTTTCATAAAAAAGGTGGATTTTTTTGATAAGATGAGTTGCAACTCCATGGGGGGTCCATTTTAAAAATTACGAAAATTAAATTTTTATATGGCCCCCAGAGGATAAAACTTCCAATTAGAAAAATTTCCTTATCCATTCCTGAATTGAATAAAAAAAAATTCATCTCGATATCTTCAAAAATCAGAGAATTATGACAATTTTAATAAATCGCGAGATTTCAAGGGATCGGACACAAATTGAAATGCGTGTAATCAGTATTGCTGTAATGTGTCCGGGAAACATTTATTTTACTTATTTATTTATAAAGTAAGAATTTTGAATGTTTTGTGATGGTTAACCATATAATTTGTAAGCATTATAACATCATAAACCTTCTTAATATTTTTTTTTTCAAAAAATTTAGAGTAAATTAAAATTGTTATAACTCAAAATATTATTTGTCGCGTTGAATTTTTTTCTTTTGATTAAATGAAAATGTCCAATTTTCAATTTTGATTCAGCATTTTAAATAATATTTATTTATTTTTTCAAATAAAATTATTTAAAATAGCAATATAAAAAAGATGCATTTTTTAATATACAAATCATATTTTTAAAGTAAATTTTCTGAGGAGAAATCATCTTTCGTCGCGTTGGGCATTTTTTTTCTTTTTTTTCTTTTTTCTTTTTTTTTCTTTTCTTTTTTTTTGAAAGGTTGAAAAATTATTGAAGTTGCTGGACTGTTACTGTAACCAACAGTTATTTACTTATGTCAGTTTAAAAAGGAGAAATACTGAAATAAAAACATTTGATGCAGAAAAGTGCATTTAGTTTTAAACAAAGATTGACTCCCAATGTTTAAATGTTTTTAAAAAGTTTCTAGGTGATTAACTCCGTCCTGTGTAGTTTCGATTTCAGATTTTGTTTAAGTTTTACCATTCGCACCTTCTTTAATTACTGTTTAAATGCGCCAGTTGATTTAAACCTCATTCTTTTATCACGTCGATTTCAATTTTTTTTTATTGTTTTGGATCTTTCAACGTCATATTTTTCTTGTTAAAATCGCTATTTCACGATGCGTAAAAGGTGCCTCTAATTACGCGCTAGGCGTATAATTCTAGATATACAGCTCTTGCGGGGAATCGCACAAAAGCCTGTACAGTAAGGCCACCTGTTTAGCGATTTACACCAAAAGCTAATCATCATCAATTGATATCAAGGACTAAGTAAATATAATTTTTTATTAAATTCTGTGGATTAGTTCTTAAAATAGAGAGCTCATAAAATTTATGTCATATACAGAGATACAGGAACAGTGACTCACAGACAGACATTTTGTAAAAACATATTTTTCGGTATCTCTGAGCCTTTAAACGTGTGAATCCGTCGAAAACCGGAATTCAAAATTTTCATGAATCCAATACTTTCTTCTTGTAAAGATAGAAAAAAGTAAAAATAGGTTTAAAACCATCATAAATTTTGAAGCTGAATAGTAAAAAGTAGATTTTTGAAAATATTTCTGTGTAATTTATTAAAATATGTTTCCATTGATTCCGTTAATAAAAGCATCATTATCGCTATTACTATTTTTACGAAACTTATTGCCTGCGGCAATAAGTTTTTAAGACACTTTTAATGAGAGTTTAATTAATATCACTTAATTTAATAACACTTTTAATAACTGTTTTATAAGACGGTCCGGCCAATGGGTCGTGCTAGTTATGAGCCTGGCGCCAAGCTGGAGATATTGCAGACATCTAGCATATTTGAAGGAAGTTTAAAGCAAAAACCTATACGCTTTTATTTTATATCTAAAAGTTAAAGTAATGTCTCTGATCGACATTTAATAATGCGCAAATTTATGGTCGATCCTTGAATTGCATTTCAAATGAACTGATATCGCTGCGCTCAGAGGTATGCTAAACTGGTGTAAGTCACGAATTTTGGAAAATTTTGGATCTTAATATCTTTTGGGGATTTGCAGATATCGAGATGAATTTTTTTTGTTCAATTCAGGAACGGATAAGGAAAATTTTTCTAATTGGAAGTTTTATCCTCTGGGGGCCGTATAAAAATTTTATTTTCGTAATTTTTAAAATAGACCACCCATGGAGTTGCAATTTATCTTATAAAAAAATTCACCTTTTTTATGAAACTTTGCAACTGGAAGTATGGGTCTAGGTTCAATATTTAAGGAGATAGCCTATTGTTTCGATATTTATGACTCACCCTGTATATCCCACACAACTAATAAATATAATTAATTAAAGCTTGAAAACATAATATATTAACACACGAAAAAAAATCATAAAAACTCGATTTAAATAAGAAGAATCTGATTTTAACAAAAATATTCATATATTTTTTTAAAACCATGATTTTTTTACATCTTAGTTGCTATTTAAAAGCTTGCATATTCATGCATAAGCCATTCATAATACTGGTTTTAAAAATAGTGAGAAATGGTGTTTATATTATGAAATTGCTTGGTTTTAAATGTTTATAAAATATTAAATTAGACTTGTACATTAATTGCTCTTAAAATGAGAGTAATCGTCCTGTTTAATTTTATAAAACACAGAAAAAAAGAGGAGGGGGGATTAAGTCAATGTAAATCTGAAATGTAAACCGTTGCGATGGCCCTTTTAAAATTCAGCTGGGATATTTGCAATTCTGATTACAAATCTCTGGCAGCTCATATCTACGTATTATTACCGTATTAATGTTTTCACTAGTTAGAAACTGGGTTATTTATTAAATTCTAAATCAATTAAATGTCATTAAAACTAGCGTTTGTCTAAGTAGTCGATTCGGCATTGTTATTCAAATATAAGTGTCATTAAACTAATTAAAAAACACTTAAAAATGTGTAGCTTGTAGTTCAAATATTTCGCTGAATAAATGCGAATTACGGCCAATCTTGACCCCCCCCCCCTTCTACCTAGAAAAAAAAAGCAGCCAGTTTTAGTCAAATGACTGGAGTGATATATAATTTTTTTAAATTTCTCTTTTTGCACACACAGCCTGCCTTACAGATAGTTTATTAAATCGGATTTAAGTCTTTGTAATAAAGGTTTACTTTCTGGTAAACTTTTTTTTTTAAATTAGGATGGCAAAAATAATTAAGTGTCTGATTTTGAGAAGAAGCCTATTATTAAATGGATTTTTTTTCTTAAATAGGCCCCAAGTTTTGCTTTGATTGAGCCTGATTATATAACTTTACATTCAAAATTTAGAGTTTTGCATATTTAGATCTTAGACAAGGGGTGCAAAAATCTAAGCACCTGCAGTCACTCACCACTAAAATTTAATAGCATTCTAGCAACAATTTTATACAAAATATTAGACGATAGAAAACGAAATAAATTTAGTAGTGAGAGCATAGGCGAAACTGGAGAGAGCAACTGGCACATAGACTTTTGCAGCCCTGTCTTAGACCAAAGAGGTGTTCCTTCCAAACCATATTTTATCACATGTTCTGAATATTAGAAGTTTTACGAGAAATGTAAATTGTAATTATCATCTATTTCAGATCATTGAAATCAGACTGCGTAATTTTTGTGATAAAATATTAATTGTAAAATCATTGATTTACATCATAATTATTTAGTTTCTTTCACGGCAAAATCTTGAAATTGATTATTTAGAGAATTGAAAGAATATGGTTTATATATATATATATATATATATGTATATTATTTATTTATTTATTTATTTATTTTTTATTTATTTATTTATTTATTTTTTTTTTTGAAAATACATTTGATTTGCGATAATGAGTAATTTTGAAATATGACGGAAATGGAGGTTCTTCATCTGGTATTTGATTTATTTATTTATTTATTTATTTTTTCATAGTCATTAATGCCCAAACTCTTCAATTTTTTTTTTTTAAATTAAAGTATGTTTTTACAACTTTTGAGAAGCAATCCTGAAGAAATATTGATATTTACTTATAAAATGGCTGATTATAAAGACTTTTTTCATTTTGTATATTTAAGTCGTTAAGAAATAATGTATATTTAATTTTCAATAAGAGAAAATTTGGAATGGCGAAGAAATATGGCTACCCAGTTTCATTTTTAAGGTATGGTGGAGGAGTAGACTTGGAACTATCTAATACCCAGTAGCAAAAAATTATCGATGGTCTGCGACAGATACTACAGAGACAGAAAATAATCCGTAGGTAAAATGTTTTGCAATTGCAGCGTTAATTAAACACTTACTTTTAACTATTTTACGTGTTTTATCCCCTTCTATTAATAACTAACTCAAGTTTTTGCATTAAGTAATAAATTATTAAATGTAATACAAAGCAAATTAAAGGTTTGATGAAAAAATAATCTGCAAAAAAGAAAAGAAAATCTGCATTAGCCGTCTCCATTCTTTAGCGATCTGCTAAAGAGCTTGCTATATGAGTAGTGATTGCAACAAGTAGTGGATATGACTGAATATCAACATTTTTCTTTTACTGCACAAATACTGATCATAATTTCTTTTTTTAATTTTTCAAATAGAAATAAAATTAAACACAAACTAAAATCAATATTTGATTTTTTTTAATTAACGACTTAATACATTTCTCACATATTTCAAACCCATAATGCTAATAATAAAATAATGACTTTTAGTTATTACTAACAGCATAATTTTATTTGTAGGTACATTTATTTCACACATAATTTACCTAAAATAGTGTCTGAGTATTATCATTTTAAAAAAAAAATACTTTTTATTTATTTCTTGTTAGATTAAAAAAAAGCTTTTTAACCCCTCCTCCCTTCTCCAAGTAAACCGAGTTTTTTAATTGATTTCTTTTCCATACCCTGCTCTTCATTATAATTACAGATTTACTGTAGCCACATTTGGCTAATTTTTTGCTGCGACCTGTAACTTTTGATGTTTAAGGGGGTGCGGGACACAAAAATATTCAAATTTTATTAAACAGTTTTATTGCATTAAAAAATCTTCTTAAAATAATGTTTAAAACCTTGTTTCTATTTTTAACTAGAACAAGAACTATTTTTTTTTTCGTTTTGCTTTCTTTTTAAAATCTAGCTTTCAAAGCAATCGTTCTCATAGAAATGACTTTCTGTGAAAATGCTTTTTTCTTCATGAGTTTTTTCAGAATTTCTTGTATTTAAATTGCTATAACTCAAGAACCGTTAAAGAAAAATTGTTTAAATTTGGAACAATTCTTTTTCAACTGCTTTATTTTAATTCAGCAAATTTCAAAAAAAAAAAAAATTAATTTTGCAAAATATGATTTAAAAAAAAATCATTTTTTCTTCAATTTTTTACTTTAAATATTTTTAAATTTTATTCAAATTAATGTTTTTAAAATTCCTAAATCAGAATTAAAGCTTATATATTTCTATTTATATAAATAAATAGAAATTCTACAAATAATATTTCCAGTTATAACGATTTTAAATTGCACCACTTTTTAATATCTTTTAAAAATTAAAAAACATTATGAGAAATTATGTCATGTGCTTTTATTTCCAAATAATATGATAAACCATCATAAAAAATTTCAAAATTTTAACTCAATAAATACCAATTACTTGAAAATGTGTGCGTTGTTGAGATAATATATTAAGGGTGTATTCGAAAAAACGATTTTCCACCTTCAACAGCTTTAAAATTTCTGATACAATTTCAGACATATTTTTAAAAGCAGAAACATGAAACTTGCTGAGGGGTTTTTTGAAGAGAAGTATAAGGTGCCGTTTGATGTCATTTTATGCACAATTCATTAGAATTTGATTTATAAACAATTATCTTTTCAGTATGATCCTTTTTTTCGTTCACACACTGTAAAAAATTTTTGTAAAATTCCAGTAGATGTACCGTAAATTTCACTGTACTACTACCATTTTTACTCTTTACAGTATGAATACCGTATTTCTAAGTTATATTGAGCGTAAAAAATAGATTTTGTTCCCTTTCGATTGAAAACGGTATTTACACAGTAAAATGATTGTTTCTCAGTAAAAACTCGGTATTTATACCGTAAAATAATTATTTTTCAGTAAGATAAATGACATTCTAAACATTTTTGTAGCATTTCAATAGGTGTACCTAAATTTTACGGTGCTTCTACTGCTTTAATTCTTTACGATATGAGTACCGTATTTTTAAGGTATATTACGAATAAAAAAAATCCAGTATCTATGCTATTTCGATTATAAACAGTATTTGTACCATATAATAATGTTTTTTCATTAAAAACGCCATTTATACTGTAAAATACTTATATTTCAGTAAGGGAAAAAATGTTATTCTCGCCTCGGTGTACGGCAACCTATCAAATGATGTTCTTGCTGCTTAATGAGTGCAGATCTGAGGAGAGAAGGGGGGGGGGGGGGGGGGTCAGCCGGCAAATTGTTTGGAGGACCAAGAAGCTCAAAGGAGCCCAATAGTTACAATACACATTGTACATTATAATTTTTACGTATACCATAACGTAACAACAAAAAAGGAAAGGTCTAAAATTACTTTTGATAAATAGTATTAATATCTAATTAGTATCTTTAAATTCAGGAAAATAAATAATTAATTTTATGAGAGGCGAACAAAGTAGTCTTCAAAGTGGAGGAGGTATTATTAAAGATTCACATGCTTTTTATGTATCTTCAGAGTCTGTATAAGAGGGAAGGGGATGTGTGACTGATCCTGGGCACGTCACGGCTCTCGACGGCCTGGATAGATGTCGTTTTTCTAGTGTGAAATTTCAATCTAATGAATGAGTTCAACCAATCCCTAATTTTTATTGAAGAATTATAGCATTCGTAGACGTGAAACTCTAGGATTTTAAATTAGTGTAATTAATCAGTTATTCAAAGTCATGTAATTAAAATTATAATATTGTGTACCATTGAATATACAGGGTGTTCTAAATTCATGGTACAAACTTTAATGGGTGATAGTATACATCAAGACAAAAAATATTAAATGGGAAACTAAGGGTCCCAAACGTCTTCCGAAGAAGATAGGCGCCATTAAAGTTTAGGGTCCAAAAATTCAAATGGTTATAAAAAACAGAAAAATTGGTCGATTCGTTTGCGGTTTTCACTAAAACTATTCTTTATGTCAGTATTGCCTTGAAAATAAATTATAAAGATAAATTTCAAAAAATGCCGATAGAGGACGCTTCAGACTTTGGAGTAACGAACAACTATTTTTACCGTTATTTTTTGCATTTCATTAAATTTTTTTAGAAGCTTAGACATAAACGTAAATTTTGAGCTCAAAATCTAAATCGTTGGGAGTTATTAAACCTCGCAAACTGAACTGTGGGGGGAGGTTCAAATTCCAAATGGTTATTAAAAACGGAAAAATCGGTCAATTGATTTGCGATTTTCACTAAAATTATTCTTTATGTCAGTATTATCTTAAAAATAAATTATAAAGATAAAATTCAAAAACTGCCGATAGAGGGCGCTTTAGACTTTGGAGTAACGTACAACTATTTTTTACCGTTATTTTTTGCATCTCATGAATTTTTTTAGAAGCTTAGACATAAACTTAAATTTTGAGATTAAAATCTGAATCGTTGGGAGTGGTTAAGAAGCGCAAACTGAACTGTGTTCAATGGGGGTGGGGAGGTTCAAATTTCAAATGATTATAAAAAAAGGAAAAATTGGTCGATTCGTTTGCCGTTTTCGCTAAAACTATTCTTTACGTCAATATTTCCTTGAAAATAAACGTTAAAGATTAATTTCAAAATATACCGTTAGAGGGCGCCTTAAACTTTAGAGTAACCAACAACTATTTTTAACCGTTATTTTTTGTATCTAATTAAATGCTTGTAAATGTTCAAAGTTAAATTTTGAGCTCAAAATCTGCATCGTTGTGAGTAATTAAGTGGCGTAAGATTGAAATGTGTTCGAGGGGGGGGGAGGGTAACATTTCAACTCCTGAACACATTTCGGTTTGCGCTTCTTAACCTCTTCCATCGATTTAGAATTTGAGCTCAAAATTTAAATCTAAGCATTTGCAAGCATTTAATTAGATACAAAAAAATAACGGTTAAAAATAGTTGTTGGTTACTCTAAATTTTAAGGCGCTCTCTAACGGTATTTTTTTAAATTAATCTTTAAAATTTATTTTCAAAGAAATATTGACAAAAAGAATAGTTTTAGCGAAAACGGCAAACGAATCGACCAATTTTTCTGTTTTTTATAATCATTTGAATTTTTGGACCCTAAACTTTAATGGCGCCTATCTCCTTCGGAAGACGTTTGGGACCCTTAGTTCCCTATTTAATATTGTTTGTCTTGATGTGTACTATCACTCCTTAAAGTTTGTACCATGAATTTAGAAATACCCTGTATACCAGTGACATACGTTTAAAGGATTTATTCATCTTTGTATGCTCTTTGTGTTTCATTCAGTTGGATCCTTTTACCGGACGTGCGAGACAAAGAAGTATGTAACATTTTAATTGTTTTTAAGTGAATGTAATTAGTATGCAAGTATTTTTATTACATTTTTAACTTGCATAAATTCTTAATAAAGTTTTTCTTTAATGTTATATACCTGTCTTATTAACTTATTTTAACTCTAAAAAACATTTTTTTAAAAGTATGACAAATAAGAAATTTGCCAGCTAAAAATTACTTAAAATTCAAAATTCATTGAAAAAAGCTAATAATACAATGTTAAAAAATTCCGTTCAAATTTGAGTTAATCCATGAAGCAAAATAAAGAGAAGCACCGAAATATGGTATTTCTTATTTTTCGAAAATTTCAAGCTGGGCAGCACGATCTGTTTTACCATTTCTTTTTTCCGTATTCAGCAACACAATTTCTTAACGTTCCTTACAATACTAATGCATCGAAAGTCGCATCGCTCAGATATTGAAGATTGGCGTCTAGTACGTTGCCTGCTTAAGAAAAAACGAAATGGAATAACGTATCGTGTGAGCGCATATGGGGAAATTTTGGAGACTATAAATACCCCCCCCCCACCCGCGAATCACCCCCTTTCAAAATTTAGACAAAATTATCATAAAAGTAGAAAAAAATACATGCTTATTAGAAAAATATAATAAAATACCAAACAGTCAGTTGGCTTAGATTTACGGATAATCCATCGGTAAAACTACAAACACCGGTCCCTTTTCTTCTACCAATCTCATAAATAACTAAAATTCAAAAATCTTTTTCGCATACGTTGTTGGAATTTTAACGACCTCAGACTACAATCTTGATGAGCTCATAGATTTAGTAATTAACAATCCTTTTGTTCTAATTTTAAAAAATGTGGTAAAGTTCAAAATCTCTAAAAATCTTAAATCAAAATTTTAGAACCTATCTCAGTCGACGTACTGACAATAACGCTATTTCGCCATACGGCGCAGTGTTGAATTCAGACATTTTTCTTCGAGTGTGACTTCTGTGGCTCCGTGGGGGGGGGGACATTATAGAATACCGGGGGGAATGACATTTTTTCACCAGTGAAAACACAAAAACTATTTTTCTGGGGGGGATGCATTTCATTGTTTAGGGGGGTGGGAGTTTACCCTGGGCCCCCCCATGAATCCAACCCTGATATGGCAAGACTGCTATTTGTGTTAATAGAAGCGTCTCTCGTTACTCGAACTTGCCCTCCGAACGAAGGGGGCGGGGGGAGACGTAGAAATTCTTATCAACAGAACAAGTGGACAACATTTTTTCTCTTTAATTTATTAGAAAATACAAGCTGTATTTCAAATAAATTTCACATAAGGTTTCTCGATCCATGATTATACATATATGCATACACATATGAAGATGAATAGGAATGTCAAAAGTTGGGGTATATTATATTTTAGAATTAGGTAATTTCATTATAATTTAGGGATTTTAATGATAGCTTTGTATTTTCGCGAAAATAGATAACAGAATAAGAAAAAAACGTAATGTACTGTTTTGAACAAAAAACCATGTTACAAAGAAAGAGATAATTTTTATTGGGTCAGAAATGATACGATATCAAAAGGCAAATCCCCCCTCCCCCTAGAGATATCTTATGATATCATGTGTCAGATAACCCCTCATTCCTAAAATGATAATCTTATATATGCACCTAATAAAAAATTATCATTCTTGTTTCTAGTAAAACCATCGTAATTATTGACTAATCAAAACATTTTCCTTGAAAATGTCTAAATTATAGGTAAGATAATGCAGCGCATAAAAGTTATTTTCGACGGAAGTAATGGTGTTAGATTTTCGAGACCATAGCCTCCTTTACAATAGCAGCATAAGTTTCAGTATTTGCCAACCAACCAATCTATGACGTCAAACTGTTGATGTCGGCAATGGAAGAACTTGCGATTCCACTTAATCAAACTAAAGTGAGTTATTGGGTTATATTTCATGTTTTCCTTTAACTTACATAGTTAGATAAATAATTTGAGCTATATCTATTTTAAATTTCTTTGTCTTAAAAGTATGTAATTCATTAATTTGTCTACATTACCTAAGAATTAAAAAATAAATCAGTTTATGAAAAGTGCGCGTTGGATTACATTTTGTTAAAAATAGGCAACTAACTTCTGTAAGTTTTAGAATATTTTCTATTCAACATTTCAACTATTTCTGTTTAAATTTAATCCTTTTTATCAGAATATTTGAATAGTATTAGTAATTTACATTTATCTTATTCAAAAGAAGGAATTCGACTTATTTCATTACTCCTTTTGCTAGCTTGTCCCATTTCTCCCCCTATCTTATTTTATGTTAAACTGCTTATATAAACAACAGTGCTGCTTTTAAGTTTAGTTCAAATTATGGATAATACATAATATTAGGTTTTCTAAATAGGGAAACTATTACAGCTACACGTAAACAAGTCATTAATATACAGCAAAACCATTAAATTATATGAAGCAAATTTATTTTTTCTAATAAACAATTTTTTTATACAAATCTAAGTTTATGCTCATCAGCAACTTTTTTCAACAGAAGATTTGGTTGCTCCATCTCGGTGGCGTAGCTAGGATGGGTGACACCCGGGGCGGATGTAAATTGTGAAACCCCCCCTGCCGATCCGTTATATTTTTCTTTCACAATTGTACGCTATTATAACAAATGAACACACCATTCCTCATTTAACTTTTGCTCTGCTTTAAAGAAAAAACAAAACAAAACAGAGGAGCTATTTTTTACTTAACCCATAATCCTCATAAATCAATGTGGTGTCTGTATCTAGTAGATTCTCTCTTTCTTTTAAAGTTTACTTTTGATACCCACTCGTTGGATAGGTTAGTTTTTGTTCCATGGTGCATATATCTTATTTAAACACACCAGTCTGCATAAAATTTCGACTTCTCTAAGAAAATTAACTCTATTTCGTCGTTACGCTAGAAATTAATTTTATTTCAGAATTCTTTTCCAAAATTGTATTAGATTATTATATATCTATTTGGAAATAAATATTGGGTGATACCCGGGGCGGACGCTCCCTCCGCCCCCAACTAGCTACATCACTGCGTCAATCTAGTATGTGATTGATGTTTAGAATAATACGTAACGAGGAAAATTTTCTGTCCCATTCCATCCCATTCTCCCTTACTTACTAATACTGTAATAAATTTTAGTACTATTTATTACTAATACAGTGAAACCTCCAAATAAGGGACACTCCGTATAAGGGACACCTCTATTTAAGAGACAAAAGTTGTGGTCCCAAAAATGTCCCTTATTTGGAGATTTCACTGTATTAGAACTTGTACTAACTAATATATCCCGTACTACTAATAACAATAATTAAAACTTGAAAACATAGTATATTAACACACAAAAAAAAATCATAAAGCCCGATTTAAATAAAAACAATCCGATTTAAATAAAAATATACATATATATTTTTAAAACAATGACTGTTTTACACACTAGTTGCCATTTAAAAGCGTGCTTATTCATGTACCGGGTTCCAGTAAATGACTGACCCATTTTGAATGTAAATAAAAAAAAAAAACTATTTGAGATAAAAATGCGCGGCTTGCTGTATTGTTATTAGAATATAAATAAATTTTAAAATATGAACTTTGTTAATGTAATATAATAATATTTAAAATAATATCTCAGTCTCAAGACTGAGGAGGGGAAATGAGGGGGTGTTTCAATCACAAATATTATTTTAAATCACTTTCCAACCAACGTACCCTATTTCTGAAGCGGATTCGAGAGTCGATTCAACATATAGATTCAGATTCGACAACATATAGATTCAGATCCAGCCGAAAATCTCATATTTATGAAAATTAGTCATGTCTTTATTCAAACAGCCTGTTATCGCCAGCGCAATATTTTTTTCCGAAATTTGAACTGTATTAACAATGTACATGTTTAAAAATTTATTGATTTTCTAATAACAATACCGCAAACCGCGCATTATTATCTCCGACCGTTTATTTGTTATTTAAGTTCAAAATGGGTCAGTTATTTACTGGACACCCGGTATATGCCATTCATAATACTGGTTTTAAAAAGAGTGAGAAATGGTGTTTATATTAAGACTTTCTTTGGTTTTAAATATTTCTAAAATATTAAGTCTCAATTAAATCTCATTAAAACTAGTGTTTGACTAAATAGTCGATCCGGTATTTTGTGATTCGGCATGTTATACGAATATAAGTGTCATTAAATTAATAAAAAAACTTAAAAATTTGTAACTTATAATTCAAATACTTCGCTGAATAAATGCGAATTACGGCCAATTTTGACCCCCTCCCCTCCTCTCTAGAAAAAAAAAGCAGCCAGTTAAAGTCAAATTACCGGAGTAATATTTTTTTTATTTGTCTTTTTTGCATAAATAGAGAGTTTATTGAATCGGATTATCGGTTTATTGAATCGGTCTTTGTGTTAAAGTTTTTTTTTTAATTGAGATGGTAAAAATAATGAAGTGACTGATTTTGCGAAGGGGCCTATTATTAAATGATTTTTTTTAAATAGGCCCCAAATGTTGCTTTGAATGAGCCTGATTGCTTAACTTTACACTCAAAATTTAGAGTTTTACACATATAGATCCTAAACCGGGGCTGCAAAAATCTACGCACCAGCGTTAGCGGTCACTCACCACTAAAATTTAATAGCATTCTAGCAAGAAATTAATACAAATTATTTGGCGATACGAAAGGAAATAAATTTATTAGTGAGAACATAGGCGCAACTGGAGAGAAGAAACTGGCGCAAAAACTTTTGCACCCCTGTCATAAACCAAAGAGGTTTACCTTTCAATCCATATTTTATCACATGTTCTCAATATTAGAAATTTTACGGGAAGTGTAAATTATTATTATCATCTATTTGACATCTTCGAAATCAGCCTGCTTAATTTAAGTGATAAATATTAATAACTGTAAAAAACATTGATTTACAGCATAACTATTTAGTTTCTTACAAGTCAAAACCTTGTGTGATATATATTTTTTTCAAATTGATTATTTAGAGAATTTAAAAAATATGGTTTTTATATTTTCGTTTTTTATGAAAATACATTTGCTTTTCGATAATGAGTAATTATAATATGACGGAAAAGGGAGAGGTCTTCATCTGTTATTTTATTTATTTATTTATTTATTTTTCTTTTCATAGTCATTATCGCCCAAACTCTTCAAAATGTTTTGAAATTAAAACATGTTTTCACAGTATTTGACAAGCAATCCAGAAGAAATATTGATATTTACTAATAAAATGGCTGGTAGGGTAAAATCCCCTGTAATTGGCATGCACCAGTGATTGGCACATCCTACAACATGTCCTAGAATAAGATTTATATCCAGTCTTTTAAAAATGCAAGACCATATACCAGTTATATGCTCATTTATGCTAAATATTATAATTTTGATTTATGCTACTAGATGACAATAGTGCCTAGGAAAGAGAAACAATTATGGCTTGTATGAAATTAGCCATTTTTGTTGCAAATGCTTCTTCTTTGGCTTAAGGAAGACATGCTTTTCAATTCATTAATATCCGATTTATAATATAATTTAAATTTTAATTGACAATAGTTTTGTTTGGTTAAAAAGGGTTACTTTAATTGTGTAAAAGCATTTTCGACACAAATATTTGGATTTCTGAATTAATGATAGATGCCAATTAATGGTGCTTCAATTTTGCTAGTTCCAAGTAATTGGCACCTATTCCACTTACAAAGAATTCACAAGGAATTTGAGATTAAACCACTTATTTTGGAAGTACTTTTAAAGTTATAGACTAATTTTGTTTAACATTTGTTTTTATTTGAAAATATGAAATATTATCAGTAATTGGAATCCATTAAAGCTTCATATGACAATTACTGGGGACAGCATGACAATCACTGGGTATTAATATAAGTATATTGTATTGTTTTAAAGTGTTCACAGTTCAGACTAATATGCTGATTTCTTAGTCTCAAAAACCTGGAATATGGCATCTTCATCTATAGTAAATTCATTTAAAGCGATTAAACCCAATTCAAAGTGTAAAGTTTTTTTGTAACATAAACTTGTGCCAATTACTGGATCACAAGGTGTCATACATTGGTGTTCTAGGTGCAAATTTCTGGTGATTTCAGCAAGTTTTTATAAATATATTTTTAGAAAAAAAAATCTCAAATTTGTTTGCTTTTAGTGGGCAAAATAGATGCATAGATATGCATTCTTTGATTTAAAAATATTTCCAAGTAAATATCTTGTTTCTTTGTAATGAAAATTGAAGTAAGTTTAAAGAAAAATTCTTAATGTGCCAATTACTGGGGGTGTTACCCTATAAATTTTTTTTTTCATTTGGTATATTTAAGTAGTTAAGAAATAATATGTTTATTTTCAATAACAGGAAATTTGGAATGGAGGAGGAATATGGCTACCTAATTTCATTTTTGAAGCATGGTGGAAGAGTAGACTTGAAACTACCTACTACCCAGTGGCAAAAAAGATCTCGATGGTCTGCGACAGATACTAAAGAGGCAGAAAATAATCCATAGGTAAAATGTTTTGCAATTGCAGCGTTAACTAAACCCTTACTTGCAACGATTTTACGCGTTTTATTCACTTCTATTAATAACTAACTCAAGTTTTTGCATTAAGTAATAAAGTGTTAAATATAATACAAAGCAAAATAGATGTTTGATGAAAAAATAATCTGTAAGGAAGAAAAGAAAATCTTTAACACCTGTCTCCATTCTTTAACATTCTGCTAAAGGGCTTGCAATATAAATAGTGATTGCAACAAATAGTGGATATGACTGAATATCAGCATTTTTTTATTGCACAAATACTAATCATAGTTTCTTTTTTTTTAATTTTTCAAAAAGAAATAATATCAAACACAAACTAAAGTCGATATTTGCTTTATTTTTAATTAACGGCTTGATACATTTCTTATAATATTTCAAACACATATAGCTAATAATAAAATAATGACCTTCAGCTATTACTAATAGCATAATTTTATTTGTCGGTACATTTAATTCACACATAATTTAGCTAAAATAGCGTCTCAGTATTATCATTATCAAACGCATACTTTTATTTATTTCTAGTTAGAATTTTTTATAAAAAGCTTTTTAACCCCTCCTCCCTTCTCCAAGTAAACCAAGTTTTTTAATTGATTTTTTTTCATATCCTGCTCTTCATTATAATTACCGATTCACTGTCGCCAGATGCCACACATGGCTAATTTTTTGCTGCGACCTGTAACTTTCGGTGTTTAAAAGAGTGTGGGACACAAAAATATTCAAATTTTATTAAACAGTTCTATTGCAATAAAAAAATTCTGCTTAATGACGGTTAAAACCTTGTTTCGATTTTAACTGGAACAAGAAATATTATTTTTTTCGTTTTTGTTTCTTTTAAAATCTAGCTGTCAAAGCAATCATTCTCATAGAAATGACTTTCTGTGAAAATGCTTTTTTCTTCATGAGTTTTTTCACTATTTCTTGTATTTAAATTGCCATAACTCAAGAACTGTTAAAAAAAAACTTGTTTAAATTTGGAACAAGTCTTTTCAATTGTTGTATTTTAATTTTGATTCAGCAACTTAATTTTGATAATAATATTGATAATATTATATATATATTTTTTTAATTTAATTTTTTAATTTTGATAATATAATTTAATTTTGATAATATAATTTTTAAAAATCATATTTTTTTTCAATTTTTTACTTTAAATGTTTTTTAATTTTATTCAAATTAATGTTTGTTTTTTTTTTTAATTCCTAAGTCAGAATTAAATCTTATATATTTCTGTTTATATAAATGAAAACTTGTTTAAATTTGGAACATGTCTTTTTCAATTGTTTTATTTTAATTTTGATTCAGCAAATTAAAATATGTATATATATTTAATTTTGAAAATATGATTTTAAAAAGTAATTTTTTTTCAATTTTTTGCTTTAAATATTTATAGATTTTATTCAAATTATTTGTTTTTAAAATTCCTAAATCAGAATTAAAGCTTATATATTTCTGTTTACATAAATGAAAAGAATTTCTATAAATAGTATTTCGAGTTATGAAGATTTTAAATTACCCCACTTTTTAATTACTTTTAAATTTAAAAATTAAAAAACATTGTGAGAAATTCGGTCACGTGTTTTGTTTCCAAATGACATGATAAACCATCCGAAAAAAAATTCAAAATTTTAACTCAATTAATAACAAATACTTGAAAATGTTTGCGTTGTTGAGAGAATGTATTAAATTAAGGATTTCAGCACCGACATTTCCATTTTTGTTTAAACACTTAGCCTACACTCGGCTCGGTAAGAAATGTTCAATCTAAATATTAATCCTATAATAGTGTTATTTACAGACCTCTTGGACCCTTTTAATGTTTTTAAATGTTTTTTTTTTTTTTTTCACACAGGGTGCAGTACTTTTTTTTTACTGTGCATTTCTACGTTTTCAATTGTTTGTTACAGTTTTTTGATATGCAGATGCTTCTACTTTGAAAGCAGTTCTGAAAATAAAACTATTCTCCCATAAAGAAATTGTTACAAAAGTTGAAAAAATACATACACACAACAATAGATATCAATTTAAAGTATCACATTAAAAACAAGTTGGAAATAGCACGTGAAGCGTAGCAAAAGAGGTGCGTTCGTACGATAACGTTATTACACCTCAGTAACATATATCTTATTCATAAAATGTGAAATAGTTTATTATAATTGAAACAAGCCCCAAACAATGTTTCCCCGTATAGCATTATGTAGTGGAATACTTTTGTATGGCCCTTTAAATCAATAACAAATATTCTTTGTACCACAGATTATGCAAAATGTATATTATAATATGTACTTTATAGATGCATGTCAATTTTATTACGTTCGAATGAGTGTAACACCATTAAAATGCATTTGAAACATATTCTCCATTAACCGTAATGTAATGGAACACTTTTGATTGTCCCTGTAGTTAAACTATGCATCCGATTTTGATAAAATTTGAAATAACTCGACAAAATTTTGTAATAATTATGTATTTAAAATTTCAAACGATTAAAATGTATTTGACACTTTTTTACCCATTGACCGCAATGGAACGAAATACTTTTGATTGTCGCTTTAATTGATCTATCCATCCGATTTTCACAAAATTTGAAATGATTCGACAAAATTATGTAATAATTATGTATTTTAAATTTCAAACGATTCGGTTGGGTTGTTTTTGCGTTGTTATATGCGGACAGACAGACGGAGAGACGGACGGACTGAGCGACAACAATAAGTGCTACGTATTTACATAACTACGAACGCATCTAAGAAAGGGTCCTGAACGTTTTCTAAAAGAGATAGCCACCAGTAAAGTTAAGGGTCCAGAATTTCAAATAAACATAAAAAGCAGAAAAATTGGTCAATTGATTTGCGGTTTTCAAAAAAAAATATTCTTTATGTCAGTATTTCGTGAAAATAAATTATAAAGATAAATTTCAAAAAATGCCGATAGAGAGGCGCTTTAGACTTTGGAGCAACGAATAACTATTTTTTACCGTTATATTATTTTATTAAATGCTTTCAAATGCTTTGACTTAAATTTTCATCTCAAATTCTGAATGGTTTGGAGTGATTAAATAGCATAAAATTGAACTGTGTTCGAGGAGGTGGGAGAGGGTTAAATTTCAACTCTTGAATGCATTCAGTTTGCGCTTCTTAACCCCTCCCAACGATTCAGAATTTGAGCTCAAAATTTAAAATTAAACTAAGCTTCCAAAAACATTTAATGAGCTTTTGCAAGCATTTAATTAGATACAAAAAATAAATGTTAAAATTAGTTGGTGGTTACTCTAAAGTTTAAGGAGCCCCCTAACGTAATTTTTTGAAATTTATCTTTAAAATTTATTTTCAATAAGATACTGGCTTAAAGAATAGTTTTATTTTAAACCGCAAACGAATCGACCAATTTTTCCGTTTTCTATAATTATTTGAAAGTTGACCCCCCCCCCCCCCCAATCCCCTTTGAACACAGTTCACTTTGCGCTACTTAACAACTCCGATCGACCCTTGGTTTATTTAATATTGTTTGTCTTGGTGTGTACTAACACCCTTTTTTTTGGGGGGGGGGGGTAAAAAAAAATTTAGAATCACCTTGTATAAAAATATTAAAATACAAGTGCGAATTTTGTAAGAAATTTTCCCGTTATTTTAACATTAATATTGAAAATTTGGCCATGGGACTTGTGTAGGTTCTTAAGAGTCGTGGGAAGTCCCACACTAGTCATGGATAGAAACGAAAACACTTATGTAAATTCTATGGGAGCGTTATTTTATAATATTTAACTTGGATATTAATATTTTTAAATGACTTTTATGTAGGATAACTGAAGGCGATCTATCCGGGGTAATTTTTAATTTTTAGATTTTAGTTTTAGATTTTTTTTTAAGTTTTCCTTCATTTACAGAACTGGTTCTGAAATAGAAGCTACCTGTTATTTTTGTGTAGGATAACTGAGGACTATCTACCCGGGGTAATTTTTAGATTTTAGTTTAAGATTTTTTAAAAGTTTTCTTTCACTTACAGAACTGTTTCTGAAATTGAAACTACCCAAATCTGAATAAAAAATCTATAACTAAAATAGGAAAAAGAAAACTAGCCCACAGTTGCAGATCATCCTTATCTATTCTATGTAAAGATATATACAGGGTGAGTCATAAATATCGAAACAATAGGCTATCTCCTTAAATATTGCCCCTAGGCCCATACAACTTCCAATAAGAAAAATTTTCCTTGTCCATTCCTGAATTGAACAAAAAAAATTCCATCTTGATATCTCCAAAACTCAGAGAGTTATGACAATTTTAATAAATCGTGAGGTTTCAAGGGATCAGACACAAATTGCAATGCGTGTAATTGAAGAAACGATGTTGCTGTATGTTGTCCAGGAAACATTTATTTTATTTATTTATTTATTTATTTATAGAGTTTGAATTTTGAATGTTTTGTGATGGTTAACCACATAATTTGTAAGCACTATCACATCATAAGCTTTCTTAATAATTTTTTTTTCAAAAAATTTAGAGTAAATTAAAATTGTCATAATTCAAAATATTACTTGTCGCGTTGAATTTTTTTCTTTTAATTAAATGAAAATGTTTAATTTTCAATTTGATTCAGCATTTTAAATAATATTTAAAAAAAATAAAAGTAATAGCAATAAAAAAAATAGCAATTTAAAAAAAGATGCAATTTTTTGTGAACAAATCATATTTTTAAAAGTAAATTTTCTGAGGTAAAAACATCTTTCGGCAATTTTTTTTGTTTAATTGAGGTGTTAAAAAACTATTGAATTGTTACAGTAACCAACGGTTACTGACTTATGATGTAAGTTTAAAAATGAGAAATACTGAAATAAAAACATCTGATGAAGAAAAGTGCATTTAGTTTTAAACAAAGATTGGCTCCTAACGTTTAAATGCTTTTCTAAAAGTGTCTAGGTGATTAACTTCTTCTTGTGTAGTTTCGATTTCATATTTTGTTTAAGTTTTGCCATTTTCGCCTTCTTTAATTACTATTTAAATGAGTCAGCTTATTTAAACTTAATTTTTTTATCACGCCGACTTCAATTTTTTTCATTGCTTTATCCCTGTCAACTTCATATTTTTCTTGTTAAAATTGCCACTACACGATGCGTAAAAGATGCCTCTAATTACGGGCCTCCAAACTGGTAGACGGTAGGTACTGGGTTCGAACCCAATCGCAACCATCGGCCTAACCGTTCGAAGTTTTCCGTGGCTTTTTTCGAACCCTGTATTTCCTATTGCAGATAATTGGCCGAATAAAAAAAAAAAAAAAAAAAAAAAAAAAAAAAAAAAAAAAATCCCCAGCGTGTTAACCGTTGTAAGCGGACTCAAAGGCCGCTGCGCTTTTTTTTTTCTCATCTTTTAGAGTTTAACATACAGTTTTCAGTTCAAATACATTTTAAATTTTGTTTAACTTGCGAATGAGTTATCTTTTTAAAACAAGAACAGGTGTTTAATGAATCTTCGGCATATTTCATTTAAACGTTTTAAGTTGAAATTATTCAATTGAATTTCTTAAATGATGTTTGGTTCGAACGCATTAAACCTTGATCAATTAAATACACTTAGAATGAAATATTAGTGGGAACTTAGCATAAAAAAAATACGCAACAGACACGTTATACTCTTCGACTTTAACATTCGAATAAATATTTTTTTAATGCCGTTTGGAATAAATAAACTACTCGGAGGACTCTAAAGATACGAAATTCCGTGGATCAGTACAAGATAACACTGAAATCGTGTAAACTATACAAAATTCATTATGAAAACGCCATCCGAAAGATGATTGATACAAAAATGTAAACAAAACCAATTCATGCCAAGAAGTAACTGCATCTGACTTTTTATGGAAATTCCTGCATTAGTTCTTAAAGTAGAGCTATTGCAGAAATCGTAACAAATTCAGTGTTGCAGCGCCTCTCGTGGAGCCATATACAACAAAATATAAATAACATCAATTCATGTCAAGGAATAACTGAATCTGAAGATTGATGATATTCCTTGCATTCTGCACTGTAAAAAAAATTTCCTTGAAAAAACGGAAAACGTACTGGCAGCAAAGTTGCCGTATCTGCTCCATTTTTTCACATAAAATTTACTTTTATGTCTTTTCCGTTTTCGAAACTGAAATGTTCCGTTTTTGGAAAATGAAGTGTTACGTTTTGAAAACTGAAATGTTCTATTTTGGAAATTGAAATGCTAAGTTATAGAAACTGAAATGTTCCGTTATGGAATCTGAAATGTTCCGTTTTGGAAACTGAAATATACCGTTTTGAAAATCAAATTGTTCTGTTTTGAAAATTGAAATGTTTCGTTTTAGAAACTGAAATGTTCCATTTTAGAAACTGTTGCTTTCAGGTTTAAACCTAGGTTTTTTTTCATTTTGCAAACTGGTATCTTCAGTTTTATCCCGGTTATTTTCAGCAATATTCAATTATGGCTAAAAATAACCGGGATAAAACTGAAAATACCAATTTGCAAAATGAAAAAAACCTAGGTCAACATCCGTTCAAAATTTGTCTCACACTGAGATAGTGAGATCTCAAACTCTAATGTTATACTTATGAGGAGGGGAGAGGATTAATGCCTACATTTATTTTTAAAAATAGCAAACTATTATTTTTAATTCATTTCTTCTGTGTACTGTTACATGATTTGTTTTTTAGCTATCAAAATATCAAAATAATTCTAAAATATATACTTAATATAATTTAAGTGTTGGTACTTCGCAAAACAAAGTAAGAAATAAAATTAAATATATATTTAACAAATATTTTCACACAAAAAATTGATGCTTGAAGAACTAACTTTGCACACTGTAAAATATGCATTACCTATGGAGATAAGTACTGCGCACAGATATGTTTAACATTGATGAGGGAATTAGAGATGTGATTTGCATTCCACTTGATATTGGTTTATCACTTGTTACTGGTAATATTTTTTGCGTTATTATAATTTGCTATATTGAGATCTTTCTTATTTACTGAAATTTTAATAATGCTAATTAAATAAATATTTATGTTTATAATTGCTGCCAATATAATAAAATGATACATATTAAATTGCTTCAATAATTTTCAAGAAAAAAAAAATACATTGATATCAGTTTTTTTTTTTTTTTTTTTTTTTTTTTTTTCATTTTCAAAAGTGCCGTGCCATTCTTAACCCCTTAAGGTAAAATTTTGAAAATTGGTTTTTGACTTGCATCTACTGCGAGCAAGACTGTAGGAAAACTATTGGTTCACCCCCCCCCCCCTCCCGAAAAAAAATACGGATAATAATGTTTAACTAATGTATCTTGAATGTATACTTCATTTGTAAGCAATTTATAATATCTTTATTTAAAATTAGTCATTTTTCAATAAAAAATGAAATTTTAAATTTTTTTATAGTTTAAATTTAAATTTTCAATAGATAAAGAAATAGTTTACAAATAAAATGTATTTTCAAACTACATTACTTTTACATCATTATCAATGTTTTTGGTGGCTCTTGAACAAATAGTTATGCTACCGTCTTACGCCCCGTGAATGAAACTGAAAAAACAATTTTACATTTACTTTAATCAAACTTAAACATAAAAAAATAAAATTTCAGTATGGAATGTTAAAAAAATGATTTTACGTATAAAAGAAATTAGGTTGTCTATCTTATAAATTGTAGGTATTTATTTTTTATAAAGATCGAGAAAAAAATAAATGTTGCATTATTGCTAAGTTGCACTGCCAGGTAGAAACTAAGACATTTAATATCCCTTAATAGCTCTGAAAATCAATATATCATCACTTCTGACTATAAATTTAGCTTTTTATGCACAAATCTTTAAATTTTCAAGTCTTTAATAATGAATCACTCTATTTATGTTGTAAAAGTTGTACTTCTTAAATGTCTATAGAATTTGTGTATATAAGCTTAAAACATCAGAGTTTTTTAACTTTTACAAACTTGATGATAATAAAGACATTTTGTATATATTTATATGTAGGCTATTGTTTTTGTTCCTTTTATTTAATCTTGGAGGGAAGAATATTATCGTTGCGATGTCATAATCCGTTTAAATAATTTTTTTAGCATGCGCCATAAGGATATTTTAGACATGCCCTTTGTGTCAATGTAATTTAAAACTTCACATAAAAATATCTAGCTCCAATCTTTTTATTTAAAAAAAAATAGATGAAGATAATTTTTATTTAAAAAATGTTAATAATAGTATACAAATTAGAAGCATTTCATTAACTCACTTCCACTTTCATTATAGCTTTCATTATAGCTAGGTAACTTGAAAAAGGACAAAAAGATTAGCAACTACATAGTACCTTGAAAATAACATTTAGTACTATACAACATTTAACACTTACTACTCTTTTTTGACAAAACCTCTAAAATTAGGAGTATTTTTCTTTACAGGAAATTCAGAAGTTTAACATTTTTCCTACTTATTCACGATTAATAATTCTACCTTTGCACTCTGTAAAACTTCAATAGTAACTCTTGTTACCAATCTAAGTAAATATATAAAATAAAGTATTTTATTTACATGTATATTTCAAAATAAAAAATATCGCTGAAAAAAATCTATGTTCATCGAAAATTGCAGTTTTACAACCACCGTTTACGCAATGAAATATCAATCGTATTAAACATGGCAACAATTAATCTGTTACTAAGGGCTGTTCTCAGATTTTTAATTAATTGACCTGTTTTCGAAATATCCCAGTAAATGCCAAACAGTTTGCTGAAAATCAAGAGGATATCAACCATTCAATAAAATTTTTCCCCAGATCTTCAAAATTCTGAAAAAGAATTCACAATATGCTCACTCCACACCCCCCTCCTATGCTTTTAGGGGGGGGGGGAGGTGGAGTGAGCATATTGTGAATTCTTCTGAATTCCCCCAAAATAAAATAGGATTTAATTAAAAATGCAACTATTTAAATACATTCAGCTAGAAAAAAATCCTGTCATTAATTCATGTCAATGTCGTCATAAATCCCTCCCTCCCTCTTTTACTGATTAACAATCGCAATTGTGATCAAACTATTGATATCAATTAGCAATCATGATTACTTAAGTAAATCCAAATTACACATTTTAAAGACAAGAGAATTTTTGTAGAAATTATAAAAAAAGCATAAATAAAAAAGCAAAACTAAATGTAATATCAAAAATACTTTATTGCTAAAACATCACAAATTAAAATACATTTCATAAACTATGTATATTAACTAGATTTATTGGCAGTTTTCAACTGTACCATTATTTTTCTATTTACCTGGATATTTTGCCTCCTGTATCTCGATTTATGTCAGCAAAGATTCTGAAAAATGAAAATAAAGAAAGTTTGTAATAAAATAATATGTAACTAGATAAGCACTACAAAATTTACATGCCGTGCAGCAAGTCGTCTTGAAGTATAAGCTCTGAAAACCCTAATTCTCAACATGTTACCCAGCATCAACGTAAACCAGTCTGATTCTAAATGACATTTATTGTTAGCCAAGGAAGAGCACCATCAACTATGTGTTACTCTTCCTGTGTCCCAAACATCCTTGGAAGCCATGGAAAGTTATGGATCCTCTAAAACAGTGATTTTATAGAGTAGCAGGGTTTTAATATTTCTGCAATAAACATTTTTATAGATCTCAGAACATTAAAGCCATATGGTGACTAGAAAAAAACAGTTCGCTAAACAAAAATATAATCAGTGTTATAAATAAATATATATATAAATATATTTAGAAACTATTTAAAAATATTTAATTTTAAGTTTATTCAACAATAATTAAAAAGCCACTAGGGAAAATAAATAAATAAATGTAACCGTTTTCTGAAAATTAAATAGAAAATTCAATTTTCAGTTCCAATTCATTTAAAATAACGATAACAATAATTTATAAATTTTACTTTCAAAAAATAGCAATTCGAAAATTTAATTTTGATTCGAAATATTCATACAAACATTTGAGAAAATACAACTTAAGAAATTTTACTTCAAAAATATTAGCTGTTAACTGCTGTGACAAGATTTGCCACATAACTACTGTGAGCGGTCTGTCAGACCGCTTAATTTAAAGATGAATGAAATGTTACATTAATTCTCAGAATACTATTTAGGTATTAAATTTTATGTATCTGACTATTATAAATAACATTCAGCTATTTAAAAGTCTCTAGAAATAGTAATAAGGCTCCAAACAAAACAAAATTCGACCAGTATCGATATTTAAACTAAAAATTACGAGTTAAACTGTAAAACTTTAAAAACTCTGCGGTCAGACCGCTAACATTAGTTATGGGTTAAATTTTTATTAGAAAGACTTGAGCAATTGTCAGAAATAAATATCTTTTAGCACGTTTAGTTAATAACATAGGGGAGAGTGGGGTGGTATGGGACACTTTTTATAAAGTAAGATAATAAACTTTGTTTGATTCAAAAACAAAAATTTCTATTTATAGAGTGCAAGGTAAAACAGTTTTTAAAATCCCTGAACAATATAGAAACATAGCAAGCATAAGCTATTTTATAATTAAAGAAAGTGCACGTTTCAAAATGTGTCCCATTCCTCCCCACATACAGGAAGGTATGATATAGGAATAAAACAATGCTATAAGGCACAAATAGTATAGTGTCGGCTAGATACGCAATCAAACAAATATTGCAGTTTAATTATGTAGTAGGGTAACACCCCCAGTAATTGGCACATTAAGAATTTGTCGTTAAACTTACTTAAATTTTCATTACAAAGAAATAAGCTATTTACTTTGAAATATTTTTAAATCAAAGAATGTATATCTGTGCATCTATTTTGCCCACTAAAAGCAAAAAAAAATTAAAAAGTATTTTTATAAAAATATATTTATAAAAAGTTGCTGAAATCACCAGTAATTGGCACCTAGAGCACCAATGTATGACACCTTGTGATCCAGTAATTGGCATATGATTATATTAAAAAAAAAACTTTACATTTTGCATTGTGTTTAATCGCTTTAAATGAATTTATTGAAGATTAAGATGCCATATTTCAGGTTTTTGAAAGTAAGAAATCAGCATATTAGTTCTGAAATGTGAACACTTTAAAACAATACAATATACTTACATTAATACCCAGTAATTGTCATGCTGTCCCCAGTAATTGTCATATGAAGCTTTAATGGTTTCTAATTACTGATAAGATTTATATTTTCAAATAAAAACAAATGATAAACAAAATTAGTCTATAATTTTAAAAGTACTTCCAAAATAAATGGTTTAATCTCAAATTCATTGCGAATTCCTTGTAATTGGAATAGGTGCCAATTACTTGGAGCTAGCAAAATTGAAGTACCATTTATTGGCATCTACCATTAATTCAGAAATCCAAATATTTGTGTCGAAAATACTTTTACACAATTAAAGTTACCCTTTTTAACTAAACAAAACTGTTGTCAATTAAAATTTAAAATATATTATAAATCAGATAATAATGAATTGAAAAGCATGCCTTCCTTAAGCGAAAAAAGAAGAATTTGCAACAAAAATGGCTAATTTGATACATGCCATAATTGTTTCTCTTTCCTAGGCTCTATTGTCATCTAGTAAAAAAAATCAGAGTTGCAGTCTTTATTGTAAATGAGCATATAACTGATATATGGTCTTGAATTTTTAAAAGACTGGATATAAATCTTATTTTAGGACATGTTTGTAAAATGTGCCAATCACTGGTGCATGCCAATTACTGGGGTTGTTACCCTATGTACCAGAATGTAAAATTCCAGTATCTTCATGACTGGAATGAAAATTCATCTTATTGGAAAAGAAAAAAAAAGAACATGTCCTATTCCTCACCACTTCCATGTTTTATGTCACAATTTTTGTATAAACAAAAATGTTGATTTTAGACTTATTTTAAAAAATGGATAATTTACAGTATGATGTTTCATAAATAGGAAAACGAACACATCTATGCATAAATAAGTCATTATATACAAAATGTATAAAAAGTATATGAAGCAAATTTATTCTTGTTTCTTGAAATATTCTTTTATTTTAGACAATTGCAAGCTTATACATACCAATGTTTTATCATCTGAAGATTCGGCTACCAGTATTTTATCTTGTGTGCGATTGACGAAATGCTTATAATGACAAAATAAAAAGAAAATCCCACTGTTCAGTGTTAAATTCAAGGGAATAGCCCAAGGGGAACATCCTCTCCCCGAGCAGTGAAATTCCTCCCCCCGGAAAAATTGATATTTTCTGTTTTCTATGCTCCAAAAGGGTGACCCCCCCCCCCCCCCCGAAGACACAAAAGTCCCTCCCGGAAAAAGTGTCTGAATTCAACACTGCTACTGTCAAAGTATCTGCATCTCTCTGTCAAAATCCACTCCACTCTCCAGTTCTTTCAGTTTAACAGAGAATTTGCAGTTAATACATATAAAGGAAAAATAAATATACTCCAGTGGGGAATTCAGACACTTTTCTCCGGGAGGGATTTTAGCGGCTTCGGTAGGAGGGGTATTATAGAGTTCCTGGGGATTGCACATTTGACATTAAAATCACAAAATCTCAAATCTTCCAAGAGACACATCTTATTGCTCTTCGAGGGAATGCCCCCCCCCCGGACAACCCCTGAATTCAACATCAATATATCTTAAATCACTCGGAAAGGGACACCTGAATATAAATTTTGATATTTTTTCATGAATGTCTAAGAAAAATATTTTCAAAATTTTTGTTAAGATACATTTACAAGTGACTAAAACATTAAATTAGTTTTATATTTTGCATTTGGGCATTTCTGTCTACAAATCGACAGAAAATCAGTTTTAACTTCTGAATCTTAGAATTAGTCATCTTAATCCTATTTTACAATAATCGTTTTGATTATATAGTATATGTATTTCAAAATTTTAATAGACCTAACGCGTAATAACCGCATTTAAGAATTTTTATTCAAACCAACGTTTATTTAAAATACTTATAATATTCATTATAAAAAGTTATAATTGAATAACTAACCTCTTTTCTGTATAAAAAATTCGGTCTTCAAAGTAAATATTATAAGTAATGCACGTGTTGCGTTTGTGTTTACAGTTTTCAAGCAAATTTGTTAATGTACTCGGGAACTCGGACTGATTTTATCTTCGACCTAAGGCGTCGAAGAAAAAACTGAGTTGAGGGTTTTCCGTTCAACTCCCCTAAATGGAAACGTTCAGTTAGTCGACTGCCCTAGAATAAACAATTCCGGTAATTCCAGGAATAGTTGCAGATTTTTTTTAAAAACGGAAATTTTAAATTAGACGACTGTCCAGGAATAAAAATTTCCGGTATTTAAAGGAAAAGTTCCAGGTTTTTTCTAAAACGGAAATGTTCAGCTAAATCAAGAAAAATTCACAGAGTAACACCTCTAAAATTCAGGGCATATTTTTACAGTGTGGAGATACAGCGATCGCGGAAATCGCAGAAAAGCCTTTACAGTAGGGTCACCTGTTAAGCGATTCACACCAAAAACCAATCAGCATCAATGTATATCAAGAACTAAGTAAATATAATTTTTTATTAAATTTTGTGTATTAGTTCTTGAGATAGCGCGCTCACAAAATGCATATCATATACAGAGATACAGAAGCAGTGACTCACAAACAGACATTTTGTAAAAAAATGTTTTTCGGTATCTCTGAGTCCTAAAACGTGTGAATCCGTCGAAAACCGGAATTCAAAATTTTCATGAATCCAATACTTTTCTCTTGTAAAGATAGAAAAAAGTAAAAATATGTTTAAAACCACATAAATTTTGAAGCTGAATAGTACAAACTAGATTTTTGAAAAAAATTCTAAGTAATTTATTAAAATATATTTCCATTAACATTAAAATGTACAATAACATTAAAATATATTCCATATGATCCAGTTAATAGAAGGGTCATTATCGCTGTTACTACTTTTACTAAACTTATTGCCTGCGGCAATAAGTTTTAAAGACACGGTTAATGAGAGTTTAATTAATATCACTTAATTTAATAACACTTTTAATAAGTGTTTAATAAGACGGTCCGGCCAATGGGTCGTGCCAATTACGAGCCTGGCGCCAAGCTCGAGATATTGCAGACATCTAGCATATGCCAAGGAAGTTTAAAGCAAAAAGTTATACGCTTTTATTTTATATTTAAAAGTTAAAGTATTGTCTTGGGTCTACATTTAACAATGCGTAAATTAATGGTCGATCCCTAAAGTGTATTTCAAATGAACTGATATCACTGCACTCAGATGTGTGCTAAAGTGGTGTAAGTCACGAATTTTGAAAAATTTTGGATTTTAATATCATCCAGGAATTTGCAGATATCGAGATTTCTTTTTTGTTCGATTCAGAAGAGGATAAGGAAAAATTTTCTAATTGGAAGTTTTATTCTCTGGGGGTCGTATAAAAATTTAATTTTCGTATTTTTTAAAATAGACCCCCCATGGAGTTGCAACCTATCTTATCAAAAAATTTACCTTTTTTGATGAAACTTTGCAATTGGAAGTATGGGTCTAGGGGCAATATTTAAGGAGATAGCCTATTGTTCCGATATTTATGACTCACCTTGTATATATATATTAAAATCAAAGCGAGAAAATTGTAAATAACACTCCCATAGGATTAATATTAGCATTCTTGTTCCTTCTTGTGAATATTGAAATAACCTCTTAAAATGATTTTGTGAAACCATTTCTACAAATTACTTTTGTATTTTCTTTGATGATTTATTTTAATGCTTATATCCATGCTGAAAGAACCTTTTTCTTTAAGGTACTTGATGTTGATGAACCCTGTTTGTGGTACAAACTACAACAAATCAATTGGCGGAAAATCATAATGCTATAAAGTCGGCAAAAATATAGGAATTTGTTTTCTAGAGTAAATGACACACTGTGTAAAAAAAAATGTTAACATAAATATTATAACTATGTATTATGATATAGTGTATTAATGTAATTTAATCATTGTAATAAATATCTTTTTATATTTTAATTGTTTGTTTTAAATAGTATGTCTGAATCATAATGATATTAATTTATTCTGTAAATGTTCTAAAACATTTATATTTTGAATTTTTATGTGATTCTCAAACCATCTCCTTATAAATGCAAAGCTTTGATACAATTTTAAGCTTATTTTTAAGTATGTATGGATAAATTTAGTCTTGATTATTTAGAAATTTGGAATGAAAATATATTTTTCATTTTTTATTAATTATTTTTCGCGTTATAAGCACTTTTGTCCACAACAACTGTTTTTTTTACTTTTCTTGATCTACTCTGACTCTACTCGTGGAGAATTAAAGTTTGTTATTAAGATTATAAGCTATAAACTATATATCAATTCTTGTAAGAATAATATAATACCACATTTCCATAAAATAAAATAGACAAATAAATAAAAAATACAAAAGTGGTGATTTGCTAGACAGTGATATTCTTAAACATTTAACTGAATGTAAGAAAATTTAGATTTGTATGTTAAGAAATTAAAGAAAAAAAAACCAATTTCCAAGTAATTAACAAGGATATTAAAATATGTATATTTATGTACATAAATTTGACCACTTTTATTAATTTTACTTTATTTTTTGAAATTGTATGTGTTTGTATTCTCTTCACGTCCTTCTGTTCCTTTAGCTTTTATAATTATGACTTTCAAACAACAAAAGAAGTTTGAAATAATTTTTCAGCAATTAGTATTCTTGAATTATTTGTTAATATTTAATAAAATTTAGTAAATTTTTACTATTTAATAAAAATAATATAAGATTTATTAATTATTTAAAGTTTTAATAGTTTATAGAAATGAAAGGAAGAAATTTAATATTAACATTTTATTTTATCAGGGATCATCTCACATTATCATAGCGGTCATATGTAAATACTTTTTTGTTTTTTGTTTTTTTATTCTCTAAGTGCATACTACTTTTATAGCATCTTTATACCTCTATTTTAAAATAATAATTTTCGCTATATATTTAAACCTGAAATGTGACAGTAATAACTGTTTTAAAATAGAGGTATAAAAAATAAATGTCTAAAAAGATGTAGTAGTTGACAGCTATGTAAGTGTAATTGCGCAATTCATTGTTTTTAGTTATATATTACCATATTTTTTTTCAACAACTATACATAATGACAAAAAAAAAACTTCTTTAACAAATACAGAAAATTTAATATTTATAAAAAATAAAAAATAATTTTTTTTTGTTTTTGTAGCAGTATACATATCTTTGCATAATTTGATGGCCAACAAATGGTCTTATTAAAATTTTTATCAAAATATTTAAATGTATCCTCGCATATCTAATATTTTCCGCCAAAATAAATTTTTATAGTAAGTAAGACTTCATGCTTACCATGTATATTCGGTGATTCTAATTACAGAATAACACATAAGAATATCCCATGTTTGACAGGATAATATAAAACAAAAAATGACTCTAAAGAGAAACTTATTTGTTTTAAAATATAGAATGGGTATGACAAGAGTTTAAAATGACTATGTTTTAGAAATAATGCTTGGTAAGAGTTGTTCATTATAAGCGATGCAAATATCTAGACAATATCTGAAATATATCATCACCTAACATATTATGTCTTGTGGAAGCTGCTACCTCTGCTTGAGACAATCTTGAGACAAGACCTACACTCATTGTCACCTCAAGAGAGTAATTCAGGTAGAGTAGCAATTCTTCCACAAGACGGTGCGTTCATGATGATAGATTCCAGACATCGTCTTGAATTGTGCATTGCTCGCAATGGAAGACACTTTCCAGAAGTCATTTCTGAAAAATAGTCATTTTAAACTCTCTCGTCATATCTATTCTATATTTTTAACAAATAAGTTTCTCATTAGAGTCGTTTTTGTTTTTTTAAACCTGTCAAATGTGGGAGGGTTTTTTTTTGGATCATCCTGTATTTTTACGGTATATATACCGTATACTTCATTTACGGTACACATACTGATTACAAATGTTTTTACGGTACATATACCGCACATTTAATTTACGGTATATATGTTGTATAAATATTTTTTACGGTACATATGTCGTACATTTAATTTACGGTATCTGTGCTGTAAAAATATTTTTTACGGTTCATATACCATATATTTAATTTACGGTATATATGCTGTAACGATATTTTTTAAGGTACATGTACTTTAAATACTTTACGGTACATATACCGTGCAGTTAAATTACGGTACATATACTTTAAATATTTTACGGTACATATACCACAAAATATTTAAATTTATGTTCAATTAAATTACGGTACATGTACTTTAAGTTTTTTACGGTATATATACCGTGCAGTTAAATTACGGTAAAAGGAAGTGTCACAAAGTTGACGGTATAATCACCGTGATTTGTGACCAAATTTTTTTACAGTGCAGATCTCCCGCTTGAAAAAATCGGTTCAAAATGCCGTTTTTTATTGTTTTTTTTTTTGCAATATTTCCTGCATTTATCTAAGAATCGACAATCACGGTACCTTGTGTACTTTCTAAATAAGACAATTTGCTAGTTTGTTGCATATGAGAGCAAAAATGAATTTAAAAATAAATCGGAAAATAAGCAGTTTGAATAGAAATACATCCTTTTCCATTTTTGTTTAAACACATAGCCTACCCTCGGCTCGGTAAGAAATGTTCAATCTAATATTAATCCTACGGTAGTGTTATTTACAGACCTCTTGCCTCCCCCCTTTTTAATATTTTTAAATGATTTTTTTTTCACACAAGGTGCAGTACCTATTTTTTATTGTGCATTTCTACTTTTTCAATTGTTTTTTACGGTTTTTTTTTATATGGAGATGCTTCTACTTTGAAAGCAGTTCTGAAAATAAAACTGTTTTCGCATAAAGAAATAGTTACAAAAGTTCAAAAAGTACATACACAACAACAGATCTTAATTATTAATTATCACATCAAAAAAAAAAAAAATAAATAAATAAATAATAATAATAATAATAATAATATAAAATACAAGTGAGAAATTTGTAAGAAATTTTCCCTTTATTTTAACATTAATGTTGGCATTTAGCCATGGGACTGTGGTGTAGGTTCTTAAGAGTCATGGGAAGAAACGAAAACACTAATGTAAATTCTATGGGAGTGTTATTTTCAAATATTTAACTTGGATATTAATATTTTTAAATGATTTTTGTATAGGATAACTGAGGACGTTCTACCCGGGGTAATTTTTAATTTTTACATTATTTTTTTTTAATTTCTTTCACTTACAGAACTGGTTCTGAAATTGAAACTACCCTAATATACACTGGTGTCCAAAAGTTAAGCATAATTGGTAATTAAATAAGTAATGAAAGAAATGTAAATCGGAATGTGGTGAAACGAGTGTAAAACGGTTATGAAGTAAGGAAACAATTCAGAAAAATTATAATATTTGCTTTTATTATCCAAATGAGCAGTTTGAAAGAAAACTGAGCATAGCAAGGGTTCACAGTTTAAAGGGAAAATGAAAGAAAACATTAAATAAAATAGTGATGCTGCAGTTTAATGAGGCGTGTGGTCACCTGTGACAGCCAGGCACGCTGAACAGTGATTTCCCATATCTGCTATGATATTATGAATGAGTTGTGGCTCAAAAAGTCCCAAACTTCTTTGAGAGCTCCTTTCAGCTCTGGAACGGAGCGTGGTGGATTAAAAAGGGCTGCAAGTTGTCTCCAGAGCATATCCCATACATGCTCGATAGTATTTAAATCCGGAGAGTTTGCAGGCCACAACATGCGCTGGACGTTTTCCGTTTCAAGGAAGTCGTCAACTAGTAACGCAAGGTGACAAGGCGCATTATCATCCATGAATATGAAGTCAGGACCGACAGCACCTCGAAATAAGCGAACATAAGGCTCAAAAACTTCGTCTCTGTATCTTTTACCAGTCACAGACCCCGTGTCAAAGAAATGGAGGTCTGAGCGGTCATCCAACATTATGCCTGCACATACCATTACTCCCCCGGATGGAAAGAGATGTCTTTCCATTATGTTTCTTGGTTCAAAAAATTTTTAACGTTCTCTCCATATCGTTACCCGATGAGAATCACTACTCAGAGTAAATCGGGACTCGTCACTGAACATCATATTGACCCACTCTCCCTCACTCCAATGTCCATGTTTCAAACTCCAGTTTAAACGAGCGTGTTAAATGCGCAAACGTGAGGGGAATACAAACTGCTGATCTTCTGTCATACAGACAAGCATGATTGAATCTCCTGTAAACAGTTTGTCTCAAAATTCGTGTTCCTGTGGCGACTGTGAGCGCCGAACACAGTTCTCTGACAGTACTGCCCCCCAGACATCGCGCACTTATTGCCAGATTTCGGTCTTGGCGAGGGTTTGTGACCCTTGGTCGATCTAGTACTAGTCATCGGATAACATCTTCCGTACTTTGAAACCTCTGCCACACTCTGGAGATCACAGACTGCTCCACGTTCAGAATTTGAGACTCTTCGGTTTGTGATCGTCCGGATTCCTGCATTCCAACGATTCTTCCTTTCGCAAACATGTTCAGTTGGCGTCTTTGTGCCATTTTTAATCTTTCTTGACACATCAGTTGTACAAAATTCGTCTGAACTGCCTATACCACGTGAACCGGTTTATAAGTGTTCCGACATGCGCAGGTATTTCGCGCATGACGTAGTCGACTGAAAAGTTTTGCATATATCCAAAGTTTTTTCTTCAACCAATTAATCTCCGCAAGTAATTTTGAATAATTTTACGAATATTTACCCGACGTTTTTAGCATTTTACGAATTATGCTTAACTTTTGGACACCAGTGTATATAAAAAATCTATAGCTAAAATAGGAAAAAGAAAATTAGTCCAGTTGGATCGTCTTCATCTATTCTATGTAATATATATATATATATATATATATATATATATAGAGAGAGAGAGAGAGAGAGAGAGAGAGAGAGAGAGAGAGCCATTAGATAATACTACAAATCAACATCAATTACTGGAAAAACTTGTTAATGCCAAATTATATCAAACAGAGGAGTTGTCGAAATTTGGAATAATATTGGAAATGTGGTATTTAGCTCGTTATCAAGGGCAATGCTAAATAGCCACATTAATTGATTAATTTCTGAATGGAAGTCAGGATAGACCTAAAATGATTTCCATATATGTATATACACACACACACACACATATATATATATATATTAAAATCAAAGCAAGAAAGTTGAAAATAACACTCCCATTGGATTGATAATAGCATTCTTCTTCCTTCTTGTGAATATTGAAACCATTTCTACAAATTACTTTTGTATTTTCTTCAATAATTTATTTTAATGCTTATACCCATGTTGAATGAACCTTTTTATTTAAGGTACTTGATGTTGATCAACCCTGTGTGTGTGATACAAACTACAACAAATCAATTGGCGGATAATCACAATGCTATAATGTGGATAAAACTATTGAAATTTGTATATAAAAATAATTGACACACTGTGTAAAATAAAATAAATTGCATACATAAATATTATAACTATGTATTATGATATAGTGTATTATTATAATTTAATCGTTCTAATAAATATCTTTTTTATATTTTAATTGCTTGTTTTAAATATGTGTGAATCTTGTTTTAAATATGTGTGAATCTTGTTTTAAATATGTGTAAATGTTAAAAAAACATTTTTATTTTGAATTTTAACATTGCTCTCAAACCCTCTCCTTAAGAGTGCGAAGCTTTGATACAAATTTAAACTTATTTTTAAGCGTCTTGACTATTTAGCGATTTGGACTGAAAAAATATTTTTCATTTTTTATAAATTATTTTTCGCGTTATAAGCAATTTTGCCCACGACAACTAGTTTTTTACTTTTCTTGATCTGTCTGGAGTATTAAAGTTTGTTATTAATATTTTAAGCTATAAACTACATATCAATTCATGCAAGAATAATATAATACCACATTTCCATATTTAAAAAAAATAAATAAATAAATAAATAATTGGTGATTTGCTAGACAGTTATATTCTTAAACATTTAACTGAATGTAAGAAAATTTAGATTTGTATGTTGAGAAAAAAAATAAAAATCCTAATTTCCAAGTAAGTAACAAGAATATTAAAAATATATATAAAATTTTGACAACTTTTATTAATTTTGCTGTATTTTTTGAAAATGTATGATATTTGTATTCTCTTCACCCCTTTCTGATCCTTTAGTTTTTATAATTATGACTGTTAAACAACAAAAGAAGTGTGAAATAATTTTTCGGCAGTCAGTATTCTTGAATTATTTGTTAATATTTAATAAAATTTAATAAATTTTGACTATTTAATAAAAATAATATAAAATCTATTAATTATTTTAAGTTTTAATAATTTATAGAAATATAAGAAAGAAATTTAATATTAGCATTTTGTTTTATCAGAGATCACTTCACACTATCATAGTGGTCACAAATGTAAACACGTTTCTTTTGTGATTTTTTTTTAAATTCTCTAAGTGCATAGTACTTTTATAGCATCTTTATACCACTATTTTAAAATATATATTTAAACTTTAAATGTGACAGTAGTAAATGTTTTAAAATAGTGGTATAAAAAATAAATGTATAAAAAGGTGTAGTAGTTGGCAGCTACGTAAGTATAATTGCGCAATTCATTGTTTTTAGTTACATTTACTTAAAACTTAATTATATAATTACTTACTTAAATTACTTACGTTAATTTTTTTTTTCAACAATTGTAAATAATGACAAAAAAACTTCCTTAACAAATACAGGAAATTTAATATTTATAAAAAATAAAATATATATATACTAGTGAAAAATGCTCCAAGGAGCAGTGCAAAAGCAGAATATGATTTTAATTGAGCATTAAAAAGTAATGGACAAGTGCTTCTGTTAATTACTGAGCATGAGGAAGGATAAGGGATCCCTTCTTGGCTACAACTCACTTCAATGCCAACTTTGAAAAAATCATATTTGCGCTTTTTCCATATAAAAGAAATTTGCGGTTCTTTAGTAGAATTTTCCACCGTGCTTTAGATGTTAACCAGGGGTGTAGTCATAAAAATAACATAAGATATATGCTCTAAGCAGAGGGATATTCTAGAATGTGTATACTATAAGCTTTCTTGAAAAACAGAGGGTATATGGTGTTCTATTAAAAAGTCCAGAAGGTGTGCGGCGTATAGCCTGTACTACATCTCTGATGTTAACTGCACTGTTCACTCTGCACTATACTACAAATCAATTTTCTGTGCAATTATACACTTAGGGTATGCTTGGTGGCAGTGCATGAATGTGATACCTACAGGAACTAGGTATCTAGCATTATGTCGCCTTCCTTTACATTTATGTCTAATTAAGCTGCATCTTTAATGGTTACGTCTTTACACTATACATTTTTATAGTAACTGCGACTGATTTGTTTTCACGAAAAAAGCGCAAATATGATTTTTTCAAAGTTGGCATTGAAGTGAGTTGTAGCCAAGAAGGGATCCCTTATCCTTCCTCATGCTCAGTAATTAACAGAAGCACTTGTCCATTACTTTTTAATGCTCAATTAAAATCATATTCTGCTTTTGCACTGCTCCTTGGAGCATTTTTCACTAGTCCTTCTATTTTTCCATATTCCATAGGGATACTGCACAACTTGTTTTGTATTTTATATATAGAAAACAAAATCTTATTTGTATTGAAATTAAAAAAGGCTACATACTCTAATACTCTGGTGTTACAAATTTAAAAAGAAATTTTAAACAGGTTTTTCTATACCAAAATTCTACGGTGGTTTTCAAAAAAAAAAAAAAAAAAAAAAAAAAAAATCAGTTTTTTACTAAAGTGAATAAAATAATAAATTCTTTCAAAGAATAGATTTTTCATTCAAATATCCATTATTTTTGCCAAAAACAGGAACTTTTTTTATGCAAGAGTAAAGTTTGATACAAAAACCATGCTTCTTTGTTTTCTTAATCCGTATTTATTACGGACTTATTAAAAACGTACTCCATCGCTTTTATAGGAAACGATTGCTTTACTGTGTTATGGAGCATTCTCATTGGCCATAAAGAGACTATCTATAAAAGCTGTGGAGTGACTCTGCAACAAATGGGTCAAATTTTTAACAGTGCACTGTTAAAAATCTGCTGCATTTTGCTGCAACGTCCTCCACCACTTGTATATATCTCTATTCCAACCAATGAGAAAGCGCCATTTCACGGCCAAGTAACCGTTTTCTATACAAGCAGGGGAGTGCGTTGCAGCAAAATGCAGCAGATTTTTAACAGTGTGCATATCCTTGGCGCTATAGTTTACAGGAGTGGTACATTGTTCAAAATTTGAAACTTTTGCTGCATAGCCACTCCATCGCTTTGATAGAATAACTCTATTTTGATCGATGAGAATCCTCGATAATGCATTTAAGTAATCGTTTTCTACTTATCTACTATATCGTTTCCGTATATTTATTTTTTCAATCAGCACCAAGGTGCGCACTTTATTAGAAGACGCGCTCTATTAGAGGGCGCATTCTATTAGAATAAATACGGTATATACTTATAGTAAATACACTTTGTTAAAGTACAGAGCCCCAATATTTGACAGGTATGCCAGGCATTTTTGCCATTGATGCCATTGTGCTAAAAACAAAATATAAATAAATGAAAAAAATGGATAAAATATAAATTTGGTATGGTGCAAAAAATTGCCTAATTTAAAATTAAAAATCAAATTTAACAGCCACCAGGGCTAGACACCGTGCATAATTATTCAGTAAATGATTCATTAACACTAGAACGCCCGGAAATTCTACTCAAGTTTGAAAATAATATTTCTCACCAGAATTTTTATTCAAAATTATTTAATTGATTTATTTAACGTAAATTTGCGTGGATTAGATTTAAATTATTTCAAGAAAATTTTTCTGGTACGAATTGAAATTTAGTTACATGATTGGAGTCGAATCGACTCCATCCGGGCGTTCTAGTGTTAAAAAATGACAAAAATCAGCATGTCAAAAATTTCAAAAAAATTCATAATTCGTTAAAAAATTAAGTTAAAAATAAAAGAAAAAAAAGCATTCTGTATTTTTTTATGCTTAATCGAATGGTGTAACTGGTTTTTCTCTCCGATGATCACAAGTATCTTAGATTGATGACTGCCATTCTTTTATTTCATCTTGTAAAAAAACTGTTTAACGTAAAGCTATGAATTTTTGCAGGATTAATTAGCATCGCAAAATCTTTAAAATAAACTTTACCGCAACATTCTATCTGCAATAGAACGTTAGATATACCCATTTATGACCAAGTTTGGAAAATACGCAATTTCAGAAAAACCGCCCAGCGAAATAACGTTTTCTCGATGACTACCCCGGGATAAAAAGTTTGTCTTTTGTTTAAAAAAAAATTAAGTTTTTATCTTTAGTAGTTTTCGAGAAAAGTGCTGTGACACAAAATTTTTGTCCGATTTTCAGAATACTCTACAGTACACCATAAAAAAAATAATTTTTGTGCTATGTTGTGCTTCTTGGTCAGACGAACATTTAAAAAAAAAATCATCAAAATTGGATAAGTATTTAGTTAGTTATTGCAAAAAGAAAAATTGAAAAATCCGTGTGCACCATCGCTCAATCATATTATTGTAGCGCGCTGCCGCGAGCACAATGATTCTTTTTTTACCAGTTACATATCTTTGCACAATTTGATGACCTAAAAATGCTCTTATTAAAATTTTTATCAAAATATTTAAATATATCCTCACATATCTAATATCTTCCGCCAAAATAAATTTTTATAATAAGAGTAAGACTTTTTGCTCATCATATATATTCGTCGATTATGATTACAGAATATCCCATATTTGACAGGATAATATAAAGCAAAACGGACTGTAAAGAGAAACTTGTTTGTTTTAAAATATACTATAGGTATGACAAAAGTTTAAAATGACTATGTTTTAGAAATGATGCTTGGTAAGTGCTGTCCATTATAAGCAATGTAAATTTCTAGACAATATCTGAAATCTATCATCACCTAACGTATTATGGGAGCTGCTACCTCTGCTTGAAACAAAACCTACACTCATTCTGACCTCAAGAGAGTAATTCAGGTGGAAGAACAATTCTCTCACAAGACGATGTGTTCATGATGATAGATTCCAGACATCGTCGTGAATTGTATATTTCTCGCAATGGACGACACTTTTCACGCGTTATTTCTGAAAGATAGTCATTTTAAACTCTCGTCATACCTATTCTATATTTTTAACAAATAAGTTTCTCATTGGAGTCCTTTTTGTTTTTTATCCTGTTAAATGTGGGGGGGGGGGGGGGGTTGGATCATCCTGTATTTTTACGGTATATAGGGTGAGTCATAAATATCGAAACAATAGGCTATCTCCTTAAATATTGCCCCTAGATCCATACTTGCAATTGCAAAAATTCATAAAAAAAGGTGAAATTTTTGATACGATAAGTTGCAACTCCATGGGGGTTCTATTTGAGAAATTACGAAAATTAAATTTTTATACGGCCCCCGTAGGGCAAAATTTCCATTTAAGAAATTATTTCTTGCCCATTCCTGAATTGAACAACAAAAAAAAAAATCATCTAAATATCTAAAAACTTGACAGAGATATTAAATTCCGAAATTCTAAGAAATTCGTGACTTACACCACTTTACCATACCTGTAAAAGAAGAGTTTTTGGCTAATTTTCAAAGTAAGTGAGGGATCGATCATAAATTATCTATTATTAAATGTCGATTTAAGACAGTGCCTGTCATTTGGGCACAAAAAAGCCTTTTAGTAAAACCTTTTAAGGCGGAATCACATAGGAAAGAAAAAATATGTTATAGACAGATGCCCTTCCTAGGAGGTGTAATTCGATTTTATTTTTTTCTCAGATAATACTGCATTTATTTTGCATGGATCAACATATTTTCCGTTTAAGACAGAATTCCGTCATAGGCAGAATTTTTTTTCACTGGTTTTATCGTATTTAATTTTTTAGCCTTTGAATATACCATTATTTAAAAAAATGAATAAAGATTTCTATGTGTTTTTCGTAAAAATTTTGATTGAGCCGAATTTTACTTATTTTATGCACGCATTAAGTCAGACAGAGACAGTGATTTTAATAAGGGTTTTGCCGAGGCTGGGATTGAAAATTTCGTCCAGTTTACACATAGGAAGAAGGAAACAGTCCCCACCTTTATGAAAAGTACGTTAGGCCCGGCCTGGCGAGTCTTCAGAAAAAAGCAACGACTCTGTTTAGGCCCGGCCTGGGCCCAGAATAAAGATTTTTTAACGTAATCTCCAGTACGATAAAAAGCCTGAAATTGTCAGATCTAAATTTAAAAAAGAGACTTAATCTGCATCTTAGAAAAAGCATTCTTTTAAATAACTGACGGACATTTAAACAGTACGCTTCGTTTTTCTACCTAATGAAATTATTCCCAACTATTTCTTGTCTTTAAATTATTAAATGTTAAGAATTTTTAAAGAAAAAAAGAACTTGAAACATGATTTTTTTTTATTTTTTTAGATTATTTTTGTTTCTGAAAATTTGAAAAAATATTTACTTTTGAAAATATGATTTTTTTAAAATTTATATTATTTTGTCAATAAATATTTTTAATAGTTTTAAAATTATTAAAAAACAAAATCCTGGAACAAAACTAAAATCATATTTCCATCTTTATTTAAATAGAAAGAAATTGAAATCCGATAAATAATGTTACAATTTATAACGATGTTTAATTATCCCATATAAACCAGTACTAACCACATGAAACTTTTTGAATCGTATGAGAAATTTTAGGATGTGATTTTCTTAGCAAATTATAAGGCTAACCATCACAAAAAAGAAAAAAATATAAAAATTCTAAATCAAAAAATAGACTTTTTACGCGTTCCCTAGAGCTGTTAAAGTAACATTGTTTTTGGAATTGCTCACATTTGAATTTGTGTCTAATCCCTTAAAGCCTGATGATTTTTTTTAAACGGCTATAACTTAGCGAGTTTTCAAGATATGAAGATGCAACTTTTTGTGTCTTATTCAGGACTGAATAAGGAAAGTTTTCCTAATTGGTATTTTTATCCTACGGGGGCCGTATAAAAATTTAATTTTTGTGTATTTTCAACTAGACCCCCCATGGAGTCGCAACTTATTTTATCAAAATTTTCACCTTTTTTAATAAATTTTGGCAATTGGAAGTATGGGTCTATGGGCAATATTTAAGGAGATAGCGTATTGTTTCGATATTTATAACTCACCCTGTATATACCGTATTTTTCATTTACGGTACATATACGGATTACAAATGCTTTTACAGTACATATACCACACACTTAATTTACGGTATATATGTTGTATAAATATTTTTTACGGTACCTATGACGTACATTTAATTTACGGTATACATACTGACTATTTAACATACAATATATGTGCTGTTTAAATATTTTTACGGCACATATACCATATATTTAATTTACGGTACATATGCTGTAAGAATATTTTTAAGGTACATGTACTTTAAATATTTTACGGTACATATACCGTCCAGTTAAATTACGGTACATATACTTTAAATATTTTACGGTACATATACTACAAAATATTTAAATTTATGTTCAGTTAAATTACGGTACATGTACTTTAAGTATTTTACGGTATATATACCGTCCAGTTAAATTACGGTAAAAGGAAGTGTCACAAAGTTGATGGTATAACCACCGTGATTTGAGACCAAAATGTTTTACAGTGTAGACCATGATACAATGGAGTACTTTTGGGTTTCTATGTAAATTAACTACCAACCCTAAATACTTTATTCTGAATACCGAACACGGCGTAATATATCTCAATAGCATGTATCAGTTACAGAACAATTCAATCATATTAACGCAAGTTAGAGTTCGGCCAGACAGACAGATGGCTAACCTAAGCGAATTCATAAATACTTTCAACTATGTTGGAAAGAGGTAAAAATGCAGAATAGTTAAAATTTCACTTTCAGCAATGTATACCAATAAAAAGAAGCATACTTGAATACTTTTGTACAACTCTGCATTTTGCCTACTTTTTTGTGTACACGTCACTATTTAGCTAAAATATATTTAAGATTGAAGGATGTTTACAACTACTGAAATCACACTTCCAGATATTACCATCCATATCCGGTAATGTATGAAATTCTTCGCGTAGCTCTGTATATCCTATTATCTATTACAAAATGTATTTGTATACTTAATGTTGTTTAGCGTAATAACAGATAACTCATTAAAAAACTACTTTTAAGCCATTTTCGTTCACACTCAGTAATGCTTACGAGTAATTATGTGTAGCCCTGTATATGATTTACAGCACTTATATGCACAATGTAATGTGCAAAAATTTGTTTAAATTTAAAAACTGATATTGCACACTGTAAAAAAAAAAATTGGGAAAGTTACAAAAAATTTTCTAGTAGAATTGTATTCCAAGAACTTTTTATGTAACGACAACAATAAAAATTCATGTAACAGATACAGATTTGCACTTTGAATCAAACAAATTTTAAGGTTACTAAGAATTTTTTTGGGAAATCGTATTCCAAGAACTTTTTAAGTGACGATAACGAGCATTATAGATAAAATTTTAGTAAAGTTACCAAAATTTTAGTAAATTCTTTTGTAAAGTTACAGATGGTTTTAGTTTTGCTTACAAGTTTTGTAGACTGACATCATTTTCTTGTACAGTGTACACATAAAATTTTAGTAAGCATAAGAGATTTCGGTTAATTTAGATTACTAAGGTTACAGATTTTTTTTATAGTGCAACTAAAACTTCCGGCGATCATCGCTAACACACAGTATTTCCGATACTGTATTGTATCCGAAATCTTTTGTTTCTCCCATTAAATACTTTGCAATTTTTATTACACAGGAAGTAACTTGTAAACTTAAGCAACATATATAAGTGTATTATATCTGAAATATTTTAACAAAATTAAAATATGCCGCAAATAATGTTCTTGCTCATACCGTTATGTAACGGATTTTTTTTTGTGTTGCCTTGTAAGTGAATAATAAATATTCTCTGGGCCGCATATTCTAAAAAATGTATATTTTTGTTCCCTTCATAAAAGCATATCAATTTCATGATGTTCGAACAGTTGTAGCATCATTAAGGAAACTTTTTTCTCCATTGGCTGTAATGTAACAGAGTATATTTGATTGCCCCTATAATTGAACTGACTTTCGACTTTCGAAAAATTGGAAATGACTCGACAAATTCCTGCAAACAAATATGTTTATGAAATTTCAAACGATTCGGTTGGGTAGTTTTTGCGCTATCATATGCGGACGGACTGATAGACAGAGAGTCAGACTGAAAGGCGGACCAGATAACGACTATAGTTTGCTAAGTATTTATAAATGGTAACTTGAGATTAGACGCCGTATAATGCCGCGCCACTCAGTTGTAAGCAAAAGGATTCCCTATTGATACTTTAATTTCCGTTTGCGTTCTTTTTACAGTTTTGTACTGGTATATTTTTATTGCTATTTCATTTAACACGTGTGGTAAGTGTGTAGAATATTTCATGTGATCCTCTATTTACCTATATAAGGCTTAGTTTAAATACAAAAGAAATAAATCTGGTGTTTTTAAAGAGTAGGGGGAACTGGGGGACATTGATACATGGGGCACATTGATACACCCCCTCTACTGCTCACAGGGTCATTACAGGAAGTTTCACAACAGCTCCAAAAGATGATGCTAGTGTATTCAACTACATACAGAAAATCTTGGAATGATTCAGTAGTTTGATGAAATGGGACGGATGATTTATTATTTTTGTTGTTCAAAAGTAAATATGAGTTGTACAATTGAAATGCTATTATATAACTGTTCCAGTATTTTCAACCAAAATGAATACTCTCCCTGGTAAGTACAGCTACTCTTTATCAGTTCTTCATTATTTATTGTTAGATATATTGTGAAGTGTTGGATTTGAGACTTATTTTATTCAAAATCGCTGTATGGGGCACATTGATACAGTCTATGACGGGGCACATTGATACAGCCTAAATCCTTTAATAGTTCATATTTTCATTATCTTTTATTATTTTTTTTACCATACACTCCTTAATCCAACCTTTTTTTTCACGAAAAATTTCTAATATTAGTTTTTATTGAAGTGAAATAGCTCTAATTTCTTTATATTAGAACATTTTATAGTATTTTTGAAAACAGAAGACGTAGGAACTTACCCAGCATCTAGTGCTAGTAGAACTAATAAAAGAAAAGGACGCCATTCTGGCAAATCTCGAATTTATATCGATTCTCCAGAGAAAAATGTATTTTCGACATGCGAAATGTTAAGTAAGAGAAACAAACTGCAGAACAGAAAATGATACTTATATTATAAACAGAATTTTTAATATAATTATCCTTTATTTTCGGTTTATGAACCTATTTATAAACAGAAAAACTGGTAATTTTTTCATCTTTCATAAGAAAGAAGATAATGCTGGGGTTGAAGTGCTAGATATGACAAAGTTACCACAGCCAACAATCAGACAAGAAACAGACAGAACATCAGGTCATAATATATTTAATTTTGATTGCTTTAATATTGCTTAAAAATAAATTGTGGGTGATTTGAATTTTTATAAATAAATATAAAATGGTTTTCTAATTCATTTTCTATGAAAAATATGCATTGGTATTATTTTGTCGTCATTTTTCTCAAACGTATCAATCTGCCCCGGGGATGGGGCACATTGATACAAATGACTTTTTTTGATTTTTTTAAAATTACATGCAAAAATACTATATAAAACAATGATTGTACATTTTTATAACATACTACACAAGTTTTGCTGTCACCTCATGGAAAAAAAACTTGAATTTTCTACTTTCTTGACACCAAAAAAAATCTTAGAAAAAAACTGTATCAATGTACCCCAGTTCCCCCTACTTGTACCTGACATTCCTGCACAGCAAATGGCCGCTGGATCGCGCTTTTTCACATCAGTGGCTGGACCGGTGTCTTCCCGTTAGCTATCTTACCGATACCTTATGATGTATGTTGCCGAAATGCAAGTGTTCACGAATTAAACATTTGTGCAGGGAATTATTGCCCTATTCATATTATCCTATCACAATATGTTTCATTAAAACTGATTTAATAAATATATATTCTTAGCCTTTTTTCTAATATATTTACAGGTATAAACAGATAAATTAAGAAAAAATGCTATTAAGGAAATTTTACGAATCTTTATAAAAAAAAAAAAAATACAAATAAATGTAAGAGACGTAAATTTTCCAAGTGGATGAAAAAAGTCCGGGCCACGATTCGAACCAGAGATGTATTGGCTGAAGCCGCCAATGCTCTTCCAACTGAGCCATCCCGGACACGAACACTGGAGGACTATTTCACCCAAATTCACCCAAATCTAGTACAAATAAATGTATTCCTCTGTTTAATATAAATGTTTCCTAACTTTAAACGGGGAGGTCTTTGTATAAAAAGAAAAACTTACTTTTAGTAAATAATGAATTAAATAAATTTTACATTAAATTTCCTTTAGCGGTATTTAAAAGTTTTGCGTTTTACGTTACGTTTGGTCACATAAATATTAATTAAAGAAATTTAATGTAAATTGACTATTAAAACATAAGTATAAGTGATATTTTTACAAAAAAAGACGATATAAATAACAATAAAAAAAACCAAGGAGAAAGAATAAAACATTTTTAGAATGAAGATAATCATAAAATTGTGAATTGCAAAATTTTAAAACTAAAAACAATATTGTTTCTAGTTAATGTTCCATTTATTTGTTTATGTATTTTGTTATGTAAAACATTTTCTAAAAAAGTCTAAAAGAGACTTTGAACACGAATTCCTAATGTAACCCTGAATTGCTAAATGGGTCATTCCATGTCAAATCAACCAAAAAAATTCAATATTCAACGTGACCATTTCCGATTTCAATGAAACTGCCAGGGATCATTCTCAATGATGATATAAATTAGAGCATATCTTTATTTTTTGTTTATCGCTTTAAACTTTTATACAATTAATTATTTAAATTTTGAAAAATCATCATTTTTTGACTTGCATAAATATTTTCAATTTTGAATTTCTCAAGTCCTATCAAAGATAGAACATTTTATGACCCCTCATTTCAAAGAGGAGTTTATAAGATTTAATTTGATATGCAAGTCAACTATGTATACTTAAAAAAAATAAAATTTTAAATTTTTTAAAATTTAAAATTTGAAAAGTTTTTAGATAGTCATTTTTAAAAATTTTGAAAAAATTGCATGGTTGTTGTAATATTATAAGCTTTAAATTCTGAAATTTTTAGAGTGGGATCTCAATGGGTTCAGGAGTTATGAAATAAAAGCTGAAAATTACCATACAAATCATAAATAAATAACAAAATAGACAGAATTAAATTGCTATTTTAATGGTAATTTTTGCTTTTATTTAATAACTCCTGATCCCATTGAGATCCCATTCTAAAAATTTCAGAATTTAAAGCTTATAATATTACAACAAACATACATTTTTTTCAAAATTTTTAAAAATGACTATCTAAAAAATTTTCAAATTTAAAATTAAAAAAAAATTAAACTTTTATTTATTTTAAGTATACATAGTCGACTTGCATATCAAATTAAACCTTATAAACTCCTCTTTGAAATGAGTGGTCATAAAATTTTCTACGTTTGATAGAACTTGAGAAATTTAAAATTAAAAACATATAAGCAAGCCAAAAAATGAAGATTTTTCAAAATTTAAATAATTAACTACATGAAATTTTGATGCTAAAAAAAAATTATGAACATATATTCTCATTCATATCATCAGGCAGAATGATTCCTGAGAATTTCATCAAAATCTGAAAGGGTCAGGTTGAGTCATTGGTTGATTAGGCATGGAATGACACAAATGCAGATCAAGCGCTTTTTGACGAACGAATACTTAGCAGGATTGCTTAAACACACAAAGCTTTAAGAAATAGTTTCTATACAAATATTTCAATAAGATTTTTATTTCGTCTTGAATCAAAATATATTTTGCTTTTTAATCTGGAAGAATTTAGAAAATGTTTATAAAATATTGTGCATATTTTTAGAAAACTTTGCATGAGAATTATGCTTTGGGGCAATTTTCATAGAACGATTGTTTTCCAAAAAATAGTGTTGTTATTTAAAACAAAAAGTCATCTTTATAAACAGCAAAAATATTTAGAATTCATTATAAATATGAATATTACTTTAATCAGTTACTTTTGTACATGTATTTTTGGAATCAATATTATTTGCGAAATTTAGTGAAAATAAGCTTCTTTCTTTTCACTGATCCTCTTTTTTTGCACTTAAGGACAATATATTCTTTTAAAAGCATTTATAACTTCTTAAAAGATCATGCCAGCTACAATAATTTCGGACAGTGCCGTAAAATAAATGCTGTTAAGTCTAAAAATCGAAAAAATAATCGAATGGCGTTGATCAGATATAGTGATGGACATTTTTAGGACAATTCCTCATGGATTTTTCTGTATATTTAACAAAACGTCTAAAATCGCAAGTGACCGGTCATCATTGGCCGGTCCACCTATAGTGTTATTGGTGGAGGTGTAAATCTCATTCTAAATTATTTCTAACAATAGGTGAAAATTTGAAAATTCTAATACACAATAATTTTAAATCTGATAACAAAAGCCAAATTTTAAGTTTTCTATATCTCTCAAATTAGAAAATTATTACAAAAACATTATTTCTGACTAGCAAAATGCCAATTAGCCACTTAAATGATTTTTTATTTTTTTGTGTGTTATAAATTGAAAATATGGATTAAACACTACTTTTTTAAGCTAAAATATTTTTAATATACAGTTTAGTCATATTAATGTGACCACCTTGAGATTTTAGTTGTTTTGTTAAATATCTAGACAAATACATGACAAATTACTCTGAAACTTCATGTGTGTAAGCAGATTATTACAGGTTGTAAATTTTTTCAAAGATTTATTCCCAAAACCCCATAGGGGACTGTCAACAAATTGAAAAATAATTAACATCTTTTGGATAACCCTGCCAAAATTAATGTAGCAAAAGCATTCGAACGATTATGATTAAATGGCTTATTGTAATAAACTCTGCTTATTTTTATGATGATGGCGTGTACACTTGTAGAGAAATTGAGGTTTTCATAAAAAAAACCAGTCCCAAATTTCGCCGAATATTTTGCTTATAATTTGACAAATTCTTAATATAAAAAAAAATGTTGTTTTCAGAAAATATGAAACAATATTGTACACAATATCCTGTAATCAGAATTAAAAAATAATAAAAAATGTATGAATAATAAGCAGGTTTACTAAATAATCTTTAAATGCGCATGCGTGAAATCAATCAAAATATAATATTTATAATGTGTTAGCTAAATGTATTGAGCAATTTTTGTAAAAATCTCAAATACATAGTTTTGAAATTCTGAAAATTATCATCGATAGAATAAGCTTAAAATCCCCCCGTTCCTAAAACGAAGGAAAAGAATGAGGGGTTGTATCCATATAACCATTAATTTGTGTCCATAAAGCAATATATCTCCTCATCTTTTCTCTTCCTTTTTGGAACAATAGATTAGGCAAATTATAAGTAAAAAAGGGCAAAAAAAATTATTTTCTCAGATTATAAGCAAAAAAGTTGGCAAAATTCGGGACTGTTTTTATGAAAACCTGAATTTTTCTACGAGTATACATGCTGTTCTCATAAAAATGAGCACAGTTTTTAACAATAAGCCATTTAATCATAATCTACAATTTGAACGCTTTTGCTACATTAGTTCTGGCAGGATTAACCAAATGATATTTATCATTTATCAATTTGTTGACTGTCCCCTATGCGGTTTTGGGAAAAAATCTCTAATGAAATACATACCCAGTGCTAAATTACTTACACATCTGAAGTTTTAGAATAATTCATCATGTATGTGTCTAGATATTTAATTAAACGACAAAAATCTCAAGGAGGTCGCATTAATATGATTGGACTGTGTATCTATTCTAAATATTTCACAATAAATAACAGGAAATTGTATTTAAAAAATTTAGTGCTGTCAAAAGGCTTTAAGTGATAGTTCAAGCAAACTCTTCTTGCACATACGATGTACGGGTAAATCAGTTAAGTGGTTAAACAGAAGAATTTTTTACTTGAATTATCATTTATGATTAGCAACAATCATTTAAAGGTATTTTTAATTCTTTCTCAAGCTAAAATTTGTGTTTACTAACATTGTTTTTTTAATGTTGGAATATTAACAGAAAAAAAAAAAAATACGTGTGGCACTCGGGGACTGCCGCGGTAAAGCTATTGCATAACATTTTTTATCAACTTATGCAATTATAATTATTTATTTATTTTTTATTTATGCAGTTTTTTTTTTTTTGTCTTTAATATTAATTCAAGTTAAACATTTTGAGCGTGATGGCCGATAACAATTTTTTTTTCTTGTATTGAACAAATGAGAAGTTAATATCGTTTAAAATATTTTTATTATCTTACAATGCATGTAGGTTAATCAGGAATTTTTATCATTGAAACTATACGTTTATGGCAGCTGAAATAAAAAAACATAAGTTTAAGACTTGATATTCTCAAAATATCTGAAAAATACCGCGTCAATGTCTGCCGAAGTCTACGGAGGGATACCATGCCGAAGTCTGCCAAACTGAAGCGACGTTAGCCGGAGTGTTAGGTTTTTTTCTCGTTACAGAATTTCTAGATTCTTTCGCCGCTGTCAAAGCCCGCGATAAAAGCTATGCAATAGATTAATAAATTACAAACAAAATTTGGCCGCGTTACGAAAATTAGATCGCGATTTATAAGCATTTTAAATTTTCCGAACTTCACCGTGGGGGTCTCTGTCACCAAAAATTAACACTGTCTCATAATAAATTACCAAACAAAATTTGGTCGCATTACGAAAATTAGATCGCGAGTTGTAGGCATTTTAAATTTTTCGACATTTGGAGGATCTCCTGTCACCAAAAATTAACACTGTCTCATAATAAATTACCAAACAAAATTTGGCCGAGCTACGAAAATTGATCGCGAGTTATAAACACTGTAAATTTTTCGACCCTCACCGTGGGGGGGATCTCCCGTCACCAAAAGTAACACTGTCTCATAGTAAATTACAAAACAAAATTTGGCCGCACTACGAAAATTAGATCGCGAGTTATAAGCATTTTAAAATTTTCGACCCTTCCTATGTTGGATCTCCTGTCACTAAATATTAACACAGTCTCATAATAAATTACCAAACAAAATTTGGCCGCGCTACGAAAATTAGATCGCGAGTTATAAGCACTTTAAAATTTTCGACCCTAAGCATGAGGGACCTCCTGTCACCAAATGTAACACTGTCTCATAATATATTACCAAGTAAAATTTGGCCGCGCTACGAAAACTAGATCGCGAGTTATAAGCATTTTAAATTTTTCGACCCTCACCGTGGTGGGGTGTCCTGTCACCAAAACTAACACTGTCTGATAATAAAATACCAAACCAAATTTGGCCGTACTACAAAAATTAGATCGCGAGTTATAGGTATTTTAAATTTTTCGACCCTCACCATGGAGGATCTCCTGTCACCAAAAATTAACACTGTCTCATAATAAATTACCAAACAAAATTTGGCCGCGCTACGAAAATTAGATCGCGAGTTATAAGCATTTTAAATTTTTCGACCCTCACCGTGGGGGGGGGGGTCTCCCGTCACCAAAAGTAACACTGTCTCATAGTAAATTACAAAACAAAATTTGGCCGCACTACGAAAATTAGATCGCGAGTTATAAGCATTTTAAAATTTTCGACCCTTCCTATGGGGGATCTCCTGTCACTAAATATTAACACAGTCTCATAATAAATTACCAAACAAAATTTGGCCGCACTACGAAAATTAGATCGCGAGTTATAAGCACTTTAAAATTTTCGACCCTAAGCATGAGGGACCTCCTGTCACCAAATGTAACACTGTCTCATAATATATTACCAAGCAAAATTTGGCCGCGCTACGAAAATTAGATCGCGAGTTATAAGCATTTTAACCTTTTCGACCCTCACCGTGGGGGTCTCCTGTCACCAAAAGTAACACTGTCTCATAATAAATTACCAAACAAAATTTGGCCGCGCTACGAAAATTAGACCGCGAGTTATAAGCATTTTAACTTTTTCGACCCTCACCGTGAGGGTCTCCTATCACCAAAAGTAACACTGTCTCATAATAAATTACGAAACATAATTTGGACGCGCTACGAACATTTATCGCGAGTTATAAACATTTTAAATTTTTCGACCCTCACTGTGGGGGGGGGGATGTCTCCTGTCACCAAAAATTAACATTATCTCATAATAAATTACGAAACAAAATTTGGCCGCGCTACGAAAATTAGATCGCGAGTTATAGGCATTTTAAAATTTTCGACCCTCACCATGGGGGGGGGTGGTCTCTTTTCACCAAAAATTAACACTGTCTCATAATAAATTACCAAACAAAATTTCGCCGCGATACGAAAATTAGATCGCGAGTTATAAGCATTTTAAATTTTTCGACCCTCACCGTGGGGGGTCTACTGTCACCAAATGTAACACTGTCTCATAATAAATTACCAAACAAAATTTGGCCGCACTACGAAAATTAGATCGCGAGTTATAAGCATTTTAAATTTTTCGACCCTCACCGTGGGGGGTCTCCTGTCACCAAAAGTAACACTGTCTCATAATAAAATACCAAACAAAATTTGGTCGCACTACGAAAATTAGATCGCGAGTTATAAGCATTTTAACTTTTTCGACCGTCACCGTGAGGGTCTCCTGTCACCAAAAGTATCACTGTCTCATAATAAATTACGAAACATAATTTGGACGCGCTACGAACATTTATCGCGAGTTATAAACATTTTAAATTTTTCGACCCTCACTGTGGGGGGATGTCTCCTGTCACCAAAAGTAACACTGTCTGATAATAAAGTACCAAACAAAATTTGGTCGTGCTACGAAAACTAGATCACGAGTTATAATTATTTTAAATTTTTGGACCCTCACCGTGGGGGGTCTCCGGTCACCAAAAGTAACACTGTCTCATAGTAAATTATCAAACAAAATTTGGCCGCGCTACGAAAATTAGATCGCGATTTATAAGCATTTTAAAATTTTCGACCTTCAGCATGGGGGGGGGAGTCTCCTTTCACCAAAAATTAACACTGTCTCATAATAAATTAGGAAACAAATTTTCGCCGTGATACGAAAAATAGACCACGAGTTATTATAATTATTTTAAATTTTTCGACCCTCACCGTTGGGGTCTCCTGTCACCAAAAGTAACACTGTCTCATAATAAATTACCAAACAAAATTTGGCCGCGCTACGAAAATTAGATCGCGAGTTATAATCTTTTTAAATTTTTCGACCCTCTCCGTGGGGGGTCTCCTGTCACCAAAAGTAACACCGTCTCATAATAAGTTACCAAACAAAATTTGGCCTTGCTACGAAAATTAGATCGCGATTTATAAGCATTTTAAAATTTTCGACCCTCAGCATGTGGGGGGGTGGTCTCCTTTCTCCAAAAATTAACACTGTCTCATAATAAATTACCAAACAAATTTTGGCCGTAATACGAAAATTAGACCGCGATTTATATGCATTTTAACTTTTTCGACCCTCACCGTGGGGGTCTCCTGTCACCAAAAGTAACTCTGTCTTATAATAAATTACCAAACAAAATTTGGCCGTGCTACGAACCTTTATCGCGAGTTATAAACATTTTAAATTTTTCGACCCTCACTGTGGGGGGGGGGTCTCCTGTCACCAAAAATTAACACTCTCTCATAATAAATTACCAAACAAAATTTGGCCGCGCTACGAAAATTAGATCGCGAGTTATAAGCATTTTAAAATTTTCGACCCTCATCATGGGGGGGGGGTCTCCTTTCACCAAAAATGAACACTGTCTCACAATAAATTACCAAACAAAATTTCGCCGCGATACGAAAATTAGATCGCGAGTTTTAAGCATTTTAAATTTTTCGGCCCTCACCGTGGGGGGTCTCCTTTCACCAAAAATTAACACTGTCTCATAATAAATTACCAAACAAAATTTGGCCGCGCTACGAAAATTAGACCGCGAGTTATAAGTATTTTAACTTTTTCGACCCTCACCGTGGGGGTCTCCTGTCACCAAAAATTAACACTGTCTCATAATAAATTACCAAACAAAATTTGGCCGCGCTACGAAAATTAGATCGCGAGTTATAAGCATTTAAATTTTTCGATCCTCACCATTGGGCGGTCTCCACTCACCAAAAGCTACATTATCCTACCTTGTTTTATCTTAAGACGATTCTTTTCTATACACATTCTATCAAGAATTTTTATTATTGAAACTATAGATTTATAGTAACTGAAATAAGATATATAAGTTTGAGACTTGATATCCTCTAAATATCTGAAAAATTCCGCGTCAATGTCTGCCGAAGTCTACCGAAGGATACCATGCCAAAGTCTGCCGAAGTGAAACGACGGTAGCCGAGTGTTAGGTTTTTTCGTTACGGATGTGTTAGGATATTTCTCGTTACGGAATTTTTGGATTCGGTCGCCGTGTTCAAAGCCCGCGATAAAAGCTATGCAATAGCTTAATAAACTGCAATTAAGGGAATTTCAAAGGCCTTTAATAGTATCTCAGCAATTTGAAGGTTTCTTTTGATATTTTGCAATTCAATTTTACAAGAATTGTCTTTCATATTTCAGAACATTTTCTTTTTGTACAAAAACTTTACTTAGCTGTTTTATATATTTTCAATTTATTTTGTACTTGACTTTTTTTATTTTTCTTTAATGAAAATCGTTTTTATATCAGTCATAGAAATGATTAGCTGTTGAAACTGAGAGCTTGTATCAGTTTATTAAAATGAAAAATTACAAACATACAATACCACCTCATGTATGTTTAAAGTAAAAAATGATCATTCTAGGATATTTTAGCTTATTTAAAATAAAGGAAACTGAATATTTTACAGAAATATCTCTGAATATTATAATTTTATTCTACTGGGTACCGTAAAACGGGATGAATCGGAATACTTTTCAACTTTAACGTAGAAAAAAAGCAACTACTGATTTTTTAATTCTTTTAATTTTTTATTTTTTTTACAAGAAACTTCGGTTTTGTTTTGTTCTTTAATTTTTAAGCAAAAACGAACAAATTTTTACCTTTTATTTATATATATTTAATTTTTTATTGGTGTTCCGATTCACCCTGCAGGTAGGAGTGAATAATTTCTTTTATTGCATGTTCCATATCTGTTGGAAAGACTTTTTTTTTAACAAAGTAATTTCCTGGCACCTTTAAACTCTTCAAGTAGTTGGAGCAAACAAAATATTGTTATAATACATATTTATACATATATTTTCCAATATGACATGAAACTATTACTGTATAGAAAAGTAAACCATAACAATAAATGTGTTCCGATTCACTCCGTAAATCTGAAACCTGTGATGTTGCAATAAATTTTTTTCCTTTTTCATTATGTAGTTTAGAAATACGTGGGATTTGATACAGCACATCGTTTACAGGTTTATCATTAATTGAAATACCTTACTCTTAGGTTTAGAGTACGAAAAATACTGGAGTTACATACAGAGTTTTGAAGACATTGAAAATATAAGGTTTTTTGGATCCTCTTGCAGTTTTTTTTGTATCCTCCAATAGTGGTGCCAATATGACACAACTGAATTTTCCAACTTAATGATATTAACTTCTTGCAAAAAATTTGCAACTAAAAATTCTAGTATCCGTCGGGCCGAAGTGTCGGAGCATTGAGTCGCATAAATAATAATACAAAAAAAAAATTATATTTATTATTTAATAATGTTAAAGAACCCCGCAAACACTTGACTTAAGGCCGTAAGCTGGTTTCGTCGCGGCCAAAAAGAGTTAAGGCCATTTGTACAAAAACAATGCTGTACCACAAGTGAGCCGCCGCTAGTTGCGGCAGCTATCGCCGAACCGTTAACGGCTCGGCAATGACAGAACTGTTACATTTACTTTGCCGGTAAACTCTTAATGGTCGGTTTCGGTCAAAAAAGTAATGGCCCTCCAACATCTAGAAAGCAGAGGGCTAATATAAACTGACCAGCATTTTTATTTTAAGAGAGAAAATGTATATATTTTTGGTCTTTATTTCTTTCAAAAATTATTTTAAATCTGGGTTTAATAAGCATATGCATAATTTACGAGATTTATATTTAAAACAATAAAATAGATGACATATTTTATTTAATTTGAAAATAATTTTATAAGAAATAAAAATTGTCCCCAAAATGTATACAGAATTCCAAGAATTTCCAAGAGTTGGAAAAAAAATAAATAAATATTTTCTTTATTGATATGTGATTATTGATTATTGATATGAATAAATACTATATTTAAAATATAGTAAAATAATTTATAATAAATTTTAAAACAGAAAAAATCTTTTAGATTAAGCCTAAAGCAGTCCATTTTCAACCCCCTCCTCCCCCATTACTCAGTCATGCAAAACTTACGCATACATGCATAAAATCATTTTTAGTCGTGCATGCATAATATATTTCCAAAAATGTCGAATTCTGTTTCTCTAAAATTGGCTTAAAAATACAATTAGTTTCACATTTTTTTCTAAGAAAGATCTTTCTAAAATTAAAAAAATGATGTTATCAGAAAAAAAAGAAAGAATGCATTTTGATTTATTTTCATCTGCAAGCGCGGATATCATTGCATGGATATATTTTAATGGTCATACTGGAAATAATGAATGTGTCGCCACAATAAACGATCCGACGAGTAACCGTAAAAAGTGGTCAGATCTGTTTGGGCCTTAGTACAATACATGCTCTCCTTCAAGGTCAACAAGTACGGGGGAATTTTCCAAGAATTTTCCTCTCTGTGCTGATAAGCAGATCATTTCAGTTATAGAAGTCACATCAGGGAGAGAAAGAGTGTTAACGAATGCTACCACAATTTGGATACGTTAGCACAATATACGTATGTTTTATTATGCTTATTCATTAAAGAATTATTAATTTATAATTCATTATAACCTCTTGAGTTTTTTTTGCATCGACATTACGTTTGCTTGATTCCGGAAACCTAATAGAAAGATATAGGAAACATATTCATTTTTAAGACATCATACGTTTTTAAAAATGCACTTGTATTTTAACAAATATAAAATAATATTTACTTTATACTCCGCTATTCATCGCTTATTCGTTATTTTAAAGTTTTGTATAAATTAGGAAAAGCAGCTAATTTAAAATTATATACTTTTAAGAATTTTTTAAAAGATTGAAAGTTTATCATATTTTCATATAACAATTGTTGTTTTCTACCGTGCATGTCATTAAAAATATTGCAAAAAATAAAATAGTTTAATTTATATGAAGTTTACACTGATTCTTAAAGGTAAAATTTATTTTTCTTTTCATATATTAGAAGTGAGAAAGAGCGATTTCATGTGTCTTGTATAAAATTGTGCAAAATACCATTTAATAGATGCCTCTTTAACTTAAAAAAATCCTTTTTTGTAGAGGTTGGTTGAATTATTTTCGATAAAATAGCTATCGGTTTCATTTTAGATTCTTAAAATAGCTTCTTTAACGTTGTAAATAACATGACTGTGAATGGTGGTTTTTCTTTTCTTTTCTTTTTTTTTTTTTTTTTTTTTTTTTGAGCGAAGAAAATTAACAAATTTTCATCGAAAATATTTCATTCATTAAACAATTAAATAAAATTGTCAGATCATTCAAAATTTTGATACCTTTTCAATTACTGTAAATAATTCTCAGCTAATATGAAAAGATTAAAATAATATATTTTTTTAAATAGCAAATATTATTATACCAATATATAAACATGTAATGATTGATTATTAAATTATTCGAATAAAATCTAAATGAAAATGCTTTTGTATATTAAAATGATGCAAAAAATATTCGACAGGTTTCATAATAATTCGTTAATGAAGAAACATAATATATTGGTGACAGCCATTCACAGGCTACTTCAGTCAAGCAAAACGATTCGTTCGGTAATATTAATCCTATAAAAGAAATCAATAAAGATATCTCTGTTACATTTTAATATTTTGAAACGATATTTTTCCTATTGGATAGCTGAAATTAATCTGTACAAAGGCCGTTTTTTACTTTTTCTATTTTGTTTGCAGATATTTTTAATGAGGATGTTTTTACTTTCGGAACCGGTTACGAAAGTGAAAGCATCCTCATAAAAAATCTACAATAAAAATCGAAAAAATAAAAAAATTGCCTACGAATCGATCTCAGCAATCTAATGCAAAAGAAAATAAACAAAATAAAATAAATAAATAATTTAAATGTATTGGAATGCAACCGAAATATCTTTATAAATTGCTTCTGTAGGATCGGCATTATTTATTGGGTCTTTTCGCTTGGCTGAAGTAGCCTCTTAAGTCTAAAAACCAATGAAAATAAAAGAAAAAACATAAAGAGTTTAATTTATTACATGCATCACTAGCATAAATTCAAAATTTGTTCCATAAAAAATGTTTGTTGGAAGATTGTTTAAATTATAAAGTGTTTTTGCATAAAAAACAATATATTATTAATCATTAGGTGCACTTTTCAAAAAAGTTATAAATTTACTTATCTTCAAATTTTTCAAAAATTTCCAAAACTTATAAGTTGAAAATTAATTTATTTGTTTATTATTTAATTATATACTTTAAAAATTATTTTTAATTGCATTACATGTAAATTTTTAAAGCATATAATTAAATAATAAACAAATAAATTCATTTTCAACTTATATGTTTTGGAAATTTTTGAAAGATTCGAAGATAAGTAAATTTATAACTTTTTGAAAAGTGTACATAAAGATTATTAATATATTTGTTTTACATGCAAAGACAGTTTATCATTTAAGTAATCTTCCAGCAAATATTTTTTATGGAACAAATTTTGAATTCATGTTTAAATATTAATTCTTACAAACACAAGTGGCTGGGTGAAGGTGATCTCCTGGCCAGCCTTAATTTTTAATGGCCTTTAAAAGAATAACTGTGGCTAGTTTGTGGCTGTCTGATATTTTTGATAAAAACGTTAATGGCATATTTGTGGGCAACTTCTTGTATTCATGGCCAATTATCTTGTGGCCGCATTCTGGACGGCGTGACAGTTTTTTGACGGAGCCGTTACGGCCAAAGATAGCGGGCCGTTATCAAACACTTTGGGACACCGCTAACGACGCCTCAAGTGGCCCACCAGTTATGTGTTTGTTGGAAATATATTAATAACAGCTGTTATATCTTCATTTTCAAATATTTATTCAATCATCATTTGCCGTAGGTAATTCTCGAATGCTATTCTATCAGCTAGTACCCCCATTCTTTTAATTTGGTCGAGCCTTTCCTTTGCAAAAGGTACTTCTGAGTGTATACCTCTGAGGGTACTGTATGAGAATATCTTCTATACGATGAACTCTGCTAAATGTGACATAAGTTGCTCCAAGTGACAACTCTTTAGGACCAATGTCTACAGCAATTTTTGGCAAAGTTAAATCCTGGAATTTGTGTATCGGAATTTGTGTATCGTGAGAGCATATGCAACTTATAACGGCAACTGATTTCGGGAGCATAAAACACTTTTTTCTTTCCAAAATTTAGAAATGGGTGTCACAGGTAAAAGCCTTCCATTTAGAAATGACCCATGGTAATCGTCAGAATCAATCATTACAGCTTGAGGCAATCTTGGAGGCCGACGTTCTGGGCCGTAAACGCTACTGAAGTTTGCAAAAAATTCTTGGCATTAATAAGTTCACACGTACGTATAGACAGCAATTCTATAAAGTCAAAGTCCGTAAATAATATTTTCATGAATTTTTTTACAGTTACTTTTTTTTTATAAAAGCATATTATTCTCAAACGTCGTGTCTTGCTTAGAATAATAATGTTCTATCATAAAAGAACCATGTAATTATTAATTTGTGTAGTTTTTCATAGCTTAACAAAGGGAAATTTCGTTGATTAAGTCGAATAAATATCAGTGGATAGTAAAATATTTATTACTAATTATATCTTAATACAATAACAGCAAACTGTTGCTTCCACTTATTCAGACTAATTAATAGCATGTCCACAAAATTAATGAATTTAAATAAGTTAAATATATTATTTATTTGAACACAAACTGTCTTAAATATTTAATTATGTTAAATATGAACGCAGTTTTTTTAGTCTTTTTAGCGTGCTTTTTTAAAAAGTGGGGGGACGAAAGGGAGAGTTAGGAAATTAAGACAAAAAACATATTATTTTATTGAAATTAAATGAAGTTTTTCACTGGCTCTTCATTGTTTTTTCTGCAATTCTGAGAGTAGAAATCATGCGTTGTTTGTAAGCTAAGTCCTGATTCCAAGAATGTTTTATCTGTTGTAATGAAACTATATCTTTGGAGAACTTTCAGTATGTGATTTCTTTTAGGTAGCTTTCATTACAAAAAGTAAAAAGCTACCTATTGCAGCCGTCCGGAGGAAAGCACTTCCGGAAAATTTTGGTATATTTTCATCGATCATGACCCCCAGACCCCAAAACCACCCTCCGTTCAAATGTTGACATATATATATATATATATATATATATATATAACCATATATATATATATATATATATATATATATATCTGATTTTTGTCATGCGATAACTAACGTATTTATGAACCGATTTGAATGAAACTTGGTATGTACATAGTACATACAAATGTCTCGACCGAGTTCGTTGGCCAGCATCATCCGCCATTTTGTTTCAAAATGGCGGCCATTTTAAATTTTTTAAAAAATTTTAAATTTTAAATTAAATGCGAAAAAATCAAAATTTGAAAAATATTTTTCTTTTACGTGTTAGAACTTAAAACAAAGATTCCAGAACACTTTTTATTTTTTCAACATCTTAAAAAATGATTGAGTTAAAGCACTTTGAATTTTTCTTATGGCTGACATTTTGAAACGATCTGATTTTTGTCATGTAATAACACGCGCATTTATGAACCGATTTCAATGAAACTTGGTATGTACATAGTACATACAAATGTCTCAACCGAGTTCGTTGGCCAGCATCATCCGCCATTTTGTTTCAAAATGGCGGCCATTTTAAATTTTTTAAAAAATTTAAAATTTAAAATTAAATTTGAAAAAATCAAAATTTGAAAAATATTTTTCTTTTACGTGTTAGAACTTAAAACAAAGATTCCAGAACACTTTTTATTTTGTCTATATCTTACAAAATGATTGAGTTATAGCACTTTGATTTTTTCTTATGGCTGGCATTTTGAAACGATCTGATTTTGTCACGTGATAACACGCGTATTTATGAACCGATTTCAATTAAACTTGGTATGTACATAGTACATACAAATGTCTCGACCGAGTTCGTTGGCCAGCATCATCCAGCATTTTGTTTCAAAATGGTGGCCTTTTTAATTTTTTTTTAAAATTTAAAATTTAAAATTAAATGCGAAAAAATTAAAAGTTGAAAAATATTTTTCTTTTACGTGTTAAAACTTAAAACAATGATTTCAGAACACTTTTTGTTTTGTCTATATCTTAAAAAATGATTGAGTTATAGCACTTTGAATTTTGCTTATGGCTGACATATTGAAACGGTCTGATCTGAACGATCCATCATGTTGCTTTAAAATGGCATACACTTTATGATATCGCGGAATTTGGTGACTCTCTAAATCGCTTAAAATATAACCAGGTTGAATAAAAGATGACTAATTTCTAAAAATTCCTATTAATATTCAGTCTTGACAAAAACTAGTATTCAATCTTATAAAATCACTAATTTTATAAGATTATTTCCACTAATTTGAGCTTAGTATTTTTGAACAATGTAATTTACTTTAGAATAAACAAATAAATGTATAAGTATATGAAAGCTACCTCTTCCTCCCGGCATTGCCGGAAGGACTTTTTATTCTTGACATCATGTGTGATTGCCCTACTTGAAGTTTTATCCCGCTTGAAGTTGGGATACTCGATTTTGATGTACTGTATAAAATGGTATCTGACAAACGGAAAATGTTCCCACGTAGAAATGTTTGTACACCCTAACCGTTTTTATTCTCTATAAGTGATTAATAATAAAAGGAGTGCTGTTTATAGGAACTTGTTTTGGTGATTAATCTCTTTTGTTTACCCAGGTACCCAGCCGTTTTTTCACAGTAGTAATACTTCTCATTTCGTGAATTCTTGTTATGTTCAGTGAATACATGATGTTTTTATTCTTCCAAGATGGGTTTTGAGCAGTTAAATTTACAATAACTTAAAAAATTTTAAATGTTTTAATTTCTATTAGCACAATAATTCTTCTTTTAGCATTGACATGCTCTTTCGAATTTGATCGGAGCTCGGGATGAGTTATTTGTAGAGGGATGTACGTAACTATGTAAAGACACTTTTAACTTACGAAAAGCTCATAATTTTTTCTATCAGTTTGATTTGTAGGAATTTTCTTTACCACTCTTTTTTGAATTTGTTTTGTAGAAAGACTATATAAAGCTAGTACTTCACCCAATTTATTATCCATTCTCCCATAGTATTTTGTTATTCTGAATCAGTTATGATTAGTATTTCCTTATTGCATTCATCACGTTCATTAATCAAAGAAAATTAAAGACAATTAATTTTGCTTATCGAAGTCCTAAAACAAATTAAAAAGGGTTTTAACAGATAGAAATCTCTTCTATATTTTGCGAAAGAATTTATTTACCAAAATAGCTTATTCTTTTAATTAAGGAATAAAAACATGCAAGTCTTCCTAAAAGAACCATGCCAATATATTATAAAATAAAATAATAATATGTTATATGATATGCTGTCTGCGATTGCTTTGCACATAGGTCTGTATTATTCTGGCTGCTTTAGACAATTTCTGATAGAACATTTTTATTCTCTATTGCAATTGGAAGTAAATTATATATAACGAAATTGTAATGCAGATATGGAGTTATTGGTACAAATAGAGCATTCCTATGCCAAAAAGTCAATTTTTTTAAAAAACAGCAATTAGAACCTTATTATTCTCAGGTGACGATTGGTTCATAGGTTAAGATTAGCTGATTTAAATAGAGAAATGAATACTTTTATGTACGTTTGTGGTATGTTGAAAGTAACCTTTGAGCTCTGATGGGAGAATTTCTTCCCACTTTCTCCAGTCATGAGAGAATTTTTTCCTGGCACTAGAAAAACGAGTTAAAAATTATTATAAAACATCTCCATCAGTCCATATATTGACGATTCTAGTATGCACACATTTATTAAAAAAGTTTCGATGAATTTTTATCAATTTTAGAAGCATTTAAATTAATTTAAAGTGTGATTTTTAGTGTCTCCAGCACTGAGGAGGTAAATTTTAATCTTCAAATGTCACATTCACTCCGGAATACTCGATAAAATATATTTGAATGTAAATTAGTGCATTTGTTTCGTATATATCCTTTAAAGTGTTTGGCACGAAATATTCCGTTCACTAAGCTTCAGGTTTCACTACATTATAAGCAATATTTAAGATAAAATAATCTATAGATTTAATGAAATTTTCAATGCATTGAAGAATAATTAATATTCTCAAGGATTACATTTATTTATTTTTACTAAGTTTTTTTTTTATAATGTTGAAAGAATCATATTTTCTCAGTATTTAAAACAAAATCTAGAGAAAACACCAATACAATTTTATCCTTTAGCAAAACCATAACAGGGATATTATAATCCGAATCTATTGTTTACAAAATATTGGTGTCAATGTGATATTTGGGTATTTTGATTCCCAATATTCGCCCTCAGATCTCCAAAGGTTAAAATGAACTATTTGAAAATAATAATAATAAAAAAATACATTATTAGAGAATTAAAAAAAAAAGATTTATCTTGTGATAGATATGCCATACTTTGGCATAAACCAATGATAAGAAAGAAACTGTAATATTCACTTTTCAATAGCCACCGACTTGAAAATAAATGAATGTATTTTCAAATGTCGTAAAAATAAGTTTATTAAAATAGAGTGCAAGAGAAAGAGAAAATTGTTGCGTATTATTTTTATATATGATCATACATATAGATAGCATCATAAATTTTATTGGTAAGTTTTTCAATTTAAAATCAACATTCAGTCAGTATTGTCGTATTATTGAAAACAATTCCAATGTAGAGCCCAAAAGGACGTTTGACATATGTTCGATTTAAAGTCAATGCGCTGCATGAAAAACATTTACAAAGCAAAGCCCAAGTTTGACAATATTGCCATACCGTTAGAAATATTTTAACACTAGAATGACCAAGACCGTCATTTTGACGGTTTTCAAATGTCATGCTTAAAAATTTGATATAATTTACGGCGAGTTCCAAAATTTTATGATACGACTTTTAATGAAACATAAGACTATTTAAATATTCCTATTCAATTTCCTCTCACGCATTTTGATTTCCGTAATCAGTATGACCTATACCTATTTATACCACGACCCGTCAAATTGACGGCTTTGGCAATTAACAAACTCATACCGAAGTGGTGCGGACTTCTCCACTTTCCACTTTTTTTCCACTCCAATTTGGACTAGCACTTTTCGCCCATGCGCAGTTTACTCCAGGCTTCATATCAAACGTATCAGTAAATGGTAAATGTAATTAGGACGCGATAGTTATCATTTGTACTTCTAATGTGATAACGTTCTTAAAGAAAAGTGCAGTCTGTGAATAGTGTAATCTGCGTAAAGTCTAATCTCGGAAAAAAGTATGAATATATTTTTAGGAAAAAAAATAACATATATTTTTTGTAAATTCTAGTAAAAAATGAAACGATTTCGAGGAAGAAAAAAATTATTCGGAGAATACAAAAAACTCACTAGTACAAAGGAAGTCTGTTCGGACACTAATTCAAGTAATAACAATGACTCTGAAAATTCTCGAGACGAAGTTGAAATATGAGATATTGAAGAAAGTGAAGAAGAATATGAAAGTGAAGATTCAGGGAGTGAAGATGAAACAAAACCATGAAGATGAAGCCAAACTCAAGCCGAAGTAGCGCAAGCCATTGGAGTGTCACAAAGTGTCATTTTCAGGATCTGGAACCGTTTTTTGGAGAGTGGATGTGCAGGCCAAAGATCAGAGAAAGGTCGTAGACGGGCAACAACGCCCAATGAAGATCGGTATTTAGCGTTAACAGCTCGGAGACACCAAAACATGAACGCTACTCTTCTCCAACAACACCTTCGCTCGGCTACAGGCACCACGATTTCAACTCAGACTGTCCGAACCCGGCTCCATGCTGTAGGTCTGTATGCTCGCCGACCGATGGTATGTGTTAGATTAACATCAAGGCATCGTCGCGACCGCAGGGAGTGGGCAACCGAGCATGTCAACTGGAGGAGAAATGAATGGAGCAATATTCTGTTTTCTGACGAGTCCCGTTTTTCTGTGCATCCGGATAATAGGCTATTTTCATCTGGAGGGACCGTGGCAGTAGGAATAATCCTGCGTTCGTGCACGAAAGTGTCAGATTTGGCGGTGGAGGAGTGTTGGTGTACGGTGTCATCTCCATTGACGGGCGCACTGACCTCTACATCATTCGAGATGGAGCTCTGACTGGTCGCCGATATAGGGATGAGATCCTCAGACCTATTGTAGTCCCTTACGCTGCAGCAATCGGAGATAACTTCATTTTAATGGACGATAACTGCAGGCCACATCGTGCAAACCTGGTGGAGGATTTCCTTTTCGAGGAAGGAATCGTTCGAATGGAATAGCCAACGTGTTCTCCAGACATGAATCCAATCGAGCACGTTTGGGACGCTCTAGGAAGACGAGTTTCTGGCCGCCAACAACCCCCACAAACTCTCCAAGAACTGGAAAGAGCTCTTCTGGAAGAGTGGGGCAGAATACCCCAACTCGTCATTAATAGCCTCATTGAGTCCATGCCTCAAAGGTGTTCAACGTTGCTGGTCGCCCGTGGAAACCATACCTCCTTCTGAAAATGATTTTCTTTCAAGAAAACACCTTTTCTTATTCTTTTTTTCTCATATGCACAAATTGTGTTTTTTTCCTTTTGTACACAAATGCGCAATAAAATGCATTTTTTTCTGCCAAACATGTGTAATTTATTCTCATATAACCTACTATGTCTGTCGACCATGTATCAATCAGCTAAAAAGTTTCCCAGATACAAAATCCACCTAAAACTGCAATATTCTTTAATTGTTTTGAGCAGTGTATATCCCTCATAGTTATTTCATGCAAAGCAAATGTACTATAAATGCAAATAGAAACTGTTTTTTTTATTGAATTTTTATTATTGATTAATGAATTATCATATTAAATCATGTTTTTGTTAAATTATATATTTTTATTTACATTAATTAAGTCAAATGTTACAATAAAAGCCGTGATCAAAAATCTGTCAATTTGACGGATGCGGTAAAACTAGGTATATATGAAACACCGGTAGTTCTAGTGTTAAATGTAAAGCCAATATATGTGAAATATCGATGTCTCAATGGCAATATTTACAATTAAAATCAAATGTATACAGCCAAACAATTATTTGATATATCAAACACAGCAAATTCTGTACGCAAAACTCTAAACGTCATTTATTGAAATTATATTGTTTTTAAATCAATGCAGAAATAATGCATGAAAATTATCGAAACTTCATGCATTTATATGGTTTCGTAATCTCAAAATGCCGATAGCAGAAAAAAAACTAATTTTTAAAAAGACAAAATTAACCTGAAAATTTTCCTGTGCTACAGTGCGTGTCAAAAGCTTAAGCACAATAGCAATTTTAAGATAAAACTTTAAACATTCACTTTATTTCAATAAAGTGATTTCAATTCTTGTATATGTTAATAATATCCATTTTAACACCATATTCACTGAAATTAGGTTTTAAATTTTATTTCAAACCATGGAGTTTAAGAACATAATAAAAATGACCGTATCAAAAGTTTAAGCACAAAATCGGTTTTATGCAAATTTTACAATCTGACGTAAGCGGTTGCGCAAGCAAACAATTTCTGGGTGTATAGTTAGGGTGTATATATGGGTGTATATATTGTATATATTATATAATATATACTGGGTGTATATAGTGTATATATTATATAATATATACTGGGTGTATATATTGTAGTCTGGGTTTTTGAGTTAGTACAAAATACCTAAGTCGAAAGAATTTTCAGGGGAGAAGATGATTAAAATCTGGAATGTGAGAGCAAAATGTAAGTCTATTTCGGAAATTGCAAGTGCATTAAAAAGATCAAAACGAGGTATTCATCAAATTTTGGCTCGTGGTAATGATTTCAAACAAAAATTTCTTTCAGGAAGGCCGCGAGTGACTAGTTTGTACGAAGATAGCCGCGTCAAAAATTTGGGTTCAACTGGTAATTACTGCCTTTCTCAAATAAAACATGCAGTTGGAGGACAAATATCGAAAAAAACTGTTCATAGAAGAGTTTTGGAATTCAAATAAGGTACCCTGGGGTAATAACGCCACGTTAAGGTTCTACCAATTTTCACGGCTCAGTTTTAGTTGGTATTTTTCAAACAAATACATGATTTGATACAGCAACTCATTGACTATCTATATAAAAAAATAATTTAACAGATATGTATTCATAAAATGTAATGGCGTGATTTCTTGACCAATGCTATTCGGCGTTATTACCCACCTATATGAGTAATAACGCCATGTAAACAATACTATGAAATAAGATGGAATAATTGCATGTAGATTGCCCAATTCTAAAAATACACACTCTACAAACTTAGAAATTGACAAATTGCATTCTAAGATATTGAAAATGTTCAATTTTTTGCGAAAGTGTAAGAAAAATAAAGTTGTGGCGTGGGGTAGGGATGAGGCAAAAGAATACTAGACCGCGAGCTTCTTTTTGCTTAAAAAGGACCGCTTAAATAGAATTATTAGAATTATTGCACAGTTTTAACTGTGTTTATTTGAATCAGTATTTAGGATGTAGCTCGGCCACTGTAGGGAATCAACCGGGATTTTAATGCCAAGGATTGGCGTTATTACCCCGTTATAGTTATTGCGCTGTACATTTTAAATTACAAATTATCTCGAGAAGACATCCAAAATCTTCAACAACATTTTGAAAGTCCATGAAATGTACTACAAGTTTATGTAATTAACAAAGTATTTCCGGATAAAAAAAATAGTCTTCACATCACAAAACGTATCTCGCAAATTTTAGATCAAGCGTTAATTTTAGTTGCTAGTAAAAACAATACGACCTAAAAACGAAACAAATTAACATGAAGCTGTTTTTTGCGATTTATAGGACTCAAAACTCTTCTGCGCAGAGCACATGGGTGTCATTTACCAGATTATTTCAAAATTATGCAAAATATTAGCACTTGGCGTTATTACCCCGCCTGGCGTTATTACCCCAGGGTACCTTACATCAAATACCGTAAAATGGTTCGATTACCGTGTCTCAAACGACACCATAAAGAAGATAGGTTGCAATGGGCCAAAGAGCCTATGCCATTTGGTGGAAAGTGGCTGAATGTGATAGTCGCAATGATGAAAAAAAATGAAAACTCAATGGCCCTGATGTGTTTAAGTACTATTGGCATAATTTCCTCAAAGAACCTTGGAGTGTATTTAGTCGACAACATTATGGTGGTTCTGTTATGGTATGGGGTCTATTTCTTTAAATGGTCAGACATCTCTAGCATTCATCAGTGGCCGTGAAAACTGTAAAAACGATCAAGAGGCACTTACCAATCATTTGCTTCCTGTTGCCGGGGTTTTGAAGGGAGAAAAAATGGCTATTTCAACATGATAATACTTCGGTACATAAATCAAACTCAACTTCATCATGGCTTAAGTCTAAAAAAGCGTCTGTTTTGAAATGGCCGGCAATTAGTCATGATTTAAACCCTATAGAAAATTTGTGGGGTATTCTCACTCATGCAGTTTATCCAAATGGAAAGCAGTATTCTTCAGTTAAAGATTTGAAAGATGCCACTGAGAACGCTTGGTATAAAATTGAACCATAAAAAATATAAAACCACATTTTATCGATGGAAGACAGTATATTTAAAGTAATTCAACAGAAAGAAGCAATAAACAAGCATTAATTTTTTTTATTATTTTTCTGCTAAAGACTAAAAAACTACTGTGCTTAAACTTTTGACACACTCATTTTTGTTGTTTTGATAAATTTTATTATTTAAGAAAAATTTTATAGCACAAATCTGTTAACTATCTTTTTAAAGCTACAATTTGTAAGTTATGTGAAAAGGAAAGTAACTTTTATTCATTAATAAAATTTTATTTTGAGATTTTCTGTTGTGCTTAAACTTTTGACACGCACTGTATTATGAGTTTTTGCAGTGAAAAAACAACTAATAATGATGTTTGCGATTTTACCACCCACATACATTTTTTATATATTTAGTGTTTCAGCTTTGAGTCTTTAAAGTGTAATAAATTTTATTACATAAACAAAATAAATAATAATAATAATAAACAATCGCCTAAGAAGAACAGAAGGAAGGAAAATTCAAAGGGAATATTTGTAATACAAATAATTCTTTCCGTAGAGAAAGTCTTGATGAAAATGTAATCAGCAAGTGAATGCAACTCTTAAGAAATCAGGGATCACTTGCAGGTGGCGGTTTGTCTTTCGACTCAAAGAAAACGATCAATAAAGTGCGACGTCGGACTGATGTTTTCTATAAACAGAAGAGAAATAGGTAGAAAAAGATTTACGGATACTAAAGATCTAATAATATATTTGTCGGTAAAATGCCCTGAAACAGCTCCAATTTTTTTAAGACGCTTTTCTTTTTAGTAGAATTTTTCTTAATACTTCTCTTCTTTCCCAAATATTGCTTCTTATAAAATATTTTTAAAGAAAATAATTGAAAGAGAAGTAAATTTATGATATTCGAGTAAAATAGATTTTACCGTATTTAGTGTATAAAAACAATTAGAGATTGGCCGAAAATTTGGAACCGTTTTCATTTTTGGCTCAAAATATGAGTTTCGCCGAAAATTAGTTTTCGTCGCTAGTGCTGTTTATTGAAAATTCGGCCGGAACGAAATTCGACCAGAACTATCTGCATTTCAAACATCTTGTTATTTTCCTTCGGAAATTTTCGACAGGTCTCATCGATTTAATCTGTATCGGCTGGAATGAGGCTGTATATTGCTATGAACTTCATTATTTATAATTATCAGTCATGACTGATTCAAGATGTTAGTGCAAATTATAAAACAAGCAATGCATGTATGACTAAATTTTTCATGTGCTCATTAAAAGCTGAAATGTTTTTGTAATAAGAAATTTTTAGTTTGAAGTGTTTCGATTACTCTTTGAGAAAGTACTAATACAGCAGATGATCATTTACAAAAAGAAAAAATATATATATATATATATATAAAAGATAAATCGAGGCGTGAACACAAAAAACTAATTTTTTTATTAAATGAATTTTGTATAATTAAAAAATCTTTCTTTGTCAGTGATGAATTAATTACGTTATATCTTGTATGAAAAAAAAAATATTTTCATTCTAAGGAACAGACAACCAACTTACAGGACACAGGTATAATTAATTATTAATTACGTATATTAAAAAAATACATATAATTATTTAATAATTATGCATTTTTTTCTTAATATATAAAATAATTAATAATTATGTATATTTTTGTATGCATTAATTACATTTTTAAAAAATTTGGACCGTTTTTGTTTCCGGACGAAAATACGTAGATCACCGAAATTCGATTTCGTTTTCGGTTTCCGCCTTTAAAACCTGTTTCGGTCGATCCCGAATAATAACTGTAATTCTCTGCAGTTAATCGTTGCGATCGTTTTACTCACTTGTAAGAAATACCCGAGTTTGCATACGTCTCTTTTGTTTCATAAATATGTTTATTTTTCAACACGTATTTATTAAAGAACTGTTATTGGTTACATTGATTAAAATGGATAGATTGATTACATTAGTACCAAGAATGCTTTGGAGCTAAGCACTGAGGATCCCCCAATAGGCTAACCACCTGACTTTAACATATGATATACAGCGGCTCAGGACTCATAGTCAAGAATGCAGGGGTGGGCAATATAGGCCATGACCGATAATGTTTCGCTGCATTGCAGGTTTAAATTATACAGGGTGTCCTCTCTCAACGGTGTCCAATGGCTAATTTCTAAGCCGTTGTTGGTCATAGACATATAGTTCCAATTGCAAAAATGCTTTAAAAAAGGTAAAGAATTATTTTTTAAGCGATTTAGGTCAAAAAAAGTTTTACTAAAAAATTACGAAAATTAAATTTTTATACGGTTCCCCGGTCCTATAAGTGATATTTAGAAAATTTTTACCACTACTCTAAAAAGTAAGACAAAAAAAGTCCCATTCCTCTGCGATCAAAATCGACCGAGTTATAGCTGTTCAAACTTGAAGCATATTTTTTGCTGCAAAATAGGGGTCAGTCACAAATTTACTGGAAATAAAAATAAACATCAGATAGAAAATTTAACTTTAAACATTGAGAGTAAAAAAATTTTTTACAATGTTGTTTCTGAATTTTTGTTGACATTTACATGTTAAAGTAAAATATGTAATTTGTGCTAAAAATATAAGTAAAAAAATAACAGAAATTTTGTTAAATTAAACTATGAAAAGCAACAGTCACAAATCGTTACAAAATGATACATATTTAAAGCTCTATTAGATTACTCAACCTAATAGAATTTGATGTAGTCCTATAAAATAAATAAATGGAACGCACTTAAAATCGTATTAACCCTTAAGTGGTAACCATGGGTCACTAGTGCCTCGGTCAAATTTTCTTTCCATGCTAGTTTAGAGGAGAGAGTGGGGAGCGGGACTAAAGTACCCTGAAAAAAATAGTACACTAGTAGGCTATTAGCTCCCGAAACGCCGATGTTTCAGTGCGTTCACAGCCGACGTAAGAGCCAGTCAAAATTTCGAAAAGGCACGAGTGACCCAGGGTTACCATTTACGTTGACGAAAAGTGTAAGGTAAGAAAAAATTTGTTTGGTTAGGAATATATGTTTTTTTTCATAAAAAATCGATACATTACACTCACTTGGGTTTCCGAGCCTTACTTTTTATGCAAACACGTGTTTATGAAATTGTTCGGTGTGATTGCAGTTTGCTCTCCTTCTTGGCTTCCTTCGATTGTTTATAAAGGATGATATCAGTGTTGCTGTAATTTTTCATTATTATATTTTTTGTTTAATTAAATAAAGTTTGATAATTAACATCATTTTCATAAATAAAATTGATTAAAAACTAATAAAATTTCTATTTCATTGTAAATTGTACCTATTTATAAGTTAAAAAAACGTCATTTTTATGCTCAAAACTTAAGCATTTTTTAAATTTATACTGGCTATTTTTATTTTTTTGTGAAAGTACCATTCTTGATCTCCAATTTCCCGTTTGAATCAGCAAAAAATGTCAATTCTATCCAAAGTTATGATTTTTTAAAGAAAATGAGCATTTTTCACATTTTTATTTGTTTATTTAAACATATTGTTTAAACAAATTAATAAATCAGCAATATTGTGACTGATTCTTGTTCAAGAGTAGTTGATGTAATATCATGATTTTTTTTAGAATTTTTAAAGCACTTTAAACCACTTTTTACAGCGCTAAGCACGAGTGACCCATGATTACCGTTTAAAGGTGCCGAAAAACACGTTACCGTTTAAGAGTTAATATTACATTATCATCGGGTTTAAATAAGTATGGGAATTGAACCTCAATCAGATATTTGGAAGTGAGTTAAAATTTGAATATAAGTTTTGAACTAGGAAAATTTGCATACGAAAACTATGAAAAAAATAAAAGCTTATCAAAATAACATACCTTTTTAAAATAAAATCACGAAAAGAATCAGTTTCATTTGCTTACAAAATAAAACATACGTAAAAATACAATTGAGGATATGAATTTCAAAACTCCACTTATCGCTTTTTGATTTCTCTATCAGTCTATACAAACCTCCACTTTTGTAACAATGCAATCTCAAAATTTATAATGAAAACCAATAGATGCATTTAAAATTTTTCGCTATTTCCCAAAATTTGATTTTTTCGATAAAGAGAATTTTGAAATTCATGTCTTCAGTTATTTTAATAACCAATATAGAAGTTAATTAATTATAATTAACACTACCGTAAAACTTATACGGTGACAGCGCCTTCAGTTAAATCGCTCATTTAAAACATTTTGTAATTGGAACTATATGTCTGTGACAAATAGTTTAGGAAGTAGCCTTTGACCAGCGTTGGAAATCGACTACCTTTCTAATACTTTAAGCACTTAGTGTACGTTCCCTTAAAGCTCAGTCGAACTCATCCGTTTTCAGCTATAGAAAAGTGGTTTAAGTCATGAAATTTAAAGTTTCATAACTCGGTCAATTTTAATGTTACATGAATGGGACCTTTTCTGTATTACTTGCTAGAGTGATGAAAAAATTTTACTAAATATCACTTATAGGACCGGGGGACCGTATAAAAATTTAATTTTCGTAATTTTCTAGTAAAACATTTTTTTGACCAAAATCGCTTAAAAAACAATTCTTTGCCTTTTTTAAAGCATTTTTGAAATTGGAACTATATGTCTATGACCAACGGTTTAGAAATTAGCCATTGGCCACCGTTGAGAGGGGACACCCTGTATTGGGGCTGAATGATGCAAAAATTGGCATTCATCGCAATACTTCCGATGAATACCATAAGTATTGGCTTTAAATTAGACATATTGATAATATAATGAATGAATATCACTTCTATTAACATCCGTAAACGTCTGCCTGTCAGTGCGCATAATCCCTTGAAGCCAGGAAAACGTTTTTCCTCTAATTCGCAGAAAGACACGAAATATATATAAAAAAAAGCTAATTATTAGGTGCACTCGAATATGACTGTCTCGAAAACATCCGACAGTAATTAGTGACGAAATTAATTAAAAACCTCTTCTATAATGAATTGCAGTTTCATTTGATCAAAAGTAGGAATCAACTTAACGGAATTTATGTACTAGGCAAATTTTTAAAAAGGAATTCTTATTCTTAAAAAGCAATTCTAATTCTTTTGTTCTAAAAAAAGCCACAAGCAATCAAGTTGCATGAGAAAACGTGAGATTGAAAGAGCTTTCCGAAATTCAAAAATTTAATTTTATAGCCCAATTATTTCTCGAAATATTCTTAAAAATCGATTAAACATTCATTTTATTTTATTGTTTTCAAACTGTAGGGGAGACCGGGGTTAGTTGTACCATCGAGCTTCCTGAATGGGCCAATAAGTTTCAGCCGCGTCATGTGAGTGAAGAGGTTGATTGTCACAATGTGCTGCGTATTTTTTGAAGTATAGCAGTGTGACCGTTTTTGGATTGTTGTAAGAAATCTGGACTGTTGTAGGACTTACAACAAGCTAAATCAAGCTAAAAACTCAGGCTAAAAGATAGCTTTCAGTCTATTGATATACTGATCATCGATAGATGGCAGGACTATCGAATTAACTTGCTTTTAGCTTGAAAAAACGGTCACACTGAAGTATAGCGTCTCGTTGTTTACGAGATAAACATATTTATCTTGTTTTCTATCGTAATAGTAATTTTTGCGAACTACATTTTAATCGTCATTGCCACTAGCGATACTGAGGTATGTAAACTTTCCTAGCATTATTTAAATGCTTACATTTTAAGCTGTTTTTCTATGTATTTCATTTGTTAATCATGCCAAAATTTCGGAACCTAATGACTAAAGTTCAAAATGGCGTAACGCGGGGCTAGTTGTGATGAAGTCTAACAAGGGCACCACCAAACATGGTGCTCACAGATTTTGATGATTTCAAAGTATGTTGTAGGGGTCACACCACTAATTATTCAGCTGAAAGGGTTTTTTTCAAATGGGCCTTAGTTTTTGAGAAATTGAGGGTCAAAGTTTAGCGCTCATTTCAAATAGCCGTTCGTATTGCAATCAGATTGTGGTTGGGTGGCGCTGCGGTAACGTTCGAGACTCCAGACCCGGAGTTGGCGGGTTCAACCCCAAGTTAGAGCTTTGTTTACTTTTCCTTTCTTTATATACTTTTTTACACGTTGCATATTTAAAGCAGAATTGGGAATTCTACAAGCTTTGAACTTATAACTATTTTCTTATGGGGATAGTTTATTTTTTCAATTTTTACTTTTCGATTTTTTCGGAATGAAATATAACGTATAAATACATCTATATATATATATATATATTGCTAAGTAAAAAAAATTAATACCTTTGTAAATTCATTTAATTCATATTCTTCATTCAATATCAGTTCATCTGCTTCAATAATTTGTCGATCATCTAATATTTTTAATATTGAATTATGAAATTCTTCAGCCATAGCAATAGAAGCACAGGAAATATCACGCGGTAGAGAATTTGTAAGCAGATTAACATTTTGTAACAACGTCTCGCTATATTTTAATGCATTCGTCATTTCGCCTTCATACCAATATTGCAAATCTTTTATTTGTCTGCAAAAGGAGCTAAATGACATTAGTAAAAAGAATTTCTATTTTTGCGTGATTTACCGAGCAAATAAAAGCAGACGAATAAAATAAACACATATGTATTTTTTTTTTATGTATCGTAAATTTTATCTTATTGAAATCATTAGCAGACGATTTTTCCGATCTAGTTTACTTTTTTTTTTATGAATAGTGTTTTAGTTTGTTAAAATAAAAATGTATATATAATTTTTTAATGTTATCTGTCATTTCTTATTTATGCAAACGATAAATAATGTTTAGGTTGAACATTAGAGATGAATGTATTTAAAGCTCAGTAAAAATTTGGATAATATTTTAGCACTGCTGCATTAATATTTTATTACACTTTCGAAGATATGCATTATTTGAATTAACTAATCCTATAAGTGTTTGAGAAATTACACCTGAAAATTATTTTATATAATTTATACAAAAAAGGATAAATTTTCATTTAAAAAATTCCACAAAAAAAGGCGATAGAAAAAAGAAAAATTATTATTTCAGAATTGTGCTTCATAAAAAAAGAAATTATATAATAATTAATAAAAAGGAGTTCTAGGCATAAATTAGTTTTGCAGTCTTGTCAATAAAAATACTAGTTTAAAAATTGCACAAAAAATACATTTTTATGAAATAAATTCGAAAATATAAATTTAAATTATTAAGAAAATATTAAAAAGTTCAAAGCTTGTAGAATTCCCAATTCTGCTTTAAATATCCAACGTGTAAAAAAGTATATAAAGAAAGGGAAAAAAAAAGCTCTAACTTGGGGTTGAACCCGCCAACTCCGGGTCTGGAGTCTCGAACGTTACCGCAGCGCCACCCAGCCACAATCTGTTTGCAATACGAACGGCTATTTGAAATGAGCGCTAAACTTTGACCCCCCCCCCCAATTTCTCAAAAACTAAGGTCTATTTGAAAAAACCCTTTCAGCTGAATAATTAGTGGTGTGACCCCTACAACATACTTTGAAATCATCAAAATCTGTGAGCACCATGTTTGGTGGTGCCCTTGTAAGAGGCAGTTGTGACAGTGTCACTACTTACGCCAGCATAATTTTTAATGAAATTTTTTATATTTCAGGAAAAATGATGCGAAATTACAAGAGGCGTACTGAAAGAGCTGAAGCTACTTAAGTAGTTTATGAAAGATCTGCAACATAAGTTAAATCCGGGAAGTGCAGTTTAAGGAAAGCCCAAGAACTGTTCAATGTAAACCGAATGTCCCTTCTTGGATATATGAATAAAAAGAAGAGTGCTAGTACAGAAGGAAATATTGAAATGGGATATAAAAAACCGCGCATGGTAATCACACATAAACAGGAGATGGAGTTATGTGAATACGCCAAATAATCAGCAAATCTGTTTTATGGAATTAGTCCTGCAGAACTGCGAAATTTAGTGAATGAGTTTACCATTAGAAATGAAATAACTTGCCTGAAATTTTTTTTAACAAAAAAAGGAAAAAAAACTGCATGACTAAGTTTATGCAACGACATCCTACAATTTCCTTTCGAGTTCCTGAAGCAAAAAGTTTGAGTAGAAATACAAGTTTTAATAAACATAATGTAGAACAATTTTTTAAGAACTTAGCGTCTGTTTTAGAAGCTAACAAATTTAATTCAAATGATATATGGAATATTGATGAGACTGGAGTAGGATCAGTGCAGAAACCTGTAAAAAATTGCAGAAGAGAGTAAAAAAAAGAGTTGGGGGGAATGAACTCTGCAGAAAGGGGAACAAAGTAACTATGGTTAATGGCATTGACCAATGGGACATTCAGTCCCACCGATTTTTTATTTCCACGTAAGTTTTTTAAAGCTCATTTATTCGTGACGGTTCCATAGGACAAATATAACGTTAATGCAAATATAATGTTATCATTTTAGTGGAGAGGTGGGGGGGGGGGGGGTCTTGCAAGTGATATCGTAAGATATCACTATGGGGAAGTGGGTTATATTTTGATATTGATATAATTTTTGATCAAATCAAAATTTTCTCTTTTTAGTTGTAACATAGTCATTGATACGAAATAGCATGTTATCTTTTTTAGGCTATTATTTATTTTTAGTACAATGCAAAGTTCTTATTAAAATCACTAAATTACTGTAAAATTATTTAATTCTAAAATATATAATACCCCAACTTTTGACATTCCTATTCTTCTTCGTATGAGTATGCATATATAACCAAGGTTCGAGAAACTATATGTGAAGTATATTGAAAATGAAGTTTGTGTTTATTAATAAATAAAAGAGAAATAGAAGGAATGTTGTCCATTTGTTTTGTTAAGGTAAATTTCTATTTACCCCCCCTCCCCCCCCCCCGTCAGGCAAGTGAAAAAGGAGTTTATTACTGTTGAATACATTATGTAGCAAAAAGCTTTCATAAAATGCTTTTAAATAATTGCTATTTTTTAAAGTTTTATCTGATATAAAGTTTTTTCATATGGAAACTGATATTATATTGAGTTCTCTCCTTTTGAATTATAAAAGTATGTGAAAAATAAATGTGACCAGTTTTGTATATCACTTCTAACAAAAAAATTATAGAAATTTAAAAAAAATTACACTTTGATAACGATATCATTATTGAGAAGGAGGTTGGTGTTCGAAGGATGATTACGTATGTTATCAAAAGGGGGAAAGGTGTCCAAAATGATAAAATTTTGACGTTATATTTGCTAAGCCCTATAGATATTTTTGCATTATGAAACATAGAAATGAGTTCAAGTCTTTCTATTTTCAGAACACTCAAAGATAGTGTCAATTGTGTGGACGACCATATGAGCCTATGTTTCACACCAACTCAAAGGAAAGTATTCAATGATGTTGTATCTGGAGCTCGACAAGTATTATTAGAACTGTGTGTTCCTGGATCAATTCAAGAAGGTAAATTAATAACATGTGAAAATCAAATAACTATGTTTTATCGATAAACAATCTCGAAATATCAGTCTTGTACTGCCTAATATACAGTGAAACTCCCCTTTAAGGAAGTGACTATTTAACAAAGTTTTCTACTTAACGAAATTTTCTGATGAACTTTGATTTTGGACATCATTCACATGTTAATTAATCTCCATACTCCGAAAAATGTATTCTATATAACAAAGTTTACTCCAATTTCGTGCCTGCACAGTAATCGCACGGAGAGGTTGCTATTGCGATAGATGTATGAATTTATTTCAGCGGATTGCATGAAAGTGAAATTTATTTATTTGTATTTTTCTTTCTGGTAAACAAGAGAAAGTTTTTTACAGTAAGAAAAACACACCTGTGCATAGCAATTTTACAGATTTTTATTTATTTATTTTTTTTTTTTTTTTTTTATGTTAAGGATCTGTGATACTGAGAAAAAATAGAAAAAGTGTAATAGAAAAAGACTTCTGTTTTTGTTAACCTCCATTAATTATGTGTTTTTCTTTAATCAAACTTTTGTCATGTGTCAACATTACATTAAAAAAATCATTTTTTCAATTAAAATGCATTTTCCCAAAATTTCCGTTTTTACATTTTATGTGTATTTTGTGAAACAAACTTCAAGAATTTAAGTTTATTTCTATTGAACAAATTTTCCTCATAACGATTTTCTTAGGTATAATTATGAGATTGCTTTAAATGGAAGTTTCACTGTATTATGAAAAGTAATTAGAAAGTTTATATTTCATCTATAATTGAATTTTAACTTAGACACAGTTAATTCAGATACTATTCAATTCCCGTTTGATATTTTAGTTCTTGTTATGTCTAGACATTGAAAAAAGAAAAGCAGACGTGCACATTTTCTCTGAGTATTTTTAATCAGAGGATAATATTATCTTAAACTGTTCATTTAAAAGGTTAGGTCAGGATAGGTTTATATTGTACAATAAAAAAATGGAACTTCGAATTAGTTTTTCTTGATTATTACAATGTAATAAATATTTAACTTGAAGGATTTCGGACAATTACGTAACGGCAATTTTGCAACTTATTTAAAATATAGTTCGTCACGCCATGAAGCGCAAAATTACTAATTCTATTTTAAAACTATTGCACCAATTTTAATGTAAGTATTATAGCATTGCAAAGAAAGATTTATCATAATTTCAAAAAATTTTCAATTAAACTTAGAAATCGATTTTTTAAAAGTTAAAGAAGCTATTTCTTTTAAAGTGGCATGTCTGCAGATCCATACCTACACATTATCGAACAAATAACATAAACAAATATTTAAAAATTAATAATATGTAGCTGAAATTTATTTTAAATAACATTAATTGCTGATATGCATAAGAAAAGTTTTACTTTTATAACTTTGGATAAAAATAATAGAAAAATTGCTTTTCCTCATTTTGAAATAATTTTTTTTTTTCAAAATTTCTGGTGGGAATTCAGCATTACACAAACCCAATTGCTTGCCCCTCAAGGGATTAGGCACATTTTTTCCAGGACTTTATACAGACTGGAATGACAAAAGGCAACAATAATTATGACAGAATTATTACAAACTAATTGAGAATGTTTGGTATGGAATAACTCCACGCGTTCCATAAAATCTCCTGTAGCTATTTATTTCACCGCATAAAAGCAATTAGCAGGGAGTTCAACATGTGCTAACCATTAATGATTCACGAATTCCGATTTGAAAAATATACGCTCATATGTTAGAATACATCATTTTTAGCATATAAAAAGATAGAACATAAAAAAATTCATTTAAATTTACTTTTCCTACATCTGCAATAAACGAAAAACTACATACTTCTCATAAATATTGTCATTTTTATAATACAAACTGCAACATATAAAAACTTACCTCTGTAAAAATTTAATTTTGGACGTTTCAACCCTTTCTAGTTCTAGAAATTTTACGGAGTTCTTTTTATCAATAATAATGTGAAACTGCTCTAATGTTAAATAAAACTTTGTCCTAAAAATTTAACTCAGTATCACCGTTCTTTTGAGAATTATATAAACAATTTATAATTATCTGCTGCTTTGGGAAACAGCAGCAAGAAATAAAATCGTCTTTTAAATCTGTATAAGAAACGTTGATAATATATTAAAAACATTGCATAAGTCATTGTATTATAATTGTATAAAGAAAATTGACAGGGTTTGTTGCAGATATGCAAAGCGGTGATACAAAGTGTTAATTATTTCAGAGTCTGATCCGAGACAAAATTTATTTAAAAACAGAAAGAGTATATAACTAAATATGCCTTCTTTCTATAATGTACTTATTATATTTCATTTAAATTAGTTGATTAAACAAAATTTCCTGTTGAACAACCTATTTGTCTTGGATCAGATTCAGAGTAATTAATTGATGTTGGCATTTATAGCAATTAATGTCATTCATGGTATCCTTTTTTTCGGGGGGGGGGGGTGATAACACGTCCTGTGAGTTAAAATTTTAATCATTCGTATAATTAAATAATAATGTAACAAACTAAATACAAATGTTCTTTCCTTGTTGATCTCGCAGCATTAATCACCATCAGAGAACACTTTTGACGTATAATTTAGAATGACAGAATGTGTATCGATGTAACGAGAGCAGAAGCTATTTATATTAAATCCATAAAACAGTAAGTTTACAGACGAATCGTCAAATAAAAATCGATGTCGTCAAGGAATCAAGATAATGCATCTTTTCACTGAGTGCAATAGTGAATGACATAACCATGGATAACGTAATAAAAGGTTCCAAATTACTTACGCATACGTGAACAAATTTCCAATTGATAACAAACATTCACAATAGAAAAAAAATTCCACTTTCCCAGATTTACATTAGTTAATGTAGTTCTTAATTAACATTTTGCAGACTCTGAGATAAGATTCCACAAATAAATATTTTGGTAGAACTCTCGTGCTATCTTTAACCCATTAGTGCCTAGCGTCCCTTTTTAGGGACGCTTCATAAGCTGCATGTAGCACTGTTTCTGACACCGGTAAAAATGAACAACAATCTTTATTTTATTTAATTGAAACATTTTCGTAATTAATGAACTAAACTTAATTCTTTTAAAAATAGTGGTGCCAACCGAATAAAATTTGCGCAAAAGGTCGTGGGCACGAATGGGTTAAATCGATTTGTTTTCCAAAAAGAAAAAACTCCCTTCTGGCTCGGACTACAGGCACAAGCAGATTTCGAAGTTAAATATAATTTCACCAATAAAAAATAAATCAAGATTAGACATAAACCCTGTTTGACATTTTTATCTGGTCGATTTTCACGAGTTTCTAATTTCCTTTTTCTGTAAGAGTTGGTTTCATTAGAATCATGTTAAAAAAACTATTTCTCCAACCCCATTCTTTTCATCCCTTTAAGAGCCCACAATAGTCACAGAAAAAGTACACAAAAAGACCCGGATGACCATGTAAAGTCTATGGGAGCGTTCTTTTCTAATATCTCGCTTAAATTTTAATATTTTTGCATGATTTTTTTGCACAAGATAGCTGAGGGCAATCCAGAACCGGGCTAGTTTTTACTTTTTCAATTTTTGTTTCAGATTTTCTTTAAAAAATTACTTTAACCTTCGAAACCGGTTTAAACCGGTTCTGAAACTGAAACTATCGTAATATAAAAAATATATAACCAAAATCGAAAAAGTAAAAACTAGCCCGGTTGTGGATTGCCCTCAGCTATCTTGTGCAAAAAAATCATGCAAAAAAATTAAAATTTGAGCGATATATTAGAAAAGAACGCTCCCATAGACTTTACATGGTCATCCGGGTCTTTTTGTGTACTTTTTCTGTGACTATTGTGGGCTCTTAAGACAATTTTAGAAGTTGTCAATTAGTAGAATTTATATTATCAAAAACCTGTTATCATAAATGTTATAGATAATATTAACCCCTTGAGCTCTGCTGGTAGAATTTTCTACCACATAATTTAAATTCCGAAAGGTTACAATGGCACCAGAAAATTCGACCAAATTTATTTCAAAAAGATTTAATGCATTTTTTTTTTTCGTGTTTATCTTTAAGCTGTTTTTTTTCTTTGCAAAATACTGGTGCCAATATGACATTTGAAATTTTGAAGAAATTTACACCCCAGAGCTCAAAGGGTTAAGAAGAATTATATAATAAATTTAAACAATGTGACGATTGTTTTATAAAATGAACCACATACCATACTTAAAATTTTGATGTTCTTTTTAATGATGCAACCCTATATACGCATCTTTTAGGGTTGTCGAAAATTTTTTATCACGCCTATGATAATTTTATCGCCTTAGTGGATTATTAACCCTTTCTGGCACGGTCAAATTTTGTCGTAAAAGGAGTAATTATCGACTGCCACCGGAATTTGCAAACCACTTTTTTAGATATTGTGAACCCCTTAATTTAAGCTTTCACTGTAAAAGCAAAATTTTAGTAAAACTTTACTGGTGCCGTTTGCAAGTTTGGAATTAAAATTAGGTATCCCGGACCGGGCACAGTTTGCCAGAAAGGGTTAACGGATTTCTTTTTTACAATCATACCACCCTTTTTTTTATTATTTATTTATTTATTTATTTATTTGCATTGAAATTTGGCACTATATAAAAAATTTCACTATTAAAATTGTAGGTAATATTAAGAAGATTTACAATAAATTTAAGCAGATTTGATATATTGTGAATCGACAAAGATATGATTTTTTTTCAACTTTCCTTTTTTTCTGTAAGAGTTAGTCCGAAATTTGAAATTCTGATGTTTTTGGTGAGTGTTTAATAATGTAAACCTATACACAGCATCTCTGAGGGTTGTCAAAAATTTTCATCACGCCAATAAAAGTTTTATCGCATTTGTGGCGGATTCATTTTACTCTTCTACAATACCTCCCCCTCTTTTTTTTATTTCTTATCTTTTTTTATTTTTTCTGTAAGAGTTGGTTCTATAAAAATCCTATCAGTGCAAAAGTTGTAGATGGTATTAACCCTTTAACCGGCCTAACCGCGCCTTTCCGCCACGTAATGTTTTGATTCAAAGACTGGTTTAGCACAAGATTGACATTAATATTAATTTTTTTAACTGAGTAAGATTAAAAGACATATAAAATAATGAAATACAAAATCTTCATACAAATACTTTTTGCAATTATTTTTTATGAATCATTAAACATGAATGAAAAATACTGCAGGACACTTAAAGTATTAAGAAGATTAATAATACATTTAAACAAATTTGATATCTTGTAAATTGGCATAGTGAAGAATTTTTTTACTTCTTGAAATCAAATGTTTTTCGCCTCTGGACCTCATTTTTAATGTTATCAAAATTATTGTATATCAGCCCTTTTCCTAGAAATAATAATAAATTTAAACTGATTTGATATGTATCATACCTAAGACGTTATGAATTTTTCTGTTTTCACAAAAATACATCATTATTTAAGCACTTTTCGTCCGATTTTGTCTATTAACGAACTTGACCGAGATTTTTTTGCTCCTTGACTTTATGTATCAGTTTGAAAGAAATTTGCGAAGAATTACGGTAATTATCGTGTTCATAAAAGTGATATACATATAGACAGAAATATAGATATAGTTTAGAACTAGGGATCGTTCGGGGTTCTAGGGGTCATAATCGGCATAGGTCTTCAAAAGTTTTCAAGAATTCCAACAAAGGGGAATATATTTGTTAAGAAATCTACCTAAAGTCAAAACTAAAATGCGGAAAAAACTTTTATCAGCTAAGAAAATCTTTCCTATAAAAATTGTAGCATTTGGTTATTCAATCTTATAAACGTAACTTTCAATATATTATACAAACTTGGTTCTTCTTATTTGTTCAGCTTATACTTTTATACCGCAAATTATGAATCAAGAATTTTGTTCACCTCAATAAATATCTTTCTTGACCCCTTCGCGACGGAAGCCTTTTACGAAATGTTTAATGTTTTACCACCGCTTTTTAAAAACAGAAATTTGTGCCTTATTAAATCGAGAAAATGCTCAGATTGAATAAGGCAGATTGTACAGTAAAATTTTACTGGTGGGGATAAACAAGGATTCTTAAGCCTTTTTGCGGCACGTATACATGTCGCTCGTCCCCAAGGGGTTAATCTCGGAAGGTATATTAGAAAATTTATACAATAATAATATTTAAATAAGTTTTTCATTACAAGTGATTTAATATATATTTCTTTCAAAAAAATATTTACAATAATAATTATTTATTGACAAAAAATTGTTATGGAAATCTCGAAATTATCATAAAATCAACGTAAATAAATGTAGGAGGAACTTAGGATACTTGACCCAAGCCCTTTTCCTCAGTAGTGCGAAAGTTTTGTAAGTTGGAAGTGGCATCACTTTTTTTCATTCAGTTAGCTGAAAACATAATAAAAATAAGAAGTGAATCATTGCACAAGTTTTTTAACTGACAGAGAAAATACAATATCATTACAACTGACTCAATAATTACAACAATAATTATTTATTAACAATAAAAGTTTTATGGAAATCTCGCAATTATCGTAAAAACAATCTAAATAAATGTAGGGGTAATTTGGATACTTGACCCAAGCTTTTTTTTCTCAGAAGAGGGAAAATTTTGTAATTTGGAAGTGGCATCACTTCTTTCCTTTCAGTTAGCTAACCACATGATGAAAATAAGAACTGAATCATTGCATAAATTTTTTTAACCATCAGAGAAAATGCATTTTCATGTTTCAAAAGTTTTTTTCTCTTTTGCGTGTATGCTGTAAACTCTGATGTCAGGCATTTTTATTTTTCAAGTCAGACATTTTTATTGGTCTTTTATTATGTACATGTTTTTAGATACAATAACACACTTAAAAATATTATTCTACTTATTAGGAAATAAGTACATTTTAGGGTTATTTAGTAACTATGACACTATTGATACTTAACACAGTCACCTAGAGATACACAGTAAAAAATGCAGACCCAAATTGGGTTGAAAGATTTCTGGGTACAGAATTGTTCCAATTTGGAAAGTTCAGTTTGTAGCACAAAATCGTTTTAAATAAGTCTGATTTTTAATGACATTAAAACAATTTAAATATTTTAGATAGTATATACATTATACCTCAGAAATTTTGATTAATTTAATCTATATATATAAAAGGAATTCTGAGGATAATTGAGGCACAGATAGGCTCTCATCCTCTATTCCTTTTATTTATAGAGATTTTACACAGCTTAGGTAAACGCAGAAGAAATATAAAACAGATAATGTATTTATCACAAAAAATCGTCTGCTAAGAAAATCTTTTTTCATTTTGAACTCTATAAATAAAAGGAATAAAGCAGAAGAAATATAAAACAGATAATGTATTTATCACAAAAAATCGTCTGCTAAGAAAATCTTTTTTCATTTTGAACTTCTATAAATAAAAGGACAGATAGGCTCTCAAACAGTGAATCGTCGAATATAATTGAAGAACAAATGGAAGAACAAATGGAAGAACAAATGGAAGAACAAATGGAAGAACAGATGGAAGAACAGAAAGAAGAACAGATGGAAGAACAAATGGAAGACCTCTTCATTAACAATAAAAAAAGATATGCAAACGAAACCCCAGAACACCGATCAAACATATCTGCCGGAAACTGCACAGAAACGTGAATGTGTGGGGTTGTAGAACTGGCATTCAGATAGTCTTCGGGCTACTGAGGGCGGGCAACCGTCTAGTGTTAATAAAGATCTGCTCTGTTTTGAACCATTTTGGGTTATCCATTTTGGGAACAATACTCTACCATTTTGGAATCCTTACTGCACCATTTCAGGAAAATTACTATACCCAGAAATCTTTCAACCCAATTTGGGTCTTCATTTTTTACTGTGTACTTCACACAAGATTAGGATTAGTACTATTCAAATGCATTTAACATGTCTTATTTATGAATTAAAAAAATAATAATGTTAAATATTAAAAATATATAAATATAGATAGTATAAGTAAATAATATAAATATTATAAGTAAATGGCTGGGTTCTTGTCAGATATTGTAGGAAACGAAATACAAGAAGATTTGTTATAAGTTCTTGAAATTAATTCTGGTGGGCTTACTATTGAGTTTGCTAGACGATTGGGTGGTACATGATTTAAATGACCTTTAATGAAATTAAGTTGATCCTGACCAAATCGAGTCTATTCTTCATCCCCCTCAGTTTTCGAAACAAATGATAGAAATACAAGTTTTGTATTTAAATATGACTTTACATTTGGAATTCAACAAATTGCTGTTTTGTTACTCTGAGCATATTTTGGCACAGAATAAACTTCTCAGACTGCTAATATTTTGAGCTTTCAACAGAAACAATAAATAAATAAATAAATAAATAAAAGGGCATTTCAATTTTAGGCCTGCGTAATGAAAATTAAAACCACTAATTCTGTTTAACAAAAATAAAAAAGCATTAACCTAAATTTTAATTTTCATTTTATGCAAAAGTGTTTTGTTTATAATTTTAAATCATACTCCCAAATTTATAATTTGGTTCAAGTATTCCTAATGGGTAGGTCAAGTATCCCAATGTATTCGGATACTTGACCGAAATTTAAAGTTTTAAATATTCAATATTTTATCACCGTTATAATTAATACTTTGTAATAATAATAATAAATATTATGTAATACTTCATCACGTATATATAGACTGCATTTATACACCCATTATAATATTTAAAAAAATAACTCATAACGAACAATTGGGTCAAGTATCCCTTGTTTTCCCGATAGTGATCTTGTGGAAAGGCTTTGTAGTTTAAATTTTTCATGTAGCATTTTTAACAAGAGAAAAGATGTGTATATAATGTTTAAAAAATATTTAACTTCGGCTGTTTCGCTGTGCTTCTTAATGATATTGAGCAAAGATCTTTATGTGAAAAACTAAAACTTACTTTCATTAATAGATGGATTAAATACATTTTACATTAATTTTTCTTTAATGATACTTGAAAGTGGAATCGAAGCATAAAGGGTTAAATTCTTCCTCAGCCTTCTTTTTTGGATTCTTAAATAAACTTTCTGAACTTTTAAAATGAAAATTATTTTTGTTGTGTGTAGTTAAAAAGTAGAAAAATAAAGAAAATTAAGTGTAATTTTTGTATTTTTATGTTCAGAAAAAAAATAGTTAATAACAAAAAATGTTACGACGAAGCAATTTTTTTTTAAAGTTTAGTAGAGTTTCACATTTATAAAAGTAAGTTTCCTTTTTTAGAGTTCTAGTATTTAGACATTATATTAATTACGGCAGTAGAGCTTGAAAAAATTATATTCGGGAAGAAATTTGAGCTTGGATTTAATAATCCTTCCATTGTTTGGACAAATTTATTTTTTTCTTTCGTTACTAACTTTAAAAGTTTATATTTAATTATCGGCTAAAGACTAATAGAAAAAAATGTCCGTTAAAGATAACATTTAATGGTTTTTATTTTAGAATAGCTTTTGTTTATCAGTACATAGAAAATCAAGTCTTGAATTATTTAGTTTAATTTTACATGTGAAAAAAGTATGTGACGTTTATAGAAAATAAAGTATTTGAAAATGATTTTATTCAACTTTTAAAGGAGAATTAGAAAATCAAATCAAGTATTTGGAGAAATAAGCCATATGAAACAACAGTTGTTTGATAATAAAACAATAGTGAAAGATTTAGGGTAAAAAACATACGGTTTCTCGTAGGTTCTTGTCATGTGATTTAAAAAGATAAAAAAAAACGATTTCCAGTAGTATGGGTCATCATGTGTTGTAATCATTTATGGAGTAATTTGCATCTATCTACTGAAAACTAGATACAGTGATTCATAAAGTCTCTCAAAACTATACTAATTCCATACAGGGTGTCCAGTAAATGACTGACCCATTTTGAATGTAAATGACAAAAAAAAAAAAAAAAAAAAAAAAAACGGTTTGAGATAAAAATGCGCGGCTTGCTATTTTGTTATTAGAATATCAATAAATTTTAAAACATGCACTTTGTTAATGTAATATAATAATATTTAAAATAATATCTCAATCTCAGGACTGAGGAGGTTAATTATAATACAGATTGTCCAATCATAAATATTATTTTAAATCTCTATCGAACCAACGTACCCTATTTCTGAAGCTGGGTCGAGAGTCTATTCAACATGTAGATTCAAATTCGACAACATATAGATTCAGATTCAACCAAAAATCTCACATCTATGAAAACTAGAGTCATGTCTGTATTCAAACAGCATGTTTCCACCAGCGCAATATTTTGGCCGAAATTCGAACTATATTAACAAATTACATGTTTAAAAATTTATTAATTTTCTAATAACAATGCAGCAAACCGCGCATTTTTATCTCAAACCGTTTTTGTTATTTGCATTCAAAATGGGTCAGTTATTTACTGGACACCCTGTAGTTACATTATGGTTTTGCAAAAATATATCAAAGACTCTTATTTTTGTTTCCTTCGAATTTTCATCGTGTTTATTTTTATTGTATTTCTCATTTTGTTAATTTACCTGCTAATACATTCCTTTCGTTATTATAAGCTTATTTGTGTTTTTTTTTTTAGGATATGAATAATTTTAATGTATACACTATATGGCCAAATGAGACCACTTGCAACTTTAGACATTTTGTTAAATATCTAGAAAAATACATGAGAAAAGGCCGTACATTTCTGTGAAGATTTTTACCACGAAACTTCATATAGAGCCATCAACAAATTGAATGAGAACGAATATCTTTTGGATAACCCTGTCAAAACGAATGTAGCAAAAGCGTTCAAACTGTAGATTATGATTAAGTGGGTTATTGTAATAAACCGTTTCTTTTTTCGGATAGTATATATACTCGTAAAGATTTTTATTAAAAAAAGTACCAAATTTTTTGCTTAAAATTTACCGAGTTCCTAATATAAAATAATTTTCTTTTCCAAAAATACGGCAAAATACATTGTACAGAATACCTTGAAATCAGAATTAAAAAATAAAAAAAAATTGTATAAAAAATGCTAGCTAAATGCTTTTTCATTGCGCATGTGTAAACGGTATCAAAATTTCATTTGCATATTATGTTAGCTAAATGTATAGAGCAACTTTTGTAAAAATCTCAAAAATATAGCTTGAAAATTCTCAAAGTGATTGTCGGTAAAATAAACTCAAAATCCGTTGTTCCCAAAATGAAGCAAAGCAATTAGGGGTTGTATGCAAATATAGTTGTACGTGCCATATTGTTTATTCTGTATTGACAGTAATCAATGAATAAATGGGTACTGCTCCTCATCGTTTTGCTTCTTTTTGGGAATAACGGATATTGTGTTTATTCTACTGACGGTCAAACTATGTTTTTGAGACTTTTACAAAAGTTGCTCTATACATTTAGCTAACACAATATGCAAATTAAATTTTAATAGCGTTGACGCATGCGCAATAAAAAAATATTTAGTAAACCTGCTCATTTTTCATACAATTTTTATTATTTTTAAATTCTGATTACAGAATATTGTGAACAATGTTGTTTGTCATATTTTCGGAAAAGAACATTATTTTACATTAAAAACTCTGCAAATTATAACAAAAAACTTGGAAAAATTTGCGACTGTTTTTATAAAGATCTTAATTTCTCTACGAGTATAAATGCTATCACGTAAAAAATGAACACAGTTTATTAAAATAAGCCACTTAATCATAATCTACAGTTTGAAAACTTTTTCTACATTAGTTTTGACAAAGTTATTCAAAGCACTTTTGTTATTTTTTTCAATTTGTTGACGGTCCCCTATGGTGTTTTGGGAAAAAATCTTCACGGAAGTGTATGACCTGTACTATTCTGAAGTTTATGCCTGAATTTACCTGAAGTTTCACTATAATTCCTCATGCGTTTTTCTAGATATTTAACAAAATGTCTAAAGTCGCAAGTGGCCGGTCAAGTTTGGCCATTTAGTATAGTTACATATATTGATAAAATAAAGAACTAAGTAGAGCAGGCTAGAGTATGTTGGCCATAGGGGCAGAGCGCATTGGCTCATTCGCTGTTTTTCAAAATATTCCGTTAGATTGTGTCATTATCTGAGCGACTTGTTTTTTATCACGTCTTCTTTCATCAAAGACAACATCAGTAGTGGAAAAGATATTAAATAAAAACCACCTCTACCATTCAAATTTTCGCTCTGATATATTTTTTACTTGTAAATAATCCGTTCTGTTTTGTTTTTAAATTAAAGTTTCAGATTGGTGAAGAGCAATCTGAAAAACCGTTGTCCAGTGTTTATTTTCTGCCAATTGATTGTAAAAAACATTAGTAAAAATATTTTAATATGACGACTATAAATCTAAATAATGATATAAGGCAAGTTGACCCATTTAATTCGGGGCATATTTGTATTCCACATTCACAAGCCTACAAAAGTTAATAAAATTAGAGATTTATATGCGTTATTGGGGAGAATGGTATTAACTAAAAGGCAAATAAGACAAGAGTGGATTCATTGAATCAGTTCCAAGTGTTGTGTACGATAATCATGTATTACTGTAGAAAAGATATTTTATACTTGCATTCCTTTTCATGATCAGAAAGATTTCAATGAAAACAGTAAATGAGATGAACAAGATTTCTTTACCTATCCGTGGTATATTTTATATACGAAATTTAAATTACGTTTGATATTTTACCTGTTTTCTCATTTAAGTTAGTATTGCAAAAGTCAAATCGATTTAAAGAGCCAACCTACCCGTTCTATAGCAAAGACGGTCCAGTGAATTGATTTTCTTCAGAGTTTCAATTAATATTTTTAAAATTTTCTCTTCTCACACGTGGTTAAACTTTAAGATATGATGATTGCACAAACTAAAAGCAATTTTTTCAATTTAATTTAAAAAATGAAAAATAGTGAAGTAGTTATGGGCCAGCAAGCCTCTGTCGACCCTACTAATATGGTTCATAATTCATTTGACGTTACATGCGTACAAGGTTAACAGATACGAATTAGAATCTATAATAATCGCTACACTGTAAATATAACTTTCAGATAAGAAATTGAATCCTTTTTGCCAATTTTAATTCAATTTTGAAGTAGTTTACATTCAGAAAAATAGATAACAAACAGCATTTAACGATTTATGTCGACTTAAATGAAAACAAATAGAAAAAATAGACACTGAAAGCACAAATCAATTGAAAAATCGCGCGGTTGATGTCTCCTTAAACGAGGAAAAATAGAAAAGTCTCATTACCTGATAGGAGTTCAGTTTGCTTCATTGTTAAAATCACTATTTATCAGTAATTGAGGAAAGAATGAAAATTATTTGAGAAAAAGAGAGATTTTTCACAGTGTTGTTGAAACAAACATATAATTTATGTATTCAAAAACTAAATAAGTTCTTTATTAATCCAGTTCGTAAAAAGGATTTTAATAGAGTTTTCTAAAAGCAAAATCTAATAGAAAAATAAGCCCTAGCACGGTTTTTTATGATGTTCATAATATAACACTTATTCGAAAGCAAATTCTAATCCAAAAATTAATCCGTCTAATTTTTACTTTTAGCAATTATTTTCTAACATATTATCCGGAGTTTAAAAATTTTAAAATACCACCTAATTCTGAAAAATCATTATATATTTAGTGTAAAGTAATAATTTAAAAACCTATATTGTGATGCAAATCCTGCTGAGGTAGTTCAGCGAGAGTCCAGATAGGAAAAGCTATCGAATATGTGTCTAGGTTTTTGAATTTCGCAGGGCAAAATTATTCGATTACGGAAAGAGAGTCTTGCAATATTTACGAAGTCGCATAAGTTTTGTTGTTATTTTGAAGAATTACCGGTGAAGGTAGTTATAGATAATTCAGCTTTGGCTATGTTAACAATGGTGAAGATTTGTTGTCGACAATGGCTCATTGACGTTTGAAGTTGTCAGGATATAATATAGGTATAGAACATAAGGCCTGAATTGAAATGCGACTGCTGAAGCTTTGTCTCGATTCTCACGGGAAAGTGTGAAAGTGATTAAGGATGTCTGCATTTTGTCGTTGTTGCTATTGAGTTCGAGAGAGCATTAATCAGTAGTATAACCGTGATTTTAATTTTGGAGGTCTGTATGGCTATTTTGAAGATCCAGAGGGGATTTGTAAATTGAATACAGCTAATTTTGAAAAGTGATTCTAATCGCTTAAATTTACGTTCAATTGATGTCCTTCAGTTTTTAATTAAAAACTGTTAATTCGACAGGAGAATTTCAAATTATTATTTTCTAGTCTTTGCAAAGTCTCTTTTTAAGAATCTCATAGTAATAGACAAGGATGATAGTTAGTCATTCGTAAAACACGTCCCCAAATTTTTGATTTCTACCCGTCTCTAAAATGAGGGAAGTAATGCGCGAATATATCTCCAGCTGCTGTACCTGCCAAATATTTAACAGTCTAATGTAAGCACAACTGGTAAATTAATACCAATTAAGGAAACGTTTCATTAAGAGTGTGTAGGATTCGACCTAATTGTACTGTACCCAATTTGTAATTTGTAAAGGTACAAATGAGTTCCAGTAATAGTAGATTATTTTAATAAATACGTGAAATCTGTTCCCATTAGAAACACTGTTGCATGCGCAGCCTCCGTTTTCAGTTTAAACTTGTCTATTAATGGTTTTGAACAATTATCTGCATTTAAAGGTTCCACAGTCTCGGAGGAGATTCATATTTAAAGTAACAGAAAAAAAATATTACGATTACGAGTATTTTCATCTCGATTAACAACTTAATTTTTCTCAAAAAAGCCTAGACTTATGATCCCCATTTCTAATATTCGACGCCATCAATACAACTGTGCACATTGCTCGTGAAACACTTGAAAATACATATACATTTTTCACAGTATGAATCTAAACACATAAACCTATGGTCACTTTATGTATTCACTCTGTGCTATCTCATAAACAAAATGAACCGCAACTTTTGAATTTTTTTAACTTTTTACACCTATAATATTTATTATTAACGGAATAATAAATAAAGTAATGTTCAGGAATGCATCAAATAAACTCTCAAAATCCCACAATCCTACAATCTTATCTAACCATATCAACACATCCATATTTCCAACGCTCCCATGGAATACCACAATGTCACAATTAAAATGTACGGGTGGAATATTATCTTTTTTTCTTTGCTACCGGCTCTATACATACATACATACAGAGTCCTCGAATGTACGCGACAAACTTTTAAGGTAGATGGGGTACATCATAACGATTCAGAATTACATTGCAAACCATGACTGGAAGCGTCAAGGGGAAGTAGTAGTAGAGAAAAAATATTCAAAAGGACGCAAGAGAATCATTAATTGGAAACATTTATTGCACATCGTGACTACAAATGGCGTACGACATGAATACAACTCATAACACTAGCAAAAGCCATGCTTTGTTTGGATTCGCGAAGCATTATTTTATAAAACAGATATTTGAAAGTAAAAATATTTTTTGATATTATTTTTGCATCTTTATTAAACAAAAACGTTATTTTACGTTTTGGCGCATTTAAATTTTTTATTTATGATGTAAGACTGGCATAATAAAATATTTTCGAAGCAAACTTTTACAAAATATTTTTAAATTTTCAACTAAAAGCTCTTTTAAAGATGTTTTTACAATTTCCAGTAACCACTGGTGTTTTTAAAAGTTGTTTGAAATATGCATGTTTCCAATCTTTGTAATTAACATCAAATAATCTTTGATAGCTATTTTAGAATAATATATTTGAAAAGAGCTTGAAGAAAGTTACTTCGTCAAAATCCTACTTTCTGGAAAAACATTTGAAATCTACTCTAGTTGATACTATGAATTTTTAACTGTAAAACTTTTTTTTCTAATTTCTTCCTTTTTATACATGTTAGCGTATCAGAATTTTTGATATTGTAAAATTTTTCGTAAGGAAAATTTCTATTGAATGCTTAATTTTAAAGGATTTTCACTCTGGACAACGTTACGTACGTTTTTAAGTCAACTTGTGTCTATATATCCTCAATATCTACAACTGCTTCATCTAATCCTAAACCTTGTTATTTATGAATTGTAACAGCAAAAGCTAACTGCAGAAGAAATTCTTTCCTTGAGCAATTTATGCTTCCATTTTTCCAGAGTTTAATTATTGAGGGAATTGGGTGAAAGTGATTGTGAAGCACCAATTCTTATAAGTTAAATTATTGTAGCATTAAAATTTATCCATGATTATTCGCGATATCTGGTCTGGTGGGTTGTGATTTTCTTTATTACGTGCAACAAAGTCTAAAGTCCCGTTCACTAAACCTTTTTCGGTCCACAAATAAGAACGTAACATTACTTTAGATCCAAATGATAAAGTAAGAAATGGTTAAAGTCAATTTGTCGTTTCTGAATCGGCCAACTTTGCTTTAGTACATTTATAAAGAGCTCGAATCGAGGCAAATACTTCACGCTTCAATTCTTTTAATTTTTCATTTATGTAACAAATTTAACAATTAATTTTATTTGTTTACAATTCTTTTGTTGCCACTTTACAAAATGTTTAAGTGTCATCTGTGCAAACGATTTTGCTGAATAATGAAAACATATTTTATTTATTAAATTAATCATGATTCTATCTATAATTACTTACTCCATGATTTATATTTTTTTTCTGAAAATATATGCGTTTCATTTTTTATTTATTTGCTAAAATGCGTCCGTATTGGAAATGCATGTAAAATAAATTAATTAAAATAATAAATTTTTTAACGTTTTACTGTAAAAAAATTATATTGTGCAAATCTACAGATCATAATTTATTTTTGTGTTTACTTTGAAGTTAAAATATTGAATAGTTTTTTTTTTGTAAAGTGTACGACAAAATGTAACTTGAGTGGCCTAGTAGAGGATTCGCTTCGCTCATCCTAATTACAATAGATACTCGAAGTTTGCACCGTTAAACGCCAAGCATGCCTCACACCGACGGAGCATTGATTTTTGGATACTGTCGACCACACTGGATGCTTTATTGATTGCACCAGCAGAGCAGACGAGTCTTCCACTAATTTCATTGTAACTTCTACTGAATTATGATACACGAGAACATTGAGAGCATTGAGTATTTGCCTCGATTCGAGCTTTCCAGAAACAGAAATATAAAGCTCGATAAATCAAGTGAGCATAGAGGAGGCATACAACCAGTTTTGAACGCTCAATTTCTTGATGCCGAGAAAACCTGTTCAAATGCTTACGAACAACCATTCCCAAAATGCGGGGCATCTCATAATATTGGAACCATATATTGCACCTCACATTTTCTGAACATTTGTCAAGTAATTTTGATGAACACAACACAGGAAAACAAACTGTGATGCGGTTGATGTCTGTATGGAAATCATTCTCGGTAAATTCGTACAGTGACCTGTACATATTCTTCAGCTATTCGTATATAATCATTATTTACGTATTTGTATATGCTTCGTACATAATCAATATTTCGTATATATTAAATAACATATATATAAGCACTTTAACATCACTATGAAAGGAATTTCGTGAATTCTTATAGTCACTAAATCGTAAACAGATACTGAACTTTTTACCAAGCTGGCAGAATTCTTTTTCCAGATAATGGACAGCTTGACACATGAAGAACTCAAACTAAATCTAAATTAATTTACCCACTTATTCAAATCCATTGAATATAACACCTATTGCGGCATATATACCAACTACACAAACCCAAATAGCTAATTATCTTACCGTTGCAAGAAATTACCGTCACAATGACAATCCCGTAGACAAACATTGCGAAACTAAAATCAATGACAGAATAGATAACTCATTCACGCATAAATGAATTTTTGCAAACATTTCAGGATTCCACCGATCACACACAATATCTCAAATTTCACTCGACCGTAGAGTAGAAAGTAGCAGGCAATATGCTACAAAGGCTACTAAAAATTCTCTCAATTTTAAAAGCAATAAAATATTTTTATGTAAGATTTTAATCTTTTTAAAATGAAGTGATGTACAGAAGTTAGTTGCACAACTTTTCATTGGAGAATTTTATATATTGATAATTCCTAGTTATTGATTTTATCTATTGATACTGATCATATATTAAAGAAAGTAAAACAGTTCAATTAATATAAAAAACAATTGCAATAAAAATAAAAATCTAAGAAAACTCTTTAAATAACAAAATCAAAAGTAAAAAAACTTGTAATTGAAAATCTTTCTTAAAGTTTTGTGACCAACGTTTCCAATCGAGAATACCGAATTCAAAAGTTACTTTAAAATTATATTTAATGAATATTGACAGGGAAAAATAGAATATATAACAGAAATGCTTGATGTTTTGATACAGAAACCATATTTAAATCATAAAGGGGAATCGTTGAGAAAATCGTTAAAATTTTATTTCCATTAAAATATTACGGTTTCAATTTATGAATTTCCTACTTAAGTCATATCCGTTTTAAAATTTAAAACTACATTTTTCAATAATTCTTACTATTTTTCTCTTTATTTATCTACTCATTCATTTATTCCACTCTTAAATCCAGTGTAAAATAAATAGTCTTTAGATAATGTTCTCAATTGCAGACAGCATAAAAGTTAGAAAAAAAAACCAATTTTATAATTTTAAATAACAAATATCTTTAAACTAAAGCATTAGGAGAAAAAATAATATGCACACACATACACAAAGAAAGGAGTTTAAAATATTCCACGATTTGGATTTTTCCTCTAAAAGGTCAAACGCAAGCCTTACATAAAATAACAGTAAATCGCAATGCTAAAAGTTTCTTCGCAGCCATTTCAAGAACGGTAATTTAAGAATCACCAAAAACTTCTTAACAACTTTCAAATCCACTTCCAAAAATTTGCTATTGGGCAGAAAGTCGTGAAAATTATCCAGTTCAATGAAGACTAACATGATAGAGACAGTAAGAAAAACATTTACTCCGGTTTAGTCTTTATTCAACTGTCTCAAGCGTTAATAATTTTTGTTTTCGTTGCTTTTAAAATTGTTTTCCTAATATAACTCTTTGAATACTTTTATTTTCCCAAATATTGTGTTTTTATGGAAGTTGAGCAAAAACTTTTTAACAGCTTTTATTTAACTGAGCATGTATATTTTATGTAGCTCCATTCTTTTGACTTGCACTTATAAACTTAATCATTATTTAACTCTTTATCTACCGAATTATGAATTCATGAAAATTTTACATTCTATAGCATTTTATGTAAATTGTTTAAACCAAATAAAGATTTCCATAATCATTTAATAAATTTTTGAAGGATTTAGAAGGTCCAATTAAATTTGAATTAGCAGGAATTTTGCGCAATATTGATAACCCCACTGAAATCTTTTATTTTAAATTGTTTTCTTAGTATTTTGTAGAATTCTAAAATGTACAAAAATGATGTTTTTACAATATAAATATAGACATATTTCCGAATTGAAAAATCCCCATCCATCTCCCTCAGCGCCAATAAAGTTGAAAAGATACAAAAGCAAAAGAAATCATCGTTTTAAAAATATTTTTGTTTTGTATAACCAATAATGCTTTTGGAACAAAATAGAGTAATGTATCAGTAACTCATTCTAAACAGTATTACAACTAATTGACGCATTAAAAGAATTTTATAATTAGTAATTTTAATGGTACTTATAAGTACCGTCGGTAGATAAAGGGTTAATAAAAATTAAATTAATATTCTTAAAATTATTTTTTCACTCATACCAAAAGTAAATATAGTTTTTAATCAAAATATACTTACGTTATTTATTCAATAGGTTTTTAATAGCTAATATTTTTGCAAGATTGGAAAAATATTTTATGTATTTATGTAAAAGTTTGGTTAACTCAAAAAGTTTGAAAAATGAAAAATCTTGCACTATATATGGATGATTAACAAATAATACTAATAACTTACAAGCGAAATTTTAAGAAAGCATAATAGAAACTAAATTCTCGAAAGCTTAATTTTCGAACAATTTGGATCTCGAGCTAAATTTTAGAGTGAAATTTAATTTCCTTCGCCAAGATAAATTCGGTTCTTGAACAGTGAGGTTGCAGTGATCTTCGTTTTAAATAAATTCAGATTTGAATTCATGATACTGAATCCGTTGATTGATTTTTTACTTTTTCCCTTTCTTATTTTATTTTTCGTAACTACAAAGCACAAATGCATGAGATAAAGTTGTTGCAAAATTCATGCATTTTAAGATTTAAATGCAGCAAGTTAATTTAGTGAAAATTTAAAACATTTGTGGACAGCAAGAGAACAGAAATCATCAGTTTAACAACCTTCAAGAAAGAACGGATTTTCAACAGTGATGTGATCACCCTTAACTGCAATGTACGATGCGCATCAACTATCATGCTCCTTATGAGATTATCTCGTAATTCTTGAAGTATCTTGACGCATTCATATTGTGACCAAATTGCATTTCCGAAATTGTTGCTGATTGCTGGATACTTACTGTTTCTAGTCAAACAGTATTCCATTGGATATAGGTTTGTTAAACGTGCGATACAATATAAGTGACTAATACCATAATCATAGCTGCCAACTTTCAACTAATCTTCCGTAATACCTGGATTAGTTTGATCCAGGTTAACGACATTTCAAACCAGAAAATATATTGAAGTGAAAAAACTTCTTTAAACACCATAAAATAACTTAACTGCGCAAGGCCTTTCGAAAGAACTTAGTCTTTCTTCGTCAGGCGCAAAAAAAGACGTGCGTCTACAATGAATGTAGCGGCACGACTGAAGGGGAATGCGGGAGGGAGAGGGAGCCAGCAGAAGGAACAGCCAATAGGAAAGTAGAAGGCAACAGCCAATCACGGAAGAGCATAAACAAAACTAGATAAACAATGAAGGAGAGGAAAGGAAGTAGGGGGAAGGGAAATGGGAAAATAGCGGGGTAAATTAAAAAATTAACTAAAAGGAGAGATTAAAATGAAATAAAATGTACGTAAAAAATATATAAATTAGTAATAATAATAAATAAGGAAAAATAATAAAAAATAAAAATAATAAAAAATAAAAATAAAAAATTGTATACAATTATAAACACACATATATAAACCTGAAAATTGTATACATAATATATAAAAAATAATAAAAATTAAATGATAAACTAATTTAAGAAGCAGTGCTGAAAAGATTCTTCCAGGCAACGGAGAGCATTTTAGAATCAGATTTATCATTAACAATAATATCACGAATTATATAAATAGCTAAATTTTCAAGAAAATCTAACTTGGAGGAACTATTGGCATTAAAGATAATTTTAGCAGTTTGAAAATTGAAACTATGGCCGGAATCCCAAGAGTGTGAATGGCCGGAATCTTTATGATCTGCATTTGTTTCTCAGTAAAAATCTTGATAATTTTTGTAATATTGAAAACAAATGTTGGCCTTCTCTGCTTTCTTTCAAATCTGCTCATCAAAATAAACTTGATAAAAAGTTTTCTTTATTATGTAATAAGAATTCCAAATATCAATTTTTGAATAAAGAACTTTCTAATGAAAACAATATTGTAAATTTTCTTCTCATACATTAACTCCTGAGCAAAAAAGCATTTTAGATCTTGGTTTAAATTTTTCTCAATCTTGCAAACCTTCTCTCACCAAATTGATTGCTCCTATTGAGCCTTCTTTTAAACATAGTAAAGTTTCTCCTTTACAAAAAGAAACCCTTCGTCACATTCTTGCTGATACTATTTCTTCTAATGTTTCTAAATATAAACCTAATCTCTCACGTCCTCAGCATATTGCTCTGAATGAGCTTAAGTCCAATGATAATCTTATTATTACTAAAGCTGATAAGGGGGGTCAAATTGTTCTTATGGATAAAAATGATTATTCTGATAAAGTTCATGCTCTCTTATCTGAAGGTCCTTATATTGAAGTTAAAAAAGATCCCACTAATTCGCATCTTGCCACTCTCACTAAAGCTGTTAAGAATTCTATTGTTCTAAATGACAACACTAAACATTGTGTTATTCCTTTTGCACCCATTTGTGCTCGTTTTTATGCTTTACCCAAAGTTCACAAAACCAATATTCCCTTAAGACCTATTGTCTCTAATATTGGTACTGTTACTTATCCTCTTGCCAAATTTTTAGCTTTAATATTCTCGCCTTTATGCATTTCTAATTCTCATACTGTAAAAAATTCTTATGATTTCGTTAGTAAATTAAAAAGTATTAATCCATCGAATTGTTCTATGCTTTCTCTTGATGTCAAATCTTTATTTACTAATGTCCCGATTGAAGGTGCTCTTTCTTGCTTGGAAAAAAGATTACGTGAATTTCATTTCTCTGATATTGAGGTCAAAGATTATGTTAATTTAACTAGAATTTGCTTAACTCTTACTACTTTTCAATTCGATAATAAATTTTTCAAACAGTTAGAAGGCTTAAGTATGGGTAATCCTTTATCTCCCATTCTTTGTGATATTTATATGCATTACTTTGAAGATAAATTATTAAATCTGATAAATTTTAAATGTTGGGTACGTTATGTTGATGATACTTTCGTCCTATTGGATAATCCATTTGATATTTCTACAATTCTTCAAACTGTCAATTCTATCGATCCTCATATTCAGTTTACTTTTGAGTTAGAGAATTGTAATAAACTCTCTTTCCTTGATGTTTTAGTTACCAAATGTGATTCTTCTTTCAAAACTTGTGTTTATAGAAAACTTTTTTCTGTCTCTAATCCACCCCATGCTCTCTCAAATCATCCTGTCAATCAAAAGATCGGTGATTTTTATACTTATGTTTATCGTGCTCTCAAAATTTGTTCCGATTTTGCATCTCTTAAGAATGAACTCAATTACTTAAAGTCTGTTGCTGTAAAACGTGGGTTCAATCCTTCTATCATTAATACTGCTGTGAACAAATTCAATAGACCCCCCTAACAATTCCACTCTTTCTAAAATTGATAAAAGTAAACCTGATAATTTGGTCGTCCTCCCTTTTTATCCTCCTTTATGTTTTAAATTAGCTAAAGTTTTAAGACGTTTCAATTTTAATGTTATCTTTAAACCAGTCAATAAATAAAAAATTTCCTTCCATGAAATGTCCTGTCCCTGACCTCCAAAAATGGGGTATTTATAATGTTCCTTGCAATGCCTGTGATTTATCATATATTGGTCAAACTAATAGAAATCTCGAAAAATGCCTAAAAGAACACTCTCGGTATATCATTAATCAAGAAATTTCTAAATATTCTGTTGCTAAACACTCTTGGGATTCCGGCCATAGTTTCAATTTTCAAACTGCTAAAATTATCTTTAATGCCAATAGTTCCTCTGAGTTTAATTTTCTTGAAAATTTAGCTATTTATATTAATCGTGATATTATTGTTAATGATAAATCTGATTCTAAAACGCTCTCCGTTGCCTGAATGAATCTTTTCAGCACTGCTTCTTAAATTAGTTTATCATTTAATTTTTATTATTTTTTATATATTATGTATACAATTTTCAGGTTTATATATGTGTGTTTATAATTGTAAACAATTTTTTATTTTTATTTTTTATTTTTTATTATTTTTATTATTTTTATTTTTTTTCCTTATTTATTATTATTACTAATTTATATATTTTTTACGTACATTTTATTTCATTTTAATCTCTCCTTTTAGTTAATTTTTTAATTTACCCCGCTATTTTCCCATTTCCCTTCCCCCCCTTCTTCCTTTCCTCTCCTTCATTGTTTATCTAGTTTTGTTTATGCTCTTCCGTGACTGGCTGTTCCTTCTGCTTGCTCCCTCTCCCTCCCGCATTCCCCTTCAGTCGTGCCGCTACATTCATTGTAGACGCACGTCTTTTTTTGCGCCTGACGAAGAAAGACTAAGTTCTTGCGAAAGGCCTTGCGCAGTTAACTTATTTTATGGTGTTTAAAGAAGTTTTTTCAGTTCAATTGTGTATAACACCAGCTTCATTTTTATACAGAATATATATTTCCTGAATCTTTATTTATTTAATTTCAAGATTGTTAATGGAACATATTTAATTTTATTTCTGTGAAAAATTTCTGGTTCGAAACTCATTAAACCAGGGTCAAATTAACGCACGTATTACGGATAATCCATGTTAGGTTGGCACCTATGCATAATTCTAGGATTATCTCTTGGATTAGGTACAGGGATATCTTCCATAAGGATGAACCTAGGCCACACAATATCCACAAATAGGAACCTAGGTAAAATAATGATAATCAATCACTAAATCTACGTGGACGATCAGATCTCATCCAGAGAGAACCTCCCTATTTCGAAACAATTGTACTTTTGGGATGTTAGAAGACGAGATTGTGCATTCCCATCTCTCACTAGAAACTACTCTATATGGTATGAGCGACGAGATAAAAAAGACTTCCACCGTTAAAAAGCACTCTCAGGCCTGCAGATAATTTTCCAATATCTGTATCCTTGTCCCCAGAGAAAAGATCTAATAAGCGTTAATTCCGCAGAACATTGGCTTGCATTCAATGCAATTACTGCCATGGCCAGCATCTATTTATGTATGTGCAGAAGTCATTTTGATATTCAAAAAATTCATTCTCTCACTCACTACGAGACTTTCAGTCTAAGGTCAAATAAATCTCAGCTGAAATTTTCGGTTCTTAACTTGTGGTGTCATTTAATTTATTTATCTAATTTAATTTATCATTATAATGTATTTCTCTTTTTAGCACTTTCCAACAAAGTTGAAAAGTGCTTATGCATTCGGTTTGTCTGTCAGTCTGGCCGGATGGCCGTCTTTCCACGCTCTAACTCTCGTAAATGTACTCGGATTGCCATGAAATTTTTGGACGTTATTTAGGTTTACCCCAGCACAAACCCTATTGAAAATGAAGTTTCTACCATGATTAGTTTATTTACAGGGACAGTCAAAAGTTTTTTACTACATTACGGCCTATGGGGAAAAATTGTTTCAAATGAATTTTAACGTTGTTAACCCTTTCTAAAAGTTTGAAAAGTGCTTATGCATTTATAAAAAATCATTCTGCTTATGATTCTGATTATGCATCTGGTTTGTCTGTCCGTCTGTCCGTCTGGCTGAGCTCTAACTCTTGTAATTGCACTCGGATTGCCCTGAAATTTTTTTATGTTATTGACGTTTACAATAGCACGAACCCTATCGAAAATGAAGTTTCTACTATGATTATTTTAATTTCAGGGAAAGTCAAAAGTTTTCCATTACATAACGGCCTATGGGGAAAAATCGTTTCAAAGGCATTTTAAAGATGTTAAACCATTTCAAACATATTAGGTAGCTTTCATTACAAAAAGTAAAAAGCTACCTATTGCAGCCGTCCAGAGGAAAGCATTTCCAGAAAATTTTGGTATATTTTCATCGACCATGGCCCCCAGACCCCAAAACTACCCTCCGTTCAAATGTTGACATATATCTGATTTTTGTCATGCGATAACTAACGTATTCATGAACCGATTCGAATGAAACTTGGTATGTACATAGTACATACAAATATCTCGACCGAGTTCGTTGGCCAGCATCACCCGCCATCTTGTTTCAAAATGGCGGCCATTTAAAATTTTTTAAAATATTTAAATTTAAAATTAAATGCGAAAAAATGAAAAGGTGAAAAATATTTTTATTTTATGTGTTAGATTTTAAAACACCAATTCCAGAACACTTTTTACTTTGTCTATATCTTAAAAAATGTTTGAGTTATAGCAGTTTGAATTTTTTTATGGCTGACATTTTGAAACGATCTGATTTTTGTCATGCTGTAACTAACGTATTTATGAACCGATTTGAATGAAACTTGGTATATATATATAGTACATACAAATATCTCGACCGAGTTCGTTGGCCAGCATCATCCGCCATCTCTTTTCAAAATAGCGGCCATTTAAAAAATTAAAAAAATTTAAAATTTAAAATTAAATGCGAAAAAATTAAAAGTTGAAAAATATTTTTATTTTATGTGTTAGATCCTAAAACACCAATTCTAGAACACTTTTTACTTTGTCTATATTTATACCACTTTATATATTTTTATGGCTGAGATTTTGAAACGTTCTGATTTTTGTCACGTGATAACACTCGTATTTATAAATCGATTTGGATGTAACTTGGTGTGTACATAGTACATAATAAAGCCTGAGCCGAGTTTGTTAACCAGTTCCCTCCACAATCTTGTTTCAAAATGGCGGCCATTTTAATTTTTTTAATTCAAAATTTGAAATTAGGTACAAAAAAGTGATAAATTGAAAAAGATTTTTCGTTTATACATTTGATCTTGATAGGAAGATTCCAAAGCCTTTTTTTGTTTCGTCTGTATCTTAAAAAATGTCTGAGTTATAGTACTTTTAATTTCTAGTGTTGTTCACATTTTGAAATGATCTGGGTTTCGTCACGTGATAACACGCTTATTTATACACCGATTTGGATTTAACTTGGTGCGTAGATAGGACATACTGATGCCTGGATCGAGTTCGTTGGCCAGCTCCAAGGAATATTATTTTTTTAACTTAAATTTTAAAATTAGGTGCAAAAAAGTAAAAAATTGAGAAAGATTTTTCTTTTGTGTTTTGACCTTGATACAAAGATTCCAGAACATTTTTTGTTTCATCTATATCTTGAAAAATGGCTGAGTTTTAGTACTTTCAATTTCCAGTGTGATTAACATTTTGAAACGCTCTGAAATTTGTCACGCGTTAATACGCATATTTATAAGCTGATTTCGATATAACTCCGTGTGAATTTGCCAAAAATCTTTTAAATGTATAATGATGTATAAACAAAAAATTAGAAGTTGAAAAAAGGTTCTTACTAAACTATTTATCTTAATAATGTATTCCGGAGTATTTTTTGCTTTGTCTTTATCTTGAAAAACGCCTGGGATATAGCAGTTTGAATTTCTAATGTGGGTGACATTTTTTTTTTAAAAGTCAATTTACCCGCGACAACACTCATATACCGGGTGTTCCAAAAATAACCGGTAGATTTTAAAATTCAATAACATAAAAACGGTGACAGCTATTAAAAAATTTTTGCAGGAGGGTTATGTATAATGCCATAAGTTTTATCTCCGTGATTTTTGATTTTAGTTCGGAAACCAAACAATAGATGGCGCTGACGGCGATTGGCGCTCAGTCGAAGCCGAAACTGAGCTCACTCAGCATTGATACAAAGGAAGGAGATTAAGGATATGGAGTGCGTCTCATTCGATTTGATTTCAATGAAATGCATTTTTGCCATGGATGTAACAGATTCTTCGATAGTGGAATGCAGCGTTCAGAAATGGGTATAAATTTCACAAACAGTATTTGAGTTTGCAGGATATTTTACATTTATAAAGTTTTATTTGCCCGGATAAAATTACTTTCTTATGGCATGATTTAAAGAATATTTTATGCATCGTATTTTAAAACTACACTGTTAAAATTTTGAAACCTTTGCTGCATCATCACACCTCCGCTTTTATAGAAAATGATTACTTCACTGTATTATGGAGCATTCTCATCGGTCAAAACAGAGATATTCTATAATAACATCGAGTGACGATGCAGCAAAAGTTTCAAATTTTAACAGTGTTGGTGACGATGCAGATAGTCACAAAAATGACCGGTATATTTGAAAAATCAATAAAATTTAAATGGGCAGCGTTAGAAATATACCGTTTGTTGCAATATGATTGGGACAATAGTAAATTTTCAAGTATACAACTTTCGGAATCACTTAAAATTTTCAACAACAGATGGCACTGCAGGCAATTTGAAAGCTATAATAGAAAACGCAATCTGTGAATTTGCCATTCTGTAAACCCTCTGTCCCTGCCCGCGAAGAAACTCGCAAGCTAAAGCTATTCACTGTAAAAAAAATTTGACCCATTTGCTGCAGCGTCATTCACTCCGCCGCTTTTATAGAAAATGGCTACTTTATTGCGTTATGGAGCATTATCATTGGTCATAAAAGACATATTCTATAAAAGCTGTGGAGTGACGCTGCATCAAATAGGTCAATTTTTTATAGTGTTCTTTTGGAGAGGCATTTTTGTAATAACTCTGTCGCATTTTGACATTTTAATTTTAATTTTTTTTTTTTTTTTTTGCACTGCATAAGTAAGGTCCCTCTCAAGATCACTCCTTGATTACATTTTCGATTTTGGTTGCAGATTTTTTTTATAAAGTTAATTTCAATTAAAAATCGGTTTTGGAAGTAAAAGTAACTTTATTCCGGCTGTTTCAAAAATGACGGTATATTTGAAAAATCAATAATACACCGTTTGTTGTAATGTGCTTGGGACAATAGTAAATTTTTAGACAGACAAACTTACGAAATTACTTATAATTTTCAACATCAGATGGCGCTGCAGTCTGAAAAATCTAAAGAACGATATTTTTCACATATCCACCATGCGCAGCAATAATATGGCGTAGTCTCTGAACGAAATTACCAGTAACGTTTATAAACGTTTCAGGAGGGATGGCTTCACATACAGAAGAGATGTACTGCTTCAGTTGTTCGACTGTTCCTAGATTGTGGCGGTACACCTGGTCTTTCACGGGTCCCCACAGATAGTAGTCACAGGGGTTCATGTCTGGCGATAAGGGAGGCCAATCCACGCCGCATGTGTGGGATAGCCCAAAGCAATCACACGATCATCGAAATATTCATTCAGGAAATTAAAGACCTCGGCTGTGCGATGTGGCCGGGCACCATCTTGCATAAACCACGAGGTCTTCGCAGTGTCGTCTAAGGCATTTTGTACCGCCACAAATTCTCGAAGAATGTCCAGATAGCGTGGTGCAGTAATCGTTTCGGATCTGAAAAATGGACCAATGAGCCCCTTGGAAGAAATGGCTGCCCAAACCAACACATTTGGAGGATGTAGGGATGATGGGACTGCAACATGGGGGTTTTCAGTTCCCCATATGCGCCAGTTCTGTTTATTTACGAAACCGTCCAGGTAAAAATAAGCTTCATCACTAAACCAAACGCTGTCCACTTGGATATCGCCGACATCAATCCTTTGCACCATATCATTAGCAAATGTTACTCGTGCATCAATAGAAGAAGCGCTGAGGGGTTTCCGAGTTTGAATTTTGTATGGATAGAGGTGTAAACTCTGGCGCATGAGACGGTACGTGGACGTTGGCTTTATTTGGACCGCAGCTGCAACACGGCGAATGGAAACCTGAGGCCGCTGTTCGATCACCTTCTGCACAAGCTGAGCATTACTCTCTGTTGTTGTCGTACGCGGTCGCCCTACATTTCCAGCACGTTCATCCTTCACGTCTCCAGTCCGTTGAAATTTTTCAAACAAATTCTTTATTGTATCGCTTTTCGGTCCTTTGGTTACATTAAACTTCCGTTGAAAACTTTGTCTTGTAGCAGCAACACTGTGTTCTAGGCGGTGGAATTCCAACACCAAAAAAATCCTCTGTTCTAAAGAATAAACCATTTTTACCTGCAAACTTGCAGTCTGTGAACAGCATACGCTTGCAGCAGAAAGACAACTTGCAGAATAGCGAACTCAGAGACTGAGTTTTCTTCAATAGCTTTCATCACACATGCAGCGTCATCTGTTGTTGAAAATTGCCAAAATAATTGAAAATAATCAAGAAATATAATAAAGGAGAGATCTTGAGAGGGACCTCAGCTATGCAATGCAAAAACAAATTATTAAAAAATGTCAAAATGCGATAGAGTTATTACAAAAATGCCTCCCCATACACTGTTAAAAATCTGCCGCATTTTGTTGCAACGCACTCCCCTGCTTGTATAGAAAACAAACGGTTACTTAGCCTTGAAATTGAGCTTTCTCATTGGTTGGAATAGAGATATTATATACAAGCGGTGGAGTGCGTTGCAACAAAATGCAGCAGATTTTGACCAGTGTAGAAACACTGCAAAAACGTTGACCCATTTGCTAGAATGTCACTCCACAGCTTTTATAGAATATGTCTTTTATGACCAATGATAATGCTCCATAATACAATATTGTAACCGTTTTCTATAAAGGTGGTGGAGTGACGCTGCAGCAAATAGGTCAATTTTTTACGGTGAAAGAGCAAGATTGTAGCAAAATATCTTCACCAACATTGTTAAAATTTGAAACATTTGCTGCATCGTCACTGCATTGCTATTATAGAATATCTCAATTTTGACCAATGAGGATGCTTCATAATACAGTGAAGTAATCTTTTTCTATAAAAGCGGAGGTGTGATGATGCAGCAAAGGTGTCAAATTTTTAACAGTGTAGTTTTAAAATACGATGCATAAAATATTCTTTAAATCATGCCATAAGAAAGTAATTTTATCCGGGCAAATAAAACTTTATAAATGTAAAATATCCTGCAAACTCAAATACTGTTTGCGAAATTTATACCCATTTCTGAACGCTGCATTCCACTATCGAAGAATCTGTTACATCCATGGGAAAAATGCATTTCATTGAAATCAAATCGAATGAGACGCACTCCATATCCTTAATCTCCTTCCTTTGTATCAATGCTGAGTGAGCTCAGTTTCGGCTTCGACTGAGCGCCAATCGCCGTCAGCGCCATCTATTGTTTGGTTTCCGAACTAAAATCAAAAATCACGGAGATAAAACTTATGGCATTATACATAACCCTCCTGCAAAAATTTTTTTAATAGCTGTCACCGTTTTTATGTTATTGAATTTTAAAATCTACCGGTTATTTTTGGAACACCCGGTATATTAATCGATTTCGATGTAAGTGTGCATGTTCACATGAATTAAGATTTCAATCAAGGTCATTGTTTTTTTTTTTAATCCATCATGCTGCTTTAAAATGGATATTGTGGAATTTGGCGACCCTATAAATCGCTTAAAATAAAACCAGGTTGAATAAAAGATGACTAATTTCTAAAAATTCCTATTAATATTCAGTATTGAAAAAAACTAGTATTCAATCTTATATAATCGTGTTCCACTATTTTGAGCTTCGTATGTTTGGTTTATATAACTTAATTTAAAATAAATAAATAAGTATATGAAAACTACCTCTTCCTCCCGGCACTGCCGGAAGGACTTTTAAAATTTATATGCATTTAACAGGTGCTTTAAAATAAGCATTCTATAGAATATATAGTGAAAATATTGCTATTATTCATTTACAGGGTCACACGAAAGAATTCCATTGGTTAATGGTAAAGGGGAGAATAGTGTGCGACATGTTTTAAATATATTAAACTGTTTCTTGTAAAATAAAAGTAATATATGTCACTGAGGCTTAATATAAATTATACGATACTGTCTTGCATAATATAATGTACATTTCATTTACAGAGACACAGAAAAGATTTCAAATAGTATATTCTTTCCGATGTACTGTATATGTTTCCGATGATGGCTGATAGACGGATGTAATGCATTTTAATTATGATAGAAGCATTTAAGTTTCTCTAAATCTTTGTACATTATATGGTGTGTATAAAAGTTATAGTTGATATACAGGGCTATCTAAAAGAGCTCGCTAATGTTACTGAGTATGAGCGTAAATTACTTGAAGGTGGTTCTTAAATAAGGTATGCATTTTTACGCTGAATTGCATTCAATTTACAAAGAAATGTTTGCAGAATATAGATAAAATGATATACAGGGCCACGCAAAGAATTGGATACATGGACGCCTATGAATAATAATTTATAACGATGTGATTTCAGAAGTTTTTGAGTTTGAAATAAATTTTAGCTTATTACTGACGTGTAATAAAAATACAAGGCAAACTACAGGATTGAACAAAAGTTGTCAAGTATGTTTCCATTTATTAGTACAAATTACTGAAAAATAAATTTTAAGCTTTTTTCTTGGTAAACTAAATTTTTTATATTATATAGTATGTATATCAACTGACAGATCAAATACAGGGCTGTTCAAAAAATTGGAATACATATTTGGCTATATACCCTTATTTCCCTAATTAACGAAGTTTTGTTAAAGGTTTCCCGGAGTGTTGGAAAGTGCTTCATAATCTATGCTTAACGCATGATTTTTCTTAGTTTAATTATTTCTCTTAATTTTTGATGGGCTTAACATCATTAATACAAAATTTTCTTTCGGAGATGAAATCACCTCAGGTGTTACATGTCTTCGGTATTATACTGTTAAATTATTAAGATAGCTCACATGGAAAATTTTGAAATAGCTTATCTTTTTTCTAACCAGATTCATTCATAATTTGCAATACTTTCAGTTGCTTCATAATTGTCAAATGCGTCTTTTTTTGCTACTTGAAAGTAAAATCATCTGAAAGTAAGCCCGAGCTATACATTATTGCTAGCCAAGTAAGGTTCATCCTCTATTTTTTATGTTAACTAAATAAAACTTGTTAAAGAATTCCTAATCGATTTTTTACAGTATTAGAAAATGGTTTTAGTCAAATAGAATTATTAACTAAAGCAAATTATAACTAAACAATTTATGTTTTACTTTTTTGTTTAGGAATTTCAAATTGTTTATGTACAACATATTTGAGATTAAAAAAAACTCAACTTTTTAAAATAGTCAATCTGTGAAATTACTTTAGTAAAAGGTAGTGATTTTTTTCTTAAGGACATGAATATGCATTTTCAAGAAAATTGTTTTATATTTATTCACCATGCCTTTGCGCATAAGCTGAAAATGGTTTATCGAGAAATAGATGTTTACAATATTGAAATAATATATTATTTTAGCACATAATTAAACAGTTACTTTGCAAATTCACGATATGGTTAGTTCTTAAAATAAAAGGTCAAAAGCATCGAATCTTTCATAAAAAATTAAACATGCAAATACTCCTTTAAGAAGTCTCAAAAATTAAACTAAAAACACACATTCATTTACTTTACACCCACAAAAATCCAAAAGCTGCTTACGGAGCACTTTTTAAAAATTAATATTGTGCAACAAAAATGTTTCTTAAAATACTAGAAATGTCTAATATCTTCTCAATAAACATTTGCAAATTTTCAATTTACTTTAAATCTAAAACACTTTGAGATTTAGGAGTTTCCATAATAGGCTTTCAAAATGAAATATTGGTGCTTATTTAAACTCTTTTATGCAACTTCTTTTTTTCACATGACATATCAGAAAACTGATGAACGGATTATTTGAAAAAAAAAAAAGAATGAAAATTTGGATATGTATCGTATGTAAATATAGCATAAAATATTAACTTTAATATCCACTTATACTTTTTATTACATATTTCTTCATAATAAAATGTTCGGAACAGTTAAATAACTTTGAAATGCATGCTTTATAACTTCATCTTTCATATAAGCTTATATATTTTTATTCAACAAAATAGGAAAACATTCATCGATATTTACATTTTACAAGAATTTTATCTTTATGCAAATATTGTCATTGGAAATTATTATAACTGTTTTTCCCTCAATATTAAGTGATAGTATTGATAATTTATTTTTATCACAATGCGTGTTTTTGGTTTTACTGAATGTCTGTTAAAACTATTAGAAATATTTAAAAACAATATCCCGCACTGAAGATAGCTGTGAAGATGGTGTTATTAGACAATATTTTAGAAACTTTTTCTAAAAGTGAATATTTGTTGGTACATTTAGAATTCTTTGATTAGAAAAATAGATAAATATTTTTCATGATTCTCTGGCTTTTTTTAGGTGTACTTTTGGCTCTATCAGCGGCAAAGAGGTTCTGACCTCAAAGCAGGTAGATGGGAAATTCTGGTAAATTTTGAGCTCTTAAGGCTATCCGTACGTTTTTTTTTCATAGGTTTCTCCGAATCTAGTTTTGTCTTGGTACATACGGGTTAAGTTTCCTTAGAAAGAGCCATACGGAAGTTAATTTTTCCCCCATTTCTTAATTTATACCTCGAGCTCAGATAATCGGCTGTTAAAAAAAGTAAATAAATAGTAGGTGTAGTTTTAGTTCTATATTGTTCTTCTAAAGTAAAAGAGAATACAGTGGCGGTCAAATGTTTCCGGCCAGCAAAAATTTTTCACTTAATTTGTAAATATACCCATATGAAGAGGCATCTCAAAGCGATACTCATACATTTTATTGACATATTAGTTAGGAACTTACTTATAGAAGAACGTGTAAATATCAATAAATTTAATTGACAAAATTAAGTATAAAAGAAAACGCATGTTCTCAAAAGTTCCCGGCCACTTTCACAAGTTTGTAAAAAAGTGTTATTGTAATAGAAAATTACAGTGATCAACAACATTTAGAAGTACTATTTTATCGTATTACTATTTTATTAGGTTTAGTAATAAGTCGTGAAATTCATACAGTCAACGGTTAAAGATCGTCTATGGTACATTTTTTCCACATTTCTTGCAATTTTGGCGAAATTTCGGCTGAGTTGGAATATGTATAGTTCCGCAGAATTTTGCCAACTTCTTTCCAAAGATTTTCTATTGGATTCATGTTGGGCGTTTGGCTGACCATTTTAAAAACGAAATTTTTTGTGCGGAGCTATTGCTTATCGAGGCTTGCATACATTATTTATGTCATTATCATGTTACGAAAAATAGTTGTGACCAAAATTTTTTCTCTAATAAGGCAAAAAACGGTCCTGCAAGATATCCTTATACATTGTATCATTCATCTGGCTGTGGATTTCAAAATAACGGACCGACGCTTTTTTAAGAAAATACTCCCCACGCCATAATGTGTCTTCCGCCATGCTTCATTGTAGGAATAACATAGGTCGAATCATACCTTTTGTGGTTAGGTCATCATATGTAGTGTCTGCCATCACCAAACAAATTTCAAATTCGATTAATGGAAAAAATAGAACTTTTGTCCAGTTTTCACTTGACCAGACTTTGTGTTGTTTGGAAAATGCCAGTAGGGTACGTCGGTATTATTTTTACCTCTGAAATTTTTTTTAACACCGATTCTTCCATAAAATTCTGTATCACGTCAGCATCATAACACGGTAGAGTAACTTATTTCAGCAATATTTTCATTCCGTAAATCGCAGTACATTGCAACGGAATTTTCATGCGGATTATCAATGGTTTTTCTCCTGATAATTCCGTCCACAGGAATAGTAATTTTTTGGGGTCTCCCGGACCTCTGAAAGTCCTGAAAGCCTTTTTAAATATCGTTTACAATCGATTTTACCTATTGATAACTTAGCCGCAATATCTCGAGAAGAGTGGCCTTTTAACGACAAACTAATCGCTCATTTATGAATAATAATTGTTGAACTTTTCAAATTTGACGATACACGTTGATTCATTCATAAACACAACCAAAACACACTTTACGGATAGTAAAAATCTAAAGAATGATAAGTGGCTGGAAACTTTTGAGAACATGCGTTTTCTTTTATATTCAATTTTGTCAATTAAATTTATTGATATTTACACGTTCTTCTATAAGTAAGTTCCTAACTAATATGTCACTAAAATGTATAAGTATCGCTTTGAGATTCCTCTTCATATGGGTATATTTACAAATTAACCGAAAAATTTTTGCTGGCCGGAAACATATGACCGCCATTGTATATTAATGGATTTTCTACCAATATAATCTAAATATCGTTCTTGACTAAGAGAAATCGCTTGGAAGGCAAATCATTATCATCAACCTTCAAATATGAAGTAAAATACTTTTTCAAGTGATTGGGATATCTGTCAGATTTCCTTGATGCAAATCAGATGATTAATATATGTTCTGTTGGTTTTTAGTGAACACTTCGAAAAATGCATTTCTCACGACGTTACTCTTACATATTATAAATAGTAACTGCTTCTGGGACTTGGATACAAAACTCTCGGGACCCAGTTACATTGTGCTACTAACTTTGCTCTGCGTTTACAAACTACAGAACAGGAATTCTGATTTTTCAGAATTTAGCTTTGGTCCCGAAGAAAAAAAAATAGATAAATATAGACAACGAAGCATATTTCCGTTTTAAAAACATGGTTTTATTTTATATAAAATGATGTCATTTGTATTCTCTGGAAAATTCCACATTTACTATCTACTTTTAAACAACATCTACAGAAAAAGATGCATATGACGTCATTATCACAGAATAATTCTCAAATCCACTAAAAAGCGATGTTGTTATTCATAGACCGGGAGACTGTAGCAAAGATAAATTTAATGAAATTCCAGATTTAGTTAAAACTAGTTTCGTATATTAAAATGCAATCTCTCAGCTAAGTCATATTTTGATGAAAAACACTTCAAAATATAATTTTAGTGGTTGAAATATATGTTTTCCTGTACCCAAAGGTATGAAAATATGTAGGACTGCCGCTTCCTGCTCTATCAAAAAACTTGACCAAAAAAAATCGACTATCTAATGACTTATATGCCTTCACTTGTTTGTAACATCTGATCTACTATTTTATAACTATTTTTCCTGTACTTTCTGCAGAAATGGAATACTTGTGTTGTCAAAATTAAAGAAATAGCGTTGAAAACATAAAACAAATTAATATCTCAAAAAGGAATTGAGATTCAGTTTTCAAACAAATTGAATTTAAAACTACTTTTTCCCCTTTATACGATGGTATAAAAAGTGAAAATGTGCAATGCTTAAAAGTAAAAAAAAAAAAAAATTACAGTAGACATTATCCTTGCAATTATTCACCTGCTTTGTTTTACGGCTGACTTAGATAATGGAATGTTTTATTAGAGACGATACTTTAATTCCTGGACGAAAGAAATAGAAAAAAATTCTTTTTTTTATTAATTAAAAAAATAAATAATTTCAATTATTATCTATATACTTCTAATAATAATATGAAATATAGCTATAATAATATTATTATTAGAAGACGAAATTATGTTAAAAAACATTTACATAGAGAATTAAATAATAGTTAAAGTATAAACATAAAAATTAAGAATGTCAAAAAATGTATTCATTTACTTTGTTGCTCTTTATTATATATTACTTTGTATTATTTCACCCTAAAGCTAAGATTCATCCTTAATTTGACCTTAATTCGACAAAAATCGGTTGTCATCTTTATTTTTTTCTACATAAATTCTTGCAGTCTAATTTTTTTTTACTCGCACTTCTAGACAGATTTCTGTTTTATGGGTCAAACAATCCCTAAAACATGTTTATACAAAATGTCTGTCCGTCTGTTCATATATTCGTGTCCGAAATCATCGAAAAGTGTATGAAGTTAGACATATAATTGAACAAAATTTTTGTGTATATTTTTATCTACAGTTTCTATTTTTATCTTCATTGAATTTGGAAATTTTCCGCCGAAAAAGGGCGCTGCGATATTGATTTTTGCGTCATTTTCATTTTTGCACTATCGAAAACTATATGAAGCTATGCATAGAACTACATTTTTGTGCAAGTTTTGGCTAGGGCCAGCAGATTCTTCATGAATTTGACTCCTTGAGTAACTCGACAAAAAATGTTTAATTTCCAGACTCGGATCAACGACAAAGATAATTATCTACGGATCAAAATTTACTAGTCTAGAGACCGATTTATTTTTTAACTGCTTACAAAGCAGCTACCGGCACAAAACTTTCCCGCAATAACGAGAGTTATTGCGGGAAAGTTTGTCGCATATGTCTGCAGGGTTGTCTAGAACTCCTATTATAGAAACCTCAGGGTTGTCAGGGATCACAGAAAAAGATTCAGCATGATCTTTGCATTTCCTCTTTAACAGTTTCTTCTTCTTCCTCCTAAACATAGCAGTCTTCCAATCACATTTGACCATTCGGGCCACTTCCGATTAGATCTGATGGTACCACCTCCTTCGCGGGTCTTCCGGTTTCCGGGCGAGAGGCGATTATTGTAACTCGGCTGCATATTTTCTGAAGGACTGACTTCTCTTCAACGTGAATTTTACGTTTTGTTGAATTAAACAAGCATGCTGTCGAGCAACGATGTCTTTCAAGCGTGCAATAGAGCCTCCAAAGAACGACATCTTCAGGGCCGTCAGCTGCTTAATATTACACAACTGAATAAGGTTTATCGCACTTAAAGCGTGCATTTCCTCGACGAAGAAAGCTAAGTTACACATAATCTTTTGAAGGAAAGTATCGTAGAGCCCAGCTGTCCTCATTTTGTAGACCAGTCTCCCTCCTAGCTACAAAATATACATTTTTGACTGTCTGGATGATACCAGGACGATGGAAGCTCCTGAATATTCACAGTTATATAAAGCCTCCACATACCTAGGTTTCTAAATTTCCCCAAGTTTACAACTTGCCGATCCCAAAGCAATATCGAGAATACTTAAACCAGGACGCCAAAGCTGCAACAACGCAATATCAAAACAGTAGTGATACACGCTATAAACAGACGTTTACAAAAGCAAACAGTGGCTCATCAAACATAAAACATAAACAAACAATTGTGTGGCAACCGTCCCGAAGAATATTATATTCAAGGACTTTGTTGCATTCATGGGATCATCACGTTGGCCTTACTGTTTTAACCCTTTCGGGTCCAAATTTTTTTTACGTTCCAAATTTTTTTTTTTTGGTTTAAACATGAAAAAGTGTTGATCTGAAAGGAAAAAATAAAGTTTTATTAAAATATTATAATTATTTTAGGAATACAATATGTACTATTAATAGTACAGTGGTCTTTCGAGGAACAAGTTGTCATTTACGGGTATTCTATTATTAGTACAATACGCTGAAAAAGACAGGTGTAGGACAATTTCAAATCAAAATTTTGAAAGATATATGAAAAATGTAAAAGATATATTTAAAAATATGCGATTAGCATTATAGTATAATTCGCACTATTTGACACTCAATTAATCTTCTAAACAGAAAAAACCGGGTAAGAAATGCAAAAATAAATAAATAAATAAATAAATAAACATAAAATAAAATTTTCATTTGTTGGTATACTCTGGTGACTTCTCTTATTTCATATGAAAAGTTTCGAAGAAATTTTTGTCATCATGGAAGCATAAGTATGAGTTGCATTTTTCAGAATAAGATGTTTTTCTAAAGCTACATCCTCCCAATTTGCACCATTGTTGCACCTTGCTTCTCTCTGTCATATGGCCAGTATTATCATATGATGCATCCTCAACTAGGCGAAGTGATGGTTTCAACTTTTTTTTATATAAGGAATAGCCATAGTGGTTAAATTACCGTAATTTCGGGTGTATAAGCCGCAGCTCAAACAATTCTTTTTCGACCCAGAAATTTTTAAAAAACAAATATAACTAGTCAGATCGCCGTAAATATATCTCTTCAATCACTAAATAAGATTTCTGGGTCTAAAAAGAATTGTTTGAGCTGCGGCTTATACACCCGAAATTACGGTACTTGGACGACTGCGTTTCACGGAGATTGTAGTTCAGTTTTTGAAAGTTAGAGCTTTCAACTGATTTTTAAATTTTTTTCAACAAATTATGGGCTAATAATATTACATACGAGTATTATATGACAAAAAGAATGAGAAATATTGTTATAAAACAGTAATATTCAACTTAAGTTTCTACAAATTTCATTTCTAAAAATTGATAAATACAATGAGCATGTTTTAGCAAAATTAATTCCTTTAAAGACCACTGTATTACTAATAGTACATATATTCAAAGATTAATAAATCATAACTTTTCAATGGTTTTGATTACAAAACTTGCATCAAACATTAGCTACAATAACTTATTTTACGAAAATAATTTTAAATAATAATTCTAATTATTTATAATATCAATAATGAGAGCAAATTTTTAAAAATCCCCTGCTTGACGTGCATTCTAAGTTTCATCCATCTTGATTGAGTGTGCCTGGACTATCTTTGTAGGGCTATTTTTTAGAGAAAAAATTAAATACACGCTTTCAAGAGAAGTCTTTAAAATAGAATATGAGGCCCTTTGAAAACAACTACTAAATACTGGAAAAATATATTAGTTGAAAGATGATGTACTATTAGTAGTACACCAGACCCGAAAGGGTTAAACAAAAAATACGTACTTAATATTAACATACTCAAATTACTTATTAAAATGTTAACAATAGAAAACTCCAAATATTTTTGGGTAAACTTTTCATTATTTAGAATTAAAAATACACGCGTTTTAATATATTTTACAAATATTGTATACCAGTTGGGTTCCAAGTTTCAATATCTCTAATATAATGGCTATTATTCTCACACATATATTTATACTAATATTTATTGCCCACCGGTAATAATCTGTTATATTTGTTTTACACATCTAAGCATTGTCTACAGCTTTTTAAGCAATTATATGATTCGTTATCTTTAAATTCTACCATAAGAAGAATTAAAAGAAAAAAATTGTGAAGTTTCTGGAAAACGATGTATGAAAGATATTATTTACACTACCAAGGAAAATGCGCAGAAGGATTTAAACTGAATTGGGCTAATTTGATTATAAAAAGAAGGCAGTTAAACGACTACAAAATTGAAATCCAATGACATGCAGAACTAGATGAAAAAAAGACTCCTCAATTTTGTTCACTGGGAATGACACTAAATCTTTTCAATATATCTGAACAAATATTGGTATCTGTTTTTGAGTGAATAAGCAAATATTTCGAATGAAATTGCAATAATAAATTATAGATATTGATATACGTGGTCTATCCATTAAGTAATGAGAATATTTCCATGAAATTCATTTATTTGAAAATAATTCTACAAACGCTTATTATTCTTCATAATAGCTTTTTTCTCTATTAATACTCCGTTTTGAACAATTCTGCTATCCATTTATGACCGCCTAGAAGTGTGAAACTGGAATGCTGTTCATAATGCCCGTTACGTTTTCCGCATACTACACAAATTGCCACAACAACGACCCTTTAAGCTGGATTTTCAAAGGAATAAAAAATGGTAAAAAGATGACAGATTGAGGCTGTATAGTGGTTCGAGAAGCGTTGCAACGCTGTGTTTTTCCAGGAACTAGTCCAATTTGAAGAGCTACCTTGACACAAACTTTCTGATTTCGAAGTTCTTGTGTGACAACTTGATTCACAATCCATTTTTCATTTCCCAACGCCTCTAAAATTATTCAGACACTCATTTGACAATCAGAGACCACAAGCACTTACATTTTAGCCACATTGTTTGAAGTTCGAGAAATTGATGGACTTCCAACGCGTTGTTCATCATCGATGTCTTCTCTTCCCTCTTTAAACGCTTTGTGACACCTAAACATTTCAGATTTTAACAAAGAACCCTTCCCATAGTCTTCTTGTAACATGGTTAGTCTCTCAGTAGCCAATTTATAAGGTTTTACACAAAATTTTATGGCGTATCGCTGCTCGACAGTTTCTTTATTCTGAAAACTTAACGCCAAGTTCAAATACGTATCTGTTTTATTAGTGGTCCGTGTGCTGCAAAGGTTCAAAGCCAAATGACTTTTTGCTAGAATCTGTAGTTGAGAGTACCCACTACGCGTATCGCTTGCAACCGTCGTCCATTCGATTTTTTGCTTGATGTGAATATTTTAGTATTATTACATAATGGACATACAGTCGACTCTCGTTAATTCGAATCTTCGCATAATTTGAACTAAACATGAGGTCCAGAAATTTTCAATGGCAGAATAACGTTAAAAAATTTCATTAATTCGAACTCATTTTCTGTTGATTTCGTTTAATACGAACTAACGAGAATTCCGACTTTTCATTTTTCTTTTCTTTCTCACGGATTTCAGATCATTTGAATAACTTTCTTTCTTTGATTTTTGTGAAAATTGTTCCTAACGAGTATACATATAATACAATGCATTTGATATCCACTTTCTTAGAGCCCCGTCTGTTCATCAGTGACGCTTTAAATTTTTCTTTCATCGTGCTTGTTTCTAATCTTTTAATTAGTTTAGGTATTTATACATTTTAATTTAATATTAAGTCATATTCTAATGATAATAAATGAAATAAGCTTAAAAAAAACACTATAGCATTAATTCCTTTGTAATAGTGCCATATTAAGCATATTTTCCATAATTCGAACTTCGGATAATTCGAACACTTCTTGTAGTCCCGACGAGTTCGAATTAACGAGAGTCGACTGTACCATGTACAGATATAATATTACTATTTCGTTCATGACTCTCATGAAGTAGTTTTGATAATGCTGTGAATGACTGTGACATTACGACATACTCGCTTTTACTCTATGTTTGTATGTTTATCGTGCAACTTTGCATTGTTATTACCATTATGTTGATTGATTTACACTTCTGTGAACCTTAAGCAACGGAAATAAAAATACAGTTTGTATCTTATGTTTTTATATAAAAAAAAGTAATGTTACGTATTTTTTAAGATTCTTACACGCATGAATGTGTATTTCACTGTAGGAATCGACAGCTTGCCTCTTTTATCGAGTTCAAATCTTACAAAAAGTTTCAAATTATTCTCATTTTATTTCTAGTATAAATTTTACCTCTCGTAACTGATATTGTCTTACTATATAGTCGAAGTACACTAGAATTTCTGCGTTGTTAATATTGGGTAAACAGGGATTTAAAAAAGGCATCTGACAAATACAAAAATAAATAAAAGGAGGTGCCTTTTGTCCTTGGTGCAGCCAAAATGTATTTGAGATTCGTAACTTGAGTTACATGAATTTCTGATCATCGATTACTATGCTAAATATTGTTTTAAGGCTACAGTGGACTTTCAAAATCGCAAAAAAATCATCAAATTATCGATTTTTCATTTTTAGCATAATAACATTATATGAACTCCCTGCTATTGAACACAAATTTTTTTTTTCAATTTCGACTATTTTTACTGAAGTTAGAAGCATTTTCGTCCAATCAGCTGATTGTGCCATGCCCCTTTGTTTACTTTTTTGCCGATTCACATCCGTAAAATTTAGCCTAGTGTTTAGTTTTACCATACAAAATGTTATTATTTTGCACTGAAATTATTAATTTTGCGATTTCTCAAAACAATACTTTGTACTGTAACTTTTAACTGTTTCTTTAAGCGTTTGTTTACAATGTATTTAGAGGAATTGCTTTTTGTCCCCAATCTTTTTAGCGTAAATTAAAAAATATTAATATATTTAAAATATTAAAAATACTTAATATATTTACCAAAAATTTGTACAATAAGACGTATTTATACCATGAATATTTCTAATAAAATTTGAAAAAAATTCATTAGAAAATACAAAATGTTACTTTTGAGAAGACTTTTTAAAATTCAAATATTTCACATCTTTTGCATGAATTACTGTCGAAGCCGCATATTTTATGTGAATTTACCATAAAAACATAAAACATTTACATATAAGCTAGAAATGATATTATATCCCTTAATAGCTTAAACTATGTCAGTAGGAAAATATTAAGCAATTATAACCACTGTAGTTACTAAAACCTGTTTTTCTCAGAATGAATATTTTCGTCGTTTTCATGATTTCAAAATGTTCCATGCGAAATTCTTTATGCCCAATTTTTCTGATTTTTTGTTTAAAATGCTCTTTATGTATGTGTTAACAAATGTTACTAGAAATAAATTTTTTTAGACGCATGTAAATTTTTTAAATTTCAGTTATATGAAACTTTTAATGATTTTTTAACGGAAAATGCAAAAGAATCAAGTTAAAATCATTTCTTTTAAATGTTTTACAAGTGATATGATAAAAATGCTTAGTAACATTTGTTAACACATGCATAGAGAGCATTTTAAACAAAAAATCAGAAAAATTGAGCATAAAGAATTTCGCATGGAGCATTTTAAAATATTGCCATTTTTTTTGTTAATTTAGAAAAAGCAAAATCTTTATCTTAAAAACTATTGAATATATTTTTATAAAAAAAAAATTGTGAAATAAGAGATATATATATTATGATTATTTCCAGAAATTTTTAAAAAAAATTCATTGAAAGTTAAGAAAATTAGTTTTGAGAGTCCATTGCAGCCTTAACAAGCATTCTTAAACAAACTATTTTTTTCGATAAACTTTTATCGAAATTTTTACCTGAATATCGACAGTGACGTTTTGAGGCGCCAACGCAGGAAAGAGACATGAAAGAAATGTGACAGTGGACATTGGTAAGTGCTTTGTTTATAACAAGTGTTCAGAATTGCGACAATCAACACTGATTGTATGCCGAGCAGCATCCATCGAGTGATTAGCGTAAAGATTCAAATATGCCAGGTATTTTAGTCATACGTGCATCAGCAACGGGTATTTGACTGACGAAATCTTGCTAGAGTAAACATAAATGCACACCCTCAAACCAGCATGACTGAAAAGGTGTATCCACGTAATTGCTCAAAACAGCCCTGAAATGGGCTGGCACCTCATCATGCTGAAAACAGTTCTTTGCGATAGGCAATCAGGACATCTTGAACATGTTCTGGCAAATTCAATTCCACAGAATTACGATAACTCTACCTGCTTTGGCGTACTGGACATCCCTGGGCCATCACAATCTCGCGATTTATCGAACCTCGATATTTTTTATGGGAACATGTGAAGAGTCTTTTTTATGCGACACTAGTTGACAAAGCGAGAAACGCGTTGTTCGATTATCTGTAGCTGCTGCACGTGTGCAGAAAATACCTGGAATCTTTGGAAATGTGCGTGTGCTAATCGCTCTATCCACGCTATCAAACATATATCACAACTAGTAGATGCTATTTTGAACAATTATTTTAAGCATTGCACTTGTCAATGACGGCGCCTGCAGGAGACACTAAATAACACACTTTAAATTAATTTAAATGCTTCTAGAATTGTTAAAATTACTTCTACAATTTTTTACTAAATGCGCACTTATCATAAAAAACGATATATAGACTGATACATCTTTGGGATGTTGCATAGTAATTTTAAACCGGGGTTTTTGTGGTCCATCGTAATACTTGTCGCATAACTTAAATGCTTTCCTTTCGTGTGTTATTTCCTCCTCCTTGCGTCACTTGCGCCCATGCATTCCTTACGATGAACGATTGTTACAACACTGTACAAAATTTATGTAACGTTACTCCATAAAATTGGTGGCAACTGCTGTCCAATTTTATAGAGTAATTTTTTCACTTATGTAACGGTGTAATTTAAACATATATTACTTGTGTAACTATGCAGTGTTACACCGGTTACATAGCTTAAAGTACTCCATAAAATTGGAGGAAGCAAAGCTGCAACCAGTTTTATGGATTAACGTTATACAAATGTTTTACAATGAATATCCTGTTCCAACCTTTGAAATTTTCGTCATGAATTCAGAATCAGCTTGTATATATTTTTTTTCTTATTGGCTTTCGACTTAGTTGGATTTGGAAAAGTTATTCCAACTAAAATTGTCTTAAAAAATTTATGAACACTTTTATATTATTTTTTCAACTAATAACGTTTACAACCTTTGGATGGAAACAATAAGTCATACAATTGTAATGAAGGAAACAAAGTGTCTGTTTGAATATAGCTAGTTAATACAGGGATACCAATGCCGAATTTGGGAATTTTATTTAGGTTTTTCTTTTACACTGAACGGATTTCCGAATATGGAGGAGGGTATAAGAGTTTCATTCTGCAAAAGTCACAGAAACAATATAATTTGATAAATCATTCTACTTTACAGCTCGTGTTATTCAAAACCCTTGTGGACGTGTGACATGTATGCGTACTACATAACGTTCTCAAAATCCTTGATTATTCGCACAGTTAAGTTTTGTTGTTAATTTTGCTTTGCTTAATCCGGGTATTTTCTCGATAAAACTAGGCAAAAATTTCTGTTTTTAAAACGAGTGATAACAGATTAAAAATTCTGTGAAAGATGATAATCTCATAGGGATTAAAATAATTATATTAAAAAAACATTTTTCGTCTTCTTGCTCGTCACTGAATATTGTAAATTTCACTTCAAAATCTAGTTAAAAATTATAAAAGTTTATTTTATATCACTTATATCTTGAAATTTAGGTAACTGTACGTTTCTGTTAAGTAATACTAAAATTGTAGTAGTAAATAACATTGTTTAAGAGAAAATCTTATAGCGGGCCGTTTCTAAATCAAACTTCACCTAATTTACGATAAATAACAATGTTGGTTATTCGTCGTTAATACTACCGGTCATTCTATATAATTCAAATGCAAATATTATGATAGCTATTAAAATTTGATTGCAGTAAAATTTACGGAAACGGGGCCTACATATAACAGAAAAATATCATGGTTTCAAGAAGAAGCAATTAAAAATGCTTACATGTACAGCTGCCAAAATTGGAACATTTCTTCGGTGTGCTGTGTTTCGTCTTTTGTTCGGCTATTCCGCCTTCGCATGTTTTACTGTATTTCTATCATAATATAACTTTAATTTTTTCAGTATTTTATTTATCTGAAATTGCTCTACATTTCTGAAACTTTCTTAATAAATAATTAAAAAGTTTTTTTCAGCTTATCTAGCCTATGCTCTATGTTTTCGAAATATATCTCTCTCTGAGGAAAAATGTGCACCAAAATACCGTCATCTTATTGAAATATCAGAAAATGTGAATAAAGAAGAAAGTGTTGATGAAGGATTGAGAGAATCATGCTGGTAAGAAAATTATCATTTTTCATGTTTGAAACAAAGTTAGACTTTGTATGAAAGGACTTATTAGAAAGTAATGCACGATTTCTATCTTTAAATGGTTAGATATATAAGACTACCCCTTAAGTGTAATCTCAAAAATCTGTGAAATTTGATGACTACGTATTCATTGTAACTTACTCAAGTATTCCTAGTTATACACTAAAGCCTGAAATTTGCTGACATTATTAAAATGCTTTTGATCGAAATTGGAGTTTTTAATTTGCTATAAAGGTATCACGTGGTGAATTATAATTAGAGTTAAATGCTGGTCACGACATAAATTTCCTTGATTTTTTTTTCCTCCAGTTTTGAGAAGATTAATTTTCAACAAAACTTTTAAAAATTCCAATATTTTCTAATTTTTAGTCTACAATTTTTTTTTATAATTTTATCGCAACTAAAGTTTATAAAAATTACTAGTTTAGATACAAAGTGGAACGCTTTTTGACAGTGGAGATCCAAGCTTTCGCTCCGAGTGCACTGCCATCATTCAGATTCTGAGACTAGATATTAGCACCAACAAGATATTCCATACGTCTGTGCCTAAAAAAAAAACCTACTAAAGTTGTCCTCTACAAGGATTTTTTTTCTTCTCAAAACAGTAACTATCTCATTTTTAAATAAACATATTTTAAGTAGTTTCTGGTTTATATGTTTTAAGAGATTTGAAAGTTAAATTTGGGTGGTAGAGATAAATATTTATTGTTCAATACATTTTCAGGGTTCGCACAGTTCTACCACTAAATTTTAAGAATATTTTCAAAGTGTTTTACTGCAGAAAAATATAGTAAAATCTCTGAATGAATGGGGATTGCGAATGTTGTGTTTTAAAAATTAAATGTAAATTTTCTTATTTTTAATAGTGGTGCCAGAGTATTTAGAAATTCCAAGGAGTGTGCGAACCTTGATTTTTTTATTTTGAACCTTCTTTAAAAATGGGAAATAACGTCATTATATACCATATAGATGAACTTTTTATCCATATGTGCCATATAAGTAAGTTTTCATTTAATAATACTTTTAAATTACTTTAAATAAAACCTCATATGAAGCCTCAGATGTAATTTTGAAAAAGGGAAAGTAGTAGAATTTTGGAAATCAGAAATAATATCGAATACTATCAAAACATTCCGAAACAGCCGTCCATTGTATGTTAGTTCCAACAAAAAGCGTGATTACTGAAAGTTCGTATTCAAATTATCATAAAACAATATTACTGAAAGGTTGGAAAAGCTAGAATACGATTAATGTAAACAAACATACTGTTTTAAAACAATTTTAGTCTATATTCTATACATATATATTGTAAAAACTTCAAAAACAGAATTGTTATAGATATTATTTTTATAGTTTAGTATATTATTATGGATAGGTATAATTATATATGCATGGAGTTGTATTTTTTTTCCAGAAGAATGTAATAAGGAAAGTTAAAAGCTATTAATTCCCTTTATTTCGCTTGCAAATTTCGTAAAACAGTCCAATTTCGTCGCAAATTTCCGGCAAAATTTGGTCTGTTTGTTCAACACTACTCATGTTGTAAAACATGTGCTCGATGCTCGATTTCATCCAGCCTTAAATGGCCAATACGGAGTTTGTGTAAGATTTTTAAAAGGTGTCTAAAAACATTACAAAGCGGCTGCAAAATGATAAGAACGATAAAAAAAATGAGAAATCAGTTCACGTTTGCAATGTAAATGCGCAAATCTTTGTGTTAAAATTAACACGTAATATTCCAATTAATATTGAAGTAATCGTTTACAAAAATTGTTTACATAATTTTAAATCTATTTAAAATTATGTATTTTGCTGAAGCAAAATGATAAGTACCCAGTGAACATTTCGAAGAGATAGGCGAATTTTTTCACCTATAGTTTAACCCCTTCGGGACGTGCAACTTTTACGGCATTTTTAATCCTTTATTACTGTTTTTCGATATCGGAAATTTTTGCCCACTTGAACCGAGAAAATGCTTAGATTGAATAAAGCAAAACTTACAATAACATTTTTCTGGTGAGAATAATCGAGGATTCTGTGCAACTTATGCTGCTCGTGTAGTGGTCGCTCGTCTCCAAGGGGTTAAAGCTACTGGAATGCTCAAACAGTTTCCTTTGTTTTATGCAGATAATTGAAACAAGTGTGAAAAAATCCATTTTGAAGAGTTTTAACTTGAAAAATGTACTTCTTATAAATATTTTGAAGAGTTGTTTTAGATAAAATATGCATAGAAATTTAAATAAGTAGGTTTTAAGTAATTCAAAAATATTGAGCTTTTCTTCCAGCCATAAAGAATGTACAAGAAATTAGGCTTAATGCAACAATCTACCATTCTTTAAAAACTTGCTATATGGAGAGACTTGATGCCTTCAATGTGAGAGAAGGTTGACCAGAGGATCAAAGCCCCCTTAATCATGTATTTTTTAAAATCCTTTTATTATACACCGTAACATAATAAAACGTATAGTTATATTTCTAAAATAATACAAATTTAATCTGTAAAGCTGCAATAAATTGTAATGATAGAAAGGAAAATGTTTAATATTATTAAAGGAAGATGCGAAAAAATACTTTAGATTGAAGAAAAATTTAATGTAATATGAATGGGAAAGTTGATAGGAACTTTTTTCATTTAATTTATATTCATAGTAGGTAAGTATAGAAAATAGAAAAGGCTAGAATTATCAAAATGCTACAATCTTAAGAAACGTTAAATTTTCCTGCATCTGCAAAGGAATATTAGCATTGATAAAAACTCTGAGAAGTTATTTATACACATTTCACCAAGATGAACGCAATTAGATGAAGCCAAATTATATGACAGCTAGTATTGCCAGGTAGAGTGTCATGAAAAGTGCGTGTTTAAAACGAATTTTCTCTCCTGTTCCTTATATTCAATCTAAGCAAAATTCTTTAAACACCACATTCCCCGCCCCCCCCCCCCAAAAAAAAAATTATTCAGCCATGTAGCCTGAAGATATTTTGCCTTTTTTAAAAACTGATGTTATTTCCTTTAATAAATATTTCAGTATAAAATAAATTGAGACAACACATGTGCGGATCCTTGATCCATTTTTTTTTCTCATGAATAAAAACAATCATTTTCAAGTTTATTATTGTATAATTTAATTTTGATTATTGGTTGCTTAAAAAATACAATGACATACATAACTTTACTTTAGGTTCAACATTTAAAAAATAATTAATCATTTTGTAAAAAATGGGTCATTTCTCCCTAGTCTCCCCCATACTAAAATTTACTTACGCTTCAAAACACACAAAACTACTTAAAACATCTTTCCAAAATTTATTGCTTTAGCTGATAATATATTTGTTTTTTTCTGCAGACTTTTAATAGAACATTAAATTTTATTCGTCTTATGTTTTATAAAGAAGATCTCCATAATGCACACTTATCTCCAAAAGTAAGAGAACTTTCAGGTTTGGTCGATTATCTTTAGAACAACTGAATTGATTTTATTGGAATTAGGTATGATAGAAGTTGATATAATGCAACAAATTAAACATTGGACGATAATAACACGCGCCCATTATCATGCGTAAGAATCATCAGCGTCGGAAGCTATAAAACAGTTTACATTATTAAACAAAAAATTGTTTATTTGGAGGCATTATCATCTCTTACATATATGGGTGATTCTAAATAGGGGACAATTTCAAAAGTGAAATCTTAAAAAAATTTCTGTTAGCAAAACTTCTGAAAAAAAATAGGTGTTGTTAATATAGTATTAGGTATACTTTACATGTAGTCAGCAGAGCTAAATATTTAAAAAAATAACTTAAAAAAAATAATTAGTATTTTTTGAGCCATGCTAATGACAAACCAAATTGCATGGAATAAATATATTAAGAAATTTTTATTTTCTTCCTGTTTAAATATTTTTTTTCTATATTTATTAGCCTTCCTTTTCAGCAAATGGTTTCCATTTTTACATATATACATATAAGGAGAATAAAAACATTACCAAAGAGCAAACTTTGTTTACATGAGCAACATTCTGACACTAACAATGTAAGAAGCTGTCTTAGAGATTTTCTGACAGATTTAATGCATATTTTAGGGATAATAAATGTAATACCTAAATTTATATGTAAAATTAAACTTTATAAAAGATACAATATAAGCAATGGTTACATTTATGCACATAGGAGTCTTTAGCATGGACAGAAAAACCATGCTAATGACACTGATATTTGTCCATGCTAATGACAAATTTTAATTTAAATAATATTATGAGCCATAATATAATCAAAATGCATTAGTCCTTTCTGGGGCTTTTTAAAACACAAAAGTCCTATGCAAGTCAGTAAAATAAAAATTTTAATTATAAAATAAACATGAAAATTATTATCCATTCTAATGACATACAATTGATGTACGCCCCTAATATTCAACTTCTATTCTTAAAATACAATACATGCTTCTATTTTCAGTCTGGGATAAAATGGCTACTTGTTGCCATGGAGAAACTTTATATTTTCAAAATATTGTCATATGTGAAAATGAAATTTTGATTAATAACCAGCTGTTATAGTATGACCTTGTTTTGAAAATAGAATATGGAGGACAAACTTTAATTCTTTTTTTATACACTAAAATTTTATTTTTATAAAGAAATTTATTGGATAAATCCTCTCCTTGATTAATTTAAAGTAAGAATAACATTTGTTTTATTTTATAAACATGATATTAACTCTTCAAAAAGCTAGTATATACAAGGCACAGCTGCTGTGGACATCCATGCTAATGACATTTTGAACATTTATTCTCTTATTTTAAGGTGTTTTTAACTAAAAAGTGAGTAATTCTTGAGTGCAAATAATGAATAATATTAAGACAAACATATCTAAATATAAAAACATGACAGAAAACCTCTCAATTTTTTTTTGTATGACGAAAGACATAAATTGTCCCCTATTTTGAGAATCACCCATATATAGTTATCACAGCGTGAACTAATACTGAAAATCAAGCAATTTTTGGGTCTGTGTGGCAGTTAGTAGCAATCCTGTAGCAACACTCTTCTCTGGCCCTATGTGGTTTTGGGAGGTAGAAAGTAATTTCCAATTGCCCCCCCCCCCCCAGAGAGTCTTAGACATGCTTTGTAAGGTTTAGACCAGGAGATTTGGCTGGTCAACTCTTCAAGCGCATATTTCACTTTCCAGAAATCGACAAGATGAGCTCTATCAGAACATGCGTTCTGGTCCATTAAAACGAAATCATGGCCAACTGGATACCTGAAAAAACGAATACAGGGCACCAAGATATCATCCGTACATTTCACACCAGTTATAGAGCCTTGCCAAACACAGGGAGAGAAGTGTGCGCCCATCGAACATGATGCCTGCTCAGACCACCAAACCTCCACTGATATAGTGGTCTTTTTCCTTGAAATCTAGAAGGCTTGTTGCGAACCTCTGGTTTTCTGCTGATAAAACTAGGCTGAACTGACCCTACTAAAAATAATCTGTAGAAAATCTATAGCTTTTTGGCCCAAAATCTGTGGGAAATCCGAAGGTATTTGGCACATTTTGCAGATATTTTTAAGAATATCTTTAAAAAATCTGAAGATTTTTTAAGGATAATGCTAAGTCTGCAAGTTTTCTTCAAATTTCTGTAGAAATTCTGTAGAAAGTGGCAATTTCTTCAGAAAATCTTAAGATTATTTTTAGTGGGGGAGACTCATCAGTGAATAGGATGATACCCCATTTATCCTTGGTCCAAAGTCAGGTCCAAATCTCTACTCCGGTTCTCCCACCGCATAAAGTCCACATGATAGCTGAGAAGCTGATGCACTCCTGTTGCCCTTCACTGTAATGGACAAATAACGATATCGTTGGTCTTCGTGGCTATTGAATGACTTTGCCCAGTTTTTCTCTCTATGAACCAGATATCCTGATTCCATAATTTTCACTTGATGAACAGTGTGCGATTTTGCAAATCTAGCGAGAATAAAGTCCAAAAATCGACTAGCAGTAATTTAACTTTTAAACATTTCAAATAACATATAACACATTGGGGGGGAAAAGGATATAGTGATAGCAGACTAACTCTGCGAAAACACTGTCAAAAATTGGCTCTAAAACTAAATTTTCTTTTAGTATTTTCAGAATGTTAATCGATATATTTGTAATTGCCATCGATATTTTTGGCTGAAAACAAACTTATTTTGTAAAAAAAAATTTTATGATAGTATGGAGTCTTTACAACAATGTAAATATTTTGTATTTTATAGTTACAATAGTTATTTAATCATTTTTTAAGTCAATATAAAAATTATTAGAAAATTTAATAGCATATGATAAATTTTAAAAGTCTGCGAAAACTTTTGTGCCCGCCGGTGCATTGTAATATAATTTTTTCTGTTAAGTTCCTATAGATATAAAAAAATCAGTTTCAGCTGAAACTATTTGCAACTCTTGAAGATAAGTAATTTTTTTCAGGTACGGATTTATGTAATTTTGCATTACATATGGCTATAAGATAAACATATCTGCTTTTAAGCATCTTAAATCATGACATTAAAATCTAGGTAAAACTGTAGAGTGGCTGAAATTCACCATGAAGTTTTAACATTCATATTTTCTTACATATAATAAAAGAATAGCAAACGATAATAAATAACAGTGATTCACTTTATGATAACACTGGTATCTATAGCAGTATGTAATTAATTAATTATATTTTTTAGTAAAAAAAAACCCTTATTGTTGAAAATGTATAGTATATTTCTAAAAATAAGCACTGAATACAATAGCACTACGCAAATGTCAATGTATGAAAATGACAAGAAATTTTTTTATTATGATTATGATGATGGAATGACAAATGGCGTAAATTGTACAATAAAATATGTAAAGATATATTTTTTCATAATACATAACCATAAGAACAACTTTATTACTTTAATATTAGTAATTTTCATTAATTGAATTTTGACCTGCTAGATTCGCAAAATTGTACACTGCGCGACGGTGGGCGTTGCATCGAAGTCTCTTGGATTTTGCACTTGAGATTGCTCTGTTTCTAGTCCCCCCGTGATTTTTCACCTCATTCCACTTTCCAATCGTTTGTAGTTACAAATTTTTATAGTTTTATTTTGAATTTCATCGAACGTTGCAGACAAACAGACAGATATTCGGCGAGATTTGCAAGCAAGGAAAACGTGAATATTCCCACTCTCCGTTATAAATCCTGTTCCTCTACCCACTCCTTATACATGTGTACGCTTACATATTTGACGGTAAAGAGTTGTATTTTTGTTTCAAAGCATTATTTGTATCTTTCATTGCGTAACTTTCACGAAATTCGATAAAATATGCGAATTTTCTTAATTTTGATCATGAATGTATATGAATTTCATAATGCACTCGTTAAACAATAAATGTTTTGAACATCACTTTCTATGGGAAACATCATATAGTCCATATTTCGTAATGTTTGAATTAATGTAATATCATTAAAATATAGCTCAAGTAACTACCAGTCACAGATCACCTAATCATATACTTTGATCGGGAACATGATGGTGAGTTCCAATAACTATCAGTTTCTCGGTAATACGTGAAAATTTAGGCTGCAGCTGAGCGGAAAACCAGGTAATCAGATGAACACCTATATACTACTATACAGTCATAATACTTTTTAACAATGTTAGAAACTTTTAAAAATAAATCTTGTGCTGGAATTTGCTACAAATCCATCGAATATGTCTTCCATTCAGCTTTTGGCTATTTATTTATTTTTTAAAGCATTCTTACTTGTAGTATAAATGTAAATTTAAACAATGAATTTAAAGATATATTCCATTTATATAGTAGTCACAATGAAAGATTAATTAAGGGGATTAAGACATGTATTAAAAATAAATAATTATATTTTTAACTTCTATTTCAAAAGCCACACCTTCTTTAATTACGATTATATATTTACAGCTTTTTTACTAGACATTTGCGTATTTTTTTAAGTATGTACTTTTATTATGTATCTTGTCAGTCTTCACTCCTGTATTTGTTAAGTTTGGTGACATCTAAAGAGTTCGATTTTAAATAACCAATGATAAAAGCTAAAAATTTCTGTAAATGATACTTGTAAGGGGTTAAAACAAAAATATGACATTCTTGAAATAAAAAAATCAGCCATATTTACCCGTGCGTACTGCGGAGCCTGGTTTTCACAGGAAAAACTAATATTGAACATTACATCTCGAATATAATGGTCATTCTATAATAACAGAAAATCTTAAAATATTCAGAAGAAATCATTAAAAATCTTACCTCACATTTATTTTCTCTAACATAAATTATCGAATTCAATCACCTATAATTATCACCCTCTTAATAAAATACAGTGAAATTCAAGTTTCTATGATGTATACATCACTCTGATTGGAAACTCTGTTTTAAAATATTTATCGACGCCGAATTTAATGCTGTATATTTGTTCATAATACACAAACTACAACACATAACTGTGCAATTATTTAACTTAAAACTTCTATATATGTGCAATTATATCATGAAATTCACGCGTTGAATTGTATGATTTAGTAACAGCATCTACAATTTCAAATAGCTATTGAAAATTTTACACTTAATGCGTATCATACAAGTACTAAACTTTTGAAAAATGTTCCCATTAATAATTCTAGTAAATGTGGTACATATATCTTATTCACTCTCATATAAATAATGGACAATCCTAAACTAATGTTTTATTATAATGATCCAATTAAAATGCTTAATATTTTAAAATTTACAGGTAGCTCTACTTCTCAAATATGTAGCCATTATTGTCGAATGCTGAAAATATTTCTCACGGGACTCTGAATTCAGTAAAAATATTATGTTGAACTGAAAATATTCCATTAAAATAAATATGTTTGCATAATATTAATATTTCACTGTAACTTCTTAAAGAAATTTGAAATGTTGCAAAAGTGTGATAATAATGGGCCGAAATTGATTTTATAAAATTAGCTGTTCCGTAAGAATATTTTACAATTATATAACCTTTTTTTATGCAATACAATCAATCTCTTTATTTGTTTACTAATTACAAACATATTAATTATATAGAATATAAAAATTATTATTTTGGTGAAACTCTTTTTGCAGAATACAGAATTCTGCAAAGGCTGAGTTGACACTAGATGATTATAGGTCAAGTATAAACTCAAAAACTGATGAGGTAGTGATTAAATTTGTATTTTATTTTCATTTTTATTGTTTGAAGGACTTTAATTAGAGTGACTTGCGAAAACTGCTAAAACGTTATCCAATAAAGCAGACACCTTTACGATATTTTATTCACTTAACTGATTCTTATTTTTACGTACAATAAATTGAAAATATGATATAAACACCACTTTTTTTAAGCTGAAATATTCGTAATATTTTGTCTAAACATTTCTGCCATTAAATAGTATGAAATGGTATATAAAAAATTTGGAGGTGTCAAAAAGCTATAAGTGATGGATCAAGCAAAATCTTCTTGCCCGTACGACATACGGACAAAATCTGAAAAATTTTGAATGCGTAACAGATTCAAAAATTTTTGCGTCTCTGTTTCAGCTTTGATATATGCTATATTTTTCTAAAATTTTTATATTTATTTATTTATTTATTTATCTCATGTAAAATGAAAACAATATTTAAAATACTAAATTTCCGATTTAACGTGATTTAGAAAAATTTATAATCCTGCTCAATCATTGGAAAAATACGATAGAAAAATGAGACAGGTGATAATAATTTCTTTATTCTGGAATTGTTGAAAATTTCACTGTAAAAAGTTCAGATTAATTTTATGATATTAAGTCACAGCTGTTGAAGGATTTCGTTTATGTTTTCTTACATTCAAAATTGCCTAGATCTTTTTAAAAAGAATATTGTAAAATATTCTTATAGAGAGATTATTGAAAATGGAGTATGGAAACAGCAAATAGCTACCGTAAGTAAAAAAAATATATATATATATATATATACATTTTACAGTGGCTGTTTAGCATAAAGAATAGGATCAAATAATTGTGATGAAAGTATGTAATAAAAGACTTCAAGCATCTTACACACACCCACATATCCATTTTTTCGTATGTGCGTGTTTATGTGCGATACAGTTTGTCCATAAAGTCATGGTGCACTTTCGATCAATCACAGGAAATCAACGAAAGAAGATGGAAATGTGAAATTTTCCACAAATAACATAAAAACTTTCCAAATGTCATAGTTCAGTGCAGTTCAGTTCATATGAACATATTCTGCATATGTTCAGTGCAGTTTGACGTGTCCTCCATTTGAAACAGAGAATCTCAGACGTTATGCACTATATTACAGCAGAAGTACTTAACTGTGTGTGGAAAGAATTTGTAAGTCATTTAGATATGTGTAGTGTAGCAAATGGAGGCCACATAGAACTACACTAAACAGGTATAGAAATTAGAAAGTTTTTTTTCTTCTTTTGTGAAGATTTTACATTTTTATCTTGTTTTGTTGATTCCCTGTGACCGGTCAAAACTGCACCCTGACTTTATGGACACAGTCTATACAGTACCAATTTACGGTAGAGCATTCGGGGCACGGGCCTGAATTATTAACTGAATTTTTTTCAATTATTGTTCAAAATCTGGTTTATTTTTAATATCCAATGTAATTTTAAGTTCCATTGTACATTTGTATATTTTTTCTGAAATATACAATTTATTATAGTGAATATTTATTTTCTTATATTTTTATCCCTTTAAAAATATATTGTGTTTTTAATTCTTGCTAAATCCTTTTCCTGTTATCGTCATATTATTTTAATGTTGGTGACTGTAACTTGCAGGCTGTAGAGCCCCCTAATATTTTAAATAATTGAAGCTTGGTGTTGTTGAAAATTTATTATTACTTTTTGCATACTTTATCATCCCAGATACACAGACTTCCATACGGAAGGATAATTAATTATCACCACATTGTTTATTAAGAAACGTCTCTTTATATAAATTTCATAATTGTGAAACAATTATTTAAAAGTAAGTTATTGATTATCGCATTTATTTTTTTACGGGATGGTTTAAAGTCAATAATGGTTATTTTAGTAACTTTTTTTTTCATTTTTTAAAGTCAATCTCCCTGTAAGTATTGGTTCAAGGGGGACCCCTATAAGCATATATGCCCAGAACAATTTGTAAATCGATCCCTGTCTATATACTTATGAGTAGAAGCATTATAACCATAACTTCAAAGCAAGAATGTGCACCTTTTCATTGAGAAGCATATTATAAAAAAAAAATTTCTCTTACTATTTCAAGTCAATTTATCGTAGACATTCACTATTTCATGTTTTAAGCGATCTGAAAAATTAAATCTATGGAAAATCTATGAATTTATAAGCGTTAAATAAATTCTATTTCAATAATTAACATTGAAGTCAAAGTTTAATTTTTTAATGCAAAATATATTCAAATTGAAAAAAAATACATTTTTTAAAATTGGGAACAAACCTTAAAAAATTGGAAAAGTTTTCGGAAACTTACAATAAAAAAAATGTGCGATCTTTCAAAATTTATAGTGAGTGGAAAAACAGATCTGATCGGGAAAATTGCAGTCTATTACTTAGAATATCAACATAGAAATAATGTGTGTTCTAAAATTTTGAACACCAAGCACGCAATTATAGATGGCCTCCCGAACATTTCTCATAGACGTATATGCATACTTTCCCTATGAAATACCATGGAATGTTGTTGAGATGGCCATGATAAGCTCCGTCGAAACGTTATTTTTCCCTCGGAACAATTTTGAGCTTCGTTATAGTACTAACATATGAATGAAGATAAATTTCCGGGGAGATTTTGAAGAGAGTCACTCTAAACATCTATAAAATTGATGACATTTTAGTGCTGAAGGAAAGTTTAAAAAGTATGGAAAATATTTTTCGTGTAACATGACTCATTTTTCTTTTTATTCACACCAAGAAAATAGTTTCATTTACATACTTACATTTATTTAGTTTAAATTTTCACTTACATTTTTTATCAGAAATCGTGTCATTGGAAATAATTATTATTTTCACAACCACTGATTCACTGTTGGAAAGGATTTCTGTAACTTTAATATCTTTTTTTAAAATAAATAATAGATAATATAATTGAAAGTATGCATTAATCTATGCGTAATTTTGTTATTACTGTGATTTTTAAGATATGTACACTTATATAAAGAAATAAAATAATAATTTTGATTTTATGTAATGTTTTTATTGAATGAAAGCACGATGACGTTGTCATTTTGGAATAGGACTCCATTAAAGTGCTAAAATACTGTAAAACACCTAAAGACACTTTCAAATAGTATTTTTTTGAAATCATTATCCATCTAGATTACGGGAATTTTCAAGGTTTTGTGAGGGTCTTTTTCAACAAACGCCCAATGATGATAATAAAATAATAAACGTCTTAATACAGCCTTAGAAAAAAATATTAGGATTAGCAAAAAGTCTCCAAATGTAAGAGCCGCTTAGCTAGAAAATTATTCCAATATTTATACGATAAAAATACTTGAAACAGATCATTTCCAAAAAAAAATTAGAACTACAATTACAAATTTCCAGTTACAGTTACAATAAGTTACTAATTCAGAAAATCATTAAAAGACACGAGTTTAAAATATTTTAATGACTTGCTACTCTGAAAAAATTTTAAGGACTCCCCCCTTCCTTTTTTTGAAATTTCAAACAAAAATTTGTATATTTTGATTCAAAGGTATAAAACTTTGCACAATAAGATTGTTTAGTTCCTCTCGTTCTTTATTATGCCAAAGAGCGCAGCTATCTGAATTTCAAAAGGAAAAAAAAATCATTGCTTACAGAAAATATGTAATTAATGGGCATGAAGTTGCAAGGAACAGATCAGAAATGGTAATTTATAATATTTTAAAGAATCCAAAAGATTGTTTTAAGACGCATACAAGTAGGACAGTTTATCTGACTTTGTGCCAGAAAAATGGAATTGCGCGTTTGAGCTTGTCTAAAAAAGAGAGTTCAGTTCAAATTGAAAGCGAAATGAATCTAAGATGCACTAGCCAAGACAAAACTACATTAGAAGTTCAGATTTGAATTTGCTAATAAACAGATTTTTTTGCATCTCGCTGGGAAGATGTGCTATTTTCGGACAAAACAAAATTTAATTTGGACTGGCCAGATTATTTCTGCCTTTATTTGTGTGACTTGCAAAAACGTCTGCCGTGAATGTTTGGGAATTTTACGAAATTGCTGTTTTTTCCAAACACCAATTTGAAGAAGATTCTATGATGGTGTGCGCGGAATTTGTAGCCAAAAAAAATTAACACCAATCGCGTCCATTCGAGGTCGCATTAATTTAGAATCATATGCGGATATGCTAGCAGCAAAATTATTTCTTGAATCATCCTTTGTCACAGGTGGTGATTATTTGTTTCAACTAGCAATGCAAGTTGCCATGTATTTCTTGTATCATATTCATGGTCCGAGACTAATTTTGTCCAACTTTTGGACTAACCGGCAAGAAAACCGGATTTAAACCTCCACAGAGAATATGTGAGGCATTTTAGCCTAAGAAATATGTAAGCATGGCACACAATAGGGAAGTACAGACGATTTGATATCATTCATTGAATTAACGTGGAAAAACATTTCTAAACAAACCTTAACTGGACTTTCTGAGCCAATGACTGCGCGATCAAAAAGGGTAATTGAAAAAAATGGTGATTTTGTAGAATAATTATTTCCAGACGTATTTCATTATGTCTTTGATTATTCATGTTTCATGTCATACATTTCTATTAATATGTAATTTATAAATTTTATTGTAATTTATTTTCTTATTTAATAGGTTTCTAAATGTCTCGTAATTAAGACTAGTAAGTTATGTTTGATTTTGTTTACCGTTGATGATTACTTTAATAGAGATTACTAATTTCTCAAAGTTTCCTTATTTTTTCCATGGCTGTATACAATTACGGAAAGCTTGAAAGACTCATTAACGATACATAGTGAATGAGTTTCTATTATTATAATTGGCAATTTAATAAATATTTACGTAAAACTAGAAAGAACTTTAACCCCTTGCGGCGGAGTGGTATATCTATGAAACCACTTAATTTTAATTCTCAAAAGCCATATTGGCACCGGAATTTTGGTTAAAAAAATTACGGTTTATTGAATGCGTGAAATATAGCTTTTTCTTATTTAGAAATAAAGTTGTTTTCAATTTCCGGTGTCATATATTAATTTCAACACTTAAGCAATGAATTTTCCTGCGCCGCAAAAGGGTTAATATACGTATGATGCATGAAATAGGTTCTGATAATAGGCAGCTTGATAAATATTCTCGTAAAGCTTCTTAAGGTTGCTGGTCACTCAGTTTGATAATCTACCTCAGTAATGTTAAGTCTATGGGCGCTTGATGCATTCTTACATTTAATACATCTCCTTAGGAAATTAATTGCTTTAACTTCTTTCTGTATTATCTTTTTAAAAGATGTAACTTTTTTTCAGTTGTCAAAATGTTTCTAGAATCTATGCTTAATTTAATATTTTATGTGTTAAAAACTGACGAACTGAAAGTAAAATTAACACTTCATATTAAAATTAAGCATAGATTTTAGAAATGTTTTTAAAACTAAGAAAAAATGACATCCTTTAAGAAGGAATCACCCAAAAAGAAGTTAAAAATATTAATTTCCTGAAGAGCTATTTAAAGTATAAGAATGCGTCAAACGCCCATTGACTTCACATTACGAAAGGAAATTCGGAAAGTGTATGACAAGCAGCCTTAACGCATTCTAGTTCATGTTTTATCAGTGGGTTTTGGCTGTAGATGTTAAATAATGTAACATGCAAATGTTGCATTATTTAACAAACAAATTTTCTGTATTTTTTTAATAAGAAATGGATATAGTAATGATATTGATTTTAATTAATGTCTTTTTATACATAATACACTGGCTGTGTAAACATGTGTTTTGTGTCTTTTTGAGATATAATATAATATATAAAACGCAAAAGTAATGCCTGTAAGGGGAGTTAGACATCTGAATGACACAATTCACATCAGTGGTGACAAATGTATTGTCATATTCCTGAACAGTAACTTTACCTAATAGTTAGGTCAAATAAATAGGTTTGGAAGTAGAAGTTTGAATACGTTTCTTTTATTATTTAATAAAAGAAATCAAATATCTACTTCACAAAAATAAGTTAATAAGTAAATGCATTAAAAAAATTTCTAAAAATCATTGCTTGTAATTAATGGACATGAAGTTCCAAGGAACAGATCAGAAATAGTAATTTATAATATTTTAAAGAGTCCAAAATATTGTTTTAAGACGCATACAAGTAGGACAGTTTATCTGACTTTGTGCCACAAAAATGGAATTGCACGTTCGAGCTTGTCTAAAAAAGAGAGTTCAGTTCAAATTGAAAGAGAAATGAATCTACGATGCACTAGCCAAGGCAAAACTACATTAGAAGTTTAGATTTGAATTTGCGAATAAACAGATTTTTTTACATCTCGCTGGGAAGATGTGCTATTTTCGGACAAATGTTCAGCAAAATTGTAAAAAATGCTTCAATGTGTATTCATTATAAGCACGAAAATCTCATTGACCGTCCGTAAGAGGTTGCGATGACCACATAAAAAAATTCAGTTTTTAATTCAAATGTCGCACACTAAAATATTTATTTTTCTCGTGGCTACTTGAATGATATCTGCTAATGTAATAGATTTTTATCAAGAGCTAGATAATATACTTGAAGGTATGCATTAAATATTGTATAATTGAAAGAATATATTAATCTATGTATTAAATATTTTGTGAAATGTATTGACATATTTTATTTATTACGTAACGTTTTGCTTTCAGTGCATTTTCTGAATTTGTCATTTGCAAATATACTCACGTAAACCAAGATTGTGGCCACGATGCTGTGGAATTTCTTCAAAAGCACTTGGACAGAATAGCAAACACCTTACTACATGAACACTGCGCACATTACATGTATGGAGCTGGAAGATGCACATCTCGTTCAACCACCACATATTGTTATTTTAATTCATCAAACTTTCTAATAGTTTTATGGTATTTTTTCATAATGATAAATGAACTTGATGTTTTATAAATTTTGTAAACATTGGTTATCGATTTATACAGTATATTTCAAAAAATAAATTACTTAAAAATGCTTCTGCTGATTTTGTTTCTTTACTTCTACCAGTGCAAGATTTAGGGATTCTTAACACAGACAGCCCTCATGCGAAGTAGGGTGAAACCTTAGTTATCGTGTGGCCATCAGCTCATCAAAAACTGCTAAAAAATTTTATCCCATAAATGTTAAACGATGCTGAAAAAAAAATACAGATCGCAGCTAGATCTAGTATTTCAAACGTAAACATTACATTGATTTACTTGAGATATCTTTTCGGCCAGTAAAGAGCTAACAGATGTCGTTGCGATCGACCTTTGTCATTAATCACCGTTCAATATTTATAGAATTATTTTTTTTTAGTATTTTTTAAAGCTTTACTGGAATAACCTGTTTCCTCACAATGTCTTGTAGACCCTATACCCCAGTCACTGACACGTTACCACTAACTGTCACTTCAGCAAAAATGTAACTCAAAATTTTTTTTGTGTAAAATTTGCAAATTAATGCCCTCTAGTGGTAACTTATTTGTCTTAACTGCTACAATTTACATGTCAGTTATTTTGTTTTTCAAAACAGGTGTGATAGCAGTTAAAATAGTTATTCATTATATCTAAATTTAACATAAAAAAAAAAGATTTTTTTTAGTAATGAAAAGAGTAATTTTTCAAAATTTTGTCACAAATAATTTTTTTAATATATCTCTATTTTACTTTCAAAAACTAAGATAAGTAGATTTAAAACTTTGTAACAGTGATTCAAACATTCAAATTTCTGAGTTTTCTGGAACTCAAAACAAACAGACGGTTTTTTAAAGCCGGAATGTTGAAAAATTTATACAATTCAAAGTAATATAAATCGGTGAATTTGGCTGTAGAGCAATGAAAATTTTTCTGTTTTACTTGGTAGAGTATAAAAAACATTTTAAGTAATACTTTCGTTCTTCAGAACTTATGATGCTTTTACTTTTACGAATTTTCATGCTTCTGTTTTAGACCAAAAATTGCTAAACATGTTTTTGGCATCACAGAGCATTAAAACTTCAAAAAATTCAAAGCATCGAAAATCAAAAAGTATTCATCGTAAAATAATGGAATTTTTATTGTATTAGTTTTAGAGCATGTAGAACTTTTTTCTAAATAATCTAAATTTTATAGAACAAAAAATATTATAAAAATTTTAATTAAAAAATATTTATTAAAATAAAAATATTTAATTAATAAAAGTATTTAAAAAAATATTTATTTTAAATAAAATGAGCTTTTATATAATAAAGAAAAAAGTGTGAGATTTTTGCAATTGGAATTACCTCTAAAGTAACTTTTAAGAATTCGCTATTAGTAAACAATAAGAAGTGACATTCTATACAGAAAAACATAATTACTGAAAATTCTCATATTAACTCTTCATATCCTGAATTTTGAATACAAATAGCTTTACCTGAATAATTATTTACATTAATGTCTAAGATATTCAGAACAACATGTAAAACAACAATTTGCATTTAAATTTTTTTTTAATTAAAACGGATTTAATAAGTCGGTAGTTAGAACTCCTTTTGCAAAATATTTACATAGCTAATTAGATTAATGAGCAAGAAATACTGTTATGGAAATCTCACAATTCTTATATGAAAAGTGTAAATAAAAGCGTTACGATCCTATTTGTAATAAGAAAAGTGTTTTTTGGATGCAAAATTTTCATACAAACTATTTTAATAGGATAAAAGCTACACATATGTAAATGTTTGAGAAAATAACCGCATAAAAATATATAATTTCGAGTGTTTCACTTTGTTTTCTAAATATCATTGAGTAAATTATTTTGTAAGAAAAGTGCAGTATACTTTTATTAAAAGACGAATTAAATAAAATTTACATTGAGTTTTCTTTAATGGTACTTAAGAGTACCATCAAGATATAACGGGTTAAATTGGAGTAAATAGATATTAGGTTACATACAGTGTAAAAAAGATCAAAGCTGAAGTTAAATAAATTTTACATCGAGTTTTCTATAATGGTGCTTAAACATACCATCAGGATATAAAGCGTTAAATCAGAGTAAATAGATATTAGGTCATATGCAGTGTAAGTAAGCTTAAAGATTTATTTTTTTTCATTTGCATTTTCATCATAGTATAATGCAACATAAAGTTATGTAAAGCATGGAATTATGCTGCACATTTTAAAACTTTATTTTGAAGTTTGGTGCATCCTAAATTTGGAGGCTTTGAGTGTGTGCTTATGTTCACATCTTAATCTGTCCCTCATTTTTGCTTATTTTTTCTAGATGCGCGATTGTCTTCTTCGTTGAGGTAAATAGCTATTATTGAAAAGCTTTTAAATGAAAGAAAACCTTTATTCAGATATTTAGTTCAGAAATACAAGAATATGTAAATTAATTGTCAATATTTGTAATAATAGCACAAATATTGATAATAGTATTTTTCTCTTCTAGTTCATTTATCGTTTCATTTTTCGGGTGTCGTTCATCTGTCAAAACCTTTCTCGTCTCTGTCCTCTGTCTGTCCGTCACAGAGTCGGTACACAAAAACTGTATAACTCAGAAACTTCAAATTTGTGTGCTTACAGCTGAATATCTTGTGTCACACAAAAAATCGTAAAATTTTGAAAAAGTCTACTATTATAATTAAATTAAATTTTTCAGTGTCATCTGTTCATTTTTGTGACCTAAAAAGAGAATCTTAATTTCAGCGTTCTGTGTACAGACTTCATGGCTTGAGAGAAAAGCAACTCTCTAGTAAACAGAAGATTTCTAGTTCGATCCTGGATGCGAGAACTTAAAAAGTCAAATTTCACTTGTCATTCTGCAAGCTGCTTTTATTATTATTTTTTTCTATTTTTGCGAAAGCGATCCGTCAGACCACTCACAGCAATTATGATCGTGATTTTGTCCAAGAAAAAATTGTTTATTTATTTATTTTTTTTTTGATAATTTTATACTTTTTTCATATTATTATAGAATAAATAGAATCAAGTTTTCGATAAAGCATACTTTGTACCTCACACAAACTGAAATTGAGAAGTGTGTAAAAATAGTCAGATATACAATAATCGGATACGTATAGTTAGATATTTACGCAAAAAGTAATACGTGAGCTTTTTCTCGTAATTATTTTTTGCAAATCTAATCTAATCTTTATTTTTTGCTTTTTATACTTTTAATAAATATTTTTATATTTTACAAAGAAAATACAATTTTATTCAACAATTATAAAATGAGTCTTAAAATACATTTTTCCTTTTTTCGATGAACACAGTGATTTTCTTTCCCTTACTATTCTCATTTAATGAGATAAATGTCTTCAGTCTTTAAAAATAAACTTCAAGTTCAGAAAGATGATTTATAAGTAAATTAAGTTGATAAGAATTAGTAAGCAAACAAATTTTTACTTATTAGTTGATATTTTATTCATGTTTCGACTTAACGGTCTCAGAGACCGCTCACAGTAGCTATGGGATCAATTTTTGTCACAGTAGCTAAGGATTAAGATGGATTTAATAATAAGAAAGTTAAATATTTTTGGCCAAATTAAGGTTTTATATTATTAGGTTTCGTTCTTTTGATATTCACAATATTTTTTGAAATTCAATTTTCTTCCTATTGAAAACAATTTTGCGATTTATTAATGATTTAGCATTTTAAATTTAATATTAAACATTTTTTTCGCTTTTAGAAATTAAAAAAATTATTTATATCTCCACTAGTTTTTTTTAATTTCGGATATTCAAAAAATTTAGAGTTATGGATTTTATTTAAATGGTTTGATTAAAATAAATAACTTCCTTTTCTATTCGTTTTGAAATTAAATTTATTAGTGCTACCATCTATGTAAGAATTTAATAATTATAAATTGACAATTTGGATTTATTAATTAAAGGATAAATTGTTTAAAAAAAATATTAAATGAAACCCGCTGTGCGATCTGCGGTCACATTCACCAACATGTATTCATATTTTCCAGCGGCATTATGTTATACCAGACATATATATATATATTTTTTTTATCTACACTTATTTTCGCTTACAGATTTAATGTAACTTATTTTTAGGTATTAAAAGAAAAATTGCTTCTTTTTTTATCTGTTGAAAATTCTATTGAAATCTGGCTGTTACATAATAGATAAGTTGTTATCAGTTATGGGCTACGAGACACGCTTGCACTTATAGATCAATTTCTTCCGACCGCGACTCCTTTTTATATATGTATGCATATATATATATATATATATATATATATATATATATAACAAAACCAAAAGAAATTCCATATCCCCAAAATACATGGAAGTCTTCATCAGGGAGGCCCCTCCATGTAGGGGTAAATAAAGAGAAGTTTCTGAAAGGATGTAGGCTCATAAGCTAAATTACATCCTTAGCTTATGAGCCTACATCCTTTCAGAAACTTCTCTTTATTTACCCCTACATGGAGGGGCCTCCCTGATGAAGACTTCCATGTATTTTGGGGATATGGAATTTCTTTTGGTTTTGTTATATACATTTTTTACATTTCTTTTTGCAGCATTTTGCGCATAGGTCTGTAAAAAACTGTTTATTTGTTTCTTCATTTTTTAAAAATTAATTGAATGGTTTTAATAAAATTGTGTATATATATATATATATATATTGTTGTCCTAGAAATATGTAGCAAGTATTGGTTTTTATGAAAGAAAAGAAAATGTTTTCAATATGTAAAATTTTTCTTAAATTGAATTCTGTCGGGAACAAAATATTAAGAGACTCACCTGCACTGATACTTTGAGTCCTTTGAAGTTCTAAAAAAGCTTTGTTAGCCTTTATACTTGAAATGTTTTGCAAATATACATCTATATACATAAAAGAAAATATATATGTACATTGAATTGCGTAAGTTTATGCAACATTCTTTCAATATCAGACATTCACATAAAGAATTGCGTCTATGCGTTTGGTCTAAGATAAGTAAAAAATACAAATGCATAAAATTTTAAAATGTTTGAAATTGTCTTGTATTTAGAGAAAACTGTTGTTCACCATAGTTAAGTTTTAGGAAAATTAATTACTATTCATTATGGTTATAGCCAAAAGAGTTATAATTAAAGATAATGCGTTTTGAGTCAGAGTTCTGAAAACATTTAGTACAACCGAATTCGAAACACGTACGTTCCAAAACACCAAAATTTTATTGGAAGTAAAATATTAATTCTGAAAGCATTAACCAGGTAGAAAACCGATGCTGCATGATAAGATATATGTTGAAAAATATGTTCAAAATGTTATGGTAGAAAACCGATGTTGCATAAAGAGATTGTATGTTGATAATGTCTGTGCCACAATATAAAATTCCAGTATTTTCATCACTGAAAGAAAATTTCAGTAGTTTCAGTCACAGATGACATTAAAAAAATAATTAGTTCAATTTAATGACATTTTGAAGTAAAAGAACATGTTTTGAATGTTACAAATAATATATTACCACTTAAAAGTGTTTGCATATTAGCGTTTTACATTAATCTTATTAAAAAAAAAGGAATTGGATTGCCCCATTCCTCCTCATGTTGCCATGTGCAATTCCTCTGAACTACTTCTTTTTAAATGTTATACTTCTTGTACAAACAAAAGGGCTACATTTAGGCTTAGTTTAAAATATGGATAATATACAGTATAATGTTCCATAAATACCGAGCTTATTACATTTATGTATAAATAAGTCGTTAACGTACAGAAAGAATAAAAATTATATGAAGTAAATTTACTTTTCATTATTGAAATAATCTTTTTCTTTATACAATTGCAAACTTATCCAGATCACCAACTTTTTTCGAACTACCATTAATTCATCTAATGTATGATTGATAAAAACATTCAGAATAATACAAAAACTGATTGTCAAATTTCATCCTATTCTCCCCTACTTATAAAGTTAATAAAATATTCTCTAATCATGTAAGGAAGGTCTAAAATCATCGTCATGTTTCCTTCCGCGCTGACTGCTGGAAATCTTCTCGGAAAATATTAACACAGAACTCCTGTTATACATGTATCTCAGATTTTATTAATGTTTGCTTGCCGAAAATACCTTGGGAGGAATATCCTCTATTATAACGACTTGAATATTAGTCGATGATTTCAGAAAATCACAAATCTAGCTTCAAGCTGAAACCGGAAGTTAATTCTTAAGCTAAGAAGAATGCAGAAGACTTTAGCCACTTCATAAACTGTTTCACTTTAATGTATGAATTTATCTATGTGCTACACAGCACATAGACAAAAAAGTTTTCGTCTTCATGGCAATTTCACTTGCCATGTCAGATTTTCAAAAACTCGCAGCTATTAGTTGACTTTAGTAATGTTATATTTTATTGTGGACGCATTCACAGTTTCATTCATACTGATAATTACTTAGTGTGGCAAGATATTGGCAGATTAGTAGAATCTACTAAAATTGATTGGAAAAACTCTGGTATTCAAAGCTTCCTGAGTTATGAAACATTTTCTCTATTTACTACAGAAAGAGCTACTTGTTACGGTATTGAAAAAAAAATCTGCACCGCGCTTTTCATGTGAAAAAATCGATCCTACCGTTTCATACACTTGGGCATCTAATTTACATTTCCAAACAGAAAACAATAAGTTGAAATAATTTGTTTAAATTTATGATCCAGCTTCCATTATGTCGTAAGAAAGTATATAAATTTTGTCCATTGTTCTTTTCATTAAAATAATTTTACTTTTACTAACACAACATTTTTTTGTTTCAAATATTAACCTCTCAGCCCTGAATTACTTTCAATTTCGAAAAATAAATTATTTTTTCACTAATAAAATTAAAAGTAGCTATTAAAATCATAGAAGTTACCCCAGCTAGAAAAAGTTTGCACTTTTTTTGCAAAAAAGTATAAATTGTACACAATTTGTGCACAAAAAGTGACTATTTTTGGATACCCCGAAAAGTATATACTTTTTGTGGAAAATATTTACATTTTTTATGTATACAAAAAAGTTGATATTTTTTGTTGTTAAAAATCGTGCACATTTTTTGCATAAAATAAATAAATATTCTGTGTTTGCAAAAATTGTGCAACTTTTTTTTTTTTTTTTTTTTTTTTTTTGTAAAAAACAAATCAAAGATTCCAATTTTGCAAATATTATGTACTATTTTTTTATGAATGCGAAAATTAGATTCTTTCATTACAGGCATCATTATTTCCATGCCTGGTGCCTTTTTCTAAATTAGGGGAAAATTTTCAGAGCAAATTAATGTTGTATTTAACTTAAAGTTAATCGGAAGGAATAAATTCTATTATGTCTTAATAAGGCAAAATAAAATAAGTTAGTTAAATTTCAAAATCGGGAGATTGTGAGCCTTTCTTCAGTAAAGGAAAATTAACAGATCGATTATAATTTAAAAGTAAACGAATTAAATACATTTTACTATGTTTATCAAATTTGAAGAAAAACAAATTTTAATTATTTAAAATTTAAAATCCAGGAAGGGGTAATGAGCCTACGCCCCCCCCCCCTCTTCATTAACGGGAATAATTTCCGGAGATCCTCTTATATTTTAAGTTGCTTGAAAATAATATTTTTTTAAATAAGAAAAATAGAAATTTTGATTAATAATAAAATTCAAACTATAGGGGGGGGAGGGGTTAATGTTTCTCCTAAAACTTCTAACTTTACGGAAAATATTTTAATTCCTCTTTTATTTTAAATTTCTCGGAAAGATAAAATTTTACTGTATTTTTCAAAATCATTCAAAAATAAAATTTAGATGTATATCAGACTAAATAATATTTAAATCATATTTGAGGGAGGGGTAACGGCTCTCATGCTTCTCCGCCATAAAAATTCTTAGTTTCTTTTTAATTTTAAATTAATTAAAATAAAATACGTTTTGCTAGGCATTTCAAAATCGAAAAAAAAGAAATTTAAATTAATTAAAATTTAAAAATCTAATCAGGGGGAAAATGTGCCTACCAACCCCCCACCCTTCCTTAACAGAAAATTTCACACTTTCCTTTATTATTTTATAGTTACTTGAAAGAATAAATTTTGCTGTGTTTTTCAAATTCGGAGTAAAACAAAAATTAGTTAAATTTCAAAATCGGGAGGAGCAAAGGTCATCCTATGCCCCCTTCCCCAAACGAAAAAATTTTAGTTTTTCTTTTTTTAAGTTACTAGAAAATAATAAATTTGACAATGTATTTCGAAATAGGAGAAAAATAAATTTTACTTAATCAAATTTTAAAAAGCAAGAGGGGGGAGGGCAATTGTTCTCCTACGCTCTCAAACCCTAGAAAAGTTCTTACTTTGTCTTTTGTTTTAAATTTCTCGAAAAGAATAAATTTTAGTAAGCTTTTCAAAATTAACAAAAAAGAAAATTTAATCAGTTACGTTTCAAAATCGAGGGAAAAGCAGTGGACCTCCCCCCCCCCACACACACACACACAACACGCGCGCGCACACACTCTACTCTTTTCCTACGATTTAAGCTTAAAAATACAAGTGCGGTTATTAAGTGCATATGTCCTCCTCCCCTATCAGGTATAACTTCCAGTTATTATGAAAATTACTTGTGCTTTTAAAAATCAGATAAAACCTGTTTAATTCTTAATTTATTTATTATTTTCGCATCTGTAGCTATCTTTCCTACTCCATGAACCAGAAGCATTAATACTTCTCAACTCGCAGACTTGGAGGAGCTAATGTTTACATATGCTGTGCCGACCGCGAGGTCTTAGCGGCGAAAAGAAGTTTGAATTAACCATACCGCGTGTTGCGTCGTTTATTATTACTCAAATTGAAGTAAAGTTTAAATTAATTGCTTTAGTATAAAGGCTAGTCTGAAATATAGATGGGACGAATATTCGGTCACTATTCGGTATTCGGCCCTTTTGCCGAATACTCGGTCAGCCGAATATTGAAAGCTTGGCCGAATGCTTTTGCTGAATACCTACGGCCGAATATTGTACGATTTCTTAACAAATACATTCAGAATAAGATTTTTTTCTTAATTTTTTGCAACTTTTTTAAATTGAATTCATACACGCTTACTTTCTGACATATTTATGAAGTCATTTTCATTCATAATTGAACAAAATATACAATTATTTGGATACTAAAAATTTTGAATATTTCTGTATTTCCTATAAAAGTTAAGAATCTTTTAGAAAATGTTGTGGAAGAAAATTTACGTTGGAGATTCAACTATCAGGAAAATGACTGTTACAGGAATGTTACATTACAACTCAAGATGTCTAAGTCAGTCACTGAGTGAAGCCTATATAGAAAAAAGAAATAAGTAACATCTATCCCAGACACTACTAGATAGAAAAGAGTATCCTTTAGAATGGTACGCGAAGAATTCAAAAGACTTTCCTAACCTTTCACAGTTAGGAAAAAAAAATACCATTCTGCTCTGGGAAATATACTTTATTTAGTGAGCGATTATTTTCTGAGGTAGGTAACATGTATGAAAATGCACCACTAGTTTTACCCAGAGATTTTTAATAAAAATTTTCTTTATTCCATAGTATTTTTAAATGTGTGTGTGCCCAAAAATGATAAAATTTTCTCATTTCTTTTGGAAAAAGAACATAAAACTATTCAATCGTGTTTTAATTGTATTTTTTCATTTTTATATCATAAAGTCATTTGAAATTAATGTTGCTTGATTTATCGTATTTTCCTTTTTTTTTTTCTTTTTCCCTTTTTAAAGACAATAACAAATTTTTTCTTGCAAAAGCACCTTTTTCCGCTGCAGTACTGTCCTTTTTAGTGAATAGCACCATGCCTTTTTTCTTTCTAGAGTGAACACTAGATACAGCATAAAAATTTTTTATCATGATTTTCTGAATTGCGCTCAAAAATAGGTAGATAAAAACTATTCAGGGTATGAAAGTTATAAGGGGTGGGGGAGGAGAATGTCAATTTCAAATAAACTTTTTATTATGCATGAAAAATACAAATAGTGAAATTAAAAAGTAAGTTCTACTATTTTAAAAAACATTCCTTTCAATATTTTTCGGCCCAGGTCGAATGATAGATTTGATATTCGGCTTCGGCCAAATAATCGTTGCATTTCTACTTCAAAGAACTCTAAAAGATGGAAAAGGTCTCTGCAAATGTAACTTTATCATTTTAGGTGGGGGAGGGGCTATCGTAAGATATCTCTAGGGCGGGGGGTGATTTGGAGATATCTCTAGAGGGGGTGGTGATTTTGTGCTGTGGAAAATTATCTATTTTCTACAGCACAAAAATCGCTGATCAACAAAATTATCGATTTTTTCTTGTTTGGCAACAAAAATAAGATTTTTACGAAATGAAACAACAAAATGCGCAATTTTTACGAAGCCGATTGATGAAATTTATGATTTTTCGAGTCTGGTTGACAAAAATTATTGATTTTTACAAAGCCGATTGAAAAAATTCGCATTTTTTCTGCACCTATCAACAAAATTCGTGATTTTTATTAAGACAGTTGCCAAAATTCACAATTTTTCTGCATCTAATCAATAAAATTTGATTTTTACGAAACCGATTGATGAAAATCACAAGTTTTACAAAGCTATGGACAAAATCGTGGCTTTTACAAAGCCAATTGACGAAATTTGCAATTTTTTTCACACAATCTGTAAAATTCGCAATTTTTCCACAGCTGATCAACAAAATTATCGATTTTTTCTTGTTTGACAACAAAAATAAGATTTTTACGAAATGGATTGACAAATGCGTGATTTTTACAAAGCCGATCGATGAAATTTGATTTTTCGAGTCTGGTCGACAAAATTATCAATTTTTGCGGAATGATTGCAAAAAAATGTAAATTTTGTCAAAAAATCACTAATTCCATCTGAAAATTGACAAAACGTGGTCAAAAGATAATGAAAAAACATGCGAATTTTGTCAATGGATAGTGAGAAAAGCGTGAACTTTGCCTGAAAGTCGCTAATTTCATCAAAACATGGTTAAAAGCTCATAAATAAACACTAATTTCATTAAAAAGTAGTGGTAAATGATCATCAAATTTCATCAAAGCGTCGTTAAAAAAAAAAAAAAAAAAGATTAAAAACCATGGAAAAAAATTCTTGGATTTTGTCAAGGGATAACTTTGTAAAAAACCAAACAAAACATGGTTAAAAAAAATCTTGAAAACAACACTAAATTCATTAAAACTAGTGAAAATCTCGCCAATTTCATGAAAAGGTCTCAAAAACCTTCAGATCTTGTCAAAAGATTGCAAAAAAGCAGGCAAATTCTGTCAAAAAATCGCAAATTTTATCAAAAGATCGTGAAACACCGCAAACTTTGTCAAAAGATTTTGGGAAACACGACAATTTCGTCTAAACATAGCAAAAAACATTCAGATTTCTACGAAGCATTGCGAAAAGTATGCAAATTTCTTCGAATAATCTCATGATAATACGCAAATTTTGTTAAAAGATACTGAGAAATTTGCAAATATCGCAAGAAATACGTGAATTTAGTCAAAAGATTGCAAGAAATATGCAATTTTCTTCAGAAAATCGTGAAAAACACATAAATTTTTTAAAAAGAAATTCAAAAACACTCACATTTCTTTAAAATATTGTAAAAAAAAGTGCAAATTTTGTCAAAAAACAGAGAAAACAAGGTCTATGATTCGCACGAAAAATGCGATTAAGTTTAAAGTTCTCAAATAAAGCACAAATTTTGTCCCAAGATCGTTAAAAACATGCAAATTTTATCGAGATTGCTAAAAACACACTAATTTCATCAATAGATCGCAAAAACAAAAAAAATTATCAAAAGATTGCGAAAAGCATGCAAATTTTATAGAAAAATTGAGTAAAGCATGCAAATTGTATCGAAATATCTCGGAAAACACTCGAATTTCACCAAAGAATTGCGAGAAAAACAAGAATTTTGCTAAAGGAATGCTAATTTCATGAGAAAAATGTACCAAACACAGTTAAAATATCATGAAAAACGCTCATTTTGGTGAAAGATTGCAAAAAAACTCTCAAATTTTTTCAAAAGATTGTGAAAAGCCTGTAAATTTTGCCTAAAAATCGTTAATTTCATTAAAAGGTAGCAGTAAAGGACCATCAAATTTCAACAAAAGGTCGTAAAAAAAAAAAAAAAAAAAAGAAAGGCAAATTTTGGCGAAAGATCATGGAAATAAAGCTTGTATTTTGTCAAAAGATAACTAACTTTCTAAAAAACTGAACAAAACATAGATAAAAAATCTTGAAAACAATGCTAAATTCATTAAAAACTAGTGAAAATTTCACTAATTTCATGAAAAGGTCTCAAAAACCTTCAAATCTTGTTAAAATATAGCGAAAAAGCAGGCAAATTCTGTCAAAGAATCACAAATATCGTATAAACAAGGGTAAACAATTATGAAAAAAGTAAATTTCATGAAAAAAATCACAAATTTTATCAAAAGATCATGAAACACCGCAAACTTTGCCAAAAGGTTTCGGGAAACACAACAGTTTCGTCTAAAGATAGTGAAAAACATTCAGATTTCGACAAAGCATTGCGAAAAGTTTGTAAATTTCGTCAAATAATCACAAGATAATACGCAAATTTTGTTAAAAGATACTGAGAAAATTGCAAATATCGCAAGAAGTACATGAATTTAGTCAAAAGATAGCAAGAAATACGCAATTTTCTTGATAAGATCGTGAAAAACACGTAAATTTCTTAAAAAGAAATGCAAAAACACCCACATTTCTTTAATAGATCGTAAAAAAAAGTGCAAATTTCATCAAAAAACAGAGAAAACAAGGTCTATGAGTCGCAAAACAAATGCGTTTCGGTTTAAAGTTCTCAAATAAAACACAAATTTTAGCATAAGATTGTTAAAAACTTTTAAATTTTATCGAAATATCGCTAAAAACACTCTAATTTCGTCAATAGATCGCAAAAACAAAAAAAATTATCAAAACATTGCAAAAAACACTCAAATTTTATCAAAAAATTGAGTAAAGCATGCAAATTTTATCGAAATATCGCAGAAAACACTCAAATTTCACCAAAGAATCGCGAGGAAAACAAAAATTTCGCTAAAGGAATGCTAATTTGATCAGAAAAAAGTACCAAACACAGATAAAATATCATGAAAAAATAATCATTTTGGTGAAAGATCACGAAAAAACCCACAAATTTCTTCAAAAGATTGTAAAAAGCATGTGAATTTTGTCAAAAGACAAACAAAATACGGTCAAAAAATCTTGAAAAAATGCTAATTTCTATAAAAGATTATGAAAATTTCATCAAGATCGTAAAATTTGCAAACCTCGCCAAAAAATCTCAAGTGTGCGAGTTTCATCAAAGATCGCAAAAAATATGACAGATTTTCTCAAAGGATCTCAAAAATTTCATCAAAAGGTCATCTCCCCCCCCCCCACTTAAATCTCATCAAAATATTATGAAAAAGTGTGAATTTAGTAAAAAAAGAAAGGGTTGCGTAAAACTGCAAATTTCATTAAACGATCTGGAATCATAAGTGCAAGTTTTTCAGTCTTTTAAAAATTCCCGAAGGCGGAAACGAAACGGAAAAATCTCTGAGGACGGAAGCGGATTGCAAAAAACATGTGCTTTTCGTCAAAGGATTGTGGAAAAAAACATGATTTTTGTGAAATGATTGCAGAAAAAAGTGCTATTTCTGTCAAAGGGTTGAAAAAAAAATGTGTTTGCAGGGAAAAAACTCGATTCCTGTCGAAGGATTGCAAAAAACCACCGATTTTCGTAAAAAGCTTGTGAAGAAAACATGATTCTTGTTAAAAGATCGTAGAAAATGCATCATCTCGGTCAAAGAATACGAAATAGATGCAGTCTCTGTCGAAGGATTGCAAAAAAGATGAGTTTTTTGTCAAAAGGTTGCAGAAAAAAAGCAATTGCTGTCAGTAACGTAGCTATGTTTTTTGGCGCCCGGAGCCAGCAGGAAATTTTGCGCCCCCAACCCAATATAGATATATAACAATTTCTCTCAATTTGCCGCCCCCCTTGCCCCCCCCCCTTAGCTACGCCACTGATTGCTGTCGAAGAATTACGAAAAAGACGTTATTTCCGTCAAAGATTTGCGAAAAAGAAGCTATTTCCGGTCAAAGAATACTAAATAGATGCAATTTTTGTCAAAGGATCGCAAAAAAGACGTGAATTTAATCAAAGGATTGTGGACAAGATGCGAATTTTGCCAAAGGATCGAAAAAAAGACGTGATTTCCATCAAATGATCACAAATTTCACGATTTTCATCAAATGATTGCAGGAAAAATGCAATTTCTGTTCCAAGATCGTGAAAAAAAGACGCTTTCTCTAGTCAAAGAATACAAAATATGTATAATTTTTGCCAAAGGATTGCAATAAAGATGCGAAATTAATCGAAGGATCGTGGAAATGACGCGAGTTTCGCTAAAAAGATCGTGAAAAAAAACATGATTTCTGTGTAATGATTACAAAAAACCCCCACGATTTTCATAAAATGATAACAGGGAAAGCGTGATTTCTGTCCAAGGATTGCAAAAAAAAGCGAATTTGATCAAAAGATCATGTAAAATACTTTTATTTCATCGAAAAATTGCAGATTTCGGCTGAAAACCGTAGAAAAATCACAAATTTCGGCTATAAATATTGGAAAATCACAAGTTTTGGTTTAAATTTGTTGAAAAATCACAAATTTCGGCAAAATGTTGTAGAAAAGTCGCAAATTTTTGTCGAAAGATCAGGGAAAAAACTAATTTTGTCATAGGGTCGTGGAAAAAACACAGGGTATGTGCTCAGTGTATGTACACTCAATGCGGGGGGGGGGGGGGGGGTCAAAATATTTTCAGTCTTGGCAAAATCTCAAACTTGCTTCCATGTCTGAAATATGTTGAAAATTTTAATCTAATTATTCTTTCAAATGTAAAGAATACTTTCAAGATAGCAATCATTTTAATTTTTATGAGTTTATTACTCGTAGCTTTAGAATATTTCAATCTGTTCCAAAAGTGGCCTTTATTGCTACAAAATCGAATTTTTACAGCTACAAAATGTGATTTTTGCTGCTCCAAAATGTTTTTAGTGCACTTTCATACCTGTATACCTTTTCAGAAAATTTGTTGTGAATTTTAGATTTTTTTTTTTTTTTTCTTCCCACTTATAATCTCTCCCCGCCCTCACTTTATGTAATCCAATTAAATGTTAAGTAAAAGTTATTAGTAAATTCAATGTTGATAGTTAGAAAAAAAGCACAATTTTTATGAAGTGTTCATAATTTTGTTTACTGGTCAGTGGTTGGAAAAAGCAGGCCAATAGCTATGGTGAAAAATGTTAATTTTCACCATATGAAATTTACAATTACACACAATGAAATTTACAATTTCTTTTTGTGCCTGATCGCCAAAATTCCTGATGTTTCCGTATCTGATCAACTAAATTCTTGATTTTACTAGTCTGACAAATTTTGCTATTTTTCAGACTTGTTACTTTTCTGCAGAAATGCGGGATTTTGCTCTTTAGCCGATGGATTTTATTATCCAAAAATTTGTTGACATTTTTATGGAGGGGAAGGCGCATAACAGATGAAATACAACAAAAACACAAGTACAAACCACAGCAAATTTCTTTAAAGGATTACAAGAAAAAAAAAATCCACAGGATTGAAAGGAAAAAAAAAAAAAAAAAAAAAAAAAAACTATAAATTCATCGAATGATCGCATATTGAGAAAATAATTGTTTATAAATCAAGTTCTAATTAATTAAGAAGAAAAAAAAAGATCACACAATTACTAAAATTGCATCAAGTGTTTCATCAATCTGAAAGTAAATCGGAAAATTTTAAGCTGTTAAAAAGGTAATTTTTTTTTTTTTGAGTAAACAAAACATTGAAAATTCAATGAAGGGTAGAAACCTCATAAAAGTATATTTTTTATATTGTTAAAAAGAGATAAGCATAGTTAATTTACTTTTTTTTATATTGGTTTTGAAATTATATCCAAGTTTCTTTGCAGAACTTTTTATAACATCTTAAATCACAACACATAGCATTAAGGATTTGTACCTTGTAGTTTCACAGGACCCTAAAAAATATATTTTATTTTTGTTTTCATCTATATCTTACTTTTCTAGCAAAAATTTCTAGCTCCTTTTTCTAGGAACTTTCTCTACACATTCTAATTGCCTATTACTTTTTATTATATTTTATTTTAACCATTTACTTTTTACTGGTATATCCTTAATTAAATAAAATCATTTATTGTTGGTACATATACAGTTTATTTTTCTCTGTGAAATAAAGATAAAATAATTGTTTATCATTTGAATTTTTCTTTAGTTTATAGCTAAGTACTCAGTAAAAATATATAACTTTTTATATTATTGCATAATTTTAGTTACAAGTGTGTACAATAAAATTTAATTTATTAGCATTGAGTGCAATTATGTAGTGATTATGATCACCATTGCTTAATGCTTTCTACCCAGTTTAAAAATAGCTTGAAAGATTGTTTTGGTATGAAACATATAATATAATCAGTTTTGGATTTTTACCAAAATACATATTTAAAGAATTTTTTATGAACATTAAAACAATATTATTTAATTAGGGTATTGTTATATTATGGGTTGAAATACAACTTCTTTATTTTACCGTTTTGTTGAGAATTAGTAATGTACCTTTATGAGGCAAGTTTCATTGAATAATTTACAAAAAATATATTTCATCATTATAAATGAATATTTAATCATACATTATTGATTATTAACTCTACCTTTGCTTTTAATATTTTAATCATTTTAAAAATTATCTAATTCTTTATAATTTTAGGTTATTACTTATTTTAATATTTTATAATATTGTAAGTATTCATTATAGTTTTGAATGCATTATTAATTCAATTAAAATTACTTTTAAAAAAGTAAACAAAGCAACAACCAGAAATTCACAAAATTCTAAAATGTCTTATGTTGTGTGGATTTGAGGGAGCCTAGTGTATATATATATATTTATATTACATATACATTCATAAATATGTAAAATAAATTTAAATACATGTAAGTAGTATCTATAGTTCATTTTTGGCTTTATTAAGTAAAAAAAAAAAAAATCCATAAATTTTATGAAATATCATTCATTCCGAATTAGCCTTGCAAACTGAAATATAAATCAATTTAGTTGTATATAGGCATGCTGTGGAAGGTGTATGGAAGTATACACTGTATATTTTCTGGATTTTTTTAAGAAACACTGTTTACTCTCTGTTTCTCATAAAAGCTAATGGCATATTTTATCTAGGGTATACCGCCAATTTTGAATGTATACTTTCTGCCTGGAGCATATAATTTCTGATTTTTTTATGACTACACCACTGGTTGTATAACCAGTATACAAAACTATAGAAGTATATTTAATATAATTTAAAAGCTTATACTATATACACTTATAAAATAACATTTACACACACACAAAAAAAAAAAAAAAAAAAAAAAAAAAAAAAAAAAAAAAACCTTAAATGTTGTACTACTTGGATCTTAGTAAAATGTGATTTTCACAAACAATGTTTTCTGAAGATGATTTTGTAGCAGTAGTTTACAATGTATTTTTGTTATTAATTTCCAGTAGAGATGGAGGGTTTTTTTTATTTTGTGTATTAAACTACAATGCTTATGGATTGCTAAGAATATTTTTTAATTTTTGTTTAAGCATACTATTATGATGTAAGGTGGGTGACCATTAGTTACCCTCGAAACAGATTAATCGAGATTTACCCTTGTTCACCATATAAGCTAAGCAATCATGATAGTAGAGAGTATTAGCAGTGGCGTAGCTAGTGAAGGACAGATGGGGCAATCCGTCCCGGGTGTCACCCTCTAAGGGGTGACACCCAATCTTTACTTGCAATTATATGCACATGTTATAAGATTTTGAAAAAAAAAAAAAATGGAATGAAAGGAAATTTGTAGTGCACGACGCATCAGAGTTAATTTTTCAATTTATAATATTTTAGCTTATATGAATAAAGCCTCTTTTTTGTGGATTTATTTCAGATATGTATTTATTTTTTTATTATTAATTCATGCTATTATAAAAATTTTGCTCAGCTTTCTGTCATAGTTTCATCGAGATTTACCCTTGTTCACCATATAAGCTAAGCAATCATGATAGTAGAGAGTATTAGCAGTGGCGTAGATAGTGGGGGACAGATGGGGCAATCCGTCCCGGGTGTCACCCAATCTTTACTTGCAATTACATGCACATGTTATAAGATTTTGAAAAAAAAAAAAAAAATTGGAATGAAAGGAAATTTGTAGTGCACGACGCTCATCTTTCTGTCACAGTTTCATAACAGTTGCACCAATAAATTTATGCTTGCTGTTTGGTCTTATTAATTTTATTGTTGCATTGTGAATTATGTATCTGATGGGGGGGGGGGCTTATATGTGAGTGTGGAAAATAAAAATTGCTTGAAAGTTTGAAGGGATGCTTACAATAAGGATTTTACGCTTATAATGAAGTTGAAAAAAAATTAACATGATTCCAATAAAACCAACTTTTATTGAAAAATAAAAACTCATAGAAAATGACTAGATAAAATTGTTAAACTAGGATTATGCCTAATCTTGATTTAGTTTTTGTTGATAAAATTAGTAGTTACCTTCGAAATCTAGATCTACCTGCGGCTGTAGGATGATCTGGCGATAATTTTTTGGAATTATCCCGATGAGCCTACAACTATTTATGTGACAACTCTTAAAATCTAATGTTAAACAAATAGTAGCATCCTTTACAAATTTTTTATTTGCATTTAATTTTTTTTTTTTTTTTTTTTGGCTATGTTTTTCATTTTAAGCACACACATAATTATCATTCGATAACTAAAGTAAAATCAATTGTCATGTCCTTTTCAAATTTTTCTGTCAAACGATTTTTTTTCCTCTGTAGGTTTGAAATAATTATTTAACTGAGCATTTTTTATGATATTTCAATTTTATTTGCAGGTTTATTTACTTAATGTATGCTTTTGTTCACAATCTAAAATTTATATGTATTTTTATAGATATAAGTTTAATTTCTGCAGATTTTAATTATTCAGCAGAAAAAAAAAAAAAAAACCTGCGTATATTTTTTCTTTGCACCTCTGATTATTAATAAAAAGTGTACTGTGTAAGACTATTTGGTATGTAAAAAGGAAGGCGTCCAAAATCAGCGTATTTGGCATCTCTGATTATTCATATAAAGTATACAATTTAGGGATATTCAGTATGCAAAGAAGTGTACAAAAAAAGTGTGCACAAAATCTGAGCGTATTTGGTAGCCCTGATTGTACATAAAAAGTGTACAATTTAAGTATTAAAAAAAAGTATAAAAAAATAAGTGCACAAAAAGTGAGCGTATTTGGCACCTCTGATTTGCATAAAAAGTGAACAATTTAGGTATGCAAAAAAAGTAAAAAAAAATAAGTGAACAAAAAGTGAGCGTATTTGGCACCTCTGATTTGCATAAAAAGTGAACAATTTAGGTATGAACTTTTTGTCCACAATTCGGTTTGTACTTTTTGTGTATAAGCAGAGGTGCCAAATACGCTCACTTTTTGTGCACTTTTTTTTTTACACTTTTTTTACAAACTTTTTCTAGCTGGGACGGTTTACTGAAATTTAACAAATGTGTTATCCATAGGTGCCAACCTGACACTAATCTTCCGTAATACGTGCGTTAATTTGACCCTGGTTAAATAAATTTCGAACCAAAATATTTTTCAAAGAAATTGAATTAAATAAGTTCCACTTAGAGACATGAAATTAAATATAAAAATGTTCATAAATAAATTTTTTGGTTCGAAAAGAGTTTAACCTGGATCAAGCTAATCCATGTATTATGGAAGATTAGTTGAAAGTTGTCAGCTATGGTTATCTATTGAAATCAAACGAATGAAGTTATTTTGCGTGTTTTCCATGTAACAATAGTTTAAGGGAGAATTTTTATAGATGTTTGGAAAAATATCGTATTATAACCAGATTAAATAAGCATAACAATTACTAGTATATTTTATCTTAAATTATTAATTCGGAACAAGTCTCTAATTTAAATTTAAAGAGGGAAACATATGTTTGAATTAAAAGAAACGCCAACGATTTGTTAATAATTAAGAAAACTTATTATTATTATTATGAAATGCTGAAATATAAATGAAGTCATAATAGTAAATGTATAAACATACGCAATAACTATTATACGCTAGAATTAACAAAAATAATTGTTAAGGAAAAATAATACTCACTTAAAGACATGTCCTATTAACAGGACGTCGGACCCAAAGGGGATAATAATGATGAGGAATAAAGTGTTCTTAAAAATTAAACTAATAATATGTTAGTTGGGAAATTAAATAAAATAAAACAGAAATTGATATATATGTAGTTACCAAATGATGTGATTATTTTGTACCGGTATTTCCTCATAAAAACCTTTCTTTTATTTAATCGAAGAATCCTGTCGTTATATAAGACGAAGATTATTTTTATAATATAGTGGTGCGAAGAAAGTGTTGCAGTTAGTTGCTATGGATATATAAAATGTATTAACCTATACTAATAACATTTATTATTAAAAATTCATTTCCCCATTCATTTATTGTTTTTTTTCTGTTCGAGTTAGAGATTCACGAATGAATGACGACAAAAAATTATTGTCTCATGCTTATAGTTTTAACGAGCGTGCTGGCATTATGTTTATCGCAACCCTGTTTTTCTGACATTTTCTTCTCACAAATATAAATACATGAGAAGAATAAATAAATTAAATCATATATGGAATCATTTTTCTCCCTATTTAAACGATTGATATCTTTTAAGTAAAGTTATAAACTGCGAAATACGTAAAAAATGATTAAATATATATATGAATCAAAATTTGCCTTGAAAGAAGTTTAATTATTGAAACAGTTTTTTAAATAAAAACAAAGATGTGTTACTAAGGTTTTGGTAATACTTTGTCAGTAAGACATTCTCAAATAAAACAAAATGTACTTTTAAGATTTAGGGTAAGTGTACCAGTAGTAGGCCACCAGTTTTCAAAGTTGAAAAAACAAGTTTTCTAGTCACCCCTGTCAAATAACAAACTAATTGCTGATTGCCTGGAACCCTTATCTGTTATCAGGCAAAGGGACAACTTCAGTATTCTCATAGTCTTTGAGCAGGAAGGGTGTTTTTACAGACTATAGGAAAAAACTAAATAGAAGCTAAAATTATTTTACATAATCATCAAAACTACTAAATATGATTTCATTATTGTGTATATTTAAGTGTAGAAATGTAAAAATATTATAACTTCTGCACAGTATGCATTAAACTCAAGAATGGAGTGGCCCACTTCTAGGGGGCCCATATAGAGTATCAGAAATTTACTATGCCCACTACTGGAGCATAGAGGAGGGTAACATTTTTTATTTTTCATTTTTCTAGAGAATATATTTTAAAAATTTCAATGTTTATTCTGATATATAAAGCTAAAAACTAGGCTAATTTTTTTTTTTGAAATTCACTAATATTTTAGTAATTAGATAAATGTCCTTAAGTGGCCCACTAATGCTGCATTTACCTTAGCATTAGGCATAAAAAATTAGAAGCTAGTACTGATCTTTATAATTCTCACACTTACGTGTAATAATATCTAAAACTCTGAGTTCTGTTGAAATGTTACATCCATAGGGATTCAAAATGATAAGAATGACATTAAACAGTTGAAATCATTTCCCACTTGCAATAAAATTCTTAAGTTAAGAATAAATACAAGATATTTCATTTATTGCAATAATGTACAAAAATTTATATACATTTAAAATTAATTTAAAAAGTGTATTTTGTTAAATTTATGCTGGAGGGAAATTATGCTGTAAGAACATATTAATTATTTCAAAACTACGGCTCGTGATTGGTGAATGTTTTTCCATAATATTTAAAAGATAAGTACCTATAGAATTTGATTATAGTACTGAAAACTCTAGTGGAACTCCACGAATTCTTCAGAAACCTACCAAACTCTGTTGTTGTCATGGTCGCAAGTCAAAAATAACAGCAAAGGAAATTGGAAGCCAAGTAAAGAATAGGCTATAAAGTGCAATTAAAAGGTCGGGAATCCTTAACACTACGCTGCGAATTTTTTTCTTTTGAATCTATATGTAACCATATCAGATTTTATTTTCTATTCGATAGTGGTGTTTTAGAAAAATGATGCTACTGTAGTCATATAAATAAAAAATTGCGGAATAAAAAATATTTTTTTAAAGGTTTGAGCTTTAAATACTTTACGTACCAAGATAATTATATTTATAAGTGGTGAAATTTTAACTTATTCAGAGATGCAACACTGCGTTGAGTACGTTTAATGTGTTAAAAAACGTTGCATTGGTTTTCGCGTTTAACATCTGCCAGTAATAGTTTACGTATAATTTGTAGAGAAATATGTGAAGCAACAAAGAAATATTGGCCTAAAACTATTTTATTTTTCTATTTAAATACGATAGCCCAAACGTATTCATTCATATATCCTTAGACAAAAAAAGAACGTATATTCCATTCGTCGAATCGGTGAAGGATTTCCAATGATTTGGATGACTTCTTACTCAAGAAGCAAGCTAAAAATTCTTTTCTGATATGACGACACACTACACATACGCGTATTCATTTGTTAGAACGCCATTTGTTAAACTAGGGGAGGGGGGAGGATGCGGTTCGATAAGAAAGAGGCTTATTCTGCAAAAGATACACAAAAAAAAATGGTATGAGGATGGTTAGAATTCCATATTCGATCTGACCGTGAATAGCCTTAAATCCCATGGCAAACGTTTGGATTATTATAATAAGCCATATCTATTGAAACTCGAAAGCATAATGAAAATTTATCATCTGTGAAACATGGCATATTTTTACCCCTCGGCCATATAAACTCCGTCACACAAAGCTGGGTTTGATTATTAAAAGCAAAGATTACACGGGGTTTGCTTTGTAATATTTATATGATTTAGGAAATTCTATTTCTTTCTTATTGTTTTACACCATTTGCATATGCATTGAATAGAAAAGTCCTTATATAGAAATAATAAAAAGCATTTTACAACTTGTTTTTTAATGTTTATATTTCCAATTTAGTTTAATAAAATCCACGTACATGATATACATGGGATTTAATATAATTATGTTTATTATCTAGTCAATAAGTTCATCGTTTCCATCATTTTGCAGCGATGCTATATTAATTTGTAGAAACATAGTAAAAAAATAAATCAATCGAAAAATTCAAGACCTTTTTTTAGAATTTTTATATGCTAATGCTGTATATTCTAGATTTTAGCACACCAAGCACGTAATTATTGATGGTTTTACGAACATTGCAAACTGACTCAATCTACAAGTTTCCCCAAAAATATTCAATAGGTTGTTATTCAGATAACGACGAACATCTCGCCTAAAGCAGAGTCCCCTCATAAAATCAGCATTGAGTTACGTTATGGTACTTACACGTGAATGAAGGTAAATTCTTATAGGATTTTTAAAAATGTTTCTAAACGCTTGTCATATCAATTTGTTTTATGTAGAAAAAAATTTAATGTGTTATTTTTCGAAAAACTTTGCATTTTTTTTTTAGTTGTTGATATCGCTTTTTTTTTACTTTAGTTTCTATATTTGATATATTTTTCTTCTTTTATCAAAAATAAAGACTCTTTTGTTCATACAGAACAGAGACGGGCGCACACAAACAGGGCATGATTTCTATCGACGCAAATTTTCACTACTTAAAATTACATAGGGCAAATAAATAAGGAGATTTTTTTTTCAAAAATAATGAAGCAGGTTTGCTTACGTTGTAATCAGGTACATTTACATGTACTAATCACACAGCCAGATACCTAGTTCTTGTCTATACAGAACTTTCTTCTAAAATCGGATATGCTTTTAACACTTCTTTCAGAAACTTTTAACAATGATGAATATTCATAAAAATCTCCGCTCTTGCCAGAAAACAGAATGCAATTGTGTTTTTGTTAAAGACATATAACCAACCTCTGAGAGGATAAATAAATTACGCAACGACATTATGGCTTGTAAAAACATCCCAAATTAAAGAGGCTATTTCAGTCATCTGGGAAGACCCACTCTCTAATGCTAATCGGATAGAAATAAGATATTCTTATGTAATAACTCCAAGTGCAAATATTGCGCATAATTACTTTATAATATTGTAAATAACACCTAAGAGGTCTGCGCAGACTGTGAGTCGTATAAAACAGAAAATTCAGTTTAAAGTTAATTTGTTCTATTTATAGGCCTTATCGCTTTTAGAAGCAACTAAAATTGACGCTTGATCTAAAATTTGCGAGACAAGTTATTTGATGTGAAGACTATATATTTATCAGGAAATACTTAGTTTATTACAAAAATTTTTAGTGCATTTCATGTACTTTCAAAATGTTGTAGAAGATTTTGGATATCTATAAGAGATAGTTTGTAGTTTAAAATGTACTGCGCAATAAGTATACCGGGGTAATAACGCCAAGGAATGGCGCTGTTACCCAGATTGATTCCTTACAGTATCGGAACTACCTCCGAAGGGGTTTATTTTTTAGCACCTTCCAACAAAGTTGAAAAGTGCTTATGCATTTGGTTTGTCTGTTCGTCTGTCCGAATGGCCGTCTGTCCGCGTTCTAACTCCCGTAAATATACTCGGATTGCTATGAAATTTTTATACGTTATTGAGGTTTACCCTAGCACGAACCCTATTGAAAACGAAGTTTCTACCATGATTAATTTATTTACAGGGACAGTCAAAAGTTTTCCATCACATTACGGCCTATGGGGAAAAATCGTTCAAATTAAATTTAAAAGTCTTATATCCTGTCAAACATACTCATACGGATTCGCAACGCGCACTAAAATATGCATTCTGTAATACATGCAGTGAACATATAGCTATTATTCATTTACAGGGAGCACAAAAGAATTTCATTAGATAATGATAAAGAGGGAATTGTGTGCGACATATTTTAAATATATTAAACTATTTCATGTATAATAAAATTGATATATGTCACTGAAGCTTAATATAAATTATATGCTACTATCTTGCATAATATGAAGTACATAGCATTTACAGGGCCACACAAAAGATTTCAAATAGTATATACTTCCGAAGTACCGTAGATGTGTCCGATGATGGCTGATGGAGGGATGAAATGCATTTTAAATATGATATGCGCGTTTTCATTTCGCTAAATATATGCACATTATATGGTGTGTATAAATGTTACAGTTGATATACAGGGCTACCCAAAACAGCTCACCAACGATACTGAATATGAGCGTAAATTACTTAAACGTGGTTCTTAATTAAGTTATGTATTTTTACGCTGAGCTGCATTCAATTTACTAAGAATTCGGTACATGGACGCCAATGAATGATAATTTATGAGAATGTGATTTCAGTTGTTTTAAAAGTGTTTTTGTTTACAATAAATTTTAGCCTAATGCTGACGTTAGTTAAAGGTACAAAGTAAACTACACGGCTGAACAAAAAAATTTAAATATGTTTCCATCTAATAGTATGAATTGCTGGAAAAGAAATTTCAAGCTACTGGGTATTTTCTTGCTAAACTAAATTTTCCCATTATATCAACTGACATATGAAATACAGGGCTGTTCAAAAGTACTGGAATACATATTTGGGTATATTTGGCTATACACTATTATTTCCCGAAATAACAAAGTTTTGTTAAAGATTTCATTAAGTGTTGGAAAGTGCTTCATAATCTATGCTTAACGCATGATTTTTCTTACTTGTTTTCTTTATGTGTGAGACAGCATTATTCTCATTGCTGAAATGGTTAGATTACGGAGCATCTGATACCCAAAACTAATTTCTTTCTTTCTTTTTTTTAATACTAATTTAAAAACTATTAAAGCTGTTATATACAGTTGGCAAAAAAAGTATTTGTACACTTCATTTTTTTTTAAATTATAATGAAATTAAACAAAAGATTTAAGCAAAAAATACTGTAATACATTAATTTAATGCATTATAATATTATAGAAGCAAAAACAAAATTAAACGGATCGATTTTTTACATTATAATAAACAAATATACAAAAATATAATGCAAGAAAAGTATTTGTACATTGTATTAATGTAATATAATTAAATTTTAGTAAAATGATACAAATTAATATTTTGTGTGAATTCATTTAGCGATTATGACTACTTTTGGATGGTGTGACATAGATTCCACCAACTTTTTTGTAGCGGTCTGGTTAATGTTATTCCATGACACAATAATATAGCTTCTTTAAAACTGTTTTTTACTGATACATATTTTTTTTTTCAGATATTTGCATCCAATAGCATCCACAAATTTTCAATTGGATTCAAGTTTTGAGATTTTAGAGGAGTTGCCAGTCGTCTTCGAGTATTGTAGTAACCATGTGCCGGTAATCACAGCAGTATGTTTTGGTCGTTATCCTGCAGAAAGTGAAAAGCTTCCTCTACGCCTAATTTCTTAGCACGGTTAAATAAATTATGCCGCGACACATAAATGTATGGTAAACCTTTCTTCCATTGTCAATAAATTTCAAACGTCCTGCTCCATTAGAAGCTATACACACCAAAACCATAATATTCCCCCCACCATGCTTGATAGTTCGAAGTATACGTTTTGGATCTAGAACAGTTTTATTTTTACGCCAATTTTTTCGAATGCTTGGTGATAAGAAAATTCCGAATTTTTCCTCATCAGAAAAAATTATTGTTTTCCAAAAATCCAATGATTTACTTCTGTATACGAAAGCGAATACTGTGCGTTTTCGCCTATTTGTTTTGCTGATGAATGGATTTTTCCTTGAGGTTCTTCCTTTTAAATCTGCATTGAGAAGAATATTTTTTATTGTTTGAGGTATTACTTTGATGCGAGAAGATGTTGCAAGGTCTCCAGCAAATTTTTGAACCGAACGCATCGGATTTTTTAAAGCTTTTTTAACAACACTCCCTTTTTCCTTCATTGTTAGTTTGCTGAGAAGTCCTAGTTTTCATTGAATTTCGATGCATCTAATTTATTTATAGTTTCTCACTATGCATCCAATAGTTGTAGATGGTAATTTAATAGCTTTTACAAATTCTTGTTGCGAGTTTCAATTCTTATTATGCTCAGTTATAGGATTTCATATATCTAGAGGTACCTCTCTAGTTTTAGGTTCTATTCTCAATTACTTCAAGTGCAAATTAAATTAAATGTCAGACAAATATAGTATGAAGTTAAAAATTATTAACAGCTTCTGTATAAGTAGTCCTTTGAACCATAAACACTATAAAACACAGTTCATATCAGGATGGAGAAATGTACAAATACTTTTTTTGCAAGAAATTTTTAAACATTTCTTATTAGAAAATTATTTTACATCTTTATTGAAATTTTCTGTTGTGTAATTTAAAACGCGCGGTAAACAGACTGTATTAAAACTACTTTTGCCAAAATATCTGTTTTTATTTAGTTAAAAATTAAACATTTTAGAGTGTACAAATACTTTTTTTGCCAACTGTATAATACGACATCAAAATGTTTTCGATATACCAATTCCAACATTTTCAAAATCAGATTTCTATAAAATTCCAACTTGATTGTTCGATTGAGTCATGAATTTTAACTGTCCGCTTTCTCAGTGTTCTGTTTTTCAAAATTTTATAAATATAACCTTTAACTTATGTGGCAGAAATTGTAACGTAAGTAGTATGAAACGATCTGTGAGACCGCAAGATCAAAATATGAATAAAAGGCGTAAATAACTCATAGGACATTGTTTTTGTACTAAACTTTTTGTACAAGACTATTATCTTTAACAATCACTTATTTAAATGTCTCTGATGATAGTACTAAAGTTCCAAATAAAACAAATTTCGGTAGTGTTTGTAGTTAAACCGACAATTACAAGATAACTATAAAAATTGAAAAAAAAACAGTGATCTGTGAGACCGGTAACGTTAGTTAAAGGTTAAAAGGCGATCAATGATTAAAACACAGAGTGCGGTTTTTGCACTACCCTTTTTGTACAAGATTAATTCTAATTAAATTTAATCTATTCAAATATTTCTAACAATAGTACGAGGACTCTGAACAAAAGAGAATTTCAGTTGTAGGTACAGTTAAACTGGATAATATAAGTTAAACTCTAAAATTAGAAAAAAAAAACAATGTTTAGTGAGATCGCTGACAGCAGTTATATGTTAATTTTGTTGCTAAGGATAGAGATAAGGATATCTAACTACATGAATCATGCATAAAATTTTATAAGGGATATCATACGGATATAGATTGTTATCAAAAATCTTAATTAAAAATAAAAATTTATTAAAGCATTTTTATATAACTAAGACATTTTAACTTTAGGTTTACACGAAAACGCATTAGTGTGAAGTTTACCAGTTAAAAAATATTTACAAGACTTCTATAATAGTGATAACAAAAATATTTATTACACATAACTCTAGTTATAAAATTTCAGATAGTAAAAATATTACATTAAAAATTGTTAAAACCGTGAAATGTTTCTTATGGTTATACTTAAGCAGGATATTTTAAGCAAAGATAAACTCAGGGTGCTATATTCTGTTGAAGCTTCCCACCCCTCCTTTTCTTTCACTTTCACAAAAAATTGAATATTTTCTCATGTATAGTATGTATACATGGAAACATAAATACTGATTTAGAAAAATTTAGTCAAAACCGAGCAATGTTTCTAAGAGTTCTATTTAAGCGGTTCGTTTTAAGCAAAAAAAAAGGTCAGGATCTGATATTGTTATGACTCCCCTCCCCGGCTCTTTTTTCTTACACTTTTACAAAATATTTAACAGTTTCTATCGCTTAGAATGCATTTTGTCAATTTCTAGGGCTGTGGAGTTTGTATTTTTAGAATTGGGCAATCTACATGGGATTATTCCATCTTATTTTATAGTTTTCTTTGCATGGCGCTATTACCCAAATATGTGGGTAATAACGCCAAATAGCATGGGTCAAGAAATCACGTCATTACATTTTATAAATACATATCTGTTAAATTAATTTGTTTATATAGATAGTTAATGAGTTGCTGTATCAAATCCTACATTTGTTTCAAAAACACAATCTAAAACTAATCCTTGAAAATTGGTAGAACCTTAACGTGGCGTTATTACCCCACGATACCTTATTTTTTAAAGCTATTTTGTTTGCATTTTAGTATTATTAAAAAAATATTTTTGGATTGGTTTGATCAATCTATAGAAAGATTTTTTATTTTTTCGATTTTGTTTACATATACTTTTAATTAAGACACTTGCATTTTCGGAACCGGTTTCGAAAGTAAAAGTATAGTCTTTAAAAGATGTCTGTAAACAAAATTAGAAAAATAAAAAAGGGCAGCTATAAAGATCAATCTAAACTACCCAATGCATAAAGATTCGTTTAAAAATGCTAAAATGCAAACGAGATGTCTTAAAAAATTTCTTCCATACATTGTAAAAATTTTTAGGAAAGTTTAGTTTTCTAACAGGAACTATTCGGATACCATCGGATATATGAGAGCTATTTTCACTTTCTGAAACCACCAGAATGCTTCTCATATTTTTGGACTTAGTTTCAGCAGTGGAATAAAACACAAACATTTTTCTGCTTGAATCAGAAACCTTTCCGTTAGTATCGTGCAGCAGAATCCTCGATATTCTCAGGAACGTTTCGACACATTTTTTACAGTGTAGGATTAGCATTAGCGAGCGAATTTTTCCAGGTAGCCTCTTAATGCAGAAACACCTTTATAAAGATACATATAAAAAGCTACTGAGCAGTCACATGCGATAAAACTTTATACGTTCAAAACAATAAAGTAAGACATTTTTAAAAAGTTCTTGTATTAATTAGAAAAAAAAAAAAAGATGCAAATGCGGTAACATAAATAGAAAACAATTGTAGTAAAACAAAAGCATTTTTTCGATAATGTAAAAAAAAAAAAAAAAAAATAGTTTTTAACATTATTCACTTAATAAACTTATTTTCCAACCTTATTAAGACGGAAAAAGAGATTAGCCCATGATCAAAGAAAAAATGTGAAATCTCAAAAACGTATTCAAGAATTAATTAAAAAAATCTTCTTGAAAAAATTACTCAGTAGTTCCTCTTAACAAATTATTTGTTGTTCTTAAGACTTAGAAATCAAGTTAATGGAATTTTAACTTCATTAATTACTGGAGTGGAATACTTTACCGTTTTAAGTTTTAACATAATCATGTTAATCTTTCTTGAACCCTTTTTACATATACGAACTGTTAAAAAAGATAACTGAATTGAAATTTAGCAAAAAATAAGGGAATTACATTGAATAAAAAAATTTACGTTTATTTGAAAAGATTCACAGTTTTTCAGTACGCACTTCTGAAAGACGTTTTGAGACTTTTCTATTGTTTTATAAGCAGTATAAGCGTAAAATAGCTTTAGATATTTATGATCATCTCATGTTTTACAGTAAAATCTTACAAATAATTAAATTTATTTGATTTTTACTTAAAGAACGATTTTTTATTGTTCCGAATCATCTCTTTTTTTGGATGCCGAGTATTTTTATCGTGTTTAATCGATAGTAAAATAAGAAAGAAGTGCGTATATGTGTCCATCCGCAATGCCTACCGAAATTTAGTGTACGTGGAAGTCTGAAAATTGGGATGAGGACATTCCAAGATCAGTCCTTATGGACCTGAGACACAGATTTTTAGTTTTTTATAATTAGCAGAGATATTAATTAAAAATACATTAAAAACATTAGGTGCCGACACCACACAGTTAAGATGCTTCCGCAAGTCTTCCACCATCAAGTTATTTCGGTCCCACACTTCGGTCTCTCCGTCCGGGCACATCGGCCTGCCGTTTCAGTACCGATGCCACTTCACTCATTAGCCATTTCGGTCCCTCATATACGAAGCTCAAATTTTGTATAAATGAAAAATGTGGCAATTTTAGAAACACTGTCGGTTTTTTTTTTAATAGTAGACTTTTAAATTTTAATATAAAGTGAATATAAAATCAAGGTAACCAGTTTCATTGAGTGGATTTGTCGATATATCTCTGGTGTCTTTAAAAGTGAATTAAAACCTATTTGGATAAATATGGAACGAACCAAAACGGCATCACATTTTGTGACCTTATTTCAAAGCGCGCTTACCACAATGCCAAGTTTAAACTTTGAACAAGGATTTTATTTTAGCTGCGCTATAAAAGAAAAAGATTATTAAGACGCTGAATTTAGTTTTATTAAAGGCCAAATGAAGTTTAATTGTACACTATTTTTATTGTCACAGCCGAATTATGTTCATCAGAAAACAGATTAGAATAACATTAAAAAAAGATTGATACAGAATAGCAATGTTTGCTATTATTTAGGCTTCATTAATTTTTTAATTTTAATGGCATACCCATTCATATTTTTTAGTATATACACCTATGCAGAAACCTACGAATTCTTCATCATAAACATATCAGGATAAAACATAGAAATAAATCACTAAAATCATTTATGCACAGTTTTCATAATATATTTTTACATCGGTAATTAACGTGTATTTTTAGGTGCAAAATTTTTGTACTCACTTTTCTCGGTGATATCACATAGTTAGAACATTTTTTGTTACCTCATTTCATCTTCATTTTTTCTATATTATTGAAAGCAAAAGAAAATATAAATGGACCTTCATTTTTAAAACCGACAACCTAATGTATATCTTGTCTTATTGAAATATTGTTTTAGAGTTGAAATACAATACAAATTTAAGCACAGTAACAAACTTATTCAGTTTTGCCCCATTTAACTCAAAGAAAAGAAAATCAAGCCTATCTTCAGAGTTTAATTATAGCAAACTCTGATATCTAAAACAAAAGTCACGTCTTTTGCATTGATTTACTATGGATTACAGGCAGAAACACTAACTCGAGAACGTGGGAATGAGTGAAATGTTTCTTTATCCACAAGGGGTTTACAAAACGAGAATTAATGACCTCACAAACCAAAGACTAATATGATATATCAAGCGCGAAAAGAAACACAGAAAAAAAAATAATTTAAATCAATCGCCAGAACTTTTTTCTGAGACAATGAAGAAAAAAATATGCAGATTTTATGCTTTAATTTTTTTTTTTGAAATGAAGATCTACTAAAATCTTCGCATTAAAATTAAAATATGAGGTTAATGATTTAAACTAAAACTAGCCGCCCTTGACGACCAGTTTGGTCTCCCTTAAATGTATGCTAAGCACTGAATCATGTTACTTTTATTCACAATTTAGAAAAAGTTCCATTATCTGGTTTTTTATTGTTTTTTTTTTTGCTAGCTTTTTTTTATTATAAATGTTTTAATGTCGCTGTTGTGGTTGCTTTTATAAACAATAGAAATAAACTTTTTTATGTTCTGGGATTTTTTTTTTTTTTTGCTACATTTATGTTTTTATAACATTTATTAAATAAATATATGTTTATAATTATTAAAGGGAAGAGTTTCATATCCTGTCTAGTTGGCATGATTGGCGAAAAAATTGAAAATGGCAACAAAAAGCCATTTTAACAACTTATCAGATTTCTCAAATGGCAGAAAAACATAATTTTTAAATAATTTATAAACATTATATTTGTTTAGTAAATGTTATATATGTCACCTGTAAAAAATATACAATGTTTATATATATATATATATATATATATATATATATATATATATATATATATATATGTATATATATATATACATTTTAAATATCTTTCTGTATGTATGTAACTATACGTATAAATATACATACAGTTGGCAAAAAAAGTATTTGTACACTTCATTTTTTTAAATTATAATGAAATTAAACAAAAGATTTAAGCAAAAAATACTGTAATACATTAATTTAATGCATTATAATATTATAGAAGCAGAAACAAAATTAAACGAATCGATTTTTTACATTATAATAAACAAATATACAAAATTATAATGCAAAAAAAGTATTTGTACACTATCTTAATGTAATATAATTAAGGAAAATTTAGTAAAATGATACAAATTAATATTTTGTGCGAATTCATTTAGCGTTTATGACTACTTCTAGATGGTATGACATAGATTCCACCAACTTTTTTGTAGTGGTCTGGTTAATGTTATTCCATGACACAATAAGAGCTTCTTTAAAACTGTTTTTTACTAATACATAATTTTTTTTCGGATTTTTGCATCCAATAGCATCTGCAAATTTTCTACTGGATTCAAGTCTAGAGATTTTAGAGGAATTACCAGTCGTCTTCGAGTATTGTCGTAAGCATGTGCTGGTGATCACAGCAGTATGCTTTGGTCATTATCCTGCAGAAAGTGAAAAGCTTCCTCTATGCCTAATTTCTTGGCACAGTTTAATAAATTATGGCGCGACACATCACTGTATGTTAAACCTGTCCTTCCATTGTCAAAAAATTTTAAATGTCCTGCTCCATTAGAAGCTATACACCCCAAAAGTATAATATTCCCCCCAACATGCTTGATAGTTTGAGGTATACGTTTTGGGTCTAGAACAGTTTTATTTTTACGCCAATTTTTTCGAATGCTTGATGGTAAGAAAATTCCGAATTTTTCCTCATCCGAAAAAATTACTGTTTTCCAAAAATCCAATGATTTACTTCTGTATGCGAAAGCGAATACTATGCGTTTTCGCCTATTTGTTTCGTTGATGAATGGATTTTCCCTTGAGGTTCTTCCTTTTAAATCTGCATTGAGAAGAATATTTTTTATTGTTTGAGGTATTACTCTGATGCGAGAAGATGTCGCAAGGTCTCCAGCAAATTTTTGAACCGAACGCACAGGAATTTTTAAAGCTTTTTTAACAACACTCTCTTTTTCCTTCATTGTTAGTTTGCTAAGAAGTCCTGGTTTTCATTGAATTTCGATTCTTTTAATTTATTCATAGTTTCTCACTATACATCCAATAGTTGTAAATGGTAATTTAATAGCTTTTACAAATTCTTGTTGCGAAATTAAATTTTTATTATGCTCAATCATAGGATTTCATATATCTAGAGGTGCCTCTCTAGTATTAGGTTCTATATTCAATTACTTCAAGAGCAAATTAAATTAAATGTCAGACAAATATAATATGAACTTAAAAATTATTAACAGCTTCGGTAAAAGTAGTCCTTTGAACCATAAACACTATAAAACACAGTACATATCAGGATGGAGAAATGTACAAATACTTTTTTTGCAAGAAATTTTTAAACTTTTCCCATTAGAAAATTATTTTACATCTTTATCGAAATTTTCTGTTGTGTAATTTAAAACGCACGGTAAACAGACTGTATTAAAACTATTTTTGACAAAATATCTGTTTTTATTTAGTAAAAAATTAAAAATTTTAGAGTGTACAAATACTTTTTTTGCCAACTGTATATAAATACATCATATATACACCTTTAAATAAATATTACACATTAATTTTTAAAATTTTATCCAATATATTTATTATGTATGTCAAATTAAAACAAAAGTTAAACTTTTTCGAAGAAATATGCTAAATGCAAAAAATATGCAAAAAAACAAATGGATAAATCCCACACCAGTAATAAACAAGTTCGAAAGTGCATGTCAAGCGTAACAAATGAGATGCGTTTGTTCGATAACGAAGTTTTAAAAATATTCAAATCTTTTTGTTATAGTAGACAGTATTTCGGTAGAGTATAGTGGTCGAAATCTTTTTTGTATTCCTGTAAATACGCAGGAAGTAACTTTTATTACACCTCAGAAACGTATAACACTTCCATAAATTGTGAAATAGTTTAATATAATTAAAACACGCACCAAACAATGATTCCCCGTATAACATTATGTAGTGGAATACTTTGTGTGGCCCTGTAATTTAATAATAAATATTCTTTGCATCACAGACTGTACAGAATGTATATTTTAGTATATATATATTTCATAGGTTCATGTCAATTCTAGTATATTCGAAAGAGTTTAACATCATTAAAATGTACTTGAAACTATTTTTTCCTATTGATCGTAATGAAATGGAATATTTTTATTGTCCCTCTAATCATAGAAGGCGGCAGCCTTCAAGTGACGCAGCTTTAAGCCTACCATCGTCATAAGGTATCCACGTAAGGGAGATGCGGAACTTCATATATACAGCGAACTCAACATCAAAGGGAACCTGAAAAGCCGCCATCTAATACCTCAGCAAATATTGGTCAGAATGGTCCAATTTTTTTAATATAGTCTTATATTCCCAGTCTAGTCCTATCCTATAATTTTTACATTTCTACGTGCCGTATATTTTTAGATCTCAATACCCATTTTTAAACCGAAATCGATGGTGTTTGTTCCTGATAATGAGATCTAGAAAACGGCCTGGGAGATTTTATTAAAACTTATATATAATATGAATCTCTTTAAGATTGAGTGAATAAGACTTGCCTAGTTTCTAGGAAAACTCTTGTTTATTATATATTGGTCTTGGAAAATTGGAATATAAGGTACCCTGGGGTAATAACGCCAAGTTAAGGTTCTTCCAATTTTCATGGCTTAGTTTTAGATTGTATTTTTCAAACAAATATAGGATCTGATACAGCAACTCATTGACTATCTATATAAAATAAAATAATTTAACAGATATGTATTCATAAAATGTAATGGCGTTTTTTCTTGACCAATGCTATTTGGCGTTAATACCCACCTATATGGGTAATAACGCCATGCAAACATAACTATAAAATAGGATGGAATAATGACATGTAGATTGCCCAATTCTCAAAATACAAACTCTACAGCTCTAGAAAGTGACAAATTGCAATCTAAGCAATTGAAAATGTACAATTTTTTTGTGACTCTGAAAGGTGGTGGTGGCGGGGGGAGGAGGCAAAAGAATATCAGATTCTAAGCTACGTTTTGCTTAAAAATGACCATTTAAATAGAATTATTAGAAACATTGCACGGATTATTTGAATCAGTATTTATATTCCCATGTATGCATTCTATGCGATAGAAAATATTGATTTTTTTGTGAAAGTGAAAAAAAAAGGAGTGAGAGGGAGCTTCAACAGAATATAACACCCTGTGTGTCTCTTTGCTTAAAAAGTCCCGCTTAAATATGATTATAAGAAACGTTGCATGGTTTTAACCATTCATAATGTAATATTTTAATCATGTGAAGTTTTATAATAACTAGAGTTATACGTAATAAATATTTTTATTAAACCTTAACTGCTGTTAGCGTCTCACATACCGCTGAGTTTTTCAAGTTTCAGAGTTTAACTTGCAATTTTTAGTTTAACTATAGATACCGGGAAAATTTTGATTCATTTGGTGTCCTATTACTATCTCTAGAAACTTTTGAATAGCTGAATTTTATTTATATTAGTCCTGTATATAAGGTTCAATACAAAAATAATATTCTAAAAGTTAATTTAACATTTTATTCATCATTAGATTAAGCGGTCTGACAGGCCGTTCACAGTAAGTTATGCGACACTTTTTTTCACAGTAGTTAAGGGTTAATACTATTATAGTAATCTAGTAAATAGTTTTAAACCCATAACTCCACACTAATGCGGATTCTCCAAACTTACAGTTAAATTGTCGACGTTTTAAAGAGCATGCTTTAATAAATTTTTAATAAATTGAATAAAATTTTTGATTAAAAAATATTATCTAAAAGAGATCTCTTATTCAATTTTATACATAATTCATATGGTTATATATCATTATATCTGTATTAGCAACAAAATTAACCTTTAACTGCTGTTAGCAATCTGACTGTACACTGCAACCCTCCCCCCCCCCAGAAATAGCGTTTAACTTGTATTTTCCAGTTTAACTATAATTACAACTGAAATTCTCTTTCGTTTGGAGTTCTCGTAACATCGTTAGAAATATTTGAATAGATTAAATTTAATTAGAATTAATTCTGTACAAAAAGTTTAACGCAGGAACAGTATTCTATGATTTTTAATCATGGATCGCATTTTAACCTTTACATAATGTTACCGGTCTCGTAGACCACTATTTTTCTTTTAATTTTTTAGTTTAACTTGTAATTTTCAGTTTAACTGCAAACACTACCGAAATTTCGTTTTATTTGGAATTTTAGTACTATCACCAGACACTAAATAGGTGAATATTAAGTATAATGCTCTTGTATAAAAAGTCTAGTACAAAAACACAATCCTATGAGTTATTCCCCCCTTTTATACATCTTTCAATTTTGTGGTCTCACAAACCGCATCACATTCATACGTTACAATTTCTGTCTCATCAGTTAAAGTTAAATTTATAAAGTTTTGAAAAATCGAACGCTGAGAAAGCGGGCAGTTAAAATTTCGAATTCAATTGAACAATCCAGTGGAAATTTAATAGAAACCTGATTTTGAATATGTTCGAATTTGAATCTCGAAAACATTTTGATATAGTTTTATTTACAAGAGTTAAAAATTATTTTTCACATTAGGAAAAAAAAAGTAATATAATAAAAAATAAAATAGAGAGATTATTTTTAAGTATTGGGCACCCCCCCCCCCCCATTAATCTTACCATTTCAACAATGATGATAATGCTGTCCCATATTGATATATAAATCCCCTTCGGATATAGTTCGGCTACTGTTGGGAATCAACCGGGGTAATAACGCCAATCCCTGGCGTTATTACCCCGGGATACTTATTGCTCAGTAAATCCTAAACTACAAATTATCTCGAGAAGATGTCCAAAATCTTCTATAATAATTTGAAAGTACATGAAATACACTACAAATTTATGTAATAAACAAAGTATTTCTGGATAAAAAATATAGTCTTCAGATCAAAAACCTTATCTCGCAAATTTTAGATCAAGCGTTAGTTTTAGTTGCTTGTAAAAACAATAAGACCTAAAAATGAAACAAATTAACTTGAAGCTGTTTTTTGCGATTTATATGACTCAAAACCTTTCTCCGCAGAGCACATGGGTGTCATTTACCTGATTATTTCATAATTATGCAAAATATAAGCACTTGGCGTTATTACCCCGCCTGGCGTTATTACCCCAGGGTACCTTATTAGATCGCGGATTACATGTTATTCTATGGGTTAGCAGACAAGCTCTATGCGACAAGGCTTATGCAGTTAGAGTCGCAGTTAAAACACCCGAATCGAAGCAATAAATGTTTTTTAAACTACAAAAACAGTTTATCATGTGCTTTAAAAACATTCAATAAATATATATTAAATCAAATTTCTATTTATATTGCCTTTATTTTTCGTAAAGAAGAAAATATTACGTTTCTTACATCGCATATTTCTGCATTTTGTGGGAAAAATATTTTGAATCCTTTTTTAAAATAGAAAAATATTGTTTAATTATACAAATTCAATATAATTTCGACTTACATATTTTTCTTTAAAGTTTTCAAACAAAAATTATTTTAAATTATTTGCTCTTAGAAATGTATGTATTCATACGCGTGGTGGCGCCACTTGTCTGGTTTTGTTTTGAATCCGAACGCGGCAAGTTACGGAGCATTTTTCATTCAGGTAGTAATATTCTTACATAATGTCCATTAAATTGATATAGAAAATGCACGAATTAAAAAATATAAACCAGACAAGATAGAATCATTAAGTAATTTTCAGATTTTAATAATCCACATGTTTCTTGTTACGCCAATTGAATCTCGCAATGTCAATATACAACGAATAAGCTCTGCAATAAAGTTAACCGGAGAATCTTGCAATGAATTTTTAAGGAATACAGAATGTGTAACTTTGCAATAAAGTTATCTGCTTGTATTTTTGAAGACTCTTGGATTACAGGGTGGAGGCAGCGTATATTCAAAATTTTACGAGAATGCTAGTTAAAAATCTGGACTGCATTTTGTTTTGTTTTGTTGTCAGTAATTTTGGGTGAAATACAGTTTACTCTCCTTCGCCAAGGAACTTTTTATGTGTATTGTTTGATAAACAAAAAATATATAAAGGTAAAATTATTTTTCTAATTTTTTCGCTGCTTGAGCAAAGAATAGGTTTGCATTAATCATAATTAATAAACGGAAACTTACTGGCTTGCTTAAAATATTGTTTTTAAATACAGTGTACAAAATACATGAATTTTCTTAAATCCCAGTTTATTTTATTAAAATTTGTCATTTCATGAAAATAAAATTAATATCTTTTATCTTTGAGTTTAAGTGTTGAAACACTTTTCAATGTTTGCATTTTAACATGTTTTGCAGATAATACATTTTGTGAATTTCACAGAGTTGACTGTATTATTCTCTATTATAAGCATTCATTATGATTTCTAGTACATTATTACATTCAAATTACTCTTTTTAAAAATGTAAACAAAAGATGAGCACATTATATTTGTGCAATGTCTGGTCCCAAGTTACACACACTTGAGGGACTTTACAATTTCTATATATTGCTTGTTTTAAACTTAAGTGAAATGTTGGATAAAACATTTTCAGTCACATAAATTATTTCAATTTGAAATATTTTAGTAATCGCTACTACTCTGTTATTCCGTCGACCAATTTCGCCAAATTATACATAATGACATATTTTTTTATTTTAAATAATAAAAAATCAAATAATTAGTAAAATATTAATAAAAAGTCGAAATAATCACTTAATGACATTTTAAACACACAAATTGTATTTAATGTCATTGAATGTGACATTCACAATCATCCATTATTGGAATTTAATCTTATAGTTTGGCGATAATTTTTTGGTCGACGGGATAGCCTAGTAGTACCTAGTAATCTATAAAGTTAACAAGTAAAATTTATACAACATTTCATTAACTCGATTCCTCTTAATTAAGTAAATTTGAATAAGCGGCGGCAAAAATCCATTGCAAGATTCTCTGGTTAACTTTATTGCAGACTTTATTCATTGTATATTAAGACATTGCAAGATTGAATTGGCATAACAAGAAACATCCATGTGGATTATTAAAACCATGAAAATTACGTATCATGTCTGTTCGATGTTTTTCAATTTGTGCATTTTTATCAATTCTATTCTAAATAAATAAATTCTACCTGAATGAAAAATGCTAATAACGCGTTCTGATTCAAAACAAAACTAGACAAGTGGCGCCTTCTTAATATGGAATATAATATAGAATGTATGCAAACTTATGAATTAGAGGGGGGAGGCAGAGTATATTCAAAATTTTATGAGAATGCCAGGTAAAAATCCTGTATTGTACTTTTTTTTGGTTCGTTGTCAAAAAAAATTTTCTGATGTCTATGAATAAATCACTCCTTGCACCAACATAAAATTTTGTTGTCAGTGGCACAGCCAAGGGGGTGGTTTTGGGGTTAAACCCCTTCCCAGAGCTAAGAAAGATCACTATAATTGTCACTTATATGAATCAAAACCAAATTAATATTTAAATGTTTTGGCGCATTTTGGAATCCGCCGCTTTTTTTAATTAGATTTCATTTAATAAAGTAATTTAATTAACTGGCGAAAATTCTACTTAAAATTGTGAAAGTGCATATTACATGGATTAGTTAAGTAAAAATTCGTTATTTGAAATAAATCACTTTTCTGAGACGCATTATGCTAAAAAATGATAATTTCTTGTCACACAGATGCTCTTTGAGTTTGAGGAGGCTCAGGGGTTGAAAACTTTTCAAAAAATCGATTTTTTTATGATCTAGTTTGATTATTCAATTAATTCTTAACTCAATGCAAAAACCCGCATAAAAATATTTGCATTTTTAACGGAGTTATAAGCATTTATGTATGAACACATTCATAGTCGCACCCATAGAATTTCAACTTTAAGTCGCGTTTTCTCAAAACTTTATTTTTGACGTCTAACACCAAGAATTAAAAAAAAAATTTTGATGGAATGGCTTAATTATTATTATTATTATTATTATTTTTTTTTTTTTTTTTTTTTTTTTTGCATGCATATAACATCATTATCTATAGAATGAATTAAGGATATAACTATCATAAAAAAAAACATTAAAAAACTCTCAAATTTGAAAATTTAAAAAACCACTAAAATAGGGATGCACAACCTGTGGCCCGCGATGGGTTAGCGTGTGGCCCGCGAGTTTCGTCAATTTACAACTGGAAAAAAATGCAATTTTTGTGCATATGTCGCAGGAAAAATCGTGAATTTACTGCGGGAAAATATAAAATTTCATCACTTAAGACTCGCAAATTTCGTTGATTGGTACGGGAAAAATCGCCAATTCCATTGATGAAGTGTGGAAAAAAGCGAATGTTGTCGATGTGGACCGGAAAAGTCGCAAGTTTCACTCATCAGATATGGAAAAATCGCGAATTTTGCACATGAGTCTCTGAAAAAATAGCAAATTTCCTCGATTAGGCACGAAAGTGTTTTGTCGATCAGGCATGGAAAAATCACGAATTATGTCGTTTGGGTGCAAAAAATCAGATTTCGTTGATTTAGAGAGAAAAAAGCGTCGATCAGGAAAGAAAAAATTGCAAATTTCGTTGATAAGGCACAGAAAAACAGCGAATTTAGAGATGACACGCGGAAAAATTAAAAATTTCGTTGTTCGGCTGCAAAACAATCGTGAATTTCGTCAGTTTATAAAGAGAAAGAAATCACTAGTTTCATCTTGCCATGTAAAAAAATCAGATTTCGTCAGCGTTCATAAAAAAATTGCGAATTTCGTTCGTCGGGAGCAGAAAATGCGTATTTCGTCCATTAAGAATGGAAAAAGCACCCATTTTGTTGATTGCACACGAAACAAATGCGAGTTGATCGGATTCCGAAAAATGGCAATTTTCATTGATCTGAGACGGAAATATTGCGAATTTTGGCGATCACACGTGGAAAAATCGCTAATTACGGCGAAGTCGCGATCAGACTCTAATTACGATATAGACTCTAATTGAATCACGAATTTCGTCGATTGGGATCAGAAAAATCACAAAATTTGTCGATCATGCAAAGATAAATAGTGAATTTTGTCGATTAGCTTTGTAAAAATCACGAGTTTCGTCAAGCGGGTTTGTAAAATTCGAGAATTTGGTCAATCGGCTTCATGAAATTCGTGAATTCTGTGGATCAAGCGCGGAAAAATCGCAAAATTCGTCGATCAGGCACGGAAAAATTCCGAATTTCGTCGATCCTGCGATGAAAAATCGTGAGTTTCGTCGATAATGCGGAGGAAAATCGCAAATTTCGTCGATCATGCAAAGAAAAATCGCAAATTTCATGGATTGGCTTCGTAAACATCGCTAAATGCATTGATCGGCTTAGAAAAAATCGCAAATTTCATCGACCAGGTTCATAAAATTCGCGACTTTCCTTGATCAACTTCGTAAAAATAGGAAATTTGGTTGTTCAGGTTCAGAAATATCACGAAATTTCGTTGATTAGGCGCCGAAAAATCGAAAATATCATCGATTAGGCACCGAAAATTAAAAATTTCCTTGATCTGGTGTGGGAAAAAATAGAGAATTTCATCTATCATGTGAAGAAAAATCGCTAACTTTTGCTATCAGCATCTAAGAATTGCGAATTTTGCCGATTTGTTTAGTAAAAAGCACAAATTTGGAAAGTAAATTTGAATAATGTCACACTAATTTCATAATTCCTAAAATTTTAGGTTTTTCTAACTATACCAATCAAAATTTTTGTAAAAAGGATAAAACAACAATTATATATTTTTATCTTTTGTTTACTACCATTGAATAATGCAGGAATTTTTGTTTAAATAATTGCAAAAAGATGAATTTGTTCATACTCTACATATCATTGTTAAAATTTTGCTATGTTTGTGTTTTTGAAAACTTATGGATTAGAGAAGAAGGGGGAGGGATTATATTCCAAATTTTGCGAGATTGCCAGGTAAAAGCTCTGTACTGTATTTTATTTTGGTTTATTGTCAGTAATTTTTTCCTCTAGTTTATGAATACAAATTACTCCTTGAACTGATATAAAACTTTCTGGTTCAAGAAAATTTACTGAAGGAAATATTCATGTATATTGTGAAATAAACAAAAAGTTTGTAGGGATAAAATCACTTATTGTTAAAGTTTTATCACTGTTTTAACGAAGAATAGGTTTTCATTAAGCTTAACCAATCGAGCATACATCACTTCCTTATTCAAATTATTATTTTTAAATGCTGAATAAAAAATACTATAATTTTCTTGCATCCTAGTTTATTTCATTAAAAAATTGTTATTCCATGAAAAAAAGTATCACTTAACTTCATCCATGAGCTTATATTGAGATGCTTTTCAATGTTTACATTATAACATGCATTGCATATAATACATTTTGCGCTTTTCACAGTATTGACTGTATTATACATTGTTGTAAGCATTCATTACGATTTCTAGCCTATTATTACATTCAAATGACTGTTTTTAAAATGTAAATAAACCCAGAAGTCTGTATCATTCTATTTGCACAATGTTTATCCCAAGCTATACAGATTTCAGCTACTTTACATTTTTTAAATACTGTTTGCTTCATATTTAGTGTCTGAAATGTTGGATTAAAATGGTTTCACATAGATAAATAATATTTTTTTATGATGCTTTTTAGTGATCTATTAACAATTAAAATTTTTACTAGATTCGTTAATTTGGTTTTAGTTCAGAGAATCGAATAATGCTTAAATATGTACACATAAGTTCTTTTCATAAATTATTTTTAAATGCAAGGTACAAATACCTGAATTTTCTTACATATTTGTTTATTTCATTAAAAAATTTGAAAAAGAAGTATGACATAACTTCAACTATAAGCTTAAATGTTAGGACTTTTTTCAATGTTTACAATCTAACAAACATTGAATATAATATATTTTGCGGATTTTACAGTGTTGACTGTATTATACATTATTTTAAGCATTCATTATGATTTCTACTCCATTATTACATTCAAATTACTGCTTTTAAAATGTAAACAATATCCAGAACAGAAGTCTGCAGCATTCTATTTGCAAAATTCTTCATCTCAAGCTATACATATTTTAGCAAGGCTAAAATTTCCAAATTATGCTTGTTTTATTCTTAGCAACTGAAATGTTGTATAAAAAGGTTTCACAGAGATAAATAATATTTTTTATGATGCTTTTTAGTGATCTATAGTGTTAACAATTAAAATTTTTACTAGATTTGTTAATTTGGTTTTAGAACTAAATCTGAATAATTCATAAATATGTACACTGTACACACAAATTCTTTTCATAAATTCTTGTGATGCTTTCTGAGTTGTTTATTTTATTTATAGCTGTTTAGTAAAGCAAAGTTGGTTCTTAATGGATTAATATTATTTTACATGATTTATGAGAAAAAAAATTAAATTTTTTCAAGTCGTCAATTTCAAAATATTTCGTACAATGTTAAATGTGTAAATTTCCATGCTTTTCACGTTTTATGCTTAGTGACTGAAATTTTCGATAAAAGTATATTATTTTTATTTTGAAAGCTAAGTCGCCCAAGAATGGAAAGTTTCATATGAAATGAAAACATTTAATAAATAATAGAGTCCTTATTTTCTTTTCTTTGTTGGTTAAACATTTTCCTAATTGAAGTATGAAACTTACAGGGTAGACCGTGATAATTCCTGATCAAAAAACACTAACATCTAAATATCTTTTTAATGTTTACAATTGATATGACCAAATTTAGCATAGTTAATGATTTGCTATGAGTCTATTCAATAAAATATAGACTTTGAATAAAATATTATTTAAAGTTTGTTTAATAAAAAAATTTTGATGATCGGAAACCACCCTGGGAACATTGTAATTATTGATCACCCCGGGGCAATTACCAATCAGGACATTCTTTGTACAAATGATAAGTACATTGATCAATTTAGAATATATATTATCAATTTTAATATAAACCTGATTTAATTATATGTTTATAGATATGTTATCAAGAAGAAATAAGCATACTTAATTTACTGTTTTTATTGATTTTGAAATTACATCCAAATTTCTCGGTAGAACTTTTTATAACATTTTAAAGCACTATATCATTAGACAGCCATTTCTTCACTCTTTCATATAATGCACTTGACTTTCCCATCTGCCTAATGTGCCTCCTTAAGGGCATTTTTACCAAACTCCTCAAGAATGAAAAATCATCCGCACATCATAGATTATGAAATACTTTACAACACATTTTTGAATACGTTAATACCTTCATTCATCTGCAATAATTTTATCTTTGTGTAGGGGGAAAACAGTAACAAGAACGAAAAGTCATGCGTGCAAGATAGATTATGATGCAACTTCCAACATATTCTGAATACTGTTAATCTACTATTTTCATCCATATGCAGTAATTTTCCCACCTTGTGCAAAGAACAAAACATAACTAACAAGAACGAAGAGTCATGCATACTGCATCGATTATGATGCATTTTCTGACTCATTCTGAATATTGTAATCTTATTGTCATTCATGTACAATAATTTTACCATTCTGTGCAAAAAACAAAACATAATTAACGAGAATAAAAAATTTTCCATTAAACATGTTTATATACTTTCCATTTTATTCTGAATGCTTTAAACCTATCAGTTTCATCTTTGTACAGTAAACTTCCCATCCAAATCTCCCCCCCCCCTTGTTAGTTTATATATCTTTTGTGCAAACAGCAAAACATAAAACAAGAATGAAAAGTTACACATACAGTATAGATTATGAAACACTTTCCTACACGTTTTCATTATTGAAAGCCTATCATTTTAATCCATTTGCAGTAATTTTACCACTCTATATAAAGAACAAATCATAATCAACAAGAAAGAAAAACCTGTGTGCAACATAGATTATGAAACACTTTCCAGCATATTCTGAATATTGTAACGGATATAGTCTTTCTTAATCAATCTGCAATATTACCAACCTATACAAAGGTTAAAACATAATTAACAAGAATCATGCAAGCAGCATACATTATGAAATACTTTCCAGCACATTCTGAATATTGTATTCCTGATCATTTTAATCCATCTGCAGTATATGTACCATCATGTGTAAAGAATAAACATAGTTAACTAGAATGAGAAATTATACATACAGCATAGATTATGAAATCCTTTCTTAGAAATACGGTGCTGAATGTACATTACTTTCTTATCTTATACTAACGTACTTTACTACAGAGTTGTTTTTAACGAAATCAAGTAGCACAGCATATATTAATAATAAAATATGAAATATCTTTTTTTAAATGGGTGGGGGAGGGGTAATTAAAGGTGATCAGAAATCATGAATATGAATTCTTTGCATTAGTCTTTAATTTTTTGTTTTTATTTTTTTATTATTAACCTATAAAAAGCACTGATATCAGTACAAAAAACCCTGAACGGGTTAAAAGATTGTGACGCAGCACTTTATCTTATATATCTAAGAATTTTAAATTTGGGACTTAAAACTAATGATATCAAAATTTATGTGACGCTATGCTATTATTTAATATATACATATATTAAAATTTATTCATTAAGGTTTTATCAATTACATCTTTCATTAATTCAAAATATGAATCTTAAAAGATATGATATCAAAATTTAAGTGACGCCTTGACGAGGCTTTAAACAATGTTTTAAAATTCCATTTATTTATTTATTGTCTCAATACATTTTCATATCTAAACAATACTTTTCATTTTCCAATACACTATTAAATACATCACTTTCACTGAATATATATAATGCACTGAAATGTATTTATTTGAATAAATAGATTTATCTTTTGGGCTACTCTATCCAAAATAAAAAATAACATTTGAATAAATATTTTTTGCGTCATTGTATCCAAAGTAAGTTAAATAGATGCAAATAGATATAATGATGCAAAAACTATTTATTCAAATGTTATTTTTGATTTTGGATAGCGTAGCCCAAAAGATAAATCTATTTATTCAAATAAATACATTTCAGTGCATTATATATATTCAGTGAAAATGATGTATTTAACAGTGTATTGGAAAATGAAAAGTATTGTTTAGATATGAAAATGTATTGAGACAATAAATAAATAAATGGAATTTTAAAACGATTTCGTTGGACAGTTTTTGCTTTGTTATACGTGGGCAGACAGACAGACGGACTGACAGACTGAACGACGAATATAGATGCTTGCTATTTATATAATTATGGACGCACCTAAAATTATTCATATCTTGATGTAATAATACACAGTATTTTGGATACAGTACAGAAGCCAAAATCTTTTGCGTGTCTCTGTAAATACTATATGCTTTCTTTTATACAGAAAATAACTTGTACTATTCCTCAGCAACGTAAATCTGTCTTATAAAATGTTAAATAGTTAATTACAATTAAAACCTACACAAATTAATGTTCTCCCCATACAAATGGAATACTTTTGTGTGGCTTTGTAAATCAATAATAAATGTTCTTTGCACCACAGATTGTGTAGAATATATATTATAATATATACTTCTTACATGCATATGAATTTTATTATGTTCGAATGAGTGTAACACTATTAAAATGCATTTGAAACTTTTTTCTCATTGACCATAAGTTAACGGAATACTTCTGATTGTCCCTTTAATTGATCTATTCATCCGATTTTCATAAAATTTGGAATGACTCGACGAAATTATGTAATAATTGTATATTTTAAATTTCAAACGATTCGGTTGGGTAGTTTTTGCGTTGTTATATGCGGACGGACGAACTGAACGACAATTATAGGTGCTACGTATTTACATAATTACGAAAGCACCTAAAAATCAACCACAAAAGCTGGAGATCGCAACCACATCGATTCATTTAATGCAAAAAAACAGAATGTTGAACATTTTTATTTTACCCAACTATTCAAAGCTTCTATTATTTTTTATATAAGATTCTCCCTATCTGGTTTATGTGCGTTTAAGAATTAACAAGTTGGAAATTGCACGTCATGTGTGTTCGTTCTATAACAAAGTTTTAAAAATATTCAGATCTTTCTGTAATAGTATACAGTACATAGGATACAGTATAGTGACCGAAATCATTTGTATGTCCCTGTAAATAATATCTGCTTTCTGTTATACAGGAAGTAACTTGTAGTAAACCTCAGCAACGTATATCAATTTCATAAAACATGAAATAGTTTTACAGTATCAAAACGCGCTTCAAATAGTGTTTCCCCGTATACCATTGTGTATTGGAGTACTTTTGTGCGGCCCTGTAAATTAATAACAAATATTTTTTGCACCATAGATTGTGCAGAATGTACTGTTTAGTACATACTATATAGATGCATATCAAATCTATTATGTTTGAAACAGTATAACATCATTAAAATTCTTCTGAAACTATTTTTTTCCCATTGACTGTAATGAAACGAAATGCTTTTGATTGTCCCTGTAATTTAACTATACATCCGATTTTCGAAAAATTTGAAATGACTCGACAATATTTTGTAACAATTATACATTTTAAATTACAAACGATTCGTTGGTTAGTTTTTGCTCTGTTTTATGCGGATGGACGACGAACGGAACGACGACTTTAGGTGCTATGTATTTATAATATTACGAACGCACCTAAAAAAGGATCACGTTTGTGGGTAATCTAGGGGTTTTGTTGGAACAGTAGAAAAAAAACTTTCACTTACACTACATACCTATTTCATGGAAAATGAGATGAGAGAGAGAGAAAAAAAAACTTTCACTTTATTCTTTTTAATTTCCTATATGAATTTATTTACATTAATTTGAAATGTGATCCAATCTGCATGTGCATGTTAAAACGGTATCAAACTTTCATTACAAACATCATCTTTGCATGTTAAAACTAATATCAATATTTTATATTTGCATTGTAATAATATTTATTTTGATATTTTCTAGATATGCATGCACAGAAATGAAATATAGAATTTGATGAACTAGAAATAACTAATACAATTGAAATAAAAAAATGTGAAAGAAAAATTATTTGAAAAATAAAACAATTTTTTTCTAGATTTAGCATAATTATTTCAAAATATTCATATTTTACTTTTTTGTTATTTTTTTGTTTTTATCTATTCCAAAAAAATGTTTTTGTAATATTTCGAATAAAAATTTTCATAAGTTCTTAACACTTTCTTGTCAGATTTTTTTTAATTTTGTGAATAAAATTACTTTTATGTTAACAATAGTCAACCAATTAGACTTAGCGAAATTTAACGAATATGTCATTGTCTGAAATGTAAGCAATGCAGATAATTTGGTTACTATTCATTTCATAATCGTAAAACAATAAGTCAAGGAAGTGTTTCTGGAAACATTTGGAATTTAACAAAATAAATTGCATTATATAAAATTTAATAGAAATTTTATTGTGGTGACTGTAATTTCCGTATTTTTGGATACACTGTAAAAAAAAGGTCGATCTACTAAAAAAATTTTAGTGATCCTTGTAATTACTAAAAAATTTTTTGTAATCTTACTCGGTTACGAGGAATCTGTAAGAATTACTAGAAAAAAGCTAGCAACGAATAGAGTTAATAGTTTTACATTTTTAATAGCTATTACTAAAACTCACTTGGTGTGGCCGTGATAGCCTAGTGATCATAGCACCGAACTCCAGGGTGAAAGTACCCGGGTTCGATGCTGGACGCCACCAAATATGCACCGAATGCATTCAATGTAAGTACTTGTTAAATAAAGGGATTATGAAAATCCTGTCGTAGCAGTTACCATGGGTAATGATCTCTGAACTTTCCCTCCCCTTTAGAAACATATCAAAATAGAGCAGGTAGCAATGTTTGGTGCTGCCATCTATTGCGGCTTTGACGAAAATCTTCCGTTTCAGATGTCTTTCTTCTTACCCACTGGATGCAGCTCGAAGGAAGCTCCTGCCCTTCGGGCACACGTAATGGTTACTAAAAATAATTTTGGAGCTATTACTAAAATTTGCTTAATAGCTCATACTAAAAAGTTTTAAGTTAGTTATACAAAAAATTCTTTTGTTCAGTTTACAAAAGAAATGTTTGTTTCACTTGCAAAAAAAAGTTTGTAATGGTTGCTAAAAAAATTCTGTGGAATACAAATTTACTAAAAAATTTAGTAACTTCTTTAATTTTTTTTTTTTTTTTTTTTTTTTTTTTTTTTTTTACAGTGTACCCTTAAACTTTTATGATATCACTTAAAATGCTCCTATACTATTCGAAAATCATTTTTATTAAAACCATCTTAGTCCTTTAGGTAAAATATCGAAGTTTAAAATTGTGTAAGGGATTGACCTTGAATTCCTCGAGCAACAAGTCTCCTGCGCATTCATTTGTTTACTCCCCCCCCCCCTCTAATCCTGGCTTTTTATTTTCAACCTGCTAAACTTTAATACATACGCACGGTTATTCACTCTATATACGTCGTACTAAATACAATTCATATTTCAAATACAATATCAGAAATAACATCAAATAATTCCCCATCATTTACGTATCATTTTTGAAATATGCTAAAACTCTTATCAAAAAATGCACTTTTTAAATTAATAATTTGTTCCTACCCAGCTCGAGCGGGAAACTTAATACGTTCATTTCTTACTTATGTCGAAGGGATTATAACAATTTCTTTCTTTCCTCTAACTATATCTGGCCTTTTTTTTATCCTCTACCACTGGACCTTAAAACAAAAGGTTAAAACATAATTCTCAAAATATCTCAAATAAAGACCTAAAATAATTACAAAAATGTTGTAAAATGTTTTAAGTCGCCAGGACTTTATGAAACAAAATGTCGGTGCTTATATATATATCTACGGAGTCCCTCTTTTCCTCGTCTTGACTGTAGACAGAGTACAAAACAATACAAAATGCATTACAAAATACCATACAAAATATATTAGTTTTAGAACCTAAAATACAAAATACTTTTTTAAACTGAAAAAGTTTAAAATACAAATACATGTATTTTCAAAATACATTTAAAATACAAAATACATTTGTAAATTTACAAAAAAAAAAAAAAAAAAAAAAAAAAAATGTGTATAAGAGTAGAGGTTTGCATGGGCCGTGTCCGGCCCAGTCAGCTGGCCAATTTCAAACTACAGCACTCGGGTCGGGCCTGATTGGACCTTTTTCTGTCGTTCCGGACCTGTCCGGCCCTGAGAAAAATCGGGTTTATTTTCTAGTAAAATTCAGTAAAAAATCGGGTTTATTTTCTAGTAAAATTCAGTAAAAAATCGGGTTTATATTTTACTGAATGATAGACTCAGATGGGCCTCGTCATCATACTTTTGGGTCCCGGGCTTTATTATTTTCCTGCAGATTCTCGCCGGGCCTGACCTATTCATTTCAGACTAACCTGCATTCTTCCTAAAGCACTAGTTGCACTAATCAAAAATTTTAGTATAGGTCCCGATCCAGCCTGAATGCAAATCATTGGCTCATCCCGTCTAGGATCGGCATATGGAAAAAATCAGTAAAATCTGGCCAGACCCAACAATTTCTTTTTTTCAAAAAAAGTCGGTTTTTTGAAATTGCTATAATTTTAGTATTAAAAATTCTATTATTTTTAATGAATAGTAATTATATTTCTGGGTAATAAAAATAAAGCACAGCAAAAGGAACTCTGAAAATGAGCTAATTCATGCAAAATAAATTTAATAGCAATAAAATAGAATATGAAACATTTACAACAATGCTCATGCTAAGAAGTAAACCTGCCTATAATGTATTCTCTCCTATTCTGTGCGAATCCGTCTTAAAAAAATTATTGTATGGTATTTTTACGATTTTTAAGTTTCCAAGGCATAGATATTAAGGCTGCTCTCATCTGCTCTGCTCAACAAGTACAAAATATTTTGACACATTTACAAATTTATTTTTTTAACTGAAAGATAAGAAATTAGAAGGCCTGATTATGAATAGGATTCGGAATTTAACTGAATTTTTCCTTTTTTGATCAATAAAGTATGTATTGAGTTATAAGTGATTTCGATCACGTGACAAGAACGATTTTTACCCCAGTTTGAGTGATTTTTCTTCTTTCGCGGGGAAACTCCGTTCAAAACGCCCACTTTGACAATATTTTCTGAAAAATTTATTGTGTTTGCAAAAAATGGGAAAATGAGTGTGATTAGATAGTTTATGATCAACAACACTCGCTACACTGTAAAAAAAAAATTCAAGAGGTTACTAAAAATTTCTTAGTAAATTTGTATTCCACAGACTTTTTTAGTAACCATTACAAAGTTTTTTTTTGCAAGTGAAACAAGCATTTCTTTTGTAAACTCAACAAAACAATTTTTTGTATAACTAACTTAAAAATTTTTAGTATGAGTCACCAAGAATTTTTTAGTAATAGCTCCAAAATTATTTATGATAACAATTACGTGCGTCCGAAGGGCAGGAGCTTCCTTCGAGCTGCATCCAGACTTCTGAAGCGATAGATTTTCGGCAAAAACGCAATAGATGGCAGCACCAAACATTGCGAACAGATCCAACAGGAAATTCATAACCCCTTTATTATACAGTACTTACACTACATACATTCAGGGACTGCTTGGCGCTGCCCAGTTTTGAACCCGGGACCTTTCAGCCTGGAGTCCGTTACTATAACCACTATGCCATCGAGGCCACGGCAAGTGAGTTTTAGTAATAGCTATTAAAAATATAAAACTATTAACTCTATTCGTTGCTAACTTTTTTCTAGTAATTCTTACAGATTTTCTAGTAACCGACTAAGATTACTAAACATTTTTTAGTAATTACAAGAATCACTAAAGTTTTTTTAGTAGATCGACCTTTTTTTTTTTTACAGTGTAGTTTCATGCATTTCCAAACAAAAATAAATTAAAATGTATGTCATAAAGTTGCCCTTTTTGATTTAAAAACAGACCTAATTATTAAAAAAAATATTTAGGGGGAACTGGGGTACATTGATACATGGGGCACATTGATACACCCCCTCTACCGCTCACAGGGTCATTACAGGAAGTTTCACAACAGCTCCAAAAGATGATGCTAGTGTATTCAACTACATACAGAAAATCTTGGAATGATTCAGTAGTTTGATGAAATGGGACGGGTGATTTATTGTTTTTGTTTTTCAAAAGTAAATATGAGTTGTACAGTTGAAATGCTATTATACAACTGTTCCAGTATTTTCAACCAAAATGAATACTCTCCCTGGTAAGTACAGCTACTCTTTATCAGTTCTTCATTATTTATTGTTAGATATATTGTGAAGTGTTGGATTTGAGACTCATTTTATTCAAAATCGCTGTATGGGGCACATTGATACAGTCTATGACGGGGCACATTGATACAGCCTAAATCCTTTAATAGTTCATATTTTCATTATCTTTTATTATTTTTTTTACCATACACTCCTTAATCCAACATTTTTTTTCACGAAAAATTTCTAATATTAGTTTTTATTGAAGTGAAATAGCTCTAATTTCTTTATATTAGAACATTTTATAGTATTTTTGAAAACAGAAGACGTAGGAACTTACCCAGCATCTAGTGCTAGTAGAACTAATAGAAGAAAAGGACGCCATTCTGGCAAATCTCGAATTTATATCGATTCTCCAGAGAAAAAAGTATTTTTGACATGCGAAATGTTAAGTAAGAGAAACAAACTGCAGAACAGAAAATGATACTTATATTATAAACAGAATTTTAATATAATTATCCTTTATTTTCTGTTTATGAACCTATTTATAAACAGAAAAACTGGTAATTTTTTCATCTTTCATAAGAAAGAAGATAATTCTGGGGTTGAAGTGCTAGATATGACAAAGTTACCACAGCCAACAATCAGACAAGAAACAGCCAGAACATCAGGTCATAATATATTTAATTTTGATTGCTTTAATATTGCTTAAAAATAAATTGTGGGTGATTTGAATTTTTATAAATAAATATAAAATGGTTTTCTAATTCATTTTCTATGAAAAATATGCATTGGTATTATTTTGTCGTCATTTTTCTCAAACGTATCAATCTGCCCCGGGGATGGGGCGCATTGATACAAATGACTTTTTTTGATTTTTTTAAAATTACATGCAAAAATACTATATAAAACAATGATTGTACATTTTTATAACATACTACACAAGTTTTGCTGTCACCTCATGGAAAAAAAAACTTGAATTTTCTACTTTCTTGACACCAAAAAAAACTTAGAAAAAAACTGTATCAATGTACCCCAGTTCCCCCTACATAAAAATAAAGATTAATTTAAAAAATAAATATCGCAGTCCAAAGTGCTTTTTAAAAAGAAAGTCTATAAACATGAAAAAAAAAAGCAAAAATGAAATAAGTGTTTTTCATTCGAATTCCTCGTACAAGATTATTTTTAACCAGATCGACACAGAAATTTATGTTTTCTGAAAATTTAGTCTGTCCGGGCTAATTAAGTTTTAGTACGAGCATGGCCTGGCCGAACTTTTAACTTTTATGTCGAGTCGGGCTAATTCCGCGATTTTACTTTTCATATCGGACTGTGTTATTTTTTTCTACGGATCGAATTCTTTAATTTAATACTGGGCCGGGACAATATTTTTTGTTTTGTGTCGAAATGGGCCGGACAAAAAAGGTCTTTGTCCGGTAAGGACCGAACATAATCATTTCAGCCTGAGCAGACATCTTATTAATGTTTACACAACGAAACTGTTAGGTGTTTTTATAACACTAATTATTCTTTGAAATTATAAATTATCAAAGTAAAGAAGCAAAAGAAGAGATAGATAAAAAAACAAATCAATCTGTTTCACAAGACGCTTTATAAAATAAACGTAGAATACTTACAGATAAAATGTTAAAATGTATACAAGTTATAATTCAGCTTCATTTTAAGCGTATGAGTAAAATGTTTTCAAAATAATCTACAATTCAAATTTATGTTTGAAAATTACGATTGGCCTTAATAAATAAATAAATAAATAAATAAATAAATAAATTTCTTTTTGGAAAATCTATAATAATATGAGGTTTGATGGCATTTAATGCATTAGTTCTTGTTTTAATCCTGTAAATTCTGAAAAATGTAGTATAAATGACTAGTCCACCTGTTGAACGATTTGCACTAAAACTTAATGACGATTTATATCAACGTCCAACTAAATCTGAAATTATTGAAAATCCGTGTATTTTCTCTTGAGATAGAGCTAGTGAGAAATTGTGAAAAATGTAAGATAGCAGTGCCACCCACGTGCTGCGCAATTCACACCAAAACTTAATCGGCAACAACGTCTAACTCGACGTCTTCTCAACGCCTAATTAAATCTAAAATTTTATGAAAATCCGTGCATTAGTTCTTCAGATAAATTTTTTGCGGAAATCGTGAAAGACACAATATAGCAGCGCCACCTTATGGAAAATTTACACAAAAACCTAATATAAATAAATTATCTAAATGTCTAACTGAATCTAAAGTTTTATTAAATTCTGTGTATTAATTCTTAAGGCCCTACATCAGTAACGCTCCGAGATAGAACGGCTAATGTTATTTCAATGAAAGAAATTTATCGCTTTCATTCCTTTGAATTTTGCTCAAATTTAATAATTTTTGTTGTTTTGAAAACCTGTAGGTTTAAACTATGCACGTCATTCTGAAATTTTATTTCTTTTTTTAATTTTAAGGCGATACAAGTGCGTTATTTTATAGTCTTTAAAATTCACCTTTAATGTCTTTTTACGAAAAATCTGTTTGACATTTTAAAATTTGGTAAAACAGCATGCAGAGTTTAATTATTTAGCTTTCAGAAAATGTTTTTTATTTTGATTTTTACAAAAATTTAATCTATGCTATTTGTATAAAAAGTTGAAATACTTTGATTTAAAATTGTCGAAAATGGTGTTTAACTCCGCCTTTAAAAGGGAGACGCCTTAAAAGTAATTAGGGTGAAAGACGATATGGGTTTACCTCCAGGGAGTCTTACAGGAACGAAGGTGTAAAATCTTGCCTGTGGCTATTAGTAAAATGTTGTTTGCTGGTTTAGGATAAAAAAATAAAAACTTCCTTTCCTGAATGCATGATAGTTCGATCAGAAATGAATTTCAGAAATGATGTAAATACATGTTGATTTCAAAAAGTTTGTTTAACTAGGCATTCAATCTCAAATGTACTTTAAAAGCATTATTGATTTCGAATAAAAACACATTTAACATTTTTATTATTTTTCTTCCATATATTTGAAGTTTAATTTCTAAAAAAGATTCTTTAATTGCGGACAACATCAAAATGAAATATTCGTTAATTTATAAAAAATAATAGAATTAACATTTTGTCATCTGCAGACGACAAAGGGAAAAGAAGAAAGGGTGGAAAGAAAATAACAATGGTTCTGACATTAAAAATGAATACATATATTCGCGAATAAATACATTTGTATTAAATTTTTCTTATCATTCTTTTAGACAAATCTTAATGAATTAGTTTAATTGTTCCTTTTCATAAATATTTCATAAATATTTCTATTTTAATCAATAAAAGTTTGCAGTATACCCACTCTAAAATATAAAGTAATTATTATGCAATTCATGATTAAATTGGATAACACTAATTTAAAAGATAGAAATATATTTATTTTGACGCTTCTATCGAAAATTATGACTAATTTACAATACTTTAGAAAATATATTCTGTTGCGGTAAAATTCACATCCGTAAATGATATATTTATGCTTTATTGTATATAAATTGTCTTTCCTTTGTTTTTCCCTTTCAGAAAGATAAACGAATGATTTTTAGAGTTCTTATACTATTTTAACTAAATAATACGCATATATTCCAAAGCCTGTCATAGTCTAACTGATCTAAGTTTTAGAATAGTGGTTTTTTCAGTCACGAAAAAAGACAAACTCAATTATACTAAACCTATGGAAGATTTTTTTAAAGGTACCATATTTTCATACCAATTTTTAATTATTTTTTTTTTCTGCATAGTATAGCTGACGATGGTTTGTACAGAGGCCGCTTTTTACCTTTTTCGATACTGATTGTAGATTTTAAATATGAGGATAATATCACTTTTGAAAACGGTTCCGAAAATGAAACTGTCCTGTAAAGAAAATTAAAAAAATAGAAAAAGGCCTTTGAAGAGATCGCTCTGAGCTATTAAAGGGGAAAAATATTAAAATGCAGACGAGACTTATTTATAAATTTCGACCGTTGGATTATCGTCGAAAGAATTATCATAAGGTAGTAAATTGTTTCGTTTGATTAAAGTTTTATACAGGGTGATTCATAAAAGATGGGCAGAACTTTAAGGGGTTATAGTACACTTAAAGACAAATAATATTAAGTAGGAGACTAAGGGTCCCAGACGTATTCCCAAGGAGATAGGGGGCATTAAAGTTTAGGGTCCGAAATTTCAAATGATTATAAAAAATGGAAAAATTGGTCGATTCGTTTGCGGTTTTTGCAAAAAATTTTCTTTATGCCAGTATTTTCTTAAAATAAAATTTTAAAGTTCAATTTCAAAAAATGCCGATAGGGGGCGCTTTAGACTTTGGAGTAACAAACAACTATTTTTTAACGTTATTTTTTGTATTTCTTTAAATGATTTCGAAAGCTTAGACTTAAACTTAAATTTTGATCTAAAAATCTGAGTCCTAACGAGTAGTTAAGTAGCGTAAACTGAAATTTGAAATTTGAAACCCTTCTCCCCCCAGAACAAAAATCAGTTATTCCCGATCTTTGTGTCGTAGATTAGGCTCTAACTACTGCCGCGTTTTGCTAAAATTATTCTTTATGTCAGTATTTTCTTGAAAATAAATTTTAAAGAAAAGTTTCAAAAAATTCCGATAGAGGGCGCTTTAGACTTTGGAGTAACGAACAACTATTTTATACCGTTATTTTTTGTGTCTCATTAAATGCTTTCTAAAGCTTAGACTTAAATTTTCAGCCCAAAATCTGAATCGTTAGACGTGGTTAAGTTTCTGGGGAGAGGGGTTTGAAATTTCTACTCCTGAGCACAGTTCAGTTTACCATGTCCACACTTTGTGTGCTGTGATACGAGGTAAAAAGACACAAATTAGGATTATGTTACCAAAGCATATTTATTAACATGTAATTACAATAAATGTTCAAAATTGTGACCACCAGAGGTTATGCACGCAGAACAACGGCGAAGAATGGAACGGCGATCATTCGCGAAAACATCAGGCTTTTCGAGCACTTCCCCTACAGCGGCGGAAAGTCTGGCGACCAGTTCCTCGGGGGATTCAATGGGTGTCTCTTACATAAGAGCCTTCAATTGTCCCCAAAAAAAGAAATCGAGGGGTGAAAGATCTGGCGAGCGGGCAGGCCAAGCAACAGGACCACCTCGACCAATCCATCTGTTCGGAAATGTGATGTCCAGATAGTTGCGGACGTCTCGTACGTAATGGGCTGGCGCTCCATCGTGCTGGAACCACATGACCCGCCGGATGCGTGGAGGAACAACGTTTAACAGGTCTGGCAGCACATGTTGCAGAAATGTGAGGTATGTTTTACCGTTGAGGCGTTCAGGAAGAAGGTACGGTCCGATTAGGTGGTCTCCGAGGATTCCTGCCCAAACATTGATGGAAAAGCGTCTCTGATGAGCATGTGAATTGACATCCGCCCATACATGTGCATTGTGTGTGTTAAATGTACCTTCACGTGTGAAGGTACATTCATCGGTGAAAAGCACAGTTCGTCCAAAATGTGGATTTAGCGCGTTCTGCTGCAGAAACCAGCGGGCGAATTCAATACGATTTGGATAATCCCCTGGAGACAGTTTCTGGTCTCGTTGCACATGAAACGGGAGCAAATGTTCATCCTTCAGTACCCTCCAAGTCATGGACTGAGAGGTATCCACCTGCCTAGCCACTGTTCGTGTACTTGTACTTGGCTGCGCCGCTACTACATCCAGAATGGCTTCTGCAACAACTACTGATTCGTCCTTTTTTGCACGACCTGCATTCGACCGGGAAGCGAGAAATGATCCCGTCTCACACAACTGTCTGTGCAAGCGCTCGAAAGTTTTGCGGTTAGGCAACCGCCTGTTGGGAAATCGCTCTCCGTACATTCGTTGTGCCTCTGCACCATTTCCATCTGCCGCTCCGTAAATTAAATGCATCTCAGCCTTTTCCTTATTCGTGAAGGGCACCATCTTCCGATTCATTACTACAGCGACTTACACTTGACTCACCGTTCAGTGGTTTTTATGCCTGAATCGTGTCGAAATTTTGCATACGTGTTCTTCTTCTTCCCCATTTGACATTTGCATACTTTCTGTCTCCTTCTTCACCCGGTGACTAGCGTCAGGAATGGAGCTTTAACGTTTGCATGAGCGACGTTTCCAACTGTGCCAGTGCCTTTATGAATGAATTCCGACTATGCAGTCCTTGAGGAAAGTTGTATTTTTGCCTCGTATCACAGCACAGAATCGTTGGGCATGGTTAAGTAGTGCAAACTGAACTATGTTCAGAAGTTGAAATTTGAACCCTCTCCCCTCGCTACTGAACCACGCTCAGCGATTCAGATTTTGAGCTGAAAATTTAAGTTTAAGTCTAAGCTTTAGAAAGCATTTAATGAGACACAAAAAATAACGGTATAAAATAGTTGTTCGTTACTCCAAAGTCTAAAGCGCCCTCTATCGGAATTTTTTGAAACTTTTCTTTAAAATTTATTTTCAAGAAAATACTGACATAAAGAATAATTTTAGCAAAACGCGGCAGTAGTTAGAGCTTAATCTACGACACAAAGATCGGGAATAACTGATTTTTGTTCTGGGGGGAGAAGGGTTTCAAATTTCAAATTTCAGTTTACGCTACTTAACTACTCGTTAGGACTTAGATTTTTAGATCAAAATTTAAGTTTAAGTCTAAGCTTTCGAAATCATTTAAAGAAATACAAAAAATAATGTTAAAAAATAGTTGTTTGTTACTCCAAAGTCTAAAGCGCCCCCTATCGGCATTTTTTGAAATTGAACTTTAAAATTTTATTTCAAGAAAATACTGGCACAAAGAAAATTTTTTGCAAAAACCGCAAACGAATCGACCAATTTTTCCATTTTTTATAATCATTTGAAATTTCGGACCCTAAACTTTAATGCCCCCTATCTCCTTGGGAATACGTCTGGGACCCTTAGTCTCCTATTTAATATTATTTGTCTTTAAGTGTACTATAACCCCTTAAAGTTCTGCCCATCTTTTATGAATCACCCTGTATATATATAAATATATATATACCCATAAAATAAATCGAAAAAATAGAAAATGGCCTTTGTGCAAATCGATATCAACTAGGCAAAGTAAAAAAAAACTTAAAACTATTAAAACACAGACGATAAACTTTTATAAATTTCTTTCATAGCATTAGTTTTAAAGCGAAGGCATTGTTTCGTTTAACTGCAGTAGCCTCTTTAAAATAAATGAAATCGTAAAAACTATTCAATGTAAGAGAAAAAAAAATAAAAATAAAAATATTTTTTTTAAATGTAGGCGAGATATCTTTATAAATTTCTACAATGGGATTTCGCTTGACTGAAGTAAGTCACTTTAAAATACCTGTATCGAAATCAAAAATTGTAATACGGCCTTTGTACAGAAAGATCTCAGCTGTTCAACATAAAAAAGATTATTAAAAAATAGACGAGATATTTCTATAAATTTCTGTGATAGGATTTCGCTTCATTGAAGTAAGCCCCTTTAAAATACCCGTAAAAAATCGAAAAAAATATAAAGCGGTATTTGTACAGAAATATCACAGAAATTCAATGCTAAAAAAATCATTTAAAAAATTAAAATGTTGACGAGATATCTTTATAAATTTCTATAATGGGACTTCTCTCTACTCAAGTAAGCCACTTTAAAATACCCGTAAAAAATCGAAAAAATGTAAAAAGCTGTTTGTACAGAGAAATCTCCGATATATAATACCCCACCCTCCGAAAAAAAGTTTAAAGACAATTAAAATATAAACGAGATATCTTTAAAAATTTCTAAAATGTGATTTAGATCTATTGAAGTAAGTCACTTTAAAATACCCGTAACAAAATCGAAAAGATATAAAACGTTCTTTGTAAAGAATGTATCAGTTATATAATGAAAAAAAATTACATTAAAATGATCTTTACAAATAACTTTTAAATGATCTTAAAGATATCTTTATAAATTTCTACCATGGGATTTTACTTGATTGAGGTGATCATCAGTTTATATTTACTTGTAGACGAGATATCTTTATAAATTTCTAACATTCAATGCTAAAAAAATCATTTAAAAATATTAAAATGTAGAAAAGAAAATATATATTTATATGAACTTCAAAACTTCATAGGATTTCGCTTGATTGAAGTAAGCCTCATTAAAACTCCCATACCACTATCCAAAAAATATAAAACGGTCTTTGTACCGAAAGATCACAGCTATCCAATGCCAAAAAAATCATTTAAAAATATTAAAATGTAGAAGAGATATTATAAATTCCTACAATTGGATTTCACTTGACTGAAGTAGCTTTTTTAAAATTCCCTAAACAAAGTCGAAAAAGTACAAAACGGTCTTTGTACCGAAAGATCTGAGATATCGAATGCCAAAAAATCATTTAAAATATTAAAATGTAGAATAGATATTTTTATAAATTCCTACCATTCGATTTCACTTGACTGAAGTATCTTTTTTAAAACATCTGTAAACAAAATTAAAAAAGTACAAAACGGTATTTGTACCGAAAGATCTCAGCTATCCCATGACAAAAAAATCATTTAACAATATTAAAATGTAGAAGAGATATTTTTATAAATTTCCACCATTGGATTTCATTTGACTGAAGTAAGCTTTTTAAAAATTACCCTAAACAAAGTCGAAAAAGTACAAAACGGTCTTTGTACCGAAAGATCTAAGCTATCCAATGACAAAAAAACATTTAAAAATATTAAAATGTAGAAAAGATATTTTTATAAATTTCTTCCATTGGATTTCACTTGACTGAAGTAGCTTTTTTAAAATTCCCATAAACAAAGTCGAAAAAGTACAAAACGGTCTTTGTATAGAAAGATCTAAGCTATCCAATGACAAAAAAAAAAAAAAAAAAAAAAAAAAAAATCATTTAAAAATATTAAAAATGTAGAAGAGATATTTTAATAAATTTCTACCATTGGATTTCACTTGACTGAAGTAGCCTCTTTAAAACACCTGTAAACAAAATAAAAAATATACGTAACGGTATTTGTACCTAAAGATCTCAGCTATCCCATAACAAAAAAATCATTTAAAAATCTTTAAATGTCGAAAAGACATTTATAAAATTTTACTATAGGATATCGCTTGACTGAAGTAGCCTCTTTAAAACAGCTGTAAACAAGAAAAAAAATGGTCTTAGTACCGAAAGATCTCAGCTATCCAATGACAAAATTCATTTAAAAATATTAAAATGTAGATGAGATATATTTATAAATTTCTACCATTGGATTTCATTTGACTGAATTACCCTCTTTAAAACAACTGTAAACAAAATCAAAAAAGTACAAAACGGTCTTTGTACCAAAAGATCTGAGATATCGAATGCCAAATAATGATTTACAAATATTAAAATGTGGAAGAGATATTTTTAGAAATTTCTAGCATTGGATTTCCCTTGACTGAAGTAGCTTTTTTAAAATTCCCCTAGAGAAAGTCGAAAATGTAAAAAACGGTCTTTGTACAAAAAGATCTCAGCCATCCCATGACATAAAAATCATTTAAAAATATTAAAATGTAGATGACATATTTTTATAATTCCTACCATTGGATTTCACTTGACTGAAGTAGCTTTTTTAAAATTCCCCTAAACAAAGTCGAAAATGTACAAAATGGTCTTTGTAGAGAAAGATCTAAGCTATCCAATGACAAAAAAATCATTTAAAAATATTAAAAGGTAGAAGAGATATTTTTATAAATTTCTACCATTGGATTTCACTTGACTGAAATAGCTTTTTTAAAATTCCTCTAAACAATTCGAAAAAGTACAAAACGGTCTTTGTACCGAAAGATCTGAGATATCGAATGCCAAAAAATAATTTAAAAATATTAAAATGTAGAAGAGATATTTTTATAAATTCCTACCACTGGATTTCACTTGACTGAAGTAGATTTTTTAAAATTTCCCTAAACAAAGTCGAAAAAGTACAAAACGATCTTTGTACCGAAAGATCTCAGCTATCCAATGACAAAAATTCATTTAAAAATATTAAAATGTAGAAGAGATATTTTTATAAATTTCCACCATTGGATTTCATTTGACTGAAGTAAGCTTTTTAAAAATTCCCCTAAACAAAGTCGAAAAAGTACAAAACGGTCTTTGTACCGAAAGATGTAAGCTATCCAATGACAAAAAAACATTTAAAAATATTAAAATGTAGAAAAGTTATTTTTATAAATTTCTTCCATTGGATTTCACTTGACTGAAGTAGCTTTTTTAAAATTCCCATAAACAAAGTCGAAAAAGTACAAAACGGTCTTTGTACAGAAAGATCTAAGCTATCCAATGAAAAAAAAAAATCATTTAAAAATATTAAAATGTAGAAGAGATATTTTTATAAATTTCTACCATTGGATTTCACTTGACTGAAGTAGCCTCTTTAAAACACCTGTAAACAAAATAAAAAAAAATACAAAACGGTATTTGTACCTAAAGATCTCAGCTATCCCATGACAAAAAAAAATAATTTAAAAATCTTTAAATGTCGAAAAGACATATTTATAAAATTTTACTATAGGATTTCGCTTGACTGAAGTAGCCTCTTTAAAACAGCTGTAAACAAGAAAAAAAAATGGTCTTTGTACCGAAAGATCTCAGCTATCCAATGACAAAATTCATTTAAAAATATTAAAATGTAGATGAGATATATTTATAAATTTCTACCATTGGATTTCATTTGACTGAATTACCCTCTTTAAAACAACTGTAAACAAAATCAAAAAAGTACAAAAAGGTCTTTGTACCAAAAGATCTGAGATATCGAATGCCAAATAATGATTTACAAATATTAAAATGTAGAAGAGATATTTTTATAAATTTCTACCATTGGATTTCACTTCACTGAAGTAGCTTTTTTAAAATTCCCCTAAACATAGTCGAAAAAGTTCAAAACGGTCTTTGTACCGAAAGATCTGAGCTATCCCATGACAAAAAAATCATTTAAAAATATTAAAATGTAGAAGAGATACTTTTAGAAATTTCTAGCATTGGATTTCCCTTGACTGAAGTAGCTTTTTTAAAATTCCCCTAGAGAAAGTCGAAAATGTAAAAAACGGTCTTTGTACAGAAAGATCTCAGCCATCCCATGACATAAAAATCATTTTAAAATATTAAAATGTAGAAGACATATTTTTATAATTCCTACCATTGGATTTCACTTGACTGAAGTAGCTTTTTTAAAATTCCCCTAAACAAAGTCGAAAATGTACAAAATGGTCTTTGTAGAGAAAGATCTATGCTATCCAATGACAAAAAAATCATTTAAAAATATTAAAAGGTAGAAGAGATATTTTTATAAATTTCTACCATTGGATTTCACTTGACTGAAATAGCTTTTTTAAAATTCCTCTAAACAAAGTCGAAAAAGTACAAAACGGTCTTTGTACCGAAAGATCTGAGATATCGAATGCCAAAAAATAATTTAAAAATATTAAAATGTAGAAGAGATATTTTTATAAATTCCTACCACTGGATTTCACTTGACTGAAGTAGATTTTTTAAAATTCCCTTAAACAAAGTCGAAAATGTACAAAACGGTCTTTGTACCAAAAGATCTCAGCTATCCAATGACAAAAAAATCATTTAAAAATATAAAAATGTAGAAGAGATATTTTTATAAATTTCTTCCATTGGATTTCACTTGACTGAAGTAGCCCCTTTAAAACACCTGTAAACAAAATAAAAAAAGTACAAAACGGTCTTTATACCGAAAAATCTCAGCTGTTCAATGCTAAAAAAATCATTTAAAAATATTAAAATACAAACGAGATATCTTAAAAATTTCTATCTTGGGATTTCGCTCTATTGATGTAAGTCACTATAAAATACTAGTAACAAAATCGAAAAAATATAAAACGGTCTTTGTACAGTTCAATGATCTCAGCTATTCAATGCTAAAAAAATCATTTAAAAATATTAAAATGTAGAGGAGATACTTTGGAAAATGTTTAATGTACAATCTCTCACATAATAATCACGATCTGTATGTTGTCTTTTAAAATTACATATAAATTTCACTTGAAACTATCTAACAGAAAAGGTCAATGTCGACTTGTTTTAAAACGGATCCGACTGTTTTGGTCAGAAATGATCTCGAAGAAACTATCCAAATGCACATATCCCTCGGGCTATCAGTATTGAAAAGGTGGGAGAGTTTTTAGCATTTGCTAATGACTTTTTTCTTCCTGGGGTATCTTATCCCCTTTTTATCGCCTGGAGGTAAAGGGTGGCGTGAGATGACCATTTTCTTATTAATTACAAGCTTGGAAAATATCATTGGTCTTTTAAAGTGTCAATCTTTGGGTTCGGGATACGCCTTCCTGGTGGCAACACGCATAGGTTTGTGATCGGATTTTGAGTTTCGGTTTGACTGATGCAGGCTCTTAAGACAAACTGACAAACTAGAGGTCTGCTCGGGCCGGAATTTCCAGGCCCGGGCCCGGCCCGTTGTAAAACTGAAAAGTTCGGCCCGGACCCGGCCCGGCCCGTTTAAATTTTTATATTTTACACCCGGACCGTCCCGTACAAAAATCAGAGAAAACTGGCCCGGCCCGTTTTGGCCCGTTACAATTTCTACGATTTCTAAAAAATTCAGATTTTTATCATATAACTAAGATTCCTTTAAAGACTACTGCATACATATCTATGGAATGATTTTACAGTATATTTTACAGCAAATACTCATTAACAACGTTAAGGGTGTTCTTAAATCAAAAAGGGCAACTTTGTGACACATGCATTAATTTATTTTTGTTCGGAAATGCATGAAAGTAGCGGATGTTATTATTCAGAAACTGTCTAATTGCACTCATTCTTTAACACAATAGATTTTTCATAACAAGCTTTCAAAGTTGACACTTTTGAGCATATTTCCCGACGAAAGCAGAAAAACCGGTCGAAAAGGAGGAGAAAAACGGGTGAGCATCGAAATAGCTTATAACTTGATAAACAATTTAATTATCATAAAATGGAAAAATAAGTTCAATTCGAAATCGCTTTCATAGTCAGGCATTAAAATTTCATGTCTTTTTGTTAAAAAATGAATTTGTAAATGTGTCAAAATGTTTTTTGCTTGTTGAGCGGATCAGTTGAGACCACCCTTAATGATTACTTAGATTCTTAGGCTTTCAACATTCGAATAAAGATTCGTTAAAAAATTAATGTGGCTTAGAATAAAAGAAAAAAGAAAGAGAGCTAAAAACATCGTTAATTTTGAAGCTGTTTAATAAAAGAAGATTTATAAATATATATCATTTTATTATAGATTTCAAATCCAAATTCATTCTTAAATTCAAAGAAGCTCCTTTCTGATACATTTGTAAATTCATTTTTTTTTTCTCAGAAACGCATAAGATTAGCAGATATCTTTATTCAGAAACTATAATCGAATGGCGTTATTCATTTTTTGATACAAGCAATTTAAGAATGCAGCAGACAAATAAAATACTGTCATAATTAGCGTTTTGAATAGAATTTCCGGAAGCAATATCAAAAGAAGGGAGAAAAACCTGCAATCATTTGAGAAACTATTATATATCAACAAGGTTATACAAGTATTTTATTTACCAAAAATGAAAAACGCTATTCGATTCCAAATCCCTTCCATTGTTAGGCCTATCACTTTTATACTTTTACAATTTAAAATTAATCAGAAAACGTGTCAAACTTTCGCATTATTGAGAAATTAATTTAAAAATCATCAAGAAGTATAAATCCTAAGACTAAGCCAACATAAGTTCTTTATCGCTGTTAATAATTTTACAAATCATGTTTTCTGCCAATAATTAAGTCTAGTACCGGTCCGGGTAGTCTATATGTAGAAAAATAATGTAAGTGTGGTTTCGGACCGGCATGAGTCAGCTAAAAAAATATTAAAACGGGTTACACATAATCTCCGATGTCGATACACTCTATTTTTATATTGACGCTGTCAAACTAGTATGGCCACATTTATACTTATTCTCGTTAAAACCATTTTCGTTGAAAATAGCTCATATTTTATCGTTTCTGCTTAAATCTTCAGCCCGAAAGTTTTTTTTATCGGCCCGGCCCGGCCCTTCTGGCCCGTTCAATTTTTTTGCCGGCCCGGCCCGTTGAAAAATTATTCTAAATCTGCCGGCCCGGCCCGGCCCGTTAGAAAATTCGAAACGATTCTGCCGGCCCGGGCCGGGTACGGTCCAAGCCCGGGCCCGTGCAGACCTCTGTGACAAACCCATAAAAAGATATTCCCTAAAAACAGCCAGTGTTCAGGACAAAAATATTAATCTCTGTTGAAAACCTGAAGTCGAATTTTTTCCCCAATCCAATATTTTTTCCTTGTAATGATAGAGAAAAGTAAAAAGAGTGACTGATTAAAAATCTAAGTGTCTGTTCAATAGTTATTCTTGGACGTATACATAAACACATATATGTAAAAAGATTGTACAGCCTCCTTCGACGGAAGTTAGTTAAATATATAATAAATACATAATTCGGTTTGTTAAAAATGGAATTCGTTAATGTCTGGAATACTATTACACAAATATCAGCATGCTTCCCATGAGTAATAAATAAGAAATAAAGTAAAAAGGAATATTAAATAAACATTTTAAATATTTTCGTTTAAATCCTGAGAATATCATAATGTATTGAATACAACGTATACGACGCACCATGATACCAAAAAAGTTTTTTAAGTTATTTTTTTAAGTCATGTTTTCAGTATTTAAAGTCTTCTATCAATGCATCATTCTTCGTCATGATCTGTTTTAAAAACCAGTCAATCCTGAATGAGCCATTGCATTAAAAATACTTTAAATACTCATAACACAATTTTCCATCACATATATTGTAAAGCTGTATTTATATATGGGCGATTCTCAAAATAGGGGACAATTTCAAAAGTGAAATCATAAAAAAATTACAATTAGCAAAATTTCTGAAAAAAATAGGTGTTATTAATATAGTATTAGGTATACTTTACATGTAGTCAGCAGAGCTAAATATTTAAAAATTGACTTTAAAAAAAATAATTAGTATTTTTTGAGCCATGCTAATGACAAAACAAATTGCATGGAATAAATATATTAAGAAATTTTTATTTTCTTCCTGTTTAAATATTTTTTTCTATATTTATTAGCCTTCCTTTTCAGCAAATGGTTTCCATTTTTACATATATACATATAAGGAGAATAAAAACATTACCAAAGAGCAAACTTTCTTTACATAAGCAACATTCTGACACTAACAATATAAGAAGCTCTCTTAGTGATTTTCTGACAGATTTAATGCATATTTTAGGAATAATAAATGTAATACCTAAATTTATATGTAAAATTAAACTTTATAAAAGATACAATATAAGCAATGGTTACATTTATGCACATAGGAGTCTTTAGCATGGACAGAAAAACCATGCTAATGACATTGATATTTGTCCATGCTAATGACAAATTTTAATTTGAATAAGATTATGAGTCATAATATAATCACAATGCAATAGTCCTTTCTGGGGCTTTTTAAAACACAAAAGTCCTATGCAAATAAGTAAAATAAAAATTTTAATTATAAAATAAACATGAAAATTATTATCCATTCTAATGACATACAATTGATGTACGCCCCTAATATTCAACTTCTATTCTTAAAATGTAATACATGCTTCTATTTTCAGGCTGGGATAAAGTGGCTACTTGTTGCCATGGAGAAACTTTATATTTTCAAACTATTGTCATATGTGAAAATGAAATTTTTATTAATAACCAGCTGTTATAGTATGACCTTGTTTTGAAAATAGAATATGGAGGACAAACTTTCTTTTTTTATATACTATAATTTTATTTTTAAAAAGAAATTTATTGGATAAATCCTCTCCTTGATTAATTTAAAGAAAGAATAACATTTGTTTTATTTTATAAACATGATATTAACTCTTGAAAAACCTAGTATATACAAGGCACAGCTGCTGTGGACATCCATGCTAATGACATTTTGAACATTTATTCTGTTATTTTAAAATGTTTTTAACTAAAAAAGGACTAATTCTTGGGTGCAAATAATGAATAATATTAAAACAAACATATCTAAATATAAGAACATGACAGAAAACCTCTCATTTTTTTTTTGTATGCCGAAAGATATAAATTGTCCCCTATTTTGAGAATCACCCATATAAGCATGCTATATTTGTAATAATGATTGCAAATTAAAAATTGCTATTTTTATTTAAAAATGAATACACTACTATTCTCTGAAAGAATCATTTATCGATATTTGCTTATGATTAATTTGCAAGTTAAATGTTAAATATTTTAAAAATCTCTGTACAATGAATATTGATCTCGGTGGATACATAAATAATCTCGGGATACCCAGGATACATAAATAACTATACAATTAATAATGTACGAATGTCTACGCTTATAAATCTGTACAAAATAATGGTTCATTAAAATTTTGTAAATTTTAGTCTATATAAATATATGCACATGCTCGCATATTGAAAATCGTAAATATTTTTTTTAAATTGGGGATAATTTTGTAAATAATCAAATTAACATTGCCTGTGATTTTAAAAATTTCATCTGTGAAACTTTCATTTACATTTGAAACTCGAAAAAAATCAAACTTCGGCTCCATACAGCAATTTCCGTTTTGGTCTGATGCCAGTTTATATTTTCACGGTGCTATTTTATTTTAAACAGTAAAATGAAACATAAAATGAGTCAAAAAAAATTAATTGCGAAGTCTCGTTAGGTAAACATGTATCTCCGGTAAAAACAGTTCTATAATCTAAATTCCAATATTTGATGTACTCAATCTTAAATACAATTAATGAAAAGCTGAACAAAATATCAATAAATAGAGCTACTTATATAATAAAATTCGCTCTCAAATGTATATGACGGGTGGCTTAAAATTTACCCGAATTTTGACAAAATACATACAAAGGATCAGAAAAAATAATGTTTCCATCAATTTATAATGGTATAAAATTAAAAAAAAAATCATTAAATGCGTTTATTGAGTTAATCGTTGCTTCAAAAATTCCACTTATAATGATAGATCTTATTTTGCACATTTGTCATGCTGCCTTAACTTTACCCGTATTATCAACAGGAATTATTTTAAAAGAATTCCTATGTAATATAGCGCAATGTGTTCTGTCACAATTCAGTAATTCCTTTGATACATTATCATTCGAAGCTGCAGAAATAGTCTTTTTTCACGAGAAAAACATTACATTACGTTTCTTTCTACTACTACTTTACGTTTCTTTCTAAGGTTCTTTAAAAAGCCCTAGATACAGCAAAAACCTAAATAATTCTTCCTGTTTATCACACAGTAGTTTTGTCGTTCTCTAAGCAATGTTATAATTATAAAACCACTTTAAAATTGCAACAGTTCAGCAAAAATGCCTAGTAAAACAAAAGCATTCGTCCTAATACTTATCGTATGTTTGCATTAACTTTCAGAAACGAACCCTATCAGACAAAACAAAACAGACAGGCTCGTATTATGCTTATGTGAATCTTAGATCTGCGGTTTTAACGAAGCAGCTTGAAATCTACTGAAATTTATTTTCAAAATACTTGAAAAAAATCATTTCAAAATACTTTATAAAAATACTTTCGTTTAGTCAGGTTAAAATACAAAATAAAAAATACAAATTTATTTTGAAAATGTATTTCAAATACATGTATTTTCGATACAGCCCAAAGGTCTGCACGGGCCGAAATTTCCAGGTCCGAGCCTGGCTCGGCCCAACCCGACAGTTAAATTTTCGGCCCGAACCCGGCCTGGCCTGAGTGAATTTCTACAGAACATTGATCTTTACTCTTACGGAAGAGTTCAGACCAAAAAAACTTATATTAGTCTTTTTTTTCATATTTATAATCTCCATTAATGCAGAAGTGCCGTAGGCTGCGATATTTATGCTTTTAATGAACCTTTGTTGTATGCAGGGATGTTGTGGAGGGTATACGAGGTTATACGCCGTATACCTTCTGGATTTTTTAAAAGCACACCGTTTACCCTCCGTTTCTCAAGAAAGCTATAGTATACACACTCTAGGGAATACTCTCTGCCTTGAGCATATACCCTCTGCTTAGAGCGTATATCCTCTTATTTTTACGACTACACCCCTGGTTGTATGTAAACCTTTCAGTTATCATTAGTATTATTAATCCATATTCCATGTAATTCAGACATAAAATCTGAATATGGTATATGGTAAAAGTAAAATCATCAACAGTTTAAAAGAAATTTGCAGGTTTCAGTTTAAATGAAAATTCCGTCATAATCATGTATTTTTTTTTACATGTGTTTAACTCTATTTTAATAAGCCTAATAATCTACGATTCTTTAAAAAGAATAAATTCTAATGTTTAATTGCAAAATAATGACTACTTAAAAGTATATACCTTTTTTTCCAAAAATTTTCGGAACAAGCCAAATTTTACTGATTTATGAGCAGATTTGGCCACGTCGAGAAAAGGATTTTCATACGGGATGATTCAACGTGAACTGTTTATTTTGGTGCATGAAAATTAGAAAGAACGAAATCAGTCTCGGCTTCGTACGTGAAAAATACGTTAGGCCCGGCCCGATACTCCAGGAAAAAAATTAAGGCCCGAGCCCGGCCCGGCCTGAAAACATTAGTGACTAGGCCCGGCCCGAGTCGTCAGAAGTAAGGCCTGAGCCCAGACGGGCCCGAATGCCGTTAATGGAAATCAGCCCGAACCCGGCCCGTGCAGATCTATGTTCTACTACATAAAAACTTTCAAAGTAGAAAATGAAATATTTCAAATGAAAATCAAATTTCAGTTTTTTTTAATTGCTTATAGGCGTTAATGCCAACTTAGTGAAAAAGTTTCCATGCCAGGAGTCGAGCCCGGGTCATCAGTATAGCGCACTGACGTTCTACCGACTAAACCACATGGAACGACAACCGGCCTGGAACTTTCTCACTATTGTATACAATTGTGGGAATTATTGTAAACAATAGTGGGAAAGTTCCAGGCCGGTTGTCGTTCCATGTGGTTTAGTCGGTAGAACGTCAGTGCGCTATACTGATGACCCGGGTTCGACTACTGGCATGGAAACTTTTTCACCAAGTTGGCACTAACGCCTATAAGCAATTAAAAAAGAATTTGAAATTTGATTTTCATTTGAAATATTGTATTCAAGGCGAATTTTCTCTCTCTGGAAAAATTTCCATGCATTAATAGAAAATGAAAGTTTTCATTTTTTCAGTTCTGCTATCTAGAGGCAACTAAAGGATTTTAAAAGCATTTTCAATGGATAATAAATAAATGTCTCAGATGAACAATATAGAGTTAGAATATAGAATTATCGAAAGCAGTTAGAGGACAACCTTCGCGGAATTTCATATTTCAGAATGTAGTTATTACAGGAGAAATTATTTTTATTTTTATTCTTTTTTTTCAGAAATTACGCGATTGTATTATTTTTTTTTCTTGCAGAAATTGCAAAAAAGCTAAAGTAACATGCATTAAATAAACACTTTAAACTCATAAATTAATAATTACTGATAACATAAGTGAAACTCGTGTAATTGTTTTTAATATGTTAGCTAATTAACTTTAAGTTAATTTATCAATAAGACACTAATAGCAAAAATTGCAGTCTTACTTAAGTGCATTTTTAAAGATATTTAATTCCCTCCACAGGTATTGCAAGTAACATTTAACCTCTTCGGGAAAACATGGGTTTATGTTTTCACCTTTAAAACGCGCTGAAAATAATTGTGTTCAGTGCCATTAATAAAGAAATGTAAGATTTGCCTTATTAAATTAGTTCATTTATGTGATTAAATTATTATAGGTAACTCTATTTTTTAAATATGTTAAAACTAAAATACGATTAAAGAAAGCACATAGGTACTACTAAATAATAAACATCTTCATTTTAGATATTGGTTTAAAAAGTTGTGTTGGATCTATGAAAATCTTGGAATAAGAATCTGGAATTGCCGGTGCAGCGACCGCTATCTTTGACTTATCATGGCAGAAATTAAAATTTATTTTACGTCAATTCAATGTTACATAAATGTACAGAATGTCTTAACAAGTAAGAAAAATCATGCTTTAATCATAGATTATGAAACACGTTCCAGCACTTTCTGAAATCTTTAAGAAAATTTCGTTATTTAGGGAAATGTAGATACTCTATATAGCCAAATATGTATTTCAGTACTTTTGAACAGTCCTGTATTTGATCTGTCGGTTGATATATAATGAGAAAATTTAATTTAGCTAGAAAATGCCTAGCAAGTTGAGATATCTCTTTCAGAAATTTATACTAATAGAAGGATACATACTTCAATACTTTTGATCAGCCCTGTAATTTACCTAATACCTTTATTACCGTTATTATGAATGTCCGATAAACTTGGGGCTTTTGGGACGAAATGAGGTGCGAACCCCAAACTGTACGGTACGTTTTTTTGAGTTGCGAGTGTTACGTTCATGGCGACCAGGCGTCATATGGTGCATTGATGTTAAGTGACAAGCGTTTGGCAGTGCTTGTGCTTTGGTCAACAGTGGTTGGTGGGATCACACGTTGATAACTTGCATGAGGGTCGAACCGTCCCATCTGACTTTCCACAAATTTATGGGCTCTTCATTGCCTGTTGATGGGCGAAGGCTGGCCGGTTGGTTAGACTACATTTATATGGCCTTTTTTGTTTAAAGTCTGATTAATATTACGGTTATTACAATTATTATTATTCCTTGGATTATTACCATGATGCTATTCTAAAATATTAACTCCACTCTTAGTGGTTCAACATTCCGTGTGGTCGTGATTCAGCCGCTTAAGTGTGGAAGATGACTGGGACCCTGGCAATGAAAATCAGTCCGACATTTCTACGCCTAATCAGAACTCTCCGCTCCCGGAGGTCGGATTAGAAGGCTTTTTAAAATTAATTCATATTATTAAGCCCCAAGCTTTATTTATTTTAACAAGAAAAATACTGTTGCAATCAGAAAAATAAAGCAAGAATTTCCTTTTCGGGAGCGCACAGTTACAATCCTTTTGAAGGAGGAAAGATCTTCAGTTTCAGATGTCCATTGCGATATTAATTGTCAGACCTATGCTTCAGTAGATTTCCCTAGCCATCGCCAAAAGTCAGACAAACAATTGTTTTCTTTTATTGATATAGGGAAGACTAGGACACATGTGAGCAGTTCACATAAATATAGCTTTTTCTCCTAAATGGGTTAATTTCTATAAACAAGAACTACCGGATTTTGTAAACAGAACGCTTGTTTGCACATCATATTTATTTAAAAATCACTTTTATAGTTTTTCTTAGTTTTTAATAGTTTTATAATAAAAAAAATTTTTCACATGTGTCCCACAAGCAGCGTGAAGCACATATGAACATAAGGAAAAACTATCCTTTACATGCTTTTTATTCTGTTATTCATTTGTCATCCCAATCATTTGTTATATTCTGTGTTAAATTCACTATAAAGAAAAAAAATCTGTATAAACTTCTCTAGTTTCTGGGCGATATGTTTAAACATAAGAACATAAATAATAAGTAGATTGGGGTAAAGGATGCAAGGTTAGGTGACAAATTTATTGTTACAATAAAATAAAAAATAAAGAAGTAAATTTGAAAAAAATAATAATAGAGAATTTAAATTTTGCTTAGGAGTTTTTGTTTACGAGAGATTTCAGGAAGAGGCATTTCGATAATTTTTATCAGAAATGTACCGAAATATGAAAAATTCTCATTCCTGTATTTGTCTTAATTACTTTTAAATTAATGATAAAAAAATATTTTTAATGATTTTTTAAAAAAAATCTCAATTATAATCTCTTCCGAAATATAACTTATTTTGCTTTTGAGGGGGGGGGGGTGGAAGAGCTGCTTACAATCGGATTTTATGATAGTTATTAGTTTCAAAAATGTTACTTTCTTAAGATATTGCTCATATCTATGTCCATTCAAAGCTGCGTATGCATAAATATTTTAGAGATGAAAATAAGCCATCATTTAAGTTTAAAACAAAAAGAAATAGAAAAATTTGCAAAGTTGTTTAACGCAATACTCTTCGTATTAACAATGCATAAAAATATTATAGTAAATCGTCTAGTAAAATATTCCATAACATTATTGCATTTTAGAAAGCATGAAATTTATTTAAATTACCACTGAACGTAAACAAGATTCTTGCTCTTTTTGTACTTGTTGACAGATGATTTTATGAAAGTTTCAATACGAAATCAAATCTTGTATGACAAAAAGTCTTCTATTGCACGAAAATTATAGCTATTGAAGCTGACAGTATTTCTCATGAAGTTAACTGACGGGAACAGAATCACAGTATAATTAATGGAGCATTTATGAACTGTTGATATCTGCCCCAACTAGATTGCTCACAAGTGCCCCACATGATCACTAGCATTAAAATGAAAATCATTAACATTTCTCATTTTTAGAAGAAGATTGTTTTAATAAAAAATATTTATCAGTATTCAATGTATAGGCTAAACATTAAAATTCAAATAAAAGAATAAATAAAGTTATTTGCTTAGCAAGTTGTAATTGAGATTTTACTTTTGAGATCTGTAAACAGATTTTTAACTACCGAGGACAAACAAAATGTCAACGAGCTTCAAAAATATTTTACCATATGTCTACAGGTACTATCATCATTGGTTAATTTTTTTCAATAAAAAATCATATAATAACTAGAAGATAGCCCGTCAAAATGACGTGTTTCCTTTTTTCAAAGGATGATAAAACATTACAACAACTTTGGTCAATCATAGCCACTTTAGGCTTAAACAATTTTGAAAAATACAAAGATTGAACATGAGAGAAAAATCTAAAAAAAATCAATAGAAATCTGCATTTAAAGTTATAACAAAACTATCTGGTGGATGGGGAGGGATTGTAATAAACAAATGGTAAATGCATAAATTTTAAAAGAATAAAGTAAGGTAAAATATCAATTATAAAAGAATACATTGTGAAACTACAGCTAAAAAATATTTTAAAATACTGAGAGAAAATAATAAAAATATCCAAAATGTATAAAAAAATTTCCCATTTTGGCCATTTCCAGACGAATATGAGAAGGTAGCCAAATTATTAATTGAATGGGTAAAATAATGGCATAGAATATGCAGCTAATGAATTTCACTCTTAAAATTACAGTAATTATTTCACAAAAAACATGCAAATTAACATGCATTAATAATGCAAAACATGCACTAATAAGGCTATTTTAAAACATTTGTGAATTAACTATTTTATACCATTAGCTAATACTTAAAAGAAAATACTTTATAAGATCGAAAACAAATGTCAACAATAAAGAGTAAACGATCGTGATTCGTTATGTGACAATCAAGTCATTCACGGCTGTAAAAAATAAATAAATAAATAAAAATAAATAAATAAATAAAAATAAATAAATAAATAAATAAAGCAACACGAATATAAAAATTCTAACAATATTATATTTAAAACGCACCTTTGCTTTTCTTAAATAAAAAGTTTTAATTAAACACTTTTAAAAATTTGACCGTCTTGCTGCATCGTCATTACACAACTTTTATAGAAAATGATTACTTTACAGTATTACACTGTTAAAAATTTGACCCATTTGTTGCAGCGTCACTCCACAGCTTTTATAGAACATCTCTTTTATGACCTATGAGAATCCTCCATATCACAGTAGAGTAGCCGCTTTATATAAAAGCAGTGGAGTGATGTTGCAGCAAATGGGTCAAATTTTTAACAGTTGCTGCAGCATCACTCCAACGCTTTTATAGAAAACGGTTACTTTGTGTTTGCTACTTACAGTGTATTCTTTAAAAGCTGGGGAGTGATGATGCAGCAAACGGGTCAAATTTTTAACAGTGTACTGCTAAAAATTTGACCCATTTACTGCAGCGTCACTCCACTGCTTTTACAGAATGTCTGTTTTATGACCAAAGAGAATACTCCATAACACAGCAAAGTAATCGTTTTCTATAAAAGCGGTGGAGTGATGCTGCAGCAAATGAGTCAAATTTTTAGCAGTGTGAATATTGTGTTTGAAATAGGGAAAAGATTTCAAAGCACAGTAAAATGTTGTGACGTCATTTACAGCTCAAACTGTAAATCTGACGAATGAGAACGCTCCATTACGACTCTAGAACGTTTGCATTGGACGAAAAATTGATAGCCTTTAAAATCGGAGATAACTTTTCACAATGGAATTTGTCATTGGTCACAATAAGTGTTTTTTGTCGTGGATGGGTTGACCCCGGAATCGTTATACACGGAGATTTTATATATATAATTAGTGAAAAAAATAGCACAGTCTCCCCTAGATCTTTCGTTTATTAATATAGATAATGCAATTAAGGTACAATTTTTGCACTTTAACTTATATGTTTCTTTTAATATAAAACATCTTTACTAACTAAAATTACTCCTTAAATTTTTCAAAAAAATGTGTAACAAGTGGGAACAAATATGGACTTATTATCGTCACTCCTTCTAATATTTATTTAACATTGCATTTTAACAAAAACAAACATTCATACCTACTGTTCAAATTTACTTTATTATTGACTTTTACATTTTATAATATAGAAAGTATATAAAAAGTTTTACCAACATATATATAAAAAATTACTTTGAAATATTTTAAATTTCAAAAATAAAAAATAATCAACGGTATCATTCTAAATGCATTAAATTATCAAAATGTCCTTGTAATATCAGATATTGTGTGAATCTTTTAAAAACAAAAAAACACATATAGAATGTTACGTAATATTAAATTCACCACTTGAACAAACAACAGCTCTTTGCACCTGTTTTAATAAAATGGTTTTATACAATTCATAAACCTCAATTGCTCAATCTTTTGAGCAATAACTCGATTTCACATTATTTAACTAGAAACGGCCGGCGTAAGTGAAAGAGAATGCGTCACCATTAAGCTCCAAATACAAAAGTACTATTACACTTACGCATTTATTCTTTTTATAAAAGATATTTCTTTCTAAGAAGAGATTTGGAAAAACTCCACATATTTGTATATCTGAAAATTAAACAAAGAGGAAATGGAATTTCCAATGGAAATACGTATGTTCCTATATCTCTATGTTTTAATTGTCTAAAATGAAAGAAAACGCCTTTCTGATTTCTATTCTTCTATTGGGTTTTCTTGAAGCCACATAAAAACATCTTCATATTTGTGTTTCATCCAGTGAAGATTCAATTTAGCTCGTTGTAGGGCATTTTTGATTGATTTCCGCAAACCTTTTGTTACAGAGTCTCTTCTTCTCAAAATGTTTTCAAACTAAAAGAAAAGGAAGAAAACACTTTATTAAAAACAAGATAAATGAACCGTTTAATTGCTAAAATATAAAAATATTAGAAATCTTTAATGTAAAGCACTTATATTTAAAGACAGGTAACGTTAGTACAAAGAACTAGTAGCGAGTTTTAGAACATTTTTTTATTAATATTCATTTGCAATTTTCAAATAAGTTTTCGTTTTTATTGTGAAAAAAAATTAACACATTTGTTTCTTTATATATATATATATATATATATATATATACCAGGTGTTCCAAAAATGACTGATGGATTTTAAAATTCAATAACTTACAAACGGTGACAGCTATTAAAAAAGTTTTACAGGAGGGTTATGTATGATGTCAGGAGTTTTTTACTGTGATTCTTCATTTTAGTTCGGATTTCAAACAATAGATGGCGTTGACGGCGATTGGCAATCATTCGACGCCGAAACTGACGTCACTGAGTATTGATGCAAAGGAAGGAAATTAAGGCTACGGAGTGCGTCTCATTCGTCAGTACAATCTTGCTTTCAGGCCCCGATTCTGAACTCATTCGATACGATTTGAATGGAATGCGTTGTTCCCATGGAAATAACAGATTCTTCGATAGTGGAATACAGCGTTTAGAAGTGTGCATAAATTTTGCAAGCAGCTATTCGAGTTTTCAGGAGATTTTGCATTTATGAAGTTTAATTTTCCCGGAATAAATTACTTTTTATAGGCATGATATAAAGAATATTTTATGCATCGTATTTTAAAACTTGGTGATGAGGTTTTTTTTTTTTTTTTTTTTTTTTTTTTTGGTTAAAAATTTTATAATTTTTGTTACATTCTAAGAAATTTTAGATCTTTTAATTATTTTTTTGAAAATTCCAATAGGAAAGTTAGGAATTTTATAACTTAGTTTGGAATAAAATTCCAAACAAAAATTTCGGAAATTTTAACTAAATTTCTAAATTGCTTCGAGAAAATTTCCATAAATACTCATTAGTGTAACATAGACTTCAAACTCGAATTCAGCTTGTTATATTCATGCCCAATTCCGAACACTGTATTTTTCTATGAAAGAATTTGTTATTTCAATGGCGACAACACATTCCATTGAAATCATATGGAATGAATTGAGAATAGGGTCGTAAGAGCCAGATTGTAGCAAGATATCTTCACCTACTGTTAAAAATTTGAAACTGTTGCTGCATCGTCACTCCACTACTATTATAGAATATCTCTGTTATGACCAATAAGAATGCTCCATAATACAGTGAAGTAATCGTTTTCTATAAAAGCGGAGGTCTGACGATGCAGCAAAGATTTAAAAATTTTAACAGTGTAGTTTTAAAATACGATGTATAAAATATTCTTTAAATCATGCCATAAAAAGTAATTTAATCCGGGAAAATAAAATTCATAATTGTAAAATTTCCTGTAAACTCGGATACTGCTTACGAAATTTATGCCTACTTCTAAACGCTGTATTCCACTATCGAAGAATCTGTTATTTCCATGGCAACAACATGAAATCATATAGAATGAGTTCAGAATCGGGGCCTCAGAGCAAGATTGTACTGGAGCATGAGACGCACTTCGTATCCTTAATCTCCTTGTTTTGCATCAATGCCGTGCGACGTCAGTTTCGGCGTCGATTGAGCCCCAATTGCCGTCAGCGGCATCTATTGTTTGAAATTCGAACTAAAATCCAGAATCACGGTAAAAAAACTCCTGACATCAAACATAACCCTCCTGCAAAAAAAATTTAGTAGCTGTCACCGTCTGCAATTTATTGAATTTTAAAATCCATCAGTCATTTTTGGGACACTCGGTACATATACAGGGTGACTCATAAATATCGAAACAATAGGCTATCTCCTCAAATATTGCCCCTAGACCCATACTTCCAATTGCAAAAATTCCTAAAAAAAAGGTGAAATTTCTGATAAGATAAGTTGCAACTCCATGGGGGGGGGGGGGGGGCAATTTGAAAAAATACGAAAATTTGGTTTTTATATGGCCCCCGTAGGGAAAAATTCCCAATTAGGAAATTATTCTTTACCCATTCCTAAATTGAACAAAACAAATTTCATCACCATATCTAAAAACCCCACAGAGATATTAAATCTCAAAATCCTCAAAAATTCCTGACTTACACCACTTTTCCCTGCCTCTAAACGGTGATTTCTTCACTCAATTTTAACGCTAGTTAGGGAACATTCAGAAATTGCAATTTAATAAAAATCGGTTTAAGATAGCGCTTTATAAGATAGCGTATAGTTTTTACGTTAAATTTGTATACCAGACGTCTGCCTGGGTCAAAATATCTAGGTCAGGTCCCAAACTGACCCATAGAGGAAAAAGTTCGGCGTAGCCTGAAAAAAATGTCAACATCACAACCCGGACCGATCTGGAAAATAGTTTAAATCATAGCCCGGTTCAGTCGCAAATTTCTACATAGTTTTTCACTTCGGCGTGGGAAAAAATTGTTTCATATGGAGGAGTTCTGACCAAAAAATTCTTTTATAGCTTTTCGTTTCTTATATTTATACTTTTTATTATAAAAGAAGCACCAAAGGCTACAATATATTTATTTTATCAATAAATCTCTATTTATATGTAAATGTTTCACCTATATTTTAATATCGTTAATCTAAATCCAATGCGTTGGAGACTTTGAAAAATGTTATACAGTAAAACATTTTAAGACTGAATCACATAGGAAAGAAAAAATACGTTATAGACAAATGCCCTCCCTACAAGATGTAATTGAAGCTTATTTTTTTCTCAGGCACTATTGTATTTATTTTGCATGGATCAACATATTTTCCATATTTTCCGTTTAAGACAGAATTCCGTCATAGGCAGATTTTTTTCACTGATTTTATTTTATTTAATTTTTTTAGCCTTTGAATAATCGATTTAAAAAATAAATTTTAAAGTTTTTTTTTTTTTTTTTTTTTTTTTTTTTTTTTTTTTTTGTAAAAAAGATTTTAAAATCTATATGTTTTTCGTAAAAAATTCGATTGAGCCGAATTTTATTTATTTTATGCGCGCATTAAGTCAGTCAGAGACAGTGATTTTAATGCGGATTTTGTCGATGCCGGGTTTGAAAGTTTTATGCAGTGTGCACCTAAGTTGAAGGAAGCAGTACCCTCCCTTATGAAAAGTACGCTAGGCCCGGCCTGGCGAGTCTTTAGAAAAAAATAACATCTCGGTCCTGGCCCTACCTTGGCCCAGAATACAGATTTTTGAACATCCTCTGGAGGACGGTATAAAGCCTGAAGTTGTCAGAGCTAAATTTAAAAAGAAACAAAAAAAAAAAAAAGACTTAATCTGCATCTTAGAAAAAGCATTTTTTTAAATAACTGACGGACATTTAAACAATACACTTCGTTTTTTCTGCATAATGATTTTTCCCCTCTATTTCTTGTCCTTAAGTTATTAAATGTTAAGAATTTTTAAAGGAAAAAAGAACTTGAAACACGTCATTTTTCATTTTTCTACATTAGTTTTGTTTTGGCAAATTTGAAAAAATGTTTACTTTTGAAAAAATGTTTGCTTTTGAAAATATGATTTTTTTTAAAAAGTTTAATAGTTTTAAAATTAATATAAAAAAAACCTTGGAACAAAACTATAATCAGATTATCATCTTTAATTAAATGGAAAGAAATTGAAATCCGATAAATAATGATACGAGTTATAACGATTTTTGATTGTCCCATTTAAACCGGTACTAACCACATGAAACTTTTATAAATTGTATGAGAAATTTCAAGATGTGATTTTCTTAATTAATTATAAGACTAACCATCACAAAAAAGAAAAAAATCAAAATTCTAACTCAAAAAATAGATTTTTTACACGTTTCCTAGAACTGTTGATGTAACATTGTTTTCTGAATTGAGCGCATTTCAATTTGTGTCTAATTCCTTAAAACCTGATGAATTTTTTAAACGGCTATAACTTTGCGAATTTTGGAGATATGAAGATGCAACTTTTTGTATCTTATTCAGGACTGAATAAGGAAAGTTTTCCTAATTGGAATTTTTGTCCTACGGGAGACGTATAAAATTTTAATTTTCGTAACTTTTCAACTAGACCCCCCATGGAGTCGCAATTTATCTTATCAAAAATTTCACATTTTTTTTTATGAATTTTTGCAATTGGAAGTATGGGTGTAAAAGCAATATTTAAGGAGGTAGCCTATTGTTTCGATATTTATGACTCACCCTGTATATATATTTCTTTTTGTTTTAAATATAAAGTTTAACGTGGTTTAATGTATTTTTTCTGCAAAATAATTCCTCCTACTTTTATAAAAATGTAATAATATAGGTTTAACTAAATTTCAATCATGCAATATAGTATTAAATTAGAATTTAAGGCGACTATTTTGCAGAATTAAATTAGTGATGTTGAAATGACACTGGCAGCTGATGTCAAAAAGGTCTAGCCGGAAAAGCAAAGCGAAAAACTATTTTATTATCCAATTTGTTGTTCACCTCAAAATTGCAGTCATGACTGGATTCTTCACTAAAGAATATAAGTTTAAACTTCTTTACATTTCCAAAGTTAAAGAACAATTCGTCAAATATTTCTCTAGATATTTGACAAAATACCTAAAATCAAAAGGCCCCGGTGACTTTTATTTTCACAGTATATTTTGCCTTCAAACGCTTTGCTTATGTGTACGTATTTTTTAAATCAAATAATTAGTTCATAGGATGACCCGCCGGTAGTTGATACCCTTCCAATAATTGACCAGATTTTTGAAATATTGCGCCATTTTAGACGGAAATGAGTTTTTCATGTGGGAGTAGGCATCATACACATTTTTTATGTTGTTGCATTATGTTATTGTACATGTTATTGCATTGTGTCAACTGTCTGCTGTAACATAAACCATTTTATGATTTTTTTAATTAGAAATTATAAACATTTAGTTGTTGATTTCACTTCCATCATGTTTATTTCAACAAATATTCTTATAAAAATCATTGTATATTACAGTCCAAGGACGATGTTTTGAAGATTAATTTTTTGCTCACAGGCTATCAAATCCTGAGAGCTTATGTAACCGCCCGTTCTGTATCTACGTATTTTTTGTATATTGTCTGCGTATTTTTTTTTTCGGGAGGACTAGTTAAATGCTCTTTTTAGCGGCCTACGAATTGAAGAGATAAAAACTATAATTTTATTAACGTATTGCAGGTTTTTATCTCGCATGAGCTTTTGCATCCACATATTCTGTATGTAAATGTGTACGTGCATATGTAAGAACGATCATACGCACGCAACTCAATAACTATTAATAGAAATATCCAATCGGCTTCATGACATGCAAATCCAAGAATATTTACCTTAGTTAAAGCGAACATACAGAAGGCCATGGTGACAGATGGACAAATAAACCCAAGTGGTGTTGTTTTTACTTAAAGTTTACACATTTGAATGTATAAAAAGACAACAAAATATATTTTTTTGCAGGAAAAATTACTTAAAGAATGCATGCCTGAATTTTGAAATAAAGTAAAAAATATTCAATTAGAATCAGCATTACGGATGTCCATTTTATGAAAGCTAACAAAATCCTTATTAGTCTGGGATCAGAGACATCCATTATTGAACGATTATATTCAAGTTGATCTCTAAATATGCAATTAATCTTACATAATCATTCACAAAACAACCGTGAGCATCCACTACTATTGTATCGCATTGGCTCCTGCTTTTAATTTTTCTTCAGGTAGAAATTCCATAAGGCTGTTAGTCAATCAACTTTGGAATTCCCCTGACTAATTTACATCTATGGGTGTAGTAATTTTAAATATCTCCTTAGGAAATTAATATTTTAACACCTTTTTTTTCTGTCCATGTTTATTTCCAAACTGTTTATTTTATCTTAGGGGCAGTCCATAAATGATGTTACCCGCTTTGTCCATATTTTTGGCTCTCCTCCCCCCCCCTTTGTCACAAAGTGCATACATCATTTTACCCCTTCCACCTCTCTTGTCATATGTCACGCTACATTAAGTAAACATATACTTGTAGTTCAGAAGCAAAGTACTACCTTTTAGATCATATTTCAGATTTTATTTTTAAACTTTAACTTGTGTTTTAATGACATTTGTGAACTGAACAATAAAAGTGATTCATATTTTGTATGAAATAAAGTTTACTACAAGAAAAATAATTAATATAGAATAGTAATAAAATATTAATATAAAAAAGCAATTAAAAACAGTAGTATTTTGGAATTTGGAATGAAACTTAACATATTTGTCTTTAAATATTATCTTTATGAAAACAAAATATTTTAATTTTAAAATAACTTCACACTTCATAATTTAATCTACTGAATTTTATTACTTTTACTTCAACCAAAACGTTTGATGTCATTTTTCTTTTTACCCCTTCCCACTCCCTTGTCACAATTTCATGAACCTCCCCATCCGCTCCTTCAAGCGTGACATCATTTATGGACGGCCCCTTAGTTCTCAAGATATTTCTAAAATGTATGCCTAATTTAATATTGTACGTGTTAAAAGTTGAATAGCGGCGAATAAGATATTAGCGCTTCACATAAAATTAATGGTATATTTTAGAAATATTTTGATAATTAAGAACTAGTTGGGTGTGACAATTTCAAAAATTTTCAGGATCTTCTAAAAAGTATAAATCCGTCGAAAATCGTAAGTCGAAGTTTTTCAAGTATTCAATACGTTATCCTTGAATGAAATTGAGGAAAATAAAAAAGATACAAGCTTTAAAAAGAATACATATTTTATCTTGGGAAAATAGATGAAAATTAAACACAAACATATTTTAGTGTATAAAAAAATAAATAATAAATAAAAAAATATAAAAAGTTCATTTAGCCAGAAGATATTTTAAATATGCGAATGCATATTGCATATGCATGACATGCCCATAGTCTTAACATTAAAGGCGGAAATTCTGTAATTGAGTGACTAGCAGTCTTAAGTAAACTTTATATAATATATATTTTTTTCATATATTCATATATTTATCTGAATATAACATTCATTAAGTGTATTTACTAATATTAAATCAAAAGCAACAGTTTTAACATTATAACACTTGTAAAATAATTTTGGCCATGATTTTGGGTCAAATATTCCACTGTGTGCCTCCAGGGTTAGTTTTGGGAGTACTTTGGATAAATATAAAGGGAACAGGGGGCGAACTCCCGCCCACTTAATTTAGATAAATGGGTTTTTCATGCAGAATTATGAGATTTTATTCAAATTTTAGATATAGGATCATTCTGGTGAGGCGCTTCCATGATTTGTACTGGGTATTCATTGGTTAAGTATAAGGGAGGGGAATGCGATAACCCTCATTAAATTATGTAAACGGGTTTTTCCCGCAAAATTTACCAATTCGCTTCAATTTTGGATATACAGAGGTGGTCAAAATTATACGGACAAGGCAAAAATCGCTAAATCTTGGCTACATTTGGCCGGAAACTTATGCACATTTAATGACTGGAGACCAACAAAAAAGAAAGATTTTTTTTTATAAATCTCTATGTAATTATGTGGAAAATTCGTATTTATAAAATGTAATAAATATTTATTCAGCCATCTGACATGGACAAAATTATAAGAAAAACTATATTTGTGTTTTCTAAAAAGTAAAATTTGCATATTTTTTGCTCTGCACACGGAACTTCAAAACGATATAAATGGATAGTAAACGTTTGGGATCGTGATATTCTGTTTTTCAGGCATGTCGCTAGGTACGAAGCTTTCGAAGTTTGAAAAAGGGAAAGTGGATTAAAAGTTCAGGATTTTCTGTACGCCAAATTGCGACAAAGCTTAATAGATCATGAACGGTTATTTACAATTATCTTAAAAATCTCAGTAAATATGGATTGCAAAGACATACGGGTAGGCCATCTTCTGCTTCTGTACAGGAGAAAAGAATTACAGTAAGATGAGCTTGCTCCTAAAAACAAACGTTAACAGAAGTAAAATATGAAATGAACTTAGAATGAGGTTCTCGAACTGTTCGAAGTGTTTTAAAAAAAGAAAAAAATGTTGGCTATAGTAAACGTATGTCACGACTGCCTCTTACAAAATTCATAAGAGAGTGAGGATGGCCTTTGCCAAAAAATGCATTATTATAGGCAAAAAGTGGGATGATGTTGCCTTTTTTGATGATGAAATATTTAATTTGGATGGGCCAGATGGTTTCCGCCACTTCTGGCATTATCTCCGTAGAGAAAAAGAAATTTTCACAAAGCCTGTTTTTAAGAGTGGTTTAGTAAAGGTCTGGAGGTGGAACTATTCCAGTAGTTTTTGTGCAGGGTAGAATGAATTCTGAGAGCTATGTTGATGTATTGGACGATAATCTTTTACTGGAAACACTGTTAATAATGAGTGGAGACTATTTTTTCTAGCGGGATAATGCCTCATTACATGTTTCCCAAACGTCAAAATCGTGGTTTGATGCTAATTTTGTGAGACTACTTACAGAAGCCGACCAGAAGCCCTGATCTGAATCCAATGGAAAATCTGTGGGGTATTCTGGCACACGAAATATTCAAAAACGGTATGCAATATAAAAACAAAAAAGAGCTCTTGTCCTCCATCAAAAACGCCTGGTCAAAAATTTCCAAGAACGTTCTTAAGGAACTATCTAACTCAATGACGCCAAGATTATTTTGTTATTTATGGTAAAACATTCATGTTTCGCATTTTTCAATGTTTTACCTTCTACAATGATTTCTAGTATGAAAAAGTATTTTATGTATAAATTTCACTTTATTTTATTCATAAATAATTATTTCTGTTAAATTTTCAATTGTTCTTATAGTTCTGTCCACCACTGTAGGTTCACCACCGCTTCCTTGATTTGTTTTGGGGATTCACTGGATAAGTATAATGGGAGTATCTGGGGGCTATCCTCTTAGTTTAGGTAAATGGTTTTTCATGCAGAATTAACCAATTTGCTTCAATTTTTGTGCATAGGTTCATGCTGATAGGACGCTTGCTGATTAGTTGTAAGGTTCTTTTGTTAAGTATAAAAGGGGAACGGACGATTATACACCCTTAAATATGATAAATAGATTTGTATGGAGAATTACCGATTTGCTTTAAATTTTGCATAAAAGTTGCTCTTTGATAAGGTGAATCTCTGATTAATTTTAGGGTTTAATGGTTAAGTATATAAAGGAAAGAACGAAAAATAGCCACCCTTGAATTATATAAACGGGCATTTATATAGAATTATCCTATTTGCTTTAAATTTTGGATATGCGCTCTTTCTGATAAGACGAATCTCTGATTAGTTTTGGGGTTTAATATTTAAGTATAAAAGGAGAAACGGGGAATAACTCCTTTTAAATTATATAAATGGGTTCTTATGCTGAATTATCTGACTTGCGGCGAATTTTACATATAGGTTTATTATATGATAAGACGTATCCATGATTAGTTTTGGGGGTCCAATGATTAAGTATAAAGAGGGGAAATGGGAAAGCTATTTCCCCCTTAATTTGTTTTTCGAAAGGTATTATTCCTTGAAAAAATAAGGCTTTAATATACAATGAGTGTGCATAGCCTGTGAGCTCAATGCCATCAGTTTAACAGGGCACTATTCTTTTTATTTAATTTTTGATTGATTTATTTCGTTTGATCAATCACTGGGAAAATAGCAAATAAAAAATTATTTATTTATAATTTTGCTGCTATTTAATATCCGTGGATTTCAATTTTGTCCATTGTAGGATATTCATTAAGCGTTGCAGTTATCATGTTAGTTTACTACTAAAACTTAAATGGAAAGAAATATAATAAAAGCTCCGTATCGCTGACTTTATTTGATTACTACTGTCTAGGACATCATATTTTACTAATGTCATATTTCTTATAATACTTAAAAAATATCTCATTTACTTATTTTAATTTTATTATTTATGTTATCAATGCTGCAATAAAAATAACGCATTCAAATCCGTCTATAGCAAAACATTGCCATAACAAACACTTAACGAACTAAATTTTAAGTACTTTCCATTTCTTATGTATAACGAAGCGAATTTTGAAAAATTGCGAAAAAGCTTCTAACAGCTTCCATTGGTTTTAATTGGAAACCAAGTTTTCGCAACGCCCAAAATTCGAGATAAAACAATTTTTTTCAGGTAATCACGTCTTTATACGTGTGGCTCCGGGGGGATATAATAGAGTTCCGGGGGGGGAATTGCACTTTTTACCATTGAAAACACAAAATCTCAAAATTTCCGAGGGACATTTGATAGCTCCGGGGGGGGGGGGAGGATGTCCTTCCCGGGCCACCCCCTGAATTCAACACTGTTCATATGCTTTATGCATAGGATATAACAAACTAAAAATTCAGTCTATAATAGGTTCGTTATTTCCCGAATGGATTGTAAGATGAGTAGAAAGTTATGCATACCTCTTTGATTTCATTGGCTGTGTTGAGTGGCGCTATTACTTTTTCAATCATATTTGCTGCAGCAAAAGGAAATGATCCAAATCTAGAAATGAAAAAAGACGTGAAACAATTTGTCATACAAATAATACTGTTAGGCAAATTCTATACAGTTGATTGATAGCTTTATATATAATTTCATTATGATTTTTCTACATTATAGAATTTTTTTCTTTAAATTTATTTTTAACTACATCGTAAGTATGGTTAAAATTATTTCCTTAAATATTAAATAACATATCATATAGCATTATAATGCACTGTTCGTACGCTTCAACGACTTTCAAGAAACTTTTACCAGAATTTTTGTAAAGTGATATTTACCCATTTTAATGATCCTAAATTATATTTTCAGATTGAGTGACGAAATTTCTGGTTCTAAAATACCTAAATTCCTCTGAATCCCTTGATGCATTCGAACTCTGTAATGATATGACCGACCAAAGCCTAATTTAGTTTTTTTTTCAGTCAAAAACATAACTTTTTCAAACTTAAAATGGAACTCTCTCAAATTGAAGTTTTAGACAATATATACCATATACAGGGTGTCCCTAAACTTATGATATATACGCTAGAGGTTGATAGAACACATCAAGGTGAGTATAAGTAAATAGGAAAACAAGGGTCCCAAACGTTTTCCAAAGGAGATAGCCGCCATTAAAGTTTGGGGTCCAAAATTTCAGTTCGTGCTACTTAACCATTCCTAACTATTCATATTTAAAGCTCAAAATTTAAGTTTAAGCTTACCAAACCATTTAATGAGATGCAGAAAATAACGGCAAAAAATAGTTGTTCGTTATTCCAAAGTTTAAAGCGCCCTCTATCGGCATTTTCTAAATTTATCTTTATAATTTATTTTCAAGAGAATACTGTCATAAAAAATAGTTTTAGTGAAAACCGCAAATCAATCGACCATTTTTTCCGTTTTTTATGTGTATTTGAAATTTTGGACCCCCAACTTTAATGACGGCTATCGCCTTTGGAAAATGTTTAGGACCCTTGGTTTCCTATTTACTATTACTCGTCTTGATGTGTTCTATCACCCCCTAGCGTATGTACCATGAGTTTAGGGACACCCTGCATATATAAATCATGTTAACTAATCATTCACAAATACATATATCTAACGACAGAGTCAGTTTTACTTATATACACTTGTATAGTAAGCTAGATAGCAGTAACGTCACTGCAAGTATAGGGTGCCACGTCAAATCAAAGGCTAAATTACCACCACTCAGTAACGTTCATAATAACACTGAATAAAAAAACGGAGATAAATGATCTATATGAAATGTAATCCCGAACTAATCAAAAGTTTACTGTGCCTCAAAGCTGCGTCATTAATGAGATTATGTAAAAATGAATGTATAGAATTATAAAGAATTTTGAGTTAGTTAAAATATGATATTCACAAGAACGAAATCTAGAATACAAAGCAGGACTCCGTTAGTAAATAGGTCTTATGTTTTAAAGACATTAGCAATGAGTTAAGATAAACATAACTTCCAGTAACATAAAAAAGGGTCCTTTTATATGAAGAACATATGTTAATGTATAAAACATGATCTACCGTACCAGAAATCCGACTAAAATTGCTGATTTTGGTAGCATTAAGCTTACAGTGGTCCACGAAATATTGACGATTAAATGTGGCTTGTATCTAATATGCCATCAAAAAAATCCTCACACTTGCGATTTTAGACGTTTTGTTTAATATCTAGAACTAAGCATAAGTAATTATACTGAAACTCCACGTATGTGAACAAAACATTACATGTCACATATTATCGCGAAGATTTTTACCCGAAATCCCGGAGGGGACCGTCAAGTAATTGAAAAAGAACAAAGATCCTTTGAATAACCCTGTCAAACTAATGTAACAAAAGCGTTCAAACTGTAGATTATGATTAAGTGGCTTATTGTAATAAACAGTGTTCATTTTTATGAATATAGCATGTATAATGGAAGAGAAAATAAGGTTTTTATAAAAAGATCCCAAATTTTGCCAAATTTTTTGCTTATAATTTGCAAAGTTCTTAATAAAAAACAATGTTCTTTTCAGAAAATATGAGAAACAACATTGTACATAACTCCCTGTGATCAAAGTTAAAAAATATTATTAATTGTATGAAAAATGAACAGGTTTACTAAATATGGTTTCGATGCGCATGCGTGACTTAATTCAAAATATAATTTGCATAATATGTTAGGTTAACAACTTTTGTTAATGTCACATAATCATAGCTTGAAAATTCTGAAAATTTTGTCGATAGAATAAGATAAAAATCCGTTATTCCCAAAATGAAGCAAAAAGACGAGGGGGTGTATCCATATTCCATTGATTTGTGCCAATACAATATTGCATGTACTACAGTATTTGGATACAGCAATAGTTTCCGTCGTTCGAAAACTATTTGAAACTTAATAAATATAACGGCCTCTTTAAAATTTCGTGAAAAAAATATACATATTTAGTAGTAGAAATATGAGCCGAAGTTGCGCCGAAACACCCCACGTTTTAGCGTTTTCAACAAAAATTTCTCAGATTTTTTTTTTTTTTTAATTCTTCTACGCCTCGAAACTTTTATAGGTAATGTAAATTTCAATCCGCCGAGATGCTCTAAAAGGAATGTGTTTAAATATCGACTTTATTAGTCATTTTTAGCGTTAAAAAATATCGTCTCCTGGATAAGGGAGTGACCTGTGGTTGCGACTTTCATGAAAGGGCTGAAATTCGCATTTTTGACAGCGATTACATAGTTGAAGAGATGGTTCAGCTTTAAAGCGTGGTTTATTGCTAACTAGCTGACCTGCCCGGCGTTGCCCGGATCCGTAATAATAATATTAAACGAACTTGAAATTTGTATGATTTTCTCTTTAACTCGAAATATGGAAATACATTGTCTGAAATACGTGGCCACTGGCTGTGTGAGAATTTGGTTAAAAAAAAACAACAACTTATATTTAGCTGTAAATATGCTCAAAATGGCTGCAATGGGAAACGCGGGAGGGAATATGTATGCAGCGATTGCGTGATTTTCGTGTTAAAGTGTTGATATTTATCCGTAAAAATAAGTCCAAATAAATCCGTAAAAATAGCTAAGTCATGTAACTAATTACTTTTATGACATAGAAATATCAAGTGAAATATTTTGAATTTCAAACTAATTAAATCACTCTCTAATCCACTATACCGTGAATGAAATCGATATTTGAATGATTAGCTAAAATTATATTATGTTAAAATAGCTAAATATATATAATATTATAAACATAGCTGTCAACTTTTAACTAATCTTCCGTAATACCTGGATTAGTTTGATCCAGGTTAACCTCATTTCGAGCCAAAAAAATATATATATATTTCATGAATCTTTATTTATTTACTTTCAATTTTTTAAGTAGCACTGATTTAATTTCATTTCTTTAAAAAAAATTCTGGTTCGAAATTCATTAAACCAAGATCAAATTAACACACGTATTACGGAAGATTAATGTAAGATAGGCACTTATGTATAAAATGTAATCTAATGTATATAATATTATAATTTCAGAGCCATTGTAAAAAAAGTCTATATTTTTAATCAAAGCATGCGTAATGTTCACACTGTGGTCAAAATCCTAACCATAACTAACTGTGCCGTAACCACAACCTGTCTGTAAGCTAACTGCGACTTAATCGTAACCTAATCGTAACTTAAACATAACATAAATGTAACTTCTAGCCTTTATCTTATCGCATCCTTATCCGCAATCTAACCATAATCTAACTGCAACTTAATCTTAACCAAAATGTAACTTAACCGGGATCTAACTGCAACCTAACCGGAAATTAAATATAACCTGAGATTAACCGTAAACGTAATTGCAACCCATCCAGACAAAATTGCAATCCGAACCGAACTTATGAAAAAATATTGGATTCTGACCCAATGCAAATTTGAACCGGACAAAAATATTCCAATGAGCTATAACCCGTTCCAATTACGACAAAATAATTTCAATATACATGTTATTTGAGCCGAACATAAAAATTCAATTTGAAAACCCCCGAAATAATGGACCGAGTCAATTCCGAAACGGACAAAGTTATTCCAAATAACTATAACCAATTCCGAACAGGACAAAATAATTTCCATGGGCATAAACCCAATCCGAAAACTAAAAATTTCATTCGAAAAAAATCTTAATTTACAAAAAATTGTTGTCTCATGAGTAGGGAAAGAGAGAGAGTTCAGCTGCATGAGGTGGGGTGTGGAGGGAGGAGGAGAGGAGGAAGAGGCTCTCCACCTCCTATAAGAGGGAGGGAGGATCACCACCACCTGAATGAGAAGCTTATCTGATGGAGAATGTATCATACTATAGTAGAATGATGAGGAGGGCTTAAAATTGAGGGGGCTTAAATTTTTAGGGTTTGAAACTTATAAGATCATACTACAGCAGAGGGGTGGATGTTTTGAGTCTGTTACAGTATGACGGGATTTTTAGAGAGAAGGGAGGGCTTTTTTTAGGAGGAGCTTAAAATTGAGGGGGGATTAAAATTTTTTAGGGAGCTTAACTTAAAATAGAGATTGGAATCAACTAAGAGTAGGAAAGATATTTGAAAATGAGTTATGGATATTTTGACTCTGTTACAGTATGATGTGATTTTTAGGAAAGGGGGAGGGCTTATTTTTTAGGAGGGGCTTAAAATTGAGGGGGGCTTACAATTTTTTTTAGGGAGTTTAAATTAAAGTACAGATTGGAATCAACTTAGAGTAGGAAAGATATTTGAAAATGGGTGATGGATGTTTTGACGCTGTTACAATAAGATGTGATTTTTAGGAAAGGGGAGGGCTTAATTTTTAGGGGGGCTTATTTTTCTGAGGGGCTTAGATGTATTTTTTTTAAAAGATTGGAATCATCTTAGAATAGGAAGGAAATTTGAACATATCGAAAAATATGTTATAGTCTGATGAGATTTTAGGAAGGGGGAGGGCTTAATTTTTAAGGGGCTTATTTTTTTTTTATTTCTGAACTGAAGCTTATAATATCATACTGTAGCAAAGGGGTAACCTCCTAATTTTCCAAACTTCAACCCCCGGAAGATTTTTATTTTGGTGCTGCCCTCTGTTGGTTGTGAATCGAATTTTCGTTGAAAATTAATAATTTAAAAAAATTGAGTCTGATCAATTAAGCATTGCTCATCACGCCTGTGACATAATTGTGTATTGCAATAAGGAGGAAGGCGAGTCTGATCAATTAAGCATTGCTCTCAATTGCTCATTGCTCATCCCGCCTGTGGCCGCAGAACCGGCCTTCTTCTTCTTTCGTTGGAAATTAATAATTTTAAAAAATTGAGTTTTCCAAAAGGCTTTAGTGGGATTCGAACCTGTAAAAGAATTTCTTGACTTGATAATCTGTTGTGGATTAATCTAATCAAGCCAAGAAGTTTTGGTTTTAAGTCGAAAAATTGTTTAAACGTCGGTAAAATCATACTTTAGCAGTGGGAATTCACCCCGCCCCCTTCCTTCATACTTTGATTTAATTTAATGTTTTACCGTTGCTCTTGCGGTCGTTGATCAGGATTGAATAAGTTTTTATTAGAGTAGAAAATTGAATAATAATTTGAACTGTTTTTAATTATTATTAGTTCATAAAATTATTTCAAGATTAAATAGGAAGTTAACAAATAATTTAACCTTCTGTAATCACTATTAATGTCTTATATTACAATCGAATCATCTTTAACTTAAAATAGTATGTTATCAACACTTATTCACTGCATTGTTCAAACATCCGATAACCAAACAATTTTAACAGGAACTAGCAGATATAAGAAAAATGTCAACTAAGATTAGATTTCACTTATTTATGAATGACAAGAAAGAGAACTTTGTTTGATGTTTCAACTAAACTTTTTAAAACGATAATTTAATTCCACCAAACCATTACATATGATGTATTTTTGAAGGTTCCCAAAAACTTATTTCATTCAATTTACATTAACGTTAGAGCAACAAAGAAAATATTTTTTAACAGTAATATTGTAAAGTATTAATTTTACATTTTTAACTTTAGTTTACCTAAACCTTGATTATTCATGCACATTGATTTTTATACCATTTAAAATATATAAACTACTTCATTATTAATTATTTTTCGATGTACAATTCTAATAAACGGTTAAATGCCATGCATTCATTTTAGTAACTTTGATGTCTTCACATAAAAAGTGTTTTTACAAGTTATGATCTATTAGCCGATAACGACAAATTTAAGCAATATATTACTTTAGTATAGTATTGTTTTATCACTGTGCTGAAAATAAGTGATTCTTTTTCCATTAATTTTCACATGAATTTTATAATCAATTAGTAAAAAATTACAACAGCATGATAAACATCGGATAACAACGAGCCTTACCTATCAAATACCATCATAAATATCAGATCACTTTGTAAACCAATCCTATTATTTTTTAAAAACAGTGGCGCCTCCTAGAATTTAACAGTTTTGTGTGAATCAGTAGAAATTTATTTATCACACTGTTTATTGTTTTTTTGTCATAGGAAGACATTAAGTGGTGTTCTTTAAGTGAGTGCTGTACAAGAAATTTCTTACTTCAAGAATATGGATTCGGATTTACCCATCCAAGAGGTACAAGTTTCGAATAGTGAAAGATCACCATCTTCATCAACGCAACCATCCTTTTCGTGTAATCAATGGCAAAAATGCTTCTATAGAAAGATTGCGTTAACCAGACATCAAAGATCCCACTTGGACAAAAAGCCCTTTAAATGTGAAACTTTCATTCAAAGTACTGATTTAAAACGACATAGTGTAACTCATTTCAAGACACCCACTTCATATAAATGTGATGAATGTGCAATAAAATTTTTTAGAAAGTATTCGTTAAGAATTTACAAGAGATTTCATAAGACATATAATGCGATGAATGTTCAATAAACTCTCTAAAAAATATTTGTTAAAAATTCACAAGAGATCTCATAAGAAGTTTCATATCTGTGAAAAATGTTTTAACTCGTTTTTAACAAAGTCTGCTTTAACTAAACATAAAAAAAAGTCATCGTAAAAAGGAATATAAATGTAAACATTGTGGTGTTATATTTTACTCTGATCTCGATTTTTTATTTCATAAAAAAGATTATTACAGGAAATTCGAATGCAAACACTGTAACAAAACATTTAGTGTTGACACCAAGTTTATTCAACATTTAATTAAAATGCATAAGTGAAAAAATGCAAACTTTGTCAAATCATGTGAAATGGTTGATTTTCTGTACAGTTTCTAATATTTTTGTATTTTTATAATTATCGAGAATGATGAATAAATAATGTGCAAATGAAAAAAAAAAGCTTTTGTCTTTTATTTTTGTTGTAACAATTCATGAATTTTAATAATTATTTCACGATGTTTAAAAATTTTACTTAAATTTTAACATATAGAAAAAAAAAGTTTCTTATCAATTAAAATACTGAATTTGTATTTATATTGAATTAATTTTAAAATACTGAATTTGTATTTATACTGAATTAATTTTAAAATACTTTTAATGTATTAGAATTATTTACCAACTTTAATTTATCATTTATATTAAAAATTGTTATTTACATAATCATGGTGGATATTACCTTGTGTTTCCAAACAACTTTTCAAAAAGAACGGAACTGTTAACACTATGTATCATTCATTACTTAGATTAAAACTTTCACCTAGTGCTGCCACAAAAATTTTCAAAAAGAACGAAACTGATAACATTATTTATCACATACTTACTTTAATGCATTACCTTGTGTTGCCAGAAAATTCTTCAAAACTAGTAAAACCGCTATTATAATACATAAACTACCATTTATGCACAAAGACTGTTTTTTTAGTTTATTAAAAAATGGTTGACCAAAACTAATGGCATTACTGATTTTTTAGTGTTTAACTGTAACCGACACTGATTTTTTTTAACATATATTAGGATATGTGTTGTTTTTAAGCATTCAGTTTGCAACTGATTTTCGTTTTAACTTCGTCAGCTGCTATACTTTTTTTTTAATGGATTCTGTAGTAAATTTGTTAAAAAGACCTCTCGACGAAGTAATTTCTTCTTCAAAGTATCAACGTTAGAAGAATGTAATGAACCTACGTATGTGAATGAATTAAACTTGCCGAGATTAGAAGTTCCCAATGCATTGAACACTAACAATGAGACAATATCATGTGATTATCCACTGAATGTGAAATCTGAGATTAATACGAATTTTTTTAACTTAATTTCCCAAGACTAATATTTTCAAGAACCCACTACTAGATGCGAAGAGACTTTGTTCCAAGCAATCAACCTTTCCCAAGCAAGTGATGAAAGCCAATCCACCACTTCATCCAAGAATGTCACTCCACGAACTAAAAGGGGTAAATCCTATAATCGTGTTATATTTCGAAAAGAACTCTGTGATTGTATCTTCTTAATTTTAAAACTGTATAACAGACAATTTTATATACATATTCAAGAGTTTGAACGCAGCGGGCTTACTAATGAAGAAATTGTAACGAAAAATTCAATTTTTATGGATGTTAACAGTTGGTACGAATTTTGCAATAAAATTTTTTCATTTAATTTGAAGTATAAAAGTTCCTCGTTTGTTGCCAATAACATGGTATTAGTGTTAAGTTTTAATAATTCTTTCATGCGAATTAAACATTTAAAGAATTATTCTCATATTGACTTGAACGAGTATCAGTTAGAAAAGTTAAAAATAAAATCCTTTGATCTGAATAAAGAACTTTTTCAGCATATATATGTAAAGCATTTACCAAACTTAATAAGACAGAAATGTACCGTTAGTCACACATCTTTAGAAAATGAACGCATGTGCCAACATAAACTTATAACGTGTATTGAAAATAGTATGTCGAGTACATTGAAGCGCATTTTTGAATGCAATGGATGTATTTTTAACCACGAATCTGTAATCTTTCATCCCTGTTTGATATTAAATAATCAACAAAAATTTGAACAAATAGGAGAAATGTTATTAACTCTAATAGATTTCGATTTTGTTATTTCCTGGTTTTTAAACGAAGTAGATTGTATTAGTGAAAACTTCTTATCTAATATTAATGTAGAAAACATTCAAAACGAATTGTTTAAAATAATGAAATAAAATGTTTTACTTTTCTCTTTAATATGTATGTTTATTTCGCTTAACTTTTTCAATTTGTATGTATATAAAAAAAGAAACATTCCATCATTAATAAAAATAAATAAGTTAAAAAAAAATTATAGAAAAAATTATTATCAGTAGACAATTTTTGTCAAATGTTTAAAATATATTTTGAAAATTTTAAAATGTATTACAACTTATCAAAAATGATTTTACTGATTTATATGAGTATGTATATTATTTTCACTCTATTATCTTACTGTAACATTACAACATATTCATAGTTAAACACATATAAACATTAGGACGTATATAAAAGCAATAGATTAATATACCCTCTTGTTTTATTAAAAAATAAAATAACTTCATAAAAATGTTAAAAAAATAAAAAGTTTATGAAAAAGTTTAAAAAATAATTCATTAAATTAAAAAAAAAATCACAAATTAAAAAAATATATTTCATAAGTTTACAAAAAAAAAAAAAAAAAAAAAAAAAAAAAAAAAAAAAAGTTTTATCAAAAAAAAGTATTATAAAAAGTTTTAACATGAAAAAAAAACTTTACACAAAAAATAATATCAATAGATTTTTTTTTCAAATGTTTAAAATATATTTTGCAAAAGTTAAAATGAGTTTTGTGATTTATGTATATTATTTTCACTCTATTATCTTACTGTAACATTGAAATTCATTCATAGTTAAACACATATAAACATTAGGATGTGCGTAAAAGCAATGCATTAATATACTATCTTGTTATTAAAAGATAAAATAACTTCATAAAAATCTTTTCAAAATTTAAAAAAAAAAGTTTCATAAGTTTATAAAAAATATAAAATTTATGAAAAAGTTTAAAAAATATTTCATAAATTGAAAAATATATTTCATAAGTTTCCAAAAAAAAAAAAAAATCATAAGTTAAAAATTATTTCAAAAGTTCTAAAAATATTACATAGGTTCAAATGTTTAAAAATATTTTTCAAATATTGCAACTTATCAAAAATGAGTTTACCTATTTACTGATTTATGTGTGTATGTTATTTTCATCATATTATCTTACTACCGGCATTAAATAACGTTCGTAGTTAAACATTTATAAACGTTAACAATTGTATAAAAGCAATAGATTAATATAGTGTTTTGTTCTATAAAAATTAAAAAAGTTAAAATTGAATAAAAATTAATTCTTTTGTTTTACAAAAATTCAAAAATTTAATAAGTATTAAAAATATTTTGTAAATTTAAAGAATGACTTTCTTCCATTTTATTAAAAATGAGTTGATCGATTTACCTACTTATATTTTACTTTCATTATATAATTTTTCTATCGACATAACATTTCATAGTTGTATAAAAACATTGATTAATATACTCTTTTGTTTTATGAAAATTATAAAACTTTTTTCATAAAGATTAAAAAATGTGTTTCGTAAGTTAAAAAAAAAATTCAAAAGTTAAAAAAAAAAGATTTCATAAGTTTAAAAAAAATGAAATGTTTAAAAAATGATTTACAAGTTTTAAAAAAATATTACAACTTAACAAAAAATGAGTCTACATATTTATATTATCTTACAACCGACATTACAGAACGTTCTTAGTTAAACACTTATAAACGTCAGCAAATGCATAAAAGCAGTTGATACTCTCCTGTTTTTTATTAAAAAGTCATACTAACTTTATAAAAATATTTTCAAATAATAATAATAATAATAAAAGCTGTTAAGTAATTAGATTCTCCCCTTTAATTACATCTCATTGATAAGATTTTATGAACCATCCAACCATTCAACAGTTTTCATAATCAACTATTATGTGAGTTAGGATCTCATTGATAAGTTTTAATCAACCAACCAACCAAATTTTTACGTAACCAACTATTTATTTTCCCTAGCAATCAGCTATTTATTTACCCTAGTAACCAAAAAGCTTTTATCGACACATGGACAAAATTTTAAGATGCAAGACTCGTCCTTTTTAATCGAAAAAACAATAACTTATGTAATAATTTTTTTTCTTACTTAAATGAAACCTTCGCATGTTCATAGTAAAACTTGGAAAAATTCATCTATTACACAAATTTAAAGTTAACAGACAAGGCCTTCACACTTCTTTTAGTATTTTACTAACATTTGACCAAATATCTTTAGACATCAACAAGGTTTTAAATAATTATTTTAATAAAAATTGTCATTTGTAAGTAACATTATTGAACTAACTAACTTGGAAAAATTAACTTGACAAAGCAGGTTTTCACTGTTCCAACTTAGTAATATTCATAACTTTATATGTTAATCAACCTGTTTGGTTATGTCCCAGCATGGCTTTATAAAATATATCTAAAAAACCCTTTAATATTAATGTTTAAAAATATGCAGTTAGTCTTTTATAGATAATTATTTTCACTTCTTTTATTTAAAAATACTTTTAAATAAAATTAATACAGTTGCCAATTTATCTGAGTGTTGACTGTGAAAACTTTTAATTATAATTTTCACATTTTAGTATTTCAAATTATTGTTTTTAAGGTGTACTAAAATTTGAAAAAAAATATTTAAACTTCATGTATAATTAAATTAAAATAGTTTAATAATAATGATTCATTTAACATTCTGTACTCACCTAATCTATCACCATCGCAAAAGTGTGTCCAACTCAGTCAAGGGTTTGCGAAGAAATAAAAAATTCAAAGTCCTTATCAGAAAATGTTATCAGATAACCATATCAAAACATCTGTGACGCCACAGAACATGTGTCATCAACTGATCACGTGATGTATACCACGTGACTAGTGCTTTGTTTTCTAGACTGGTTCTTAAAAGATTCATTTATTAAGTAATTTAACCATTCTAATAATTATTAATTAATTAATTAATTAACTAATTAATCTTATTAATTAGTTTAATTAATTCATTGTTAAAATGTTTAACAAAACGTGATAATTATTCATCACAGATATTAGTTACAATTAGTTAAAGTCACGTGGTATACATCACGTGATCAGTTGATGACACATGTTCTGCGGCGTCACAGATGTTTTGATATGGTTATCTGATAACATTTTCTGATAAGGACTTTGAATTTTTCATTTCTTCGCAAACCCTTGACTGCGTTGGACACACTTTTGCGATGGTGATGGATTAGGTGAGTACAGAATGTTAAATGTATCTTTATTATTAAACTATTTTAATTTAATTATACATGAAGATTAAATATTTTTTCCAAATTTTAGTACACCTTATAAACAATAATTTGAAATACTAAAATGTGAAAATTATAATTAAATGTTTTGCATGCACATTTCATAACACTCAGATAAATTGGCAACTGTATTAATTTTATTTAAAAGTATTTTTAAATAAAAGAAGTGAAAATAATTATCTATAAAAGACTAACTGCATATTTTTAAACATTAATATTAAAGGGTTTTTTAGATATATTTTATAAAGCCATGCTGGGACATAACCAAACAGGTTGATTAACATATAAAGTTATGAATATTACTAAGTTGGAACAGTGAAAACCTGCTTTGTCAAGTTAATTTTTCCAAGTTAGTTAGTTCAATAATGTTACTTACAAATGACAATTTTTATTAAAATAATTATTTAAAACCTTGTTGATGTCTAAAGATATTTGGTCAAATGTTAGTAAAATACTAAAAGAAGTGTGAAGGCCTTGTCTGTTAACTTTAAATTTGTGTAATAGATGAATTTTTCCAAGTTTTACTATGAACATGCGAAGGTTTCATTTAAGTAAGAAAAAAAATTATTACATAAGTCATTGTTTTTTCGATTAAAAAGGACGAGTCTTGCATCTTAAAATTTTGTCCATGTGTCGATAAAAGCTTTTTGGTTACTAGGGTAAATAAATAGCTGATTGCTAGGGAAAATAAATAGATGGTTACGTAAAAAGTTGGTTGATTGGTTGATTAAAACTTATCAATGAGATCCTAACTCACATAATAGTTGATTGTGAAAACTGTTGAATGGTTGGATGGTTCATAAAAACTTATCAATGAGATGTAATTAAAGGGGAGAATCTAATTACTTAACAGCTTTTTTTATTATTATTTGAAAATATTTTTATAAAGTTAGTATGACTTTTTAATAAAAAACAGGAGAGTATCAACTGCTTTTATGCATTTGCTGACGTTTAAAAGTGTTTAACTAAGAACGTTCTGTAATGTCGGTAGTAAGATAATATAAATATGTAGACTCATTTTTTTATAAGTTGTAATTTTTTTTTAAACTTGTAATTCATTTTTTAAACATTTGATTTTTTTTTAACTTATGAAATCTTTTTTTTTTTAACTTTTGAATTTTTTTTTAACTTACGAAACACATTTTTTAATCTTTATAAAAAAAACTTTTATAATTATTATAAAACAAAAGAGTATATTAATCAATGTTTTTATACAACTATGAAATCTTATGTCGATAGAAAAATTATATAATGAAAGTAAAATATAAGTAGGTAAATCTATCAACTCATTTTTAATAAGTTAGAAGAAATTCATTCTTTAAATTTACAAAATATTTTTAATACTTATTAAACTTTTGAATTTTTATAAAACAAAAGAATTAATTTTTATTTAATTTTAACTTTTTTAATTTTTATAGAACAAAACACTATATTAATCTATTGCTTTTATACACTTGTTAACGTTTATAAATGTTTAACTACGAACGTTATTTAATGCCGGTAGTAGGATAATATGATGAAAATACCGATTTACTGATTTATGTGTGTATGTTAAACTCATTTTTGATAAGCTGCAATATTTGAAAAATATTTTTTAAACGCTTGAACTTATGTAATTTATTATTTTTAGAACTTATTTTTAGAACTTTTGAAATAACTATTAAGTTATGTCTTTTTTTTTTTTTGGAAACTTATGAAATATATTTTTTAATTTATGAAATATTTTTAAAACTTTTTCATAAAGTTTTTATTTTTTTAAACGTATGAAATTTTTTTTAATTTTGAAAAGATTTTTATGAAGTTATTTTATCTTTTAATAACAAGATAGTATAATAATGCATTGCTTTTACGCACATCCTAATGTTTATATGTGTTTAACTATGAATGAATTGCAATATTATAGTAAGATAATAGAGTGAAAATAATATACATAAATCAGAAAACTCATTTTAACTTTTGCAAAATATATTTTAAACATTTGAAAAAAAATTCTATTGATATTATTCTTTGTGTAAAGTTTTTTTTTATGTTAAAACTTTTTATGATACTTTTTTTTTTTGATAAAACTTTCTGTTACTTTTTTTTTTTTTTTTTTGTAAACTTATGATATATATTTTTTTAATTTGTGAAATTTTTTTTTAATATAAAGAATTATTTTTTTAACTTTTTCATAAACTTTTTATATTTTTAACATTTTTATGAAGTTGTATATTAAGCAAGAGGGTATATTAATCTATTGCTTTTATATACATCCTAATGTTTATATGTGTTAAACTATGAATCTGTTGTAATGTTACAGTAAGATAATAGAGTGAAAATAATATACATACTCATATAAATCAGTAAACTCATTTTTGATAAGTTGTAATACATTTTAAAATTTTTAAAATATATTTTAAACATTTGACAAAAATTGTCTACTGATAATAATTTTTTTTATACAGTTTTTTTTAACTTATTTATTTTTATTAATGATGGAATGTTTCTTTTTTTATAGACATACAAACTGAAAAAGCTAAACGAAATAAACATACATATTAAAGAGAAATGTAAAACATTTTATTTCATTATTTTAAATAATTCGTTTTGAATGGTTTCTACATTAATATTAGATAAGAAGTTTTCACTAATACAATCTACTTTGTTTAAAAACGAGGAAATAACAAAGTCGAAATCTATTAGAGTTAATAACATTTCTCCTATTTGTTAAAATTTTTGTTGATTATTTAATATCAAACAGGGATGAAAGATTACAGATTCGTGGTTAAAAATACATCCATTGCATTCAAAAATGCGCTTGAATATACTCGACATACTATTTTCAATACACGTTATAAGTTTATGTTGGCACATGCGTTCATTTTCTAAAGATGTGTGACTAACGATACATTTCTGTCTTATTATGTTTGGTAAATGCTTTACATATATATGCTGAAGAAGTTCTTTATTGAGATCAAAGGATTTTATTTTTAACTTTTCTAACTGATACTCGTTCAAGTCAATATGAGAATAATTCTTTAAATGTTTAATTCGCATGAAAGAATTATTAAAACTTAACACTAATACCATGTTATTGGCAACAAACGAGGAACTTTTATACTTCAAATTAAATGAAAAAATTTTATTGCAAAATTCGTACCAACTGTTAACATCCATAAAAATTGAATTTTTCGTTACAATTTCTTCATTAGTAAGCCCGCTGCGTTCAAACTCTTGAATATGTATATAAAATTGTCTGTTATACAGTTTTAAAATTAAGAAGATACAATCACAGAGTTCTTTTCGAAATATAACACGATTATAGGATTTACCCCTTTTAGTTCGTGGAGTGACATTCTTGGATGAAGTGGTGGATTGGCTTTCATCACTTGCTTGGGAAAGGTTGTTTGCTTGGAACAAAGTCTCTTCGCATCTAGTAGTGGGTTCTTGAAAATATTAGTCTTGGGAAATTAAGTTAAAAAAATTCGTATTAATCTCAGATTTCACATTCAGTGGATAATCACATGATATTGTCTCATTGTTAGTGTTGAATGCATTGGGAACTTCTAATCTCGGCAAGTTTAATTCATTCACATACGTAGGTTCATTAGATTCTTCTAAACGTTGATACTTTGAAGAAGAAACTACTTCGTCGAGAGGTCTTTTTAACAAATTTACTACATAATCCATTTAAAAAAAAAGTATAGCAGCTGATGAAGTTAAAACGAAAATCAGTTGCAAACTGAATGCTTAAAAACAACACATATACTAATATATGTTAAAAAAAATCAGCGTCGGTTACAGTTAAACATTAAAAAATCAGTAATGCCATTAGTTTTAGTCAACCATTTTTTAATAAACTAAAAAAACAGTCTTTTTACACAAATGGTAGTTTATATATTATGTTAGTGGTTTTACTATTTTTGAAGAATTTTGTGGCAACACAAGGTAATGCATTAAAGTAAGTATATGATAAATAATGTTATCGATTTCGTTCTTTATGAAAATTTTGGTGGCAGCACTAGGTGAAAGATTTAATCTAAGTAATGAATGATACATAGTGTTAACAGTTTCGTTCTTTTTGAAAAGTTGTTTGGAAACACAAGGTAATATCCACCATGATTATGTAAATAACAATTGTTAATATAAATGATATATTAAAGTTGGTAAATAATTCTAATATATTAAAAGTATTTTAAAATTAATTCAGTATAAATACAAATTCAGTATTTTAAAATTAATTCAATATAAATACAAATTCAGTATTTTAATTGATAAGAAACTTTTTTTTCTAAAAGTTAAAATTTAAGTAAAATTTTTACAATATCGTGAAATAATTATTAAAATTCATGAATTGTTAAAACAAAAATAAAATACAAAAGCTTTTTTTTTCATTTGCACATTATTTATTCATCATTCTCGATAATTATAAAAATACAAAAAAAAATTATAAACTGTACAGAAAATCAACCATTTCACATGATTTGACAAAGTTTGCATTTTTTCACTTATGCATTTTAATTAAATGTTGAATAAATTTGGTGTCAACATTAAATGTTTTGTTACAGTGTTTGCATTCGAATTTCCTGTAATGAACTTTTTTATGAAATAAAAAATCGACATCAGCATAAAATATAACACCACAATGTTTACATTTATATTCCTTTTGACGATGACTTTTTTTATGTTTAGTTAAAGCAGACTTTGTTAAAAACGAATTAGAACATTTTTCACAGACATGAAACATCTTATGAGATCTCTTGTGAATTTTTAACAAATATTTTTTAGAGAGTTCTATTGAACATTCATCGCATTTATATGTCTTATGAAATCTCTTGTGAATTCTTAACGAATACTTTCTAAAAAATTTTATTTCACATTCATCACATTTATATGAAGTGGGTGTCTTGGAATGAGTTACACTATGTCGTTTTAAATCAGTACTTTGAATGAAAGTTTCACATTTAAAGGGCTTTTATCCAAGTGGGATCTTTGATGTCTGGTTAACGCAGTCTTTCTATAGAAGCATTTTTGGCATTGATTACACGAAAAGGATGGTTCGGTTGATGAAGATGGTGATCTTTCATTATTCGAAACTTGTACCTCTTGGATGGGTAAATCCGAATCCATATTGTTGAAGTAAGAAATTTCTTGTACAGCACTCACTTAAAGAACACCCCTTAATGTCTTCCTATGACAAAAAAAACAATAAACAGTGTGATAAATTTCTAGTGATTCACACAAAAATTGTTAAATTCTAGGAGGCGCCACTGTTTTTTAAAAAATAACAGGATTGGTTTACAAAGTGATCTGATATTTATGATGGTATTTGATAGGTAAGGCTCGTTGTTATCCGATGTTTATCATGCTGTTGTAATTTTTTACTAATTGATTATAAAATTCCTGTGAAAATGAATGGAAAATGAATCACTTATTTTCAGCACAGTGATAAAACAATACAATACTAAAGTAATATATTGCTTAAATTTGTCGTTATCGGCTAATAGATGATAACTTGTAAAAACACTTTTTATGTGAATACATCAAAGTTACTAAAATGAATGCATGGCAAATAACCGTTTATTAGAACTGTACATCGAAAAATAATTAATAATGAAGTAGTTTATATATTTTGAATGGTGTAAAATCAATGTGCATGAATAATCAAGGTTTAGGCAAACTAAAAATGTAAAATTAATACTTTACAATATTACTGTTAAAAAAATATTTTCATTGTTGCTCCAACGTTAATGTAAATTGAATAAAATAAGTTTTTGGGAACCTCCTAAAAAACATCATATGTAATGGTTTGGTGGAATTAATTTGTCGTTTTAAAAAGTTTAGTTGAAACATCAAACAAAGTTCTCTTTCTTGTCATTTGTAAATAAGTGAAATCTAACCTTAGTTGACATTTTTCTTTTATCTGCTAGTTCCTTTTAAAATTGTTTGGTTATCCGATGTTTGAACAATGCAGTGAATACGTGTTGATAACATACTATTTTAAGTTGCAGATGATTCGATTGTAATATAAGACATTAATAGTGATTACAGAAGGTTAAATTGTTTGTTAACTTCCTATTTAATCTTGAAATAATTTTATGAAATAATAATAATTAAAAAAAGTTCAAATTATTATTCAATTTTCTGCTCTAATAGAAATTTATTCAATCCTGATCAACGACCGCAAGAGCAACGGTAAAACATTAAATTAAATCAAAGTATGAAGGAAGGGGTGGGGGTGAATTCCCACTGCTAAAGTATGATTTTACCGACTTTTAAACAATTTTTCGACTTAAAACCAAAACTTCTTGGCTTGATTAGATTAATCCACAACAAATTATCAAGTCAAGAAATTCTTTTACAGGTTCGAATCCCACTAAAGCCTTTTGGAAAACTCAATTTTTTAAAATTATTAATTTCCAACGAAAGGAGAAGAAGGCCGGTTCTGCGGCCACAGGCGGGATGAGCAATGAGCAATTGAGAGCAATGCTTAATTGACCAGACTCGCCTTCCTCCTTATTGCAATACACAATTATGTCACAGGCGTGATGAGCAATGCTTAATTGATCAGACTCAATTTTTTTAAATTATTAATTTCCAACGAAAATTCGATTCACAACCAACAGAGGGCAGCACCAAAATAAAAATCTTCCGAGGGGGGGGGTTGAAGTTTGGAAAATGAGGAGGTTACCCTTTTGCTATAGTATGATATTATAAGCTTCAGATCCGAAATAAAAAAAACTAAGCCCCCCTAAAAATTAAGCCCTTCCCTGTTCTAAAAATCACATCGTACTGTAACAGAGTCAAAACATCCATCATCCATTTTCAAATATCTTTCCTACTCTAAGTTGATTCCAATCTCTACTTTAATTTAAACGCCCTAAAAAAAATTTTAAGCCCCCCCTCAATTTTAAGCCCTTCCTAAAAAATAAGCCCTCCCCCTTTCCTAAAAATCACATCATACTGTAACAGAGTCAAAAAATCCATCACCCATTTTCAAATATCTTTCCTACTCTTAGTTGATTCCAATCTCTACTTTAAGTTAAGCTCCCTAAAAAATTTTAATCCCCCCTCAATTTTAAGCCCCTCCTAAAAAAAGCCCTCCCTTCTCTCTAAAAATCCCGTCATACTGTAACAGACTCAAAACATCCACCCCTCGGCTGTAGTATGATCTTATAAGTTTCAATCCCTAAAAATTTAAGCCCCCTCAATTTTAAGCCCTCCCCATCATCCTACTATAGTATGATACATTCTCCATCAGATAAGCTTCTCATTCAGGTGGTGGTGATCCTCCCTCCCTCTTATAGGAGGTGGAAAGCCTCTTCCTCCTCTCCTCCTCCCTCCACACCCCACCTCATGCAGCTGAACTCTCTCTCTTTCCCTACTCTCATGGCGATCTTCATTGGTCTATCACGTCCGGATATTTTTTTCAAAAAGCTAAGTTTGCCAACATCATTTTAATAATCGTCTGGTTTTATCGAACAACAAAAATACATTGAATAGAAATAATTTGCTTTGCTATTTGATAATTTATTATGGTGTATTAATCGTCTGCCGATTCGAACAATTGTACGGATAACAGCCATTTTATTTTCTTTTTAAAAGCAATTTAAAGCCATAAAATTTTTTTACATTAAATAGAATACATTTAATTTTAATCAATGATTAAAAAAATAACTCCTAGAAAACCCTCGTATATTTTTTTTACTGCAACATTAACCGCACATACATTCTGATGTACGAAGTGCCAACATTCTGACGTACAACAGCTGTGATCAAACTCCTAAATTAAACTGGATGTTTGCCGGTGTATGAATTTTAAAGGTCTTTGGACAAAAACAGTCTCCTTTAAATTGGTTTCTTTAATTCTGTCCCAGATTTTTAATTATTGCATCAAAAGTTTTAAACAACCAACCAACCATAAGCAAGCGAACGGAGAAAAAAGGCGAAAAAAAATGATTTTTTAATGAGAGTGAGTTTTGGATTTTAATTAATTACTCAGTTAATAATTGGAATTTCGAAATTCTGAAGCTCAGGTACATCAGGAGAAATTTGGGCTACTCGCATTTGCTGTAGATTTCGCTAGCCATCGCAGAAACACGCGCACGCAGACAGACAGAGCGTTTTGTTCTTTTATTTGTATAGATAGACGTGGAGGCAGACAATCACCTCATCGAGTTCACGGATGAATATCTAGGATTATTTAAATATCGATTCACATGTTAAAACACAATCCGTCTCTCAAGTCCGATCTCTCAAGTCCAGTGCATAAAAACCCAATTTTAACTGTTGATGCGTTTATAATAATTTTTTTTCTAATCCTCCATGTTTTCATACCTTTAGGTGCAGGAAAGCACAACGATAATCCTATGAGTCAACCGTTAAAATCGGGTTTTTAGGTGTGTTCCATCAAGATATGACTGGACCTGCCAATTGCGTTTCAATCGGCGCATCGATATTTAACCCATTGAGCTCTGATGGTAGAATTTTCTACCACATAATTTTAATTCCGAAATGTCACAATGGCACCAGAAAATTCAACCAAATTTATTTGAAAAAAGGTTTAATGCATTTTTTCGTGTTTATCGTTAACCGGTTTTTTTCTTTGCAAAATACTGTTGCCAATGTGACATTTGGAATTTTGAAGAAATTTACACCCCAGAGCTCAAAAGTTTAACTTATCACAGATTTTCATCCGTGAACTCGATGATGTGATTGTCTATGCTGCCGCTTCTCTGTGTCTCTAAAATCGAGCTCTGAAGGAGCAGGGGAAAAAAATCATCCACGAAAACGAACTTTTTTGAAAAAAAAAATTCGAAGGGTCGATAACAATATTTTTAAAAGTGATTGCTGCATATAAAACGCAAAAATACCAAATTTAAAGCTATATTGTCTGTTTTACCGAATTTTAGTTGGTTTGCCCGATTTGTGTTGAGTTACTTCCGTCGTCCCATTCTTCAAATAAATAAAATAAATCAAATTTCGTTCCACTCTTCTATGCTCTTTGAAAGTAAAGATTGAGCATGGCGCCAATTTTTGCAATAACAGATCACTTTTTGATGAATTTTTAATTAATAGCCTGCTAATACCAAAAAATCAAAATCTAATTCCTCAGCACCTGTTGCTCGTATGGATTATGCTCGTAGAAATTTTCAGACTTTTAGGTGCAGTAGATTTCGCTGGACATCGCACAAACGCACACACACACAGAGAGACAAACAACTTTCTTTTATTAGCATAGATGCAATCTATTGTTATTACATTTGTATTATATTATCCAGGATAATGGAATTTCCAGTTTAACGCAAGATTCTGATACAGGCAGATTCGATTTTGGCAGGTTTTTGCTGTGTTTCAGATTTTTATTTATATAGCTGCCAATCGTCTTCATTTTTCAATTCAATTAAAGAAATGTCTGGAAACAGAAATTTTATTTAATAAAGGAAAAAATATAAGAACCCTCTGGAAAAAAATATCAAATAAATTTTCTGTTAAAAGTATATATATATATATATATTTAATCTTTGAAAAAATCCGAAAGATTAGCAACTATGCATTTGTAGAAACTCTGGGATTTTTTTTTATTTTGCGAATTGGGGCAGAGGTAGGAATGTAGGGCGCCAACTGGAATTCTAACACGGGACACAGGCTCCGGATACTGTTGACATGCCCCTGACTCATACTACAAATACCCATAAATAAGAAATGCACGATGATATCGGAAAGTTCTCAGACTCATATTACTACGACTGTCTCTGTGAAAGCAGACATAAAATTAGATCACGCTCATATTCCTTAAACCCTCTTCTATTCATGACACTGCTTGATTTTTATGTGTGAGCACAGAATTTGTTTCTACGAATTTTTTTTCAACTTTCTATTTTGAAGTGTTCGCAGTTTAGAAATGGTATGTTCATCCCATTTTGTGAGAAGCTCAGCAAATCTGAAAACCCTTGAAATGCTTCGTGCGACTTTTGTTGATGAAGCTTTAAATCGGACAATGGTTTCTGAATGGTTCTCGTGTTTCAAGGCGGGTCGTCATTCATTTAAAAATGACAAGATTTCAGGGTGAGTAAGCACCAGCAAAACAGATGAAATGTGAAACAAATTAGAAAAACTCATGCGAGTGAATCGACGCTTAACTATCCAAGAGTTTGCAGACAGAGGTGGAATCAGTTATGGAGTTTACCAAGACAGAAAATTTTAACATGCGGCTCATTGCTACAAAGTTTGGTCCAAGATTCCTGACAAACGATCCCTAAACACAACTCAGTTTTTAGCTCATGTCCCCACTCAGCCTATTAACCGGTTCTAGCTTCCTATGATTTTACATTATTCAAAAGATTAAAAACGAAATTCAAAAGACGACGTTTTGCAATTGTGTCCGAGAACCGCAGGTGGTTCTTGGCATCTTTAAAGAGAGTGGCTTCAGAAGTGCTTTCGAGAAGTGGAAAATGTGATAGCAATCGATGAATACCTCCACAAGGAGACTAGTATGACGTAGATAGCCTCCAAAATTAAGTAAGTTCAAACAAAACTTGTTTCCCATCAAGTCCGAGAAATTTCTGAAAGCACCTCATATCTATAGGGTCTTTTCGCCACGAAAAAAAGAAATTATCGGTAGGTGTGAAAATTACTGTAAAATCATAATACTTAAAAGTTTTAGCTGTGGGAAAACTGGATTTAGGAAAGGTAGAACTATACTAATATTTAAAAAAAGTAAATTCAGAAGATCATTTTAAACTGATATGTTATAGTGTAATGAAAGCAGATTTATGAAAAATAATAATCTGTACCAATAGCAAAGGCTTTCTGATACTAAAATCCAAAATTAAAACAATTGGAATCAGAATAAAAATATAAAGTACTATTTAAAAGATTTTCTTGTATTCTAAACGTTGTCTTATATAGTACTGTAGATTTACAGTGAAATATACTCTTATATTTAATATAAAGAACGTATGCCTCAGTTTTAACATAAAGCATTCAGATCTGAAGTAGATCTAGTCCAGAAGTATAAAAGAAATTGCCTGCTGCGGATAAATACTTATTAATGGTGTATGATTTCAGATCCACGGTTAACTAAGTCCCTGCAATTGATCTTTTCTAACAGATAGCCTGTATCAGTGGAAAATATTTCACGGCCAAAATTGATCAAGAAAGTAAATTCTAATTTAAAATTGAATTGCCTACTTTGTTATTGTTTTTAAATTTTTAAATTACAATCCATATATAATTTAGTCTTCATACTACGACAATAACAGAGAAATTATCATATAAATCCCTTTGGAATTCAACTAGTGTTAATAAACTTTAAGCTTGATTATCTTAAAACTTCATTTTATAGACTTGATCCACTTTAATTCTGAACGTCTCGTATGTTTATAAGGCTATACAGAATGTATTGAAAGATAAAAAAATGATCATTTCATCCATCATTAATAACTTATTTAATCCCAAACTATTATATTTTACATTATCCAATAAAGGTGTTCAAACTCTGAATAATTTTCAGGCTCACCTGTGCATAATTTCATCAGCATTATTTCTTAAGAAGTTAAACACAACTTCACGACCTTCAAAATTTTGAGCTACATATATAATGACATCACTTCCATCTTCAAATGGTATTCCAGAATCTGTATTCAATACCCAGCTGAGTAACCTAAGCAAAGTAAAACAGATATATTTTGAAAACAGTCGTATAAATGTTATCATAAAATAATGCATAGCTAATACTGTTTTATTAACCCATTCGCTGCCGCTCACACGCCATCGCGTAATATGGCGCCAACGTTAAGAGGCCACTCACGCGCCAACGCGTGATGTGGGGTGATTTCCAATAGCCAGTCACGCGCTGGAAAAATCTTTCATTGATTCTTTGTTATAAAAAGTAAATCGGCTTCTGGGAAAAACCGACTTCTAGAGTGCGGCATTAACTATCATCACATCTTCACGTAAGCGGCAGCGAACGTGTTAAGAGTGATATTTTGTTAGCATCTCTTTAAATTGTTAAAAATCAAAAATATTACTTTCAAATCATAAATTCAATTTTTAAATGGGTTCAGTTGTGACCAGAACATTTACACCTCATAAAACATCCAACTATTTTTTCTTAATCTTATAAATTACATACAATACTTTCTTTCGATAACTATTTAAAAAAAATTAAAAACAGAATATTGTTTAACATCCTCAATCTTCATGTCACCTGTAGGACAGACTAAAGAACACCATTTAAATTAATTTAAATCCTTCAAGATTTGTTAAAATTACTTTTAAACTTTTTGAATGACTGCGTGCATATCATAGGCATGGATTTATGGATTGATACATCTTTGAAGATGTTTTTTTAATAATTCTGAACTGGTTTTTGTGTCCCTCGTAATATTTGTCTCAAGACTGAGTTGGTTAAGAAGAAAATATTTTGTATTAAAAATATTTTTTTAGTTTTCGTAATATAGACTTTATTACTTTTTGTTATGCAGTATTTAATTGTGATTGAAACTCATGCTAAGAGTTACACAATAATTAAAAAATAGTAAAGGTAGTAAGCTAGGTTGAAATTTGACACCTGAAAACTTTAGTAATTATTTATATTAAAATATATTTAAAGAATTAAAACACTTTCGAGTCCTTCCCGTCCTTATTAGTACCGGTAAATTGTAAATATTACTGAAAAGGCTTTTTTTTTCGTATTTTCAAAAGTTAACTTGTGAAAAAAGTTTACATTTAATAGAAACTGTATACGAAACTCTTTTCGTTCAAGGTGTTTGAATATAAGTGAATTGCTCTGGCGCTTACTACTACTACTATTATTATTATTATTATTATTATTATTTTATCCTTCTCCGTTCATAAACTCTTCCTACAAAATTATTGTAGCAAGTAAACTTGTAGATTTTTCAGGAGATACTTTGTGTTTTTGTTTTTACTTTATAAGCTCAAATCTGGAATGGATTTTGCATTTAGTACGTATTGCACACTGGAATTATATTCTCTAAAATTAACTAAATAAACACCGATTTGTTTGTTTTTCAGAAAATTTGATTATTCGAACTTCTTTGTATTTTATTTTATGTGGGTACCAATTATGCTATCTATGCTATCACCAATTATGCTTATGTTAGATCTAAAAAAGAAAAGATTTAAATTCGGAATCTCTTTTCTATAAATTCTCTAATAAAACTCTAACCGGGGAACCACCCCAATAATATAGTAATGAAACATTTTTAAATAAGGAGCTTTCGAAGAGGCATATTAAACTATGTTTTTAGACGCAAAAATTATTTGCCCTCATCACCCCGTTATCGAGAAATTAAGTTTTCAATTTTGCAAATTAAAACATCTTTCGCTAAGAATGGAAGGCTCCCTGCCAGCCAGCGAGCGAAATAGTTCATGGTAAAGCAATAGTAGTTTCCATTCCTATCAATTAAGAAGTTATTTGGGTAAACTGTCGGTACCACATGAATTTATTCAGCTTTGAACCGAGATTTTGAATATAGAATCTATAAACTAAGAAGCTGAAAAAAAAAAAAAAAAAAAAAAAAAAAAAAAAAAAAATACTTGATTTACTTCACTGCTGAAATTCCAGAATTCGTTTAAATTCGATTCGTATATTAAAACGCATTAGGTCTGCCAAGTCATACCTTGATGGAAAATACCTGGAAACCCAATTTTAGCGTTTGGCTTACAGATTTAATATTATGTTTTCCTGCTCTACGAGTGCTGCGCCTAAAGGCGCAACACTAGTCACAGAAGAAGACCCGGATGATAATGTAAAGTCTATGGGAGTGTTCTTTTCAAATATCTCGCTCAAATTTTAATATTTTTAGATGATTTTTTTTTTTTTTTTTTTTTTTTTTTTTGTAATATATATAGCTGCAAACGATCCACAACCGACCTAGTTTTTACTTTTTCAATTTTGGATTCAGATTTTTTTTTCAATTTCTATAAGTTTCAAAACCGGTTCTAAAATTGAAACTATCATAATATAAAAAATATATAAGCAAAATCGAAAAAGTAAAAACTAGGGCTGTTGTAGCTCTTCCTCAGCTGTCCTATGCAAAAAAATCATGTAAAAGTATTAAAATTTGAGCGAGATATTTGAAAAGAACTCTCCCATAGACTTTACATTATCATCCGGGTCTTTTTCTGTGACTATTGTGGGGCCTTAAGGCCCAGTATTTAGAAATTCGAGTGGAGTGTCACTCCAGTTTTATATACGTTCACGCATAACTATTAAACGGATGGTCAAATTTTGCTTCATTTTAGAGAAAATTCCTGTCAATTCAATATTATCCAATATCATAAAAGTCTAACAAGGATATATTTGAGTCTTTTTATATCTATTTTAAATTTCGATTATTGATTCAATTGTTTTTTTTTTTAACCTTATGAGCTTTAACTTTTGTCGGACGTTCCTCTCAGTCCGCACAACTTTGAAGAAAGTCCGTGGTAGTTATAGCTGCCACCACCGATATTACTAGGTGATATCGGTCACCCACTGTGAGGATTGTGTAAATGAACACTGACGCTGTCAATTAACTGAATTAACAGTTCATTTAGAATATATGTACACACCAAATACGCTATTTACAACAATTACAACTCGGATATAGGTGATCCGGTTCAACATTAAATTAAATACAGTAAAGGTTGGCTGTGTACTATTCAAATTACACCTTCCACCTCACACTCAATGCACGTTAGATTCACTTTATCGGGGATCAATCTCGAATCTCCCAACACAGGTATACTCGGCCTGCACTTCTCGGCCCAGAGCACTAAACACCAGGACGTCTGTGTCCCTTGCTCTCCAGAAACGCACTGCTTACGCTCTACAACCCAGAGCACACTCTATCAGGACCTCCGTCCTACACACCTTCTTGGTACGAAACACAGAAACGAACTGAACTAATCTGAGACAAGCTTTGCTCTTCTCAAATCACTGTGTTTGCCCAATGTCAACCCCCTTTGGAGCTCATTCATTGGACACATGCCACATTCCTTTCTTGTCTAGTGACATGTTGCTTGTTGTTCATCATTCACCTACATCACTGACAGATGAACACGCCTCTGAGCAATCTTCTCTTTCTCTTATTCACCACCTGCACAGGATTACCTGTCAATTCTCCTTTCCACAAAGAAAAAATGTCACCTTGAAAATTCTAGTACACAGCCAGGACAATACAAAATATTAAGATAGAGAAATAGCGGAAATTCCATTCTTTAGCAGACGTGGTATCAGAACCTGACAACTTTCATAAAAGTTGGCCAATATTTACGAAATTATAAAGATATGCGGCACATAGTCGTCGTATCCTGTATAGTTTTTACAGGAATACCGTACAAAATACATCATCGTCTACTGCACTTAAAATGAGCGATATTTTGAAGAATGAGATTTAAAATGAATATGGACGCAGTAAGTTCAGATATCCTAGAAACTGACAAGACCCTCACATACACTCCAATCCAAACCTCACACGGTTCGATTTGGGTTTGTTTGGATCGGTAATGATTTCTTTCTCTCAGGATTGGATTTGTAGTTGTTAGTCATAACCGTGAACATTTTTCATTTCCTTTTTTCTGAACTGTTAACTGGCTTTTACAACGCAACTTATGTTACTGGTTACCTGTAACTTTATCTTGTGTATCTCGTAGTTTCGACGCTGTTTTCATTCATGCATGCATCCGCCATGCGCTCTTGTAATATTTCGTAAATAATAATGTTAATGTGTTAAGTTTTTAGAAGAGAAGTTTATTCTTTGTCCTTAAATTCTCTTTTAGCTTACTGATGGTAATCAACGTTTATTATTTTTATTGTTATGTGCTCGTATGATCAGCACCTACACTGCGTGTTCACATCATGTCCGGGTTACCAATGCAAGTGATGTGCCCAGGCAAGGTTCGAACCAGAGAACCCACGGTCAGAAAGCTATATCTAAAGTTCCGAGCAAAAGGCTAGCTCGATCGCTTCCTTCGTGAAATTCATTTTACTGACCGTACAAGATGGCGCCGCCACAAATTGATTCTAATATTTTCGGATCAGCTTCGGCTCGAGTATCATATCCTACATTTTCGAAAAAGTCCATGATATTATTTAAGATGAAAAATTTTAAGTTTTAATAAAAATGTTTAATTTTCGACATAAACGATAAAATTGCGAATAGAAATATGATTGTTTTTTCATAATAGCATTAAAATGTGAATTAATTATATTTTATTTAGGATTTGGGATCAGTTTCGGTTGCAACTTGCAAGTGCGTCGGATTCCGGTCAGATTTCAAATTGATTTGAAATACAATTTTCCAGTTCGGGGCGACATAATTCGACCCTTGCAGAGCTCAACTGTGGATAACAATAAGGCACTTATTACCAAAACACGAAGATAAAATATAATCCTTTAAAATAAGTTTTTAATTTTGTTAAAAAGTACTTTTTTGTTTCAGTTATTTTATGTGTGAATTATTGATAAATATCATTACTTTTCCAGCAAGTTAACATCTCTAGTACAAGCTAAAGACGCCAATAACATATTCTTCTCCACTTTGAAGGTTTCATTGAGGAATTTTTGCCATACGAATTCCCAGTCTTCCGTAGTTCCTTCAGCAATGCCTGTACACAATACTACTTCTCGGTCATCGGATGTCATTCTGAAAAATTAATAAAAACATTTAGAATTTAACTAATGTTAACCCTTTAGGCAAGTTTTTTTTTTTTTTTTTTTTTTTTTTTTATATATATATAAAGACAGATTTGCTAGTAAAAATGTTTCCAAATCACTTACAATTGTTCACTTAAGAGCTGGTCACTGAAAAATACCCGGATGTTAATCTTAAGTCTACGGAAGCTTTTTTTTCAAATATCTCGCTCAAATTTTAACATATTTACAATATTTTTTTGCATAGGATAGCTGAGGACGATCTACAACCTGGCTAGTTTTTACTTTTTCAATTTTGGTTTCAGATTTGAAAAATAATATTTAAACTTTCAGAACCGATTTGAACCGGTTGTAAAATTGAAACTATCATAATATAAAAAATACGTGTGGCACTCGGGGACTGCCGCGGTAAAGCTATTGCATAGCATTTTTTATCAACTTATGCAATTATAATTATTTATTTATTTTTTATTTATGCAGTTTTTTTTAAATATTAATTCAAGTTACATTTTTTGAGAGTGATGACCGATAACAATTTTTTTTTTCTTTTATTGAACTAATGAGAATTAATTCAATAAAAGAAAAACCGTTTAAAATATTTTTATTATCTGACAATACATGTAGGTTAATCAGGAATTTTTATCATTGAAACTATACGTTTATGGTAGCTGGCTGAAATAAAAAACATAAGTTTGAGACTTGATATTCTCAAAATATCTGAAAAATAGCGCATCAATGTCTGACGAAGTCTACCGAAGGATACCGTGTCGAAGTCTGCCAAACTGAAGCGACGTTAGCCGGAGTGTTAGGTTTTTTTTCTCGTTACGGATTTTTTAGATTCTTTCGCCGCGCTCAAGGCCAGCGATAAAAGCCATGCAATAACTTAATAAATTACCAAACAATATTTGGCCGCGCTACGAAAATTAGATCGCTAGTTATAAGCATTTTAAATTTTCCGAACCTCACCGTGGGGGTCTTTTGTCACCAAAATTTAACACTGTCTCATAATAAATTACCAAACAAAATTTGGCCGCACTACGAAAATTAGATCGCGAGTTATAAGCATTTTAAATTTTTCGACCCTCACCATGGGGGATCTCCTGTCACCAAAAATTAACACTGTCTCATAATAAATTACCAAACAAAATTTGGCCGCGATACGAAAATTCGATAGCGAGTTATAAGCATTTTAAATTTTTCGACCCTCACCGTGGAGGGGGGGGGGTCTCCTGTCACCAAAAATTAAAACTGCCTCATAATAAATTACCAAACAAAATTTGGCAGCGCTACGAAAATTAGATCGCGAGTTATAAGCATTTTAACTTTTTCGACCCTCACCGTGGGGGGGGGGGGGTCTCCTGTCACCAAAAATTAACACTGTTTCATAATAAATCACCAAACAAAATTTGACCACGCTACGAAAATTAGATGGCGAGTTATAAGCATTTTAAATTTTTCGACCCTCACCGTGGGGGGGTCTCCTGTCACCAAAAGTAACACTGTCTCATAATAAATTTCCAAACAAAATTTGGCCGCGCTACAAAAATTAGACCGCGAGTTATAAGCCTTTTAAATTTTTCGACCCTCACCGTGGGGGGTCTCCTGTCACCAAAAGCAACACTGTCTCATAGTAAATTACCAAACAAAATTTGGCCGCACTACGAAAATTAGATCGCGAGTTATAAGCATTTTAAATTTTTCGACCCTCACCGTGGGGGGTCTCCTGTCACCAAAAATTAACACTGTCTCATAATAAATCATCAAACAAATTTTGGCCGCGCTACGAAAATTAGATCGCGGGTTATAAGCACTTTAAATTTTTCGACCCTCACCATGGGGGATTTCCTGTCACCAAAAATTATCACTGTCTCATAATAAATTACCAAACAAAATTTGGCCGCGCTATGAAAATTAAATCGCGAGTTATAAAAGCATTTTAAATTTTTCGACCCTCACCATGGGGGGAAGGGTCTCCTGTCACCAAAAATTAACATGATCTCATAATAAATTATCAAACAAAATTTGGCCGCGCTACGAAAATTAGATCGCGAGTTATAAGCATTTTAAATTTGTCGATCCTCACCATTGAGCGGGTCTCCAATCACCAAAAAGCTACATTATTCTACCTTGTTTTATCTTAAGACGATTCTTTTCTATACACATTCTATCAGGAATGTTTATTATTGAAACTATAGATTTATAGTAACTGAAATAAAAAATATAAGTTTGAGACTTGATATCCTCTAAATATCTGAAAAATACCGCGTCAATGTCTGCCGAAGTCTACCGAATGATACCATGCCGAAGTCTGCCGAGCTGAAACGACGTTAGCCGAGTGTTAGGTTTTTTCGTTACGGATGTGTTAGGATAATTCTCGTTACGGAATTTTTGGATTCGGTCGCCGCGCTCAAAGTCCGCGATAAAAGCTATGCAATAGCTTAAAATCTGAAACCAAAATCGAAAAAGTAAAAACTACCCCGGTTGTGGATCGTCCTCAGCTATCCTATGCAAAAAAATCATGTAAAAATATTAAAATTTGAGCGAGATATTTGAAAAGAACACCCCCATAGACTTAGCATTATCATCCGGGTCTTTTTCTGTGACTAGTGTTGCGTCTTAAGACTGTGGGGACATTATTTTCAAATATCTCGCTCAATTTTTCAAATTCTTACATGAATTTTTTTCTTAAGATATCTGAGGATGATCTACAATTGGGTTAGTTTTTACTTTTTCGGTTTTGGTTTGAGAGTAATTAAAAAATTACTTTAACTTTCGGAACTGGTTGTCGGTTCTGGAATTGAAGCTATCAAATTATAAAAAATACAACTAAAATAGAAAAGGAAAAACTAGCCCAGTTACAAGTCGTCCTCAGGTATCCTATGCAAAAAAATTCATGTAAAATTTATAAAAATTTGAGCGAGATTCTTAAAAAAACCGCCCCCATAGAGTTAATACACTATATGGCCATTGATTATTGGACACTTGCGATTTTAGACATTTTGTTAAATATCTAGAAAAATACATGAGGAATCATCTCGAAACTCTTAGTGTATAAATATAATAGTATAAGTCATGCATCTCCGTGAAGATTTTTTCCCGACACTCCGTAGGGGACCGTCAACAAATTAAAAAATTATGAATATCTTTTGAATAACCCTGTCAAAACTAATGTAGCAAAAGCGCTCAAACTCTAGATTATGATTGAATGCCTTATTGTAATACACTGTGTTCATTTTTATGCAAATAGCATGCATACTCGCAGAGTAATTAAGGTTTTTATAAAAATGATCCCAAATTTTTCCAAGTTTTTTCCTTATAATTTTCAGAGTTCTTAATATAAAATAATATTTTTTTCAGAAAATATGACAAATAACATTGCACACAGTACCCTGTAATCAGAATTAAAAAATAATGAAAATTGTATACAAAATGAGTTGGTTTACTAAATAATTTTTTATTGCGCATGCGTCAAAGATATCAAAATTTCATTTGCATATTATGTTAGCTAAATGTATAGAGCAACTTTTGTGAAAGTTACAAAATCATAACTTGAAAATTCTGAAAATAATCGTCAATTGAATAAGTTGAAAATCCGTTATTCTTAAAATGAAGCAAAAACAAGAGGGGTTGTATCCATATATTCATTGATTAGTGTCAATATAGAATACACAATACGGGATGTACTACTACATTTGGATAAAATCCCTCATTTTTTTGCTTCAATGTAGAAACAACGGATTTTGTCCTTTTTCTATAGACGATTACTTTCAGAATTTTCAAGCTATGATTTTGAGACTTTTATAAAAGTTGCTCTTTACATTTAGCTAACATAATATGCAAATGAAATTTTGATATCTTTGACGCATGCGCAGTAAAAAATTATTTAGTAAACCTACACATTTTTCATACAATTTTTATTATTTTTTAATTCTGATTACAGGGTACTGTGTGCAATGTTGTTTGTCATATTTTCTGAAAAAAATATTATTTTATATTAAGAACTCTGAAAATTATAAGAGAAAAACTTGGAAAAAATTTGGGACCATTTTTATAAAAACCTTAATTACTCTGCGAGTATGCATGCTATTTGCACAAAAAGGAGCACAGTGTATTATAATAAGGCATTCAATCATAATCTAGCGTTTGAGCACTTTTCCTACATTAGTTTTGGCAGGGTTATTCAAAAGATATTCATTCTTTTTTAATTTGTTGACGGTCCCCTATGGAGTTTCGGTAAAAAATCTTCACGGAGGTGTATGACGTATACTATTATATTTATACACTAAGAGTTTCGAGATGATTCCGCATACATTTTTCTAGATATTTAGTAAAATGTCTAAAATCGCAAGTGTCCAATAATCAATGGCCATATAGTGTATTATCATCCGGGAATTTTTGAATGACTAGTGTAGGCTCTTAAATGTTTTAACTGAATTTAATTTGGTTTAATTTAATATGGTTTAATTTTGTTGAAACTACTTGATTTAACATTATTATAAACTTACATTAAAGATGAAGGTTTCGGAGTAAAAATGTAATAGGTGACAATCAAATATCATTGTTTTGCTATTTAAAAAGTATTTTCCCACTTACTATAATGTCATTTTGATGAACCATTTTAGAATCTTTGTTTTATTATTTTATGCACAGTTGAATACTAAAAAACTGGCAATTGAAAAGGAATTTAATGCAGTATTGCTTTGCTTTAATAATGTATACTATATCTTTCTATATAATTAGAATGTAAGTACTATATAACTAAAAACATTTCTTACATCATATTAATTTATACATTATGTCATAAATACGTGTGTCTAAAAAAAAAAGTTTTTAAATATTGTATAGAAAAATAAAATCCTAAAAAATGTCCAAGACAGTTTTGAATTATTACTTACCCATCATACGTAGTATAGGGTAAGTCTTGCAATCGTTTTGAAAATCGAAAAAAAAATTTTGACGGATTTACACGTTTTAGATAGTGGAGATTCCGAAAAACATATTTTTAGAAAAAAAATTTTGCCGTCCGTCTGTCTGTCTGTAAACGCTCTATCTCCCGAACAAATTGAGATAGAGACTTGAAATTTTGTATGTAGTTAGTATGTAAGAATGGAACGAACCCTATTTAATATCAGCAACCTCGATTATCCGGAACTATTTTTTTCGGACTCTCGAAAAATTCGTTCTGATAAAAGGTATATAAAAATTTTCGAATTTTTTTGTTCTAAGGAATGGACGTAAAAGGCAATAAAATAACACACATTTTGCATATAGAACGAAGTCGATCGGATTATTAGTTGCCGAGATATTTGTAATCTTGTTTTCCACATTCTTCGATTTTTCATGACCCTGTATTTCATTTAAATTTCAATTCAGAAGTATATTTTAATTGGAAATGAGACGCTTAATCCGACGCAGTTAATTGTTAGTTAATAGAATTATTATTTTTGGAGTTATAAGGATGTTTCTTTTACGCAGTTCGGCACTACTTGAGTAGTTTGGCGTTTTATATAATTTGTCGAAATTGGTACATCAGCAATTCTTTACTATAGCATTACTATGTATATAAACAATATTTAAATTTTGTTTATGAATTGCAATGCATTGTATAAATAGTTTCACATGTTTTATTTTCATATACATATCCATGATGGGTAAGTATTACGGTGGCCCCCAACGACTAGTTTTTAATCGGGGCAGGTTTGCCAGTTTGGTGTCTAATTTAATCTGAAATTTCAAATTCAAACCGGAAATTTGGAAAGAAGAATTTTTCTTTGTCTGATCTCTAAATATCTCATTATATGACGCATAAAATACTGTTCTTTAATTCTGATATGAACTTGAAATTACTGAATAAAAATGGATATCAAATTGGCATTCCTAAATCAAGGTTGGGATTAGAAAAAAAAGCATCAAAGACTGATGCCTGGAGCCTAGACAACAGCAAATTTTCATATTTTTTATCCATAATTCTTTCAGTAAAAATATAAGACATTTTTTCATTAATAAAATTTATAATCAAAATGACTGTTTTTAAAAAACTCTTTCTATGTGATCAAGGGAGATTTAATGGCATAAATATTTACACTTAAGTGCAAATAATAATATATAGAAGGATTTTCACATTTCTTCAATCGTGGAATTGAAATGGCGTCACAAAATGTTATATGCAATTCAAATGAGCTATTCTAAATTCATTCTATATACTATTATTGCAAACTATAACGTCTCAGTTTGTTTTATCTATGTTGCTACAGCTGTGTGCTGTGGAATCTTTGCTTTCAACCTTTTGGAGCATGATATCCAATATAAAAATGAGCTCAAGTGTGTTTCTACATTTTTTATTCTTCACCAAATATAGAAATGAAAATTTGAAGAAGGAAATTTTCTAACATACAACATAAAATGTACACAAAATTGTAAACATTAGAAATATTAGAAGTATTTTTGTTTATTTTGTGCGGCTAATTGCATATAAATTACATATAAAAATGTACATTCCATTTTCCATCATATATATTGTCATTTATATTTTCAATATGATTTTCGAAATATTAAAGAGGAAAACTCAAATTAAGCACGCCTACAGCTCTCATTTTTTACTTTCTTCTATCTTCAATAGAAGAAAGTATTGTAATCGAAATTTTTTTCGACTTCCGGTTTTCGACGGATTTACACATTTTAGGGGTCAAAGATTTAATGAAAAACATGATTTTACAAAATGTCTGTCTGGGTGTGTCCGTATGTCGCCGTTCTACCATCAAAAAGTGTATGAAGATATGCATAGAATGCAAATTTTTTGTGAATGTTTTTAGCTACGGCAAGCAGGTCCTACTTCAATTTTGAAATATTCCGCCGGAAGGGGTCGCTGCAATCGCTATTTTTGTGCTATTTTCAATATCGTGCCGACCAAAAGTATATGAAGTTATACATCGAATTGAACCAAATTTTTTGTGTATGTGTTTGGCTATGGCTGGTTCGCCCTCCCTGAATTTGAAAAAAAATCCTCTGGAAGGAGATGCTCCAATAGTTATTTTTGTGCCCTTTTCAATATTATACCACCTTAAAGTGTATGAAGTTATGCATAGAACTGAACGAAATGTTTTGTGTGTTTGGCTATGGCTTGTAGGTCCGCCCTTAGTTTGAAAAAAAATCCGCTGGAAGGGGGCACTATAATCACGATGTCTGTGGCATTTTCATTATTTCACCATCAAAAAGTGTATGAAGTGATGCATAGAACTGAACTAAATTTTTCGTGCATAATTATTTTTTGGTATGGCAAGTAGGTCCTCCCTCAATTTAAAAACAAAAATTTGCCAATCATTATATTGTCCATCGGCTCGTGCAGAGACGGAAACTCGTTTTTACTCCGATTAATTGATTGAAGCAGAAATTAAAAATGAAAATCAAAGTTGGTATAGTATTGAATTAAAATTATAAAAGCATTAACATATATAACTGTTTTTTTAAATATTAAAATGTACCTATGAGATAGAAGAAAGCTTTGGGATTGGCACATACAACTAGTTTTCTTTTAAAAAATTAGCCATAGAGGGGTACACAAGCTCGGAATTCAGAAAAAATAAAGTTATTCGTGTTAACATCACATTTTGGATTTTTTCCAAACTCAGCAGCCGTTTCACAGCTAAAATATTCAATCATTAAAAAGCCTACCAAACATCCAAAACGTAGGGAAAGTGCTTCATACATTGCGTCCCAAAACTTTACAGAGAGACATTACTTTGATTTTAAGAGCTAACTAAACAAGAAAAAAAAGCGAAATAACTCTAATAACTTTTAGCAGTCTCACATTTAATACAAATTGCTGTCCCAACAGTTTATAGACAACCAGTATTAAAATCTGATTTAAGACTGATATCCAAAATTTGCATGTAGTGACCTAGTCATTGGCCTAAAGAATAAAAGAAAATGTTAAGCAGCATAGCTAACCCTTACCCATAAGGGAAATTATGAGTATCTCTGCACCTCATGTGTTAATTTCATTTTTACACTAATTAATAAGAGGAATTACTGATCAGCATAGAACTCTAATTTCAAAATTATTGTTATTTAAATAAGCTTTAAGCAAGTAGAAGAGTGATTCTATTTCGTATCATGCACAATCAAGATGCGTGATAATTTTTTCAAAGAAACAGATCAACAGGTTGTCTCAAAGTGAAAACACGCGAATGTTTACTTTTTGGGAGTATATGAGCAATCAAAATTGAAAAAGTGTTCAAAGTAAGATATTAAGTTTATGCTGATGAAACAGTCCGATAATTTACAAAATGTGTGCATTTTGAATTTTTATACCATCTTTGGATTTTTAAGTTATGTTGATAATACTTTTCTCCATGCTCTAAAAAGTACAGCAGTAGGAAAACTATTCTTCTACAATGAAAATTTACAAAGTTATGCTACCTTGAATTTTAAGAAATTTCACAGCTTTCTCGCTCTAAAAATTCGTCCGTCTGATTTCAGTAACGGAAATCTCCGAAATTTCTAAAAATTCTAGTTATCACAACTCGTTGAATTTTGTTGTGCTTTTCAGAACCTGGAGGTTTTTCTAAATACAATTTATAGTTCATAGGGACCGAATAAAAATTTAAAATGCATAACTTCCAAAAGCACAGGAGGAAAATTTAACCAACGAAAAGTTAATTCCTATTTTATGTTGAATAGTTTTGCATTTTTCATTGCTTACGTATTTAGAACAGGTAAAAGAATTAAAATTTTTTTTAACTTTTTGGGACTCCCTGTCTAACGGAGCGGATTATACCGTATGGCCCTGTTCTCTGTAAAATCATTAATGTGTTCCAATATGATTCTGGCTATATAACATTTGATAAACGTATATAATAAACTAGAAAACATGAATTCTGCTTTTTCAGATTTTAGTGTCGCATACAGTAAAATATACACGTACATTTGTATGTGTAAAAATATAAATATAATTAGTACAAAACATATTTCAATTTTAAGACTTAAAAATACAAGGATTTATTTTATATAAAATGACGTCATTTGCATCCGCTGAAGAATTCCACATTTACGTTCCGGTCTTAAACAACATCTACAGTAAAGTATGCATACAACGTCACTATAGCTTAATAATGCAAAAAGCGACGACTTCACTGAAGAAACTCGTAAAAAAAATCGGTTATCTAATGATTCATATGCCTTCATTTGTGTGTAACATTAATATTGATAGTAAAAATTAAATTATCGTTTATAATAGCTCCATGTTCCATTATCAGAAATCATTTATATTTTTTCAAAATACAAGGTATTTTAATTACATTTTTTCTTTCAATTGTTATGGGAAAATGGCAACAAAAAGATATAATTACTGTTGGGATAATAACGTATTTCCTGTTTTTATTTTTAATCTAGTTCTCGCAGCATAATAATTTTGTTAGAAATCTATATTTATATAAAATATTTTGTCCTGACTAATTGATAATCAACGCACAGCCCAAACTACTGAACCTAGAAGCATGAAAATTGTAGAGGAAATACTTCTTATGATGTAAGCGTGCAGTAAGATGGGATTTTTTTTAAATTCCCTCCAAGGGGGGGGGGGTAAACGAGGGAGCCAAAAATTCTGGAACATCTTGCTATAACTCAGCAGCCGTTTAAGGTAGGAGCGTCAAATTCCAAGAAATTAATCTATTAAAAGAAATAATTAAAGACGTATTTCAGCGATTTTAGAAATTTCCCTCCTTAAAGAATCACAACGCAGCAGGCATTTTAAGTAGGAGAAAATCAATCTATTAGAACTATACATATTATATCAATCTATACAGAAAATCAGTCTATTAAAATTAATTAAACATGTGTTTCCGTAATTTTAAAATGTCCGCCTCCATGAGGTTAAAGTCATGGTGGAAACGGTTCTCCATGGTTAGAACTTTCTTTGGACTCGTCATGTGACATATCATCGGAAAACCCTCAGACCACCCTTTGAAATTGTGAAGCTTTCTTTCCGTCTCTGCATTTTCCTACAGGGGCAGGCAGTTTTCGAACTTTTTCAAATCGAATGTTTTATCGTTTTATATCTTTTTTTTTTTTTACGGAACTTTCCTATAAATATAATTTATAACATATGAAATGTTCAAAGAGAAGGAAAGGGCCTATTTCTGGGGGCGTGATAGTTGGAACTCTTAAAGGGGGAAGGGGAGGGAATTCTCTTAATTTGTCTACACGTCTCACGTGATAAGTTATTGGAAAGCTCTCTGACAATATTTCATTAACAACACATGAGAATATCTATTTAACTGATATCTAGAAATTCCTTATTCTTGAAGTACAATTGCATAAAACCATGTACAAGTATCAAATTAATATACTTTAACTTTTATCATCAAATAAACCAACTCACAGAATGTTGACATTGAAGTTCAAAATAAATTTTGTAAAATGAATGTACTTACGTTATGTTGCTGTCTGTGCCATTTTTCCATTCACTATACATCAAAGTAGCTGTTTTGATGCAGTCTTTCCTTCCATAATTGCAACTCCACTTCAGAATCTTTTTTCGTAAATATCTTTAAGATTAAAAGACGTTAGTACTTACAAACGTTAAATTTCAAAGGTCTTACAAACAAAGTTACATTACTTTCGCAATTTAAATAAAAAAAGTTAATATTCGGTTTCAGAAAATAAAGAACTTTATTTTTAATAAAGGCAAATTTGGAGGCCGCTTTTTGATTTATAAGTAAAGTGCAGTGAAATAAAATTCGAACTCCTTGTGTTGGATTTAATTAAAAATCTTCTTTAAGTAAAGTAATTTATTTTGTTATTAAAACTATAATAAATCATTTTTAACATATAATTTTAATAAATATAATCTAGCTTGAAATAATCAGTGATAAGTCGCCAGAGTAACTCTACTAATGCCAGTATTAACAATCAATAATAAAAATAAATTTCCACATAAATTCAATCTCTTACATGCTTTTAACAAAAATCACCATTAAAAGTCTTACTTATTCTTCAATAAATTTTAGTATCTTAAAAACTCATGACTGTATCGGGATTACTGTGTATCAAATCAAATTATTAATACTCAATTTTTCTTTTCTGGTGACGCATAAAATACGCATTTTATTACAAATCGCGGTTCCTTAAGATCTTGAACCGCCATGCGAAGACATTTGCAAACGAAAGCTAAACAAATCACAGACGTATTTTCAAATTTCTCGTTTGAATTTTAATATTTTAAAATGATTTTTTATGCTGTTTGTTTAGGATATCAATCTCTAATCAGATCCTCCTTAACCCCTTAACTGGTTTGCCCGAACGGCGTTCGGGCAAGACGAATTTCCTTATTTCATCATTTAAAGCTTTTCGACACCACTATTATTTTTAAGAAAATTTTAATGAAAATGAAAGGCGGAAATGTTTAGACTAAATTATACGAAACTTTTATTTAAATAATAGTGGTGTCAGTCCGCTATTTTCAATTTTTCGAACGGAAAAGAATTAACCAGTTAAGGGGTTAACTTTTTCGGCTTTGATTGCATATATATATATTTTTTTTTTTCAGAATCAATAAAATCATTGTAATAAAACTTGTTAAGACGAAATCACAAGAGACTGACAAAATTTCGGTTACATACAGGTTTCCATCTTAGTAGACATGTATTATGGCATACTTTTTGACAGGACTACGTAAACTTTCCATTTAAGACATGTTAAAATATGCACAGTTTTTTTTTTTTTTTTTTTTTTTTTTTGCTATTATGGGCATTTGAAAAGAATCGTATCTTTTAGAGCATACAATGAAAATAAATACAAGCGTGGTAAAGATTGGAATAAAATTCTTTATTGGCAATATTTATTTAATTCATAGTATGTTACATTAATTGAACTTTTTAAGGGAAAACATAATTAAAGTTACTATGAATTAAATTAGATTATTGACAGAAATAAAATATTTTATTCCAATCTTTCTCCTTGTGTTTGCTTTCATCGGTAGACCCCATAAATATATGATACTTTTAAAATACTCATAAGCGCAAATTATTAAACAGTTTTAATATCTTAAACAATCAATATATTTTATTCAGATACCCATTAAGTTTTACATATTATTTAAATAAATACATATGTACGTTATCTGTTTTTTTTATGTGTAATTAAAATTTTATTACTGAAAAATATATATTAATGCAACCCTTATTTATAAAACTACATGGTAAGTCATATTTAATTTAAATTTTTTATTTCCGTATATAGAGTAGATGTGCATGTAATGGACACCCTTAAGGCATCTGTCCCTGCCGGCGAAGACATTCACGAGCTAATGCTAACCTTATGGGGAGGAATTTTTCTAATATCTCGTTTGCATTTCGACAATTTATTTATTTATTTTGCATTGAATAGCTGAAGTTCGTCTCTATATCGCATCTTTTTTACGTTTTCGACTTCGGTCGCAGATATTTTTTCTAAACTTTCTTTCACTTTCAAAACCGATACCAAAAATGAAAGTGTTATTCTAAAAAATATCTGCAGCCAAAATTGAAAATAAAAATTGAAGTAAAAATAAACAAATATTTAAGAGAGAAAATATGTTTTTAAAGACTTCTGAAACTTAAATGTTTTTATTTAAATGGTGAACGATTAAGCTCTATAAGCTCCTCTTTGACTGTGCCCTTAAACAATATTTTCGACTTCATGAGTGGTTTGATTATAAAATAGACAAAACATAGGTTAGATTCATTTAAAAAAATAATAATAAAATGACGATGATATTGAAACTTTATTAATCACATTAATATAACTTATAAGCAAATATTTATAAAAAAATTATCGTCATTACATTTTGGTAAGTGCAATTTAAAAATTAAAGTTGATTATTTAAGTTTTTAATTAAGTTAAAATATTTTTTTGTACTATAAACACAGTACTGAATTCAGGGGTGGTCCGGAGGGACATTACCCCGGAACATTGAAATGTCTCCCCTCCCGGAAATTTTGAGATTTTGCTTTTTCAATGGTCAAAATGGTCAATCCCCTCCCACCCCACGGAACTATATAATGTCCCCTTAGGAGCCAGAAATATCCCACCCGGAGATAAGTGTCTGAATTCAACATTGCTATAAACATAACCGAAATTGCATTTTTAACAATGCCTATATGAGGTATACATTACTGGAAAATGACTACTTAAGTATTCCAGTAATGGACACTCCGCTCAAAACCTTAAAAATTAATGAAGTTATAAAATTCGAAGTTTTTTTCAACTACAGAAACAAAAAATTGCAAATTTTGCAAGAAAATAAAGAATATATAAATTTACTAAATGAAGCCAGCTTATAGTATATTTGTCATGATTTTCAATGAAAAACAGTGGAACTTAAAAACATTATTTTCTACTTCCTGATTGGTTTATTTAAGAGTGTCAACAATAGTGCTAAATTATAAAATATGCAAAGGCGAGTTACGAAAAAAATAATGATAAAAGCTAACTTTTTATTAGTTACTTATTTTTTTATATAAACCAAAAACATTCAGGGTGTACATTACTACTACATCTACCCTATAGTATTCTATGAATGTGAGTTAAAGATTTATAAAAATATACTCATGTAGGAAAAAGAATGAAATGAAAAAAATATAGAATAAAAGAAATGACTACATATATGTATTATTCTTACTGTTGGAAAAACTTTTTTAATGAGTTATTTATCTCTAATAAACAAATTTCATCTAATATAAATCATACTGCAAACTTTTAAAATTACCAAAGCCGTTTTATCTGATAAACATTACACATAAAATACCAATCTTTGCGTCAGTGATTTTTCTTTTTTTTTTTTTTTTTTTTTTTTTTTTGTTCTTTTTTTTTTCTTTTCTCCGCGCACATTAAGATAGCAGACAGCTTCCTGTATAAAGTAAAACTTTTAGCTCAACATTCTAAACTTACTTTCGGAAAATAAAAAGTTGAAATTAAAATTGACTTACTTTTTTTTTTGTTGTTGTTGTTGTTAAATATTATCCCTTGTTTGATGAATAATAATCCTTTGTTTGATAAATAAGATGTGTGCAGTGCACTGAGTATTAATGGAGTGTTATTGCTTTACAGTGAATTATTTGTTCTCCATTTTGACTCCAGAACAAGAAATTTAATCTATGTGGATTATTTTGAATCATAAGATATCGGAGTAAATCATTCCAAGATCGAAATTCAAACTGCGTTTCAGTATTAATAATACAAATTAAATATCCACATGTGTACACCAAGGAAACGAAAGTCGGGCACATAACGGACACGATAAAATGGCGGATACATTTTTATCATCACAACCGAGAAGACGGTTTCTGATTGGCTGATGCGTAATACATATCTAAGTCACTTTTTAAGCGGAGTGACCGTTCACTCTTTCGAAGGAGTGACACTCATTTTTGAAAAAGAGTATGTTTTAATAGCAAATAAGCGTAATTTTATAGGTTATATTATTAAATGTAGTTTTTGAAAATTAAGAATTGACATATTTTGGTACTTTTTATTGTTTTACTTCATATATTGGTTGAAAATTTAACGGGTATTTTTTTCAAGTGTATAAATGCCGGGCTTTCAGTCTCGTTAACGGAGTGAGATTTTTCACTCTCGACCATGGAGTGAGATATTTCACTCTCGACAACGGAGTCAGATATTTCACTCCTTTTTAGGGAGTCGGAAATTCCACTTTTTAAAGAGTATATTAGTACAAAGTTCACTCTAAAAAGAGTGAAAATGCAAATCACTCTTACAAAAAGTGAGCTTTTCACTCCTCCCATTTTTAGAGTGTATCACCTGACCAATTCAAATGTTTCATTTTCCTTCAAATTCTGCTTCAAACCTTTGTTTTCTTTTCTTATAATTTATTTTCTATTTTTCATTTGAAGAAACTCCTTTTTTATATGTTATTGCTGTTTTTTAATAAAAATCGAATGACAAGTCACAAAAGTCGCCATGTGCAGCACATATTCACGTTGGGCAGTCGAAGCAACACTAGTTACAGAAAAAGACCCGGATGATAATGTAAAGTCTATGGGAGAGTTCTTTTCAAATATTTCGCTCAAATTTTAATATTTTTACATGATTTTGTTTGCATATGATAGCTGAGGACGATCCACAACCGACCTAGTTTTTACTTATTTAATTTTGGTTTCAGATTTTTTTTAAATACTTTAAATTTCAACACCAGTTTAAGTCGTCTTTGAAATTGAAACTATCATAATATAAATGTGGGGCAATATATATGTGGGGTCTTAAAGCCCCACAATAGTCACTGAAAAGGACCCGGGTGATAATGTAGTCTACGGAAGTAATGTAGTCTTTCAAATATGTCGATGAAAATTTAATATTTTTACATGATTTTTTTTGTATAGGATAGCTGAGGACTATTTACAACCGGCCTAGTTTAAACCGGTTTTGAAATTATTTTTTTTTTTTAATCTTAAACAAAAAATGGAAAAAGTGAAAACTAGGCCGGTTGCGTATCGTTCTCAGCTATCCTATGCAAAAAAAAGATGTAAAAATATTAAAGTTTGAGCGAGATATTTGAAAAGAACTCTCCCATAGATTTTACATTATCATCCGGGTCTTTTTCTGTGACTAGTGTTGCGCCTTAATAATAAATCAAGGATTATCTTGCGTAACAGGAATACATAAAATTTTACTGCATTCAGATCGTACAGTGTGTCCAGTAATTGACTGGCTCACTTTGAATGTAAATAACAAAAAAAACGGTTTGAGATAAAAATGCGCGGTTAGCCTCATTGTTATCAGAAAATCAGCAAGTTTTTAGATATGCACTTTCTTAAAATAGTTCCAATATTGGACAACAGATTGCGCTGGCGGCGGCAACAGGATGTCGAAATTCAGACATTAGTTTTCATACGCATGAATCTTTTGGCTCATTTCGCCCAGTCGAATCTTAGTCGACATGTTGAATCGACTCTCCACTCACCTACAGAAATAGTTTGTTGGATGGAAAGAGATTTATAATAATATTTATGATTGAATAATGTCTATTATACTTAATAAAAACCAACAAAACGTACTTTTTAATAACCATTGACTTTCCAAACATTTATCATTAATAAGTTCTATTCAAAAATATTTTTGTAACCGGTTAACTGATTCTCTTTTTACGCCCAATAAATTGAAAATATCGGATAAACACCGCTTTTTTAAATTAGAAAAAATCTTAATATTTAATCCAAACATTTCTTCCATTAAATAGTATGAAATTGTATTTAAAAAAATTTGTGGTGTTCAAAACCTTTAAGTGATGGATCAAGCAAACTCTTCTTGCCTACGTCGTGCAGTGAAATCAGTTAGGTGGTTGAAACAGTGGTACGGAAATAGCGTTGGCAAGTTCCCTGTCTAAAATAAAAGCGGGGCAGTGAATTATAAATCAGCACATAAAAATATAATAAATCTGAGAATGAAGGAATCCGTTTATCACAAATCCTGTTTTAAACATAAAAAAATATTGATTTTGACGGAGAAAGTAACATACATAACCAGCTGCTAAGACTGAAACCTATCTAAAACGAAACATTGTTCATTTTTCCGAAAACCGAAATCATCCCTACATTATATTCATATTTTGACATTTAACGCATCTGAAAATTTTAGTACTAAAGCCTCGAGATATTTTAAGATGACTTTTACACATATATCTCCCTTCCCTCTCCCGCCCCCCAAGTGAAAACACATCTACGCTGAAATAGAAGGATGTTTAAAAAGCATCGTACCTGTTTTATATCCTGCGAGTTACTCCTTTTCAAAATTTCCTTACAAAGAGCATCATAGATCCCGAAATATATTTTTCGTCCCATCCCCCTTTCCTTAACTATTCTTCATAAGGAAAAGAATGAAAGGAGATTTCTGAAAATTCCTCTTGCATGTGATTTAAAATAAGGAACACTATTAAAAAAAATATTCTAAAAAATTTTTTAAGTTATGTATGAAAAACACTAATGTTCCAGTAATTTGGTAACATTTATATTTATAAAATTGAACTAAAATAAGTAGAACTATGATGATTCTATGATGATTCAGGATCTATTATGATTTCTGTAATGAAATTTTGAAAAGGGATGACTCGCAGGATATAAAAACAGGTAAATCTCTTTTTTTTCTCTTTTTAAGCATCCTTCCATTTAAGCGTAGATGCGTTTGCAGTCAGGGGAAGAAGAGGGAAGGATTGTGTGTAAAATCATCTAAAAATCTGTCGTGGTTTCCGTAATAAAATTTCCAGATATGTTAGATGTCAAAATATGAATATAATGTAAAGATGAATACGCTTTGTGGAAAAAATGAAAAATAATTCGTTTTAGACAGGTTTCCGTCTTAGCAGGTATTTTCGTAGGTTACTTTCACCGTCGTGATCAATAATTTTTTATGTTTAAGACAGGATTTGTTATAGACAAATATAGACGAAACTTTATTCTAAGGTTTAATATATTTTTATATGCCGATATATAAGTCACTGCCCCGCTTTTATTTTACACTGGGAACTTGCCGCAATACTATTTGCGTACCACTGTTTTAACCACTTAATTGATTTTACTGCACGAAGTACAGGCAAGAAGAGTTTGCTTGATCCATCCCTTAAAGCTTTTTGACATCACTAATTTTTTTAAATACAATTTCATACTATTTAAAGGAAGAAATATTTATATTAATTATTAAGATTTTTTTAACATAAAAGAACCTTATTTATCCTATATTTTATATTTATTATACGTCAAAAGAGAATCAGTTAACCGGTTACAAAAACATTTTTTGTATGCAGTTTACTTATGGTAAATGTGTGAAAAGTAATACTTATTAAAAAGTAAATTTTGTGGGTTTTAATTAAATATAATAGGCATTATTCAATCATAAATATTATTTTAAATCGCTTTTCATCCAACAAAATCTATTTCTGTAAGTGAGTGGAGAGTCGATTCAACATGTCGGCTGAGATTCGACTCTTCGAAGTGAGCCGAAAAGCTCTTGCGTATGAAAAATAGAGTTTTGTCTGAAATTCGACAGCCTGTTGCCGCCGCCAGCACCATCTTTCGGGCAAATTTTGAACTATTTTATGAAAGTCTATATCTAAACATTTACTGATTTTCTGATAACAATGCAGAAAACCGCACATTTTTATCTTAAACCGTTTTTTTTCGTTATTTACATTCATAATGGGTCAGTCATTTACTGGACACCCTGTATATTGTTTGCCTGCAAGCATCGAGTCACATGTTTTACTAGGCACTGTGTTTTTTTTAAGTTTGGAAGATTAAAAATAGCAGTTGGGAAAACAGAACAATATGTTTGTTTCCATCAATTAGTTTTTTTTGTTTTTTTTTTTTTTTTTGAAAAGGCATAGCAGTATTAGAAACAAATGTCTATCAGAAAAAGCATAAAAAAAGCAGCACTTTCATATCAATGATACTAATAATAGTTAGTTCTGAATGTGCATTAGATTAAGTCGTTAATATTGCCACAGTGTTAATTAGAATGTAAAGTATGTGAATGTATTACAATGTAAATTAGAATAACTGAAATTAAAGTATAATTACATGATGTTTTATTCACAATGCTAACAAGGCGTAAAACCAACAGAGTGAAAAAGCATCCAGGCCAGAATTCGGACCAGGGTCTTTGGTTCAGAGTACCACCGCTTTTTCATCTGAGCCAACTGCAGTGACCCTCCTGACCTGGCACTCTTCCCTTTTAGGTAGATTTCGTAAGAAATACTACCTATTGCAAACGCACCAGTTTATATATATATCTATCTATATATCTCCTTTTTTATGGACACGATAACTTCTATAATTCTTCACCAATATCCACCAAACTGGTACATAAAATCAAGGGGGATAAAATCTTGGCTAAGTTCATTAATGGGCAAAATCGGACCAAGGGGGTCGGAATAGGGGGGCGTTTTTGTGAAAACCGAAAAAACGCCATAACTTCTTAATTAAAGTAGATATCGAATCGGTTTAAAGTTTATACTACTTTTTAAAAATGGGCCAAAAGTATATGCATGACAGATTTCTGATAAATTTAGAAGTGGGCTCAAGGGGCGAAAAAAAACAGGGATTTTGAGAGAAAAAAATTCATAACTTCGTCAATTTTCAAGATATCAAGTCCAACTAAATTTTTTGTTAATGTTCTTAAAATTATCTAAAACTTTTGTATTTAAAAGGTTTTGATAGGACCAACTTTTACCGATGAAAAAAATTAAAATCGAAAAGAAAAAGGGCGCTGAAAAAAGAGAAAAATCCATAACTCCGTCAATTTTTAAGATATCAAATCTGATTAAATTTATTTTATATCGTCTCAAAAATATCTACAACTTTTATATTGACAAGTTTTTCATAGGACCAATTCGTTTAGCAAAAAGAAATTAAACAAAAATAGGAGTTGGAGAAAAAACTTCAAATCCAAACTGCTTATATTCTGACTCATTTTTAAATTCATTTTTGATTTTAAACGCATCCAAATGGTAGATCCTCTTATTTAGAAACTGTATAAAGTGACGCATTGGTCAATTTTTTGATAAAGACAGAATATATTTCAAAAAAGGCTACCAAAAAGGGTATTTTGAACAGAATTTCCGAAAGTCATCGGGACTGAAAATTGAAGGAAGTATTCAAATACGAAATTGCGTTTTTTCTGACTCGTTTTTAAATCCATTTTTGTTCTCAAACGCATCCAATTTACAGATCCTCTTATTTAGGAACTATATAATGTGATGCATTGATCGTTTTTTTTTTTTTTTTTTTGATAAAGACAGAATATATTTTAAGGCTACCAAAAAGGGTATTTTGAACAGAATTTCCCGTAGTCTTCGTGATTTGAAAATTTAAGGAAGTTTTCACATAGCAAATTGCGTTTTTTATGACTTGTTTTAAAATGCATTTTCGCTCTCAAGCGCATCCAATTTACAGATCCTTTTATTTAGGAACTATATACTGTGACGCATTGGCCAGTTTTTTGATAAAGATAGAATATATTTTTAAAAATGCTGTCAAAGTGAGTATTTCGCACAAAATTTTCCGAAGCAGTTATGATTAAAGAATTAAGGATGTATTCAAACAACAAGCCGGCTATTTTATGACTCATTTTTAAATTCAATTTTTTCTCAAATGCATTCAACTGACAGTTTTTTGTTATTTAGGAACTGTATAATGTACTGTTTTGGTCGATTTTTTAATAAATTCAGAATCTGTTTCAAAAAATGTTGTCAAAATGGGCATTTGAGCTGAATTTTTCTTAAGATGATTCTGATAAACCAGTTTTTGCAGAAAAATGAAATTAAAATTTTTTCATAAACGGCCAAATGAAGTTATTAAACTGGGTTTATCTCTAATCATATATATATATATATATATTTGGTTGTTGTTGAAATGAGCACTCTTCGAAATCTACCTCCGCCTATAGGCCCAGCCGACAGGGATTTTTAAAAACCGGAAGGCTGTAACCGCAGCACAAGATGGAATTAATTCATGAACCACAATCCTGCGGCAAATATGAGTTCAAATAAATTCAGCATCAATAATAAATCTATAATAATTTTAAATGATGACTTAAGCCCGAGAAATCTATATTTAGTTACGTGAATATTTACGTCTATATTTAATTACGCTTCCATTTGAGCCACCTGGACTTTACTCTTTATTCGCAAACGTTGGTAAGGCTGCAACTGTAGCACAAGATAGAATAACCTCATATTTATTAGCGATGCTGTACTTATTTGAAATCATGTTTGTAGCAGGATTGTGGTTCATGGAGTTATTCTATCTCTGATGTTGCGGTTTACAGTCTTACCAACAATTTAGAGTGAGGGGTGTCAAGCCAGTTGTGCCGTTCCAGTTGGCTCAGATGGAAGAGCGTTAGTGTGCTGAGCCAAAAAGTCAGTTTCGAACCTTGGTCTAGATACGCCTCGTTAGCAATGGGAATAAATATTCATATAATTAATTTTCGAACGGAGAAAATCCTCGTTTAAACTTATGAAATTAAATTGTTTCCCTAGGAGCCTATATAAAGCGCTGAAATTCCATTACCGTTCATTTAAAATATAAAGCCATTTCTTAAGCGTTGATTTTCTGGGGTTCTGTTCGTATACATTTTTGCTCAAAATTTAGAAGCCCGATTATGAAAGTCATAGAAATTATCAAACGTGATAAAATATTATTCATTAATTTTTATAGCATTAAAACTAAATGATGTCTATTTTGATACCTAATTTCAACAAGATAAATGTAACTCGTTGTGGCGAAAAATTTATATCTCTCAGAATGGAAATATCATATAAGAAAATATATCTTCAGATTTTATTTTCAGCAGAATGAGTGTACATAATAAACAAAGTATTTTAAAATATTCAAAGCTAATTTCGAAAAAAAAAAATGCTATCCTTACTTTTTAGAAATGCTTTCTTCCTCCGAGTCATCTGTCCATCCCAAACTTTCATAGAGTGGTGACATTAGTGTTAGAACATATTCCTGCAAACAAAAATGTAAAGGGAATTTAGAAGTTAGACTACAAATTATCAAAAGAAACCCATAATCACAAAGTTCAAGGAGTTCATATTTGCATAATATGTTTGAAACCTGACTGCCAATGTACCATTATCATTGAATATACGAAACTCAATTTTTTGAAAAAATTATTATGTTGTCAAACTGTAATGAATTGTCAGATTATGAAATTTTCATATTTTTTAAACATATAATTACAGGGATTGGCGCGGTATCTTTTTCGAATATCGCTATTTTCAACGAATAATCTTTGTGGCAGATTTCTCTTGCAAATATTGTAGAAACGTATCAGAAAAAATAATTGTTTGGAAATAGCGTAATCCAAGAAAGTGACCACGCCAAAGTCTGCAATATTGAGCTTCCGTTAAAAAAAATTATTATGAACATATGTATTAGTTGTTTTCTACCTTTTTTTAGAATGCATTTTGAAAAATCTTCCTTGTATTTTAATCGCATGGTATTTATGCCAAATATGTGTTTATTTTTAAGGAAATTTCTTTTTTAAGACTTTCCAACAAAGTTGAGAAATGCTTATAAATTCGGTTTGTCTGTCCGTCTGTTCGAGCTCTAACTCCCGTAAATATACTCTGATTTACATGAAATGCATATATATTAATTTTGTTTACTTTTTTATGAAGTGTGCAGCATTTACGGGTAGTGTATTTTAATGACATTAAGTTACTTTAAATGTATCGAAATTGATATAAATCACTAAATTTCTCTACAAGAGGATTATTACAGAATAGGTCATTCATAGCATTTGTCGTTCATTTACAGGGATACACAAAGGAAATCGGTTACGATACTGTCTTTGAGTAATAATTGTTGAAAGTGCGCTTTCAATTTCTGTATGCGCTTTTAAATTTAATTAAACTTTTACATGTTACTCCTTGTGTATAAATTCTATATCTCATATATAGGGATAAACAAAAGGATTCATGTATCATTTTTTTTATTACTGAAAGGGAATTTTTAACTGTAGTATGTATTTCCACGGCCAAACTCGATTCCCCTTATACGGCCGTAACAAAAAGTCGAAATCCCTTTGCCTTCGGGGAATCGGAGTTTGGCTCCGGAGAATCATAGGGGCGCTTTTACCGACTGTGTCTAATCGATAATTTACCTTGCGCGTCTTTGTTTTCTAGAGTACAACTTAACTGAAATTGCAATTTAAAAAATTTTTAGGGGAAAAAAACGGATTTTTGCTTTCTTTCATACTGCTGTTACGCTAAAAAATTCCAGAAATTTTTTCTCGCGAATATCCTTCAGATTTGGAGTACAAACTGTTGAAAAGAAAAAAAAAAGACTTGTCGATTTTTTAAAATAAAGAAGCTTGAAAAAAGTTATTATTGCTTATTTATTATTGGTTTTTTATTTCTTCTTTTCATGATCAGCACCTACAATATTTAAATTTACTGGAAATACTAGCGGCCTTCGCCCGCTACGCTGGTCGGTTTATCTAAAGAAATCTTGAAGAAGTAGTTAGATAAGGTTCAGACATACATTAAAAAAAAAAAAAGCAAGTCGATCATTCAAAAAACGTTGGGAAATATCAAATATTTACTGTAATTTTTTAAGAAAAACAAAGTTTCGAAAAAAAAATTACACTGACATATTAATGCAAGGAAATTTTCCCAGAGAGAAAATTCGCCTTGAATACAATATTTCAAATTCTTTTAATTGCTTATAGGCGTTAATGCCAACATAGTGAAAAAAAATTCCATGCTGGGAATCGAACCCGGGCCATCAGTATGGCGCACTGACGTTCTACCGACTAAACCACATGGAACGACAGCCAGCTTGAAACTTTCTCATACTTAAGTAGACTGGCGAAAACATAACGATAGCGCGTTTTAAAATCGCACAGTGACATCTATTGGATTTTATATGTACTAAAAAACGTTATGTACTAAAAAACGTGAGCAGCGCACCTAATAGTTTCTTTTGTTTCTTTTTGTTACTTTTTTGTCTGTTGTCCGATTTTGATGAAACAAAGCCTATACACTGCCCGGGAGTGTGCATTCTTCATTAGTGAAAACCGCATAAAAATCCATTCAGTAGTTACGAAGATAACCTCGAACAAACAGACAGACAGACAGACAGACAGACAAAAAATTCAAAAAATTTTTTTTTGTGTTTCATTGGTTTTCTTTTATCGCCCTGACTCCATTTTTGTCAATTATCTTCAATGTACAGACACACCGGGTCCTACTGTTTTATTATATGTATAGATAATTAAAAATCTAGAGAAAAATTATGTGATTTGAGTGTGAGATATTGGAGAAAAAACTTGCTGTTTTTTTACATAGATTATGAAACATGTAAACATATTTTTATTTTTATCATATGCTTTTGTACCCTGACGGTCCAGAATTAGAATATTTAATTTTATATTTAATTTTGTAATTTTTCTATATGCATGTATAGTTAAGATTAGCACATATAAAATTTTAATGCATAGAAGATCGTTCGCAGTGTATGTAATATTCTAAATAATTAGGAATCGGTAAATTTCCATGTTGTAAAAAAGAAAAAGAAAAAAAAAGCAATCGATATGAGTTGATTTCGGAATATTGGCAAACTGTTTACTTTTCTTTTTCTTCTTTTTCTTAACACGTAAATGCATTTTTAATATCATATACTACTTTTATACCATGTCTAGAAATGAATATATAATTTTACATGTAATTTTATAATTTTTCGATATGCTTGAATATTTCAGAACAGCACATATAACAGCCAAATTTATTAAAAATTGTTTGCAATGCAAAGACATATATATTTTCTAAATAATTTAGAATCGTGTATATATCCATTTTTTGAAAAAAAGAAAATTCGATATAACTTGATTGCCAGTTTTTGGCTAAAAAGCTTGTTTATTTTGTTGATATTATGCAACATGCAAATATCCTTTTAATTTTATCATACAGTTTTACACTATGAATGTCCAGAGTTAGAATATTTAATTTTACATGCAACTTTGTTATTTTCTACAATCTTCAATATTTCAGATCAACACATATAACGGCGAGATTAATGAAAAATATTTGCAATGTACATATATCGTATTGCAATTCTATATTTATTGATTGATTTAGAATCGTGCAAAAATAATGTACGTTTTGAAAAAATTATTTCGATATGAGTTGATTGCCGGATACTGGCGAACTTGCTTATTATCTTAATATTGTGTAAACATTTTTTTTATTATATTTCTTATACTATAACTGACTAAAATTCAAATATTTGATTTAATAATTTCTCTTTTTTTTCCTAAACATGATAAAAATCTATGATTTTTATTTTATTTTTTTTTCAATTTCTTTGTATATATTTCATTTTTGTTGTTCGAAAGTTGTCCGCTATCAACTTTATGCTACTATTTTTTTTTTCATCCGAAGGCAAAAATAATTCAATTATTTAAAAAGTTTGAGAAAAGATTTGAGATTGTTTGAGAAAAGTTTTGTTTTTGAAAAAGTTTTTTTAATTTTCTTAATATTTTGAAACTAGTAAATGTTATTAAAAAAATATTGTATAAAAGTATTCAGAATTCTCAATGTTTCAAACAATCAAGAATTTAAATGTAATTAAATGCAGAAATTTACTTATTATTTTTATTTTCAGTGTTATATTTGCGTGTTATTTAATATATTTTTAATTGCTTATGCTTAAAGCATTGCATTTTTTTATTTTGTCTTCAAATCTTTCAGTTTTCTTGTTTTTAGTAAACAAAACATCGAGATAAAATATACGTATATTATTTATACCTTTTATAACGGATATACAGCAACGTTTATCGTACTTTTGTATGTAAAAGTAACATTTAATAATCATTATTCACAGTCAGTATTCAGTGCCATCTACCAGCGACTGTAGTCACTTTAAGATTCCGAAACTAAGGGGTGGTTGTGAAGGCCGTATAAGGAAGGGGAAGAATCGAGTTTCACCGTGGTATTTCCTAATTGAACTAAATTTTTGCATACATGTATTTGTACATCATATACAGAGCTGCTCAAAGAATTTGGATAATCTTCCGACTGTAGTTGGGAGTGTTGCGTTACAAAAATATCTGGCATTCAAATCCTCTGAGACGTACGAATTTTTGGCAATACTGTACCGCTGTTACCAAAGATATATCCACTAAATAATATTCAAAAATTGAGTTCATATGGAAAATTAACTCTATTAAAATGTCTTTCAAGAAAAATCCTCCTATAAATCTAGAAATAGCTACCCATTGAATTGTTTTGTGTTATCTTGTATTATCAATAAAGTAAGATTATTATGGTAATAAAACGTATAGCACAACTGAAAATGCACTGTCAACTTCTACCTCCCATTAAGATAATGAATCTGAATTATGCCGTGTGGCCTTGTAAAAATACAACAAATGTTACACTCACCACTTTCTATAGGAAACATGATTCAATGTATGATGCACCATACTAACGTATATCGAACTCGTTAAAGCCATAACACATATTTCAAAGAATTACTATACAAGCCATAGACCATAATTATGCTAATTATATTGTGTGTCGCCTGTTAATGGATAATAAAATGTAAGCATATCATTTTCAATAGGCAATAGTTGTAGTGAACTTCAATAACATATAAATTTCTATCCTTCCAAATCACATTTAAGGAAGAGAGTGTGCGGACGAAGAGACAGACGAAGTCATAAACACATTTCAGCATCTTATAAAAAATTTTAGAGTAATGTGAGAAAATTTCAGCGTGTTATATTTGGAATATTTTATTTATCACAATCATACACTTTGCAATGTTATTTATGTTCCATCCTCTGATGCCCGCAGCATTTTTGTCACCATAAGTATCCCCGATTTAATAGATTTATTTTCTTCAGATATTCTGTATTCATACCAGAAGTTTTAAAGAGAGATTTAATATACAAATTTTTGCTTCATTTAATGGCAGGCATTACATTATTACATAAACCAAAATTTACTCTTTATATTTTCTGGTACGAATTCCGATTCTCTGAATTACTCAATTTCTGGAATGCATCCTTTCCTAAGAGAGGCTTATGTAAACATTGTAGCCTTCGCTTTGCGAAAATGTCAAAAATATCAATTTTGTTATTTATTGCATTTAAACACAGTATGTTTTGGAGAAGTTATAAAAATGTTTGATGATTATAAATACATGAAAAGGCTATATCCGTTTCTCTGTAAATGTGTCAGATTTCCTAACTTCAATTTCATTTCTTTCACTTCCAGTTTTATTTTTTTATTTATATTATTTATTTATTTTTTACTTTTTAATACGTTTAAAATGTTTAAAATTCAACGGATGTGTAACAAGTGGTGCACAATCAAAAAAAAAAAAAATTAATAGAATCAGGAATTTATTTTGCAACAGAATAACTTATTAAAACACTTTTAAATATAAATATGAAGAAATTCGTGTTTTTCACTCAACTTTGGCATCGATAAATGTGTTTCCTTTTTTTCTTATCATAAACTAGTGTTTTTACTAAATATATCAATCCCTAAAATTATGAGGAATACACATATGAATATAATAAAAACAATGCTTCAAAATATTAAAAACTTAAGAAGTTTAAAGTAAAATTTTTTATTTTAAAGAAACTTAGCCATGATATAAAATATTTTGTCTTGAAAATTATTCTTTTAACAATTTCATTATATGATATGTAAAGAAGGTACGTAAAAAGACATAAGTAAAAATTTATTTTCAATAGATAATTTCCATAAGTGAACAAATAATACACTTTATGTTATTGTACTTATGCTATTTTATTTTTATTTTTACAAATGTTACAGCGGTTATTTCGATAAACATTTAAAATATCATCAAAATAACTTACTTTCCATGCTTTATGCGCACTTGTTTTTGCCAGCATAAGGTCTAAATATCTAAAGTTGGCGAGAGCTGATAGCCACGGCAAATATTCTACTTCATGAAATAGATATTTCGTCAGGTTTAAAGCGATGCTATAATCAACTTCGTCTGCCCTGGAAATGTAAAGAGAAGTTACTGTAAAATTTGTACTTAAAAATAGTCATTTTATTTTACGACTAGCTGACCCGCCCGGCGTTGCCCGGGTCCGTATTAACAATATTAAACGAACTTGAAATTTGCATGATTTTATCATTAACTCAAAACATGCAGAAATGCACTGTCTGAAATACGTGGCCACTGACTGTGTAAAAAATCGGTTTAAAAAACTAATATTAAGCTCTAAATATACTCAAAATGAGCAATGAGAAACACGGGAGGGAATATGTATCCAACGATTGCGTGATTTTCGTGTCAAATTGTTTATATTTAGTGATATTTTCGTCGGGTTCAGATTTCGTACAATTCAGATTTTAGGTATTTTTTGAAATTGAATTTTAATGTTCGGGTCGGATTCATGTCCATGGAAATTATTTTGCCTTGCTCGGATCTAGTTATGGTTTTGTGGAATATTTTTGTCGGGAACAGATTTGGTTCAATTCAGATTTCGGATTTTTCTTCAAATGGAATTTTTGGGATCGGGTTTTCTTGCGTGTTCAAGGAAATTATTTTACCTTGTTTGAATAAGAACATGCTTCACTGGAATATTTTTTTTCAGTTTTGGTTCAGTTCAGATTTCGTGATTTTTTTCAAAGAAATTTTTTAGGTTCGGATTCGGTTCATGTGCATGGACATTTTTTGTCTTATTTTGATCCGGTTACGGTTCTTTGGAATATTTTTTTATCAGATTCAGATTTGGTTCCATTCAAATTTCAGGTATTTTCTCAAATAGAATTTTTAGGTTCGGATCTAGTTCATGTCCACGGAAATTATTTTGTCATACTCGAATCCAGTTATGATTCTTTCGAATATTTTGGTCGGATTCAGATGTGATTTGGGTCAAATTTCAGGACTTTTCAAATCGAATTTTTTAGGTTCGAGTCGGATTTATGTCCATGGAATTATTTAGTCTTGCTTGGATTGGGTTACAGTTCTTTGGAATATTTTTGTCGGGTTCAGATTTGGTTCAATTCAGATTTCGTGTTTTTCTTCAAATATAACTGTTGGGTTCGAGTCTTCTTGCGTGTTCACTGAAATTATTCTGTCTTCTTCGACAGCTTGTTCGACATGCTACACTGGAATATTTTTGCCAAGTTCAGATTTCGTTCAGTTCAGATTTCGCGATTTTTTCAGAGAAATTTTTTGGGTTCGGATTGGGTTCATGTCCATGGAAATATTTTGTCTTGTTTGGATCCGTTTGCGTTTCTTTGAAATAGTTTTGTCAGATTCAGATTTGGTTCGATTCAAATTTCTGGTATTTTTTCGAATGAAATTTTAGGTTCGTATTGGGTTCATGTCCACGGAAATTATTTTGTCTTACTCGAATCCGGTTATGGTTCTTTCGAATATTTTGGTTAGATTTAGATGTGGTTTGGGTCAAAGTTCAGGATTTTTTAAAGGGAATTTTTTAGGTTTGAGTCGGGTTTATGACCACGGAAAGTATTTTGTCTTGCTGGGATCGGGTTATAGTTCTCTGAAATATTTTTATCAGTTTCAGATTTCATTCGAGTCATATTTTGGGTTTTTTTCTAAGAAAAAATTATGTTCGGGTCAGGTTTCATGCCCATAAAAATTATTTTTCCTTGTTTGGATCGGGTTATGCTTCATATGAACATTTTTGAGCGATTCAGATTTGGTTCGGGTCAGTTATCAAATCCATAGTTTTTTCAAACAGAATTTTTAGGTTCGGGTCAGGCTTATACTCACGGAAATTTTGTCTATCACGGATCGGAGTGTGGTCTGTTTTTCTTCTGGTTGTGATCGGGTTATGTTTAAATTAGTCTCAACAGGTTAAACATAACACGTTCAGCGATTAGGTTATAATCAGTTTTGCTACTATTCTTTTTATGGCTATTTCTGATAAATAATTTACTTTGCTATTTTATAATTTATTATATTGTATGAATCGTTTGCAGATTCAAACAATTGTACGCCAAACAGCTATTTTATTTTTGTTTTAAAAACAAATTAAAGCCATATTACAATTTTAAATTGAATAGACCACATTTTAAATTTAATCAATGATTAAAAAATAACTCCTAGAAAAGTGTTGTGTAATTTTTTTACTGCAACACAGCTAATGACTCATACATTCTAATGTTCGAAATGCCAAAAACCTGAGTACAACCATACAGTAAAAAGAAATTAATAGGGTGGAGTATAATGTCTTGGGGTGACGCCAAAAATGTAACTCTAAAATCCGCTACATTAAGTCCAAATATGCACCAACAAAATTATGTGCTTTGACACTCCGATCAATTCAAACTGGTTTTAACCCGTATTTCTTTTACGTATAAAAACATTTCATATTTATTTACTTAGAACAGGTGTCACAAATAAAAATTAAATTAAAAAGTTGACATGTTTCGGTTCATTCATAAGAACCGTATTCATAACACATAAAATCAGTAGAATTCTTATGTCAAATGTAAAAAAAATCAGTATGTATGTAAAATCAGTAGAATTCTATCTATTCTTATAGTAGTAGTTCTTATGAATGAACCGAAACATGTCAACTTTTTAATTTAATTTTTATTTGTGAAGCTTGTTCTAAGTAAATAAATATGAAATGTTTTTATACGTAAATGAAAAAGGTGAAGTGATTTTGTTTTAGTTTTTAATTTTGAAAAAAACGAAAGCTAACAACAATTTTAACACCGTATTTCTTTGTTTTTACTTTTTATCTTTTAAACTGTAATTGAATAGATGACTAAAATTTCGTTTAAAAATAACGTTTTGTGCCATTATTGGCTGTAATACACGATCGGAATGCATAAAAGATACAAATAGATCAATCATAGGCAAGAATTATTTGATTATTTTTATCACATGACTTTGAAATATCAATATAGAAGCATCATTTAAGATTTTGCTTGAAAAGTTAACATTCTTTCGTTATTTTCTAAAAATCGTCTGCACTCTCAAATCTAGGTTTTAGATTAATATTTGTTATTTAAGTTTTCATGCATGATTTTAAAAGAATGTTTTCATCAATATATTTTATATATTGATATAAAATTATTAATATGTTGTTAAATAATAAACATTTTTCATCTACATTATAAAGTATTGAAAAGTTCTGAAAAAAAGAAAACTTTTAGTAATACAATTTTTAGTTCAAATCAAATGTTTCCAATATTTTATTTTATTTTATTTTGACATTTAATTATTTCTAATTTTCCAATTTCAATTATTTTAAAAGCAAATATTTATTTTAATAAATAATATAATAGAAAAACCATTTTAAAAAATTACGATTTCTTCGTAATATATGCTTCAGCTGTAATTCATTTCTTTCAATTCGTCATTATAATACAAAATTCCTTCCTCGTGCTTTTGTTTGAGACATTAAAATTTCAGCGATAAATGGTTTCATATTGCAAACTTTTTTTCGGTTTACTTCGCCTCCACCTATCTTTTTCTCCATGGTGTACAGCAGCTGTGATTAAAAAAAAAAAAAATCCTCATTTAAACTGACAAATTGCCAGTCTATGAATTTTAAAGGTCTGTCCCAGCTTTTTTAATTATTTCTGCGAAAATTTTATGCAACCAATCAACCATAAGAAAATGAAATTGAAAAAAAGGAAAAAAGGCGATTTTTTATGAGAGTGAGCTTTGGAATTTAATTACTCAGTTAATAAATAGAATTTTGAAATTCTGGGCTTCAGGTGCATCAGGAGAAATATTGGGCTACTCTCATAAAAATTTTGAGCTTCGTACGTCCGATAGATTTTGCTAGCCATCGCAGACACACACACACACGCAGACAGAGCGATTTGTTATTTTATTAGTATAGATTATAGTCAGGGATTTCATATATGCAAAATTTAACCATGCATAAATTCTGAGCTCAAATATCGGCGCTTCCTGTTTTTTTTTTTTTTTCAAATTTGCTGTAAAAATAGAGCAGGAAGAGTGAATAGTGTATTCACTGTTACTCTTAATAGTTTTGTCATCGCGCGATACACCGTTTCATCCACATTCCTTTCGAAATCGAAAAAGCAAAAAAGTTTGCAATTTGCTGTAAAAATTGAGCAAGAACAGTGAATAGTGAATTCACTGTTACTCTTAATAGTTTTGGCATATAGTTTTGGCATCGCACGATACACCGTTTCATCCACTTTCCTTTCAAAATCAAAAAAGCAAAAAATTTTGCAATTTGCTGTAAAAATAGAGCAGGAACAATGAATAGTGAATTCTCTGTTATTCTTAATGGTTTTGGCATATAGTTTTGGCATTTAATAAATAATATATATTACTCAGTTAATAAATAGAATTTTGAAATTCTGGGCTTCAGGTGCATCAGGAGAAATATTGGGCTACTCTCATAAAAATTTTGAGCTTCGTACGTCCCATAGATTTTGCTAGCCATCGCAGACACACACACACACGCAGACAGAGCGATTTGTTATTTTATTAGTATAGATTATAGTCAGGGATTTCATATATGCAAAATTTAACCATGCATAAATTCTGAGCTCAAATATCGGCGCTTCCTGGTTTTTTTTTTTTTTTTTTCAAATTTGCTGTAAAAATAGAGCAGGAAGAGTGAATAGTGTATTCACTGTTACTCTTAATAGTTTTGTCATCGCGCGATACACCGTTTCATCCACATTCCTTTCGAAATCGAAAAAGCAAAAAAGTTTGCAATTTGCTGTAAAAATAGAGCAAGAACAGTGAATAGTGAATTCACTGTTACTCTTAATAGTTTTGGCATATAGTTTTGGCATCGCACGATACACCGTTTCATCCACTTTCCTTTCAAAATCAAAAAAGCAAAAAATTTTGCAATTTGCTGTAAATATAGAGCAGGAACAATGAATAGTGAATTCTCTGTTATTCTTAATGGTTTTGGCATATAGTTTTGGCATCGCACGATACACCGTTTCATCGACATTCCTTTCGAAATCGAAAAAGCAAAAAAGTTTGTAATTTGCTGTAAAAATAGAGCAGGAACAGTGAATAGTGAATTCACTGTTACTCTTAATAGTTTTGGCATATAGTTTTGACATCGCACGATACACCGTTTCATCCACATTCCTTTCGAAATCAAAAAAGCAAAAAAGTTTGCAATTTGCTGTAAAAATAGAGCAGGAACAGTGAATAGTGTATTCACTGTTACTCTTAATAGTTTTGGCATCGCGCGATACACCGTTTCATCCACATTCCATTCGAAATCGAAAAAGCAAAAAAGTTTGCAATTTGCTGTAAAATTTGGATGTATGACAATAGATAAAATCTTTGATTAAATAATAATAATCTCATCTTTTCCATGAAAGTGAAATACACGAAAGAAAATTACAAGAAATCGATAGGAAGATCAATTTAAATACAGAGATCTGGAGAAGTCCTTTTTATAAAATCTTTTCTTGTCTTTGTGTGTTTAAAAACAGTTCAGAAAGCAGTTGGCTTGTCCTTGCGTAGATCGGCATTCCTTCTTCTTTTTTTAGATACTAATGTATTTATTTTTACTAAAATAGTAATGCATATCTTATAAACATATAAATCGAGTGATCAATTAACCAGCAGTTTGGACTGCAAATAAGGAGAACAAAAATCATTTTCGAGAAAGATTGTCTATGTTCGGAAAACGAATATTTTACAGAACTATAGCTTCAAGTCAAAATATGCGAATAATTCATTTCATTCGTAATTTAAACATTTTTCAGTTGCATGCTAGCGCAATTCGTTGAGAATAAACAAATAACGTTGCATTCATTAGGTTTACAATTTATCGCACCTACATTGAAAAATCCTGTAAAAGAAAGAAAAGCAATCAATATTTTGAACAAAATTTTAATTCTCGACAAAAAAATAAACCATAATAAAACAAGACTAGATACGTGCACGCGGCATACCATGTGCATAGTGAGTAGCACATAAAAGCTGTTGGTGTTGCATTGACAGACTCAACACTAAAATTCAGCATAGTTTTGTTAAAACGCAATTTTTAATGTTCCGTACTTAAAGAGTAAAAGCAGAACCTATAAGATCATGCGTGTACCTGCTTTTCCGTCTATCAAAGTCATTTTTCTCGTAAATTATGGAACGTGCAAAGGTCAATCTTTCCAGAGATATAAAGGCTATTGACCCACATATTTATAAATTATTAGCTATTCACAAATATTTTTAGAGAAAATTTAGAAGGCATATTAATTTATTTGAAAATTATATATATATATATATATATATACATTCAGTGTGAGGTATCACTCGAAAAATCTTATAATATCGAACTCGAAAACATTTTTGTTTTAATTTTAGGTACTATGTTTTCATAGAGCTATTACGTTTTGATGTTTTTTTTTTTCCTTAGTGTCGAAAATATACTGCAAAAATAAACCAATATCGGCTATGACCCCAATTATGGTAGATAAGTCGAATAAGACAGCTATTGCTGATTTTTCATTAGATATTTTGTAAATGGCATTTTTCCAAGGAACTTTTTTGTTTAATTTTATAATATATGTATAGATGTCATATGAAATTGAGTTTCGCTAAATGCTAAGTCTTTTGGTTGATTTTCAAAAAATTCGTATAATTTTATGATATATATGCACCAAAAAAATACATGTTCTCATTCATAAAGCCGAAGGGTCTTTTTCTATTCCAGTGTAACTTCATTTTTTCTTAATTGTTTTTTAGCGATTTATGTGCCGAAATGTACAGAGCTCCGGTAATGTGAACATCATATCATTCCATTTTTATTTATTTTAGCTGTAGGGCCCTCATGTTTAACACGGGTAAGCCTTGTTGTTCTGCTAGTTATTAATAACTTGTTACTGGTTTACGGAGGAATCAAATGTAATGCGTTTAGTTCAAAAATACAGAGCATCCATGAATGATAGAGAGTTTCATTTGATTTCTATTACAAAAGTTTTGCTATTCCGTTTCCAACTAACACGTTATATTTATTTATTTTATTTATACATAAAAAGGGTAAAATTAGTTTACTTACCGAGCTAAGTTCAATGCATCATTCAGTATCTGAGCTCTATTTATAGTATGTATGGCCTGAAAATAGAATTTGTTGAAGTCCAATGAACTCATTAAAAATTTAAATGTAACGTGTACATACGAAAGCAATTTACCGTGTGGTCATCAAGAAGTTGAAGTAATAACATTTCCCAATTTTGGATGTCATAATTTACTCTGTAGTAACCAACTTGTTGAATGTTTGCTAAGAACCAAGTTTTCTCATCCGTCAGATTTTTAATTGTATCTGGAATGTAATTATATGTACAATATAAATTACATGCTGCAAAACTGGTGTAGTAGTAAATATACAGATTATGACTTTGATGGCGATAAATTTGCTATTTGAATAAAATTCCAATTTATATATGCTATTGTTCAAAAGCTTAAATTAAATATATGATCATACTTTATTCTTAAGAAAAATTAATTCAGTGGATTCAATACTGAAAAAAGTCTATTAAATTGTTATAAGAATTTTTTGTCGTCAAAAGCGCATTTGTTTCATTTTCTGAATGTCTGTCATTTCAGAAATATTCTCTTGAAGACATTTCTTAAATTGTAAACACATATATAGAAGGTATAACATTTCTTATCGGACAGTGCTCAAGCGAGTTCTATGTTTAAAAAAAAATTAAACGCGATTTTCTCGAGAAAATGTTTTTAACCAATTTGCTACTGAGTATTAGTGTAATATTATTGATTACCACGGAATTGCCTCTTATTCAATTCTGCTTCTGTTCAAGAACTTTAATCTATTTGTATTATTTTGAAATTTAAATATCGAAACACATCACTCCCAAATCAAAATTTCGACTTATGGTCGAGTATCATTAATAAAACCGGAGGTTCACATATAGAAATCTACGGAGTGAAAGAGGTTTACTTAAATATTTCAGCAAAGAATGAATCAATACCTTTGACTTTTCTTTCTTTGGAAGGGTTATATTTTTCCCTAATGCTTGATTGATTTTTTTAATTATTATTCGTTCATTTTTATAAACAAAAATAAATCAGATTTTTATTGCTACAAAAAGATATTTTTATAATAGTAATCGATTTCACTAGTTCTTTGCCAATGCTATTTTTAATTCCTTCATTTTTATAAACAAAAATAAATCAGATTTTTTGCTACAAAAATATATACTCTACTGTATTTCTCTCATCAGTGCGTATTTTCTATTTAAAAAATAAGATTAAATGAATACAAATATTTTAATATAAAAATTAAAAGCACTAAAGTACTATTTTTCGAGTACGACAATAAATTCGCATTTAAAATTTATAACATACATTTAAAAATATTAAAATACAATATATTTAAAAACGAATATGGCAATAAATTTAGAGTTACATGTAAATATTTTAATGTAAAAATTAAAAACATTAAAGTAATTTTTACCATAAATCTACTTTTTTGATAATAAAAAAAGTATGTGGTACAATTTTTGTCAAAACAGTGTACTTTTTTCAAGTATGCGTATCTACTGTTTAAAAAGTAAGAGTAAATGAATAAAAAATTTTTAATATAAAAATTAAAAGCCACATAAAAACTTTTTTCGTATATTCCAATAATATACCTACTTTTTTTTTAATATATGCAGCGATTTTGTTGTGTATTTTTCTCATCCATATATTCTATTTTAGAAATAAAATTAAATGAATGTGAAATCATTAAAGTAAATTTTGTCGAATAATGCAATAAATGTTTTTTTTTTTTTTTTTTTTTTTTTTGCTTGAAAAAAATTATGTGCAACTGTATTTTAGGGAACATTGCATTTTTCTCATGTATGCATATCTATTAGTTAAAAAGTCAGATTAAATGATTACAAATATTTTATTATAAAAATAACATTTTTTTTTGTATTGCAATAAATTTACGTTTTTACTTGTAATAAAATTATGTGCAACTGTTTTGTGGGGAACAATGCAGTTTTCTCATCTATCCATATATTCTATTTAAAAAGTAAGATTAAATGATTATAAATATTTTAATATAAAAATTAAATCTTTAAAGCACATTTTTTTAGAATGCTGCAATAAATTTACTTTTTTGCATGTAAACAAATTATGTGCAACTAGTTTTAAGGAAGCATCGTTGTTTTCTCATGTATGCATATCTACTATTTAAAAAGTCAGGTTAAATATATACACATCTTTTAACTTAAAAATTAAAGGCATTAAAATTACGTTTTTCAAATATAGCAATAAATCCAAGTTTTTGCTTTTAAAAAAATTATGTGCAACTCTTTTTAGGGGAACATTGCATTTTCCTTATCTATGTGTATCTAGTATTATAAAAAATACACATTTTCTTAGTTGCCAGACTTGGCAAACGAAACTTACTTTCTGAGCGTCTTTCTGCCTGTCGCCCCACGGACTAATATATTAAGATTAGTAATTCGCAATTTTGTTAAAAATGGATTAAAAAAAATAAAATACATTAATTTTTTATAGACAATAATAAATCATTTTTTTTTGTTTAAAAAATATACATTAAAATTAATAATCCGCTTCTTTGTAAGAAATAGTAATTTTCGAAAAGTATCAGTCAAATATGACAATTATATAAGTTTTTATACACTTTCCGTCCCTTTAGTTTCAAATGAAAAGAAACATTCAGACTGACTACCCTATAACTCTACACAGCTCCCAACTTCGAAAGAAAGCTAGTTAAAAAAGCGTATTTATCATACAAAAATTAATACAAATTTTATTTTTGAAAATTAAAAATATGTGTTTTCAAACAAAAACCTTTATATTTGTACCATCTTTCTTAATGTTAAAGAACTTCTTAAAACATTCTTAATTTCTTCAAGCTGGAAAACTTCCTTACCTTTTAACCCCTTGCAGATTTTATACCACCTAACTTAAACGAGATTCTCACAAGAAACGTTTAATGAAAATTTATATTTTTAACTTATGCGGCAAAATGTTGAAAATTTGTCGTTTGTTATTTTAATATAAAATTTTTCGCTTTTTCCGGTGAGAATTCAGTATTACAGAGACAGTATTGCTTGCTCTTCAAGGGGTTAAAGAAAACTAAATTCATTATTCAAGTCATATGAAAATCAAATTATATGTACAAAATTGTTGAGGTCATGTGAAATTCTATAATATACACAATTTCTGTTTAAATAATATCCCCCCCCCCGATACACACAAACAACAAAATAAAGCGTACACGTAGTTTGAAAAATTATTTTAAAGGAAATTTCAATTTTTTTTTTCGAAATGCATAAGTAAGAGAAATCTTAATATGCCATGTGAATGTGACAGTTCGACAACTTTGATATTTTGTTAATTCCCCGAGTGTATATTTTTAAAAATTTTAAATTAAATAAATTTAAATTTTTAAATTTTTTACATGCTACATTTATAACAGTTTGCTGCATCATTTCTAAAGAATATGTGTGCATAATGGAAATTTTCTACTTACCAGATCTTGATTTCAACCAAAAGTCTGTCTTTGTAGACCAATCTCTTTCTAATCCATTAGTATAAGATATAGGAATATACCAAATTCTACAAAAATCAAAACAGTTTATAAATATAAAAAGTTAGATGTCGCGTTATTTTTTAATAATTTTGCTTCTGTCAAAAAACTCAAAATTTTATAACTTCAGAAAAAGTTAACATACAGTATGAGACACGAAGAGTTCATTCTACCAGATTGTTCCGATTTATACTATTTAAGAATAAAAGTAGCATATCAGTAGTCCTTATAGTAAATGTGTGAAATTGGCTTTGGCGGCATGTAAACACACATGGATATACTTTAAATATCAATGTCAAATTTCTCTGTTTATAATGCTTCTCGATCTTCTTTTTATTATATTGTGGGCCAATTTTTCATGATCCACCCTGTATCTCATATACCGAGTGTGCCATAAATTCCTTAAAACTTTTAAAAATTATTAAAAAGAATTCAATTTGCACGAATGGTATTAGAGGGATATGGGATATTTTTAAATAATAGTAACATTTATGGTTCAACAAAGTATTTGTAGATGGCACTGGAAAGCATATTATGAAGAGATTTGTGCAAATCAGGCTGATATAGCACCTAGATGAACATAAATTCTTCATTACATACCAGCAGTCAGTATGCTATCGTTTTTAGATCATACGTTTTTGGTTAAGGCTCTTGTCCCGGCAAGCGAAGACACTTGCCAGCTAATGCTAGTCCTGTGAGAAGATTATTTTCCAATACCTCCTTTGTATCTCAACATAAATACATATATATATATACAGTGGCGGTCAAAAGTTTCCGGCCAGTTTGTTTCTTCGATTTATTTACCAAAAGGTTTAAGCAAAGAGGAAGCACAATTGCTTCAAATGTTAGGAATATGTGAATGACCTCTGACCACGTGATCATTTTGATTGGATACTGAAGATGCTTCATGCAAAGGGGTAGAATTCGAAGTTCGCTTGTGCAAAAGTTTCCGGCCACTTATCATCTTTTATTTTTTTTCTACCGGTAAAGTGTTTTTTGGTTGTGTTTATGAAAAAATCAACGTGTATAGCATAGTTTAAATTCAAAATTGAAAAGATTAACAATTATTGTTCGTAAATGTAGTAATTAGTTTGTCGTTAAAAGGCCAATCTTCTCGAGATATTGCGGCAAAGTTATCGATCGGTAAATCGACTGTAAACGATATTTAAAAATTATATAAAGATGGTCATGGCCTTCAGGACTTTCATATGGTCCGGGAGATTCTGGAAAATTACTATTCCTGTCGACAGAATTATCAGGAGAAAAACAATTTAAAAACCCACATGAAAATTCCGTTGGAATGTACTGCGATTTACGGAATGAAAATATTGCTGAAAAAAGTTGGTCTACCGTGCAATATGCTGATGTGATGCAGAATCTTATGGAAGAATCGGTATTAAAAAACTTCAGACGTATAAAAAATACAAACGTACCCGTCTGGTGTTTTCCAGGGTACATAAAGTGTGGTCAAGTAAAAACGGGACAAACATTTTATTTTTCCATCAATCGAGTTCAAAACGGTTTTGGAAGTGATGGCAGGCACAACGTCCAATGACCTAACATCAAAAGATACGATTCGACCTATGTTATTCCTACAATGAAGCATGGCGTAGGACATGTTATGCCGTGGGGAGTATTTTCTTCAAAAAGTGTAGGTCCGTTATTTAAAATCCACAGCCAGATGAATGATGCAATGTATAAGGATATATCGCAAGATCATTTTCTGCCTTTTTAAAGTAAAAAATTTGGTCGCAACTTTTTTTCTTAACGTGATAACGACATAAATAATGTATGCAAACCTCGACAAGCAATGGTTTTAGCCCAAAAAATTTTTTTTTGAAATGCCCAGCCCAAACGCCCATCATGAATCCAATAGAAAATCTTTGGAAAGAAGTTGGCAAAAGCCCTTTATATTATTAAAGTCCTTAGTATTTCCTTTATATAAATATTCCAATTCAGCCGAAATTTCTCGAAAATTGCAAGAAATGTGGAAAAAACGTACCATAAACGATCTTTAACCGTTGATTGTGTGAATGTCACGTTGCTGCGCCTCAATACTTATTACTAAAGGTAATAAAATAGTAATACGATAAAATACTAATCGTAAATGTTGTTGATCACTGTAATTTGCTATGAAAATACCACTTTTTTACAAACTTGCGAAGGTGGCCCGAAACTTTTGAGAACATGCGTTTTCCTTTATATTCAATTTTGTCAATTAAATTTATTGATACGTACATGTTTTTCCATAAGTAAGTTCCTAACTATTATGTCAATAAAATGTATAAGTATCATTTTGATATTCCTCTTCATATGGGTATACTTACAAATTAAATGAAAATTTTTTGCTGGCCGAAAACTTTTGACAGCCACTGTATATATATATGCGTTGAATAGTTGAAATTCATCTTTGCATCGCTCCATTTTTACTTTTTCTATTTAGGTTATAGATTTTTTTTTTCTTTTGTGTAAAATTACTTTCGCTCTCAAAACTGGCTCTGAAAATGAAAGTGTCATTCTAAAAAATATCTGAACCAAAATTGAAAAAGTAAAAAAGAAGCAATGTATATATGGACCTCGACTATACAATACAAAAAAAATTTAAAAATGTCAAATTGTAAACGAAGGATTAGAAAATAACCTCTCCATAAGATTAGCATTAGCTGGTGAGTGTCATCACTTTCAAGGACAGGAGCCTTAAGCTCTTTTGCAAGAATTTGAAATTTGCAACCGTTTTGCAAAAATTCCACACGCCTTAAGTCTTTTATTATAAGCACATACATCTGCTTTATATTGTACATGCTGCTTGGGAAATCTATCGATAAATTTTTTAACCACGACTTTATCTTGTTAAAAAAAACTACTTATTCCCTCTAATCTCATTCGTACAAAATGTAATTTTTCAGCATCATTTTTTAATTTTTTAAAACTTTTAACGAATTTATGGCGTATCGAGTACTTGGATGCACAGATTTTAGATAAATAATTTGTAGAGAATTTATTTTATCATTGAACATATTAAACCTGTTAGAAGGAAATACAAGATTTTAAATTGTTAAATTGCAACTCTATACATAAAAACTACCTTCATTCTGAAATCCTTACTTCTATTACTTGTAATAATCTTGATATCATTCTCTTTATTTTGAATTTCATTAAACTAGAATCGAACTGTTATTTATAGGTGTATGATGGAATATGTTACATAATTATCCACCATATCATTCTTTTTATTTTTAGATTTCATGAAAATTCTACTAAGCCATTTAACCCTTAGTTGGAATTGCTTGCGTACAGTGCAATTTTGGAGGGACGGTGTATCGAGTACACCAGGTCATTTTTCCATCTTCTGCTTCAAGTTTTTAGATATATTTCCTAGTTTATATTATTAATATAACCAGGAACCATATTAAAAATAAATTACGGAAAGAAATTATATAAATAACAGAAAAAGAAGAAGAAAATTCTTGGGAAGCTTATGGACGTTCTAGAATGTCTCAATCAATTTCTGAGTCCGTTTCATGATCAGAAATTTCAATGAACGATATCAGATACACTGTTAAAGAACTCTTCGTATGAAAGTTCTTGTAAATTACGTACATAATTTTCAAGAGCAAAGAAACATTGTTAGCATGCTTGGAGAGGCAGAGTTCTGAGTTCGCCAACGTGAAGCGTTCGCAAAATCTGGTTTAAAGTGGAAAACAGAAGTCAAACTGAATTGATTGGCTAGGCGCACTGAACATGAAAGATATTTCTAGGAGGATAGAAGAAGTGTAAAGGCTTATGATTAACTAGTCTGTTATCTACAGCCAGAAAGAATGGATTGGCGTAATCCGTACGCCAGCCCCTCCAATTGAGGGTTAAATGAAGTACGTTTGCTATGTTCATTTGCTTTGAGTAAAAATAAAACTCAACAGTAGTATAAACCGCTCCAGTGAGATAATTTAATTTGTGAAAATAAACTAGAAATTGTCAGTCGATAGTAATAAAGGTGAATTTGCTTTACTGGGTTAGAGAAAGCACAAACTCACATATTGCAAATAGAGAATTACCAGACATGTTCTATTATGCACAATTAACTTCACTGAAATGCTCGGAAATATTTGGAAAATACATAATTCTGTGCCAGGTGCTTGTGTTCCCTTTGAACTTTCAATCCTTCCAAACTTTTCATTCGACATAATATATTTTTATTCATATAACCCTTTAAGACCGAGTGGACACGATCATGCAGTTTTTAATTCGCTAAATTATGTGACTTTTTGGCAAGTCATGTAGTCCTAATTGGTTGTGATGCTAATAATTACGAAATAAAACAAATAATTAAGAATGGTGTCTACTAGTGGTGTGATCAGTAACGAAAACTACTGGCACCTTTGGGTATGGGTTTGTATCGCCAAGTAAGATGTAGATGTTATTGAGAGTGCCCAGTTACATAAATACGTAATGGGAAAACAAAACTAAGTTCTCGTGGCTTGTTTATTTTTCTGTGTATATTAAAAATCCTCCAATGCGAAAGTCATAGTTGCTATACAGGCCTCAAAGCGTTCTCCACTACGGTGAACGTCATATGCTAAAAAGCTTTAAAAAATCCTATGCGTTCGGTTCAAAAATTTGCTAGAGACCTTGCAACATCTTCTCGCATCAGAGTAATACCTCAAACAATAAAAAATATTCTTCTCAATGCAGATTAAAAAAAAAGAACCTCAAGGAAAAATCCATTCATCAGCGAAACAAATAGGCGAAAACGCATAGTATTCGATTTCGCATACAGAAGTAAATCATTGGATTTTTAAAAAACAGTAATTTTTCCTGATGAGAGAAAATTCGGAATTTTCTTACCACCAAGCATTCGAAAAAAATGACGTAAAAATAAAACTGTTCTAGATCCAAAACGTATACTTCAAACTATCAAGCATGTTGGGGGGAATATTATAGTTTTGAGGTGTATAGCTTCTAATGGAGCAGGACATTTAAAATTTATTGACAATGGAAGGACAGGTTTAACATACATTGATTTGTCGCGGCATAATTTATTAAACCGTGTCAAGAAATTATGCGTAGAGGAAGCTTTTCACTTTCTGCAGGATAACGACCAAAGCATATTGCTGTGATCACCAGCACATGGTTACGACAATACTCGAAGATGACTGGTAACTCTTCTAAAATCTCTAGACTTGAATCCAATAGAAAATTTGCAGATGCTATTGGATGCAAAAATCCGAAAAAAAAATATGTATCAGTAAAAAACAGTTTTAAAGAAGCTCTTATTGTGTCATAGAATAACATTAACCAGACCGCTACAAAAAAGTTGGTGGAATCTATGTCACACCATCTAGAAGTAGTGATAAACGCTAAATGAATTCACACAAAATATTAATTTGTATCATTTTACTAAATTTTCCTTAATTATATTATATTAATATAGTGTACAAATACTTTTTTGCATTATATTTTTGTATATTTGTTTATTATAATGAAAAAATCTATTCGTTTAATTTTGTTTTTGCTTCTATAATATTATAATGCATTAAATTAATGTATTACAGTACTTTTTTCTTAAATCTTTTGTTTAATTTCATTATAATTTAAAAAAAAAATTAAGTGTACAAATACTTTTTTTGCCAACTGTACAAGTTTAAAAATATACCTTTTATCTTTTCCGGTGTCTCCAGTCACTGACAATTCTTCTTCTAATTCCAGTTCTTCGGGTTCTAATAAAAAGACTTTCTGACTAACTGTTGCAGATCTGTCGCTATAATTTCTCTCTATTTTAACAACAGGATATCCTGCCTGATTGGTCCATGTCTTCATAATTTGCTTCACTCCAAGTTCATTTTTATTCCACTATAAGAAAATTATAAAAATACTGCTTTTATGGGGAAATACTCCATTCAACAATAAACATCAATTAAACTATATTATAAAAAATCATTTCTGTAATTTTTATCAAATGTTGTCTTGAACAATCTTGATAAATGAATACTTTTATAGCTTATATTTTTTTCATAGACGTAACTGACTTTTTTACAAACATCCATTACATTTGTAAAAAAAAAAAAAAAAAAAAAAAAAAATCAGTTTTACAACTGGTTTTAAATCGTTTTCATTTTAAAATATAGATATCTGTATGCTATGAAACAGTATTAATAATAATATTTTTAAATTAATATTAAACCTTCTGAAACACTAACTATTCCTCCAACTGCACAGAAATAATAAAACGTCGAACGATAAGTTCAATTCTTACGAAGTCCCTCATCCTCTGTATAGCAAAAAAGAGTCATTTCATCGAATTTGATTTTTTTCGCCGCCTGGATTCTTTTTTTTTTTTTTTATTACATAAATAATCAACATCATTTTAACACTAGAACCGCGGAGACGGGTCATTTTGACCCGTATTCTGTGAAAAGATGTCGATTCGAACCAGATAAATCTTCTTAAAATAATTTACATGCAAGCTGCACAAAAATTATTTAAACTAAGTAAGTTAAATAGACTTAAATACAAATTCTGATGTGAATTATTTTTATAAAACTTGGGTAAAATTTCCCGCGGTTCTAGTGTTAACTTACAAAACATTTTGTCCTTTCAATACTGTTAAATTTTGTAAAAAGGTCATTCATGTTAACATTTCTTGAAAATTTGTGCATATGCTGTGATATCCTCTGAAAATTTATTGTGGATGTCAATTTATGGTTTATTGTAAACTGTTTAACAGACAGAAAGGTGTATTATGAGAATATCTTTGCACCTTCTTCCTATATTCATTTGAATATGGCTAAAAATTTTACTTAATATTATACAATATTTAAGTGATATTGTTGCATTGGGTTTAAAGGCGCAAAATCCCTTAAGGGACATGCTGCGCCACTTTAAGTGATATGCCAAAATACCTAACCTTTTTAATAAACAGTAAAGTTTTTAGCCCTAAAAATAAATATTTGTTTTGGATAGATTTCGTATGTAGTACTACCTATTGCATTTTCCCCTATGCTGGAATTTCTCAAAATTTTTGCAGATCTACATTCATCATGACCCCTAGAACCCAAAACTATCATCAGTGAAAAACTTTATATGTCTTTCATTTATGGACACGACAACTTCCATAAATCTGCTCAAATCTCTTCAAAACTGATACATAAAATAAAGGGGCATAAAATCTCGGTCAAGTTCGTTAATGGACAAAATCAAGCCAAGGGAGTGCAAATAGAAAGGGATTGTGTGAAAAAAAAATCATAATTTTTTAATTAAAAAAGATATTGCATCAGTTAAAAGTTTTTATTATTTCTACAAAATGGACCAAAAATTTATGCATGACAGATTTTTGATAAAATTAAAAATGGGCTCAAAGGGGGGGGGGGGAATTCATTACTTCGTCAATTCTGAAGATATCAATTCTAGTTAACTTTTGCTCTCAAAAGCATGCATTTGGCAATTTTCCTTATTTATGAACTATATTTAGTGTCGTATTGGATGATGTTTTCATAAAGGCTGAAAATATTTCAAAAAATGCTGTCAAATTAGGCAATTTGTACCGAATTTAACTTAAGATGATTCTGATAAAACCAGCTCTTACACAAAAATGAAATTACAAACTCTTCAAAAGCGATTAAAAAAAGTTGTTGAACTGGGTTTGTCTCTAATCAAATTTTACTTTTAGTTGGTGAAATGAGAACTTAACTTCAAAATCTGCCTGCGCCTGTATGCCGTGCTGGCAGGGATATTTATTTATTTAAAATGTCTTATCGGGAAGTTAATTTGATGAAGAATGTCAAAACACATTCATTGCTGTGCGTTTCAAATGTAGATGATATTACACACGGTTTTCATTAATAAAGCTCTATTTACAGAAGAAACTATACTTACCAAATTCAAATTCTGCCATAAATCAATTTCTTTTACATCCTTGTACGAATACTTCCACAAATAATTCTGAAAATCCAATAGAAATTATAATAGTTAAAATACATGGTACATTATAAATATTTAATTCAAAAGTGGTCAAAATTATAAGAACTAAGCAAAAATCGCTAAATATATTTTGGCTATTTGGCCGGAAACGTATGCAAATTTAATGGCTAGAAACAAATGAAAAATAAAGAATATTTTTATAATTTTTATGTAATTATGAGGAAAATTCATATTTATAAAATGTATTAAGGATTTATGCAGCCATCTGGTATGGACAAAACTATAGGAACAACTATATTTATGTGTTCTAAAAAGTAAATTTTGCATATTTTTTGTTCTGTACACGGAACATCAAGACGATAAAAATACTTAGTACGCGTTTGGGATCGTGATATTCTGTTTATTAGTCATGCCGTTAGGTACGAAGCTTTCGGAATTTGTAAAAGGGAAAGTAGATGCATTTAAAAGTTCAGAATTTTCTGTACGCCAAATTCCGACAAAGCTTAATAGATCAAGAACAGTTATTTACAATTATCTAAAAAATCCCAGTAAATATTGACTGAAAAGACATACATATAGGCCATCTTCTGTTTCTGTACGAGAGAAAAGAATGATAATAAGGCGAGCTTCCTCCATAAAACAAACGTCGACAGAAATAAAACGCGAATTGAACTTAGAATGCAATGCTCGAACTTCTCGACGCGTTTTACAAAAAGAAAAAAATGTTCGCTATGGTAAACATATGTCACGACCGTCTCTTACAAAAGTTTATAAGAGACTGTGGATAGAGTATGCCAAAAGATACATTACTATGAGGAAAAGGTGGAATGATTTTTTCTTTTCCGGTGAGAAAAAGTTTAATTTCAATGGACCAAATGCTTTTCGCCATTTCTGGTATATGATCTCCGTAGAGAAAAAGAAATTTTCTCTTCAAATCGTGCTTTTGGGGGTGGCTCGGTAATGGTCTGGGGAGTTTCGCAACTGGTGAACTACTCCAATAGTTTTTGTGCTGGATAGAATGAAATCTGAGAGTTATATTGATGTAATGGGCGATAATCTTTTACCAGAAGCACCGTTAATAACGAGTGGAGACTATTTTTTTCCAGCAGGACAAAGTGTCAGTACATGTTTCCCAAGCATCAGAATCGTGGTTTGATGCTAATTTTGTGAAACTACATGATTGTCAGACCAGAAACCCAGATCTGAATCCAATGGAAAATCTGTGGGGTATTCTGACACACGAAATATAAAAAATAGGTGTGCAATATAAAAATAAGCAAGTGCTCATGTCCTCTAACCAAAACGACTAGTCAAAAATTTCCTAAAATGTTCTTAAGGAACTGTCCAACTCCATGACGTCAGGAATTTTAAAAGTAATTGAGAATAAGGTTGAAATTATTAATTATTAGTGTGTATCAGACAGAAAAATGCACTGTTCTTATAATTTTGTCCAATTTTTAGAATGATATATTTTGTTAATTATCGCAAAACATTCATGTTTTGCATTTTTCATTATTTCGAATTTTACAATGATATCTAGCATAAAAAAGTATTTTATGTATAAATTTCACTTTATTTAGTTCATAAATAATTTTTTTCTGTGACATTTTCAAATGTTCTTAAAATTCTGACCGCCACTGTATAACAACACTTTTTTTACATTACTTATTAGTCATTATCAGTGTTAGGCAGAATCTAATTACAAAGTAATGAAATTACAGATTAAAATACATTATAATCTCCTCGCAGTGTAATTATATAACAAGGAAGAATTACAAAGTAATTTCAAATACACTTTTGAAATACATAATTTGATTATCGTGCAATGGAATTACAATTCAATTCTCTTTTTATCATTTTAAATGTAATTAGATTAATTTGTATTTAGATTACAAGACGATTCAGATTACATTCTTAATTATATAATTAAATTAACCTTAAATGGATTACGAGATGATTCTCATTATATTTTTAATTATATAATCCAAGTAACCTGTATTTGATTACAAGACAATTCAGATTAAATTTTTAATTGTGTTGTACACTTAACGTGTAATTGATTATTAGAAATTCTAATTACAGCTTTAAAAATATAATTTAGATTAAATTCTAATGTATTACAAATAAATGTAAACTACGTTTGTACAGAATACAATTTTTACACGCGTAATTTAATACAAGTAAACTTAAATAATATGAAATGTATTTAAATTAAATTGCAATTAATTACGAGTTCATTGTAACTGCTTTTTGTAAATTGATATAAAGTTACTTGTAATTCATTGCAAATTAAACCGAATTACGTCTAAGAGTGTAACTAAATTTATAAGTTACCAAGGTACTACTAGGTTATCCCGTCAACCAAAAATTCATCGCCAAACTATAAAATTAAATTCCAATAATGGATGATCGTGAATGTCACATTCAATGACATTAAAAATGATTCACGTGTTTAAAATGTCATTAAGTGATTTTTATTTCGACTTTTTATTAATATTTTTATTAATATTCTACTAATTTGTTTTTTTCGTTTGGCGATTTGTATAATTTGGCGAAATTAGTCGATGGGATTAACAGAGTAGTACAGTTACTAATTATATTTTAGCAAGTATTGATTTATAATGTTATTAAAACGTAATGGAATTTTTTAAATGGAATTGTACAATTTATCTGGCTGGGGGGATTTTGGGGAAATTTTGGTATTATGTATGTGTTAGGGTATAGATGTAAATCTCAGCGTAGTAATTTATAGATATAATATACAATTTCTTATTGTTAGTAGTGACAAATGTGGCGGTAAAAAATGTGTTGCAAATTTTGAAAACTTTGTCTGATGTTAGGACAATGGGATAAAATATATTCTCACGTTCATGTGGAAGGAATATTAGATTATTTTTACAAGTATGTTTGAAATACAGCAAGGAACTTTACCAATTTTCAATTTTGAGGCTGAAATAGGAGTAAAGTCGAGGGGGGATGTGTGTTCTGAAAACCATTTATTAAATGATACAGTCAGTTAAGAATGATTTTTTGTACTGATCCGTGATTGAAATAACAGTAAAATACTTTTATTTTTATTTACTTTTTTAAAGCTATTGCATAGCTTTTATCGCGGGCTTTGAGCGCGGAGATCGAATCTAGAAATTTCGTAACGAGAAAAAACCTAACACTCCGGCAAACGTCGTTTGTATATAACTCGCGCATATAACTCGCGATCTAATTTTCGTAGCGCGGCCAAATTTTGTTTGGTAATTTATTATGAGACATTGTTACTTTTGGTGACAGGAGACACCTCTCCCCCCACGGTGAGGGTCGAAAAATTTAAAATGCTTATAACTCGAGATCTAATTTTCAGAGCGCGGCCAAATTTTGTTTGGTAATTTATTATGAGACAGTGTTAATTTTTGGTGACAGGAGACCCCCACGGTGATGGTCGAAAAATTTAAAATGTTTATAACTCGCGATCAAGTTTTCGTTGCGCGGTCAGATTTTGTTTGGTAATTTATTATGAGACAGTGTTACTTTTGGTGATAGGAGACCCCCCACGGTGAGGGTCGAAAAATTTAAAATGCTTATAACTCGCGATCTAATTTTCGTAGCGCTTCCAAATTTTGTTTGGTATTTTATTGAGCTATTGCATAGCTTTTATCACGGGCTTTGCGCGCGGCGACCGAATCTAGAAATTCCGTAACTAGAAAAAACCTAATACTCCGGCTAACGTCGTTTCAGTTCGGCAGACTTGGGCACGGTATCCTTCGGTATACTTCGGCAGACAGTGACGCGTAATTTTTCAGATATTTAGAGGATATCAAGTCTCAAACTTATGTTTCTTATTTCAGTTACCATAAACCTATTGTTTCAATGATAAAACTTCCTGATTAACCTACATGTATTGTACTGTAATAAAAATATTTTAAACGATATTTTAAAAAAATGTTTAGTTATCGGTCATTACGCTCAAAAAGTGTAACTTGAATTAATATCAAAGAAAAAGAAAAAACTTGAATTAATATCAAAGACAAAAAACTGCATAAATAAAAAATGTATAAATAATTATAATTGCATAAGTTGATAAAAAAAAATGCTATGCAATTTGACTTTGCATAGCATTCGGGGACTGCCGTTTTACCGCGGCAGTCCGCGAGTGCCACACGTATTTTTTTAAGATATGGTTGTAACTGTAATGCAGAAAATTACGATTTTCAGTGATTTGCAGTAATGCTGTAACTGTGAAATTTTAATTACAATTTTTTTTAATGCGAATGTTATTTTAATTCCGGGTCGTGCCTGACGTAGTCTGGCGTTCTTATAGAGATCTGTATGGGCCAAAATGTCCAGACCTAGGATCTGCAATCCAATTTTTATCTTAACCATCAAGGTCGCTAAAAGAGAAAAAACATCATCTGATCCAATACCGATAACCTGACCCAAAACAGATCAACAACTCCCCCCCCCCCCAAAAAAAAAAGAAATCAATCCATATCTGAAGGTGGTTACAAAAAGTATCCCATATAATTATACAAATACTTTACATTTTTGTTTAAGTAGAAAACATATATATAATGTATACTTGGCAATATTCAAACATATAGTACTTCGTATGAAAAATAGTCTGATCTTTTGAAAATTTCACTCAGCGACTAGTCCATATTTGAACCAAACGAGTCAAAACTCAAAAAAAAGTCCCGTATCCAAAACGTTTAAAGTAAACCCGATCCACAACGAATAATGTCAACTCGAACCCAAAAACTACATTTGAGGTCAAACCGAGACCTTACAGAACTCGGCACAAACATTTTTTGTTGACCAGAAATTGAAATGGAAGAAAATGTATTCATATATTTTAATGGAATTATAAAGTGTAGTTTGTAAATGTATCTGTAAATCAATGTTATGTTTTATATAGAAAAATAAATATCTAATATATACTCTTTAGTGCAGAACCTCTAAATAACAGTTTATTCGGGACATCTAAATTTTTCTCTGCTTTGGAAACGTTCGTTTTTCAAAGGGAAAAGAATGCCGATTGAAAAGAATTCACTAAATAGAGGTGTCCATTACTCAAGAGTATTCGCATAAAGAGTTTACAGTACGTGTTATTTCTTTTGACTAGCGAACGAATTTCATGCTTTTGACATGTTCGGTATTCAGGAGTTCTATTATATAAATAAGTTTTCGCTATTTGCAGACGTCCGTCATAGATCTTTCACTATATATAATGTTTTTATGGGAAAAATAGTTAGACTTTTTTCTGAAAAAGTGAATCAACCCCAGAGGTGTCGAGATGGGAAATTAGCGGGGGAGTCTCTGCTCCAATTTATCTGAAACTAGGAAATTATAGATTTTTGAAAAAAAAAATCTTATTTAAAATAGTAAAAAAGTATGTTTTTTGTTGTTTTGCTAACCACATTATAATCACAACATATCACACGTTGCGTTGTATATATCATTTCACTTGGTAAACAGAGTAATATGTTTCCAGTTTGGAAAATTTTGAATCCCCCCCCCCCACGAAAAAATATCTGTAGTTACGTCCTTGATTAACCCGAATCCGACTCTCAAGTGTTAAATCCAATCCGGAACAAATCCGAACTCGAAAACTAACTGGTCCGGTAACTCAACCTGGCCCAAACCCAGCGCGCAACATAACGTATAAATCTATCCGACCCACAGCAAAAAAGTTCAAATAAACCCGATCCGCAGTAAAAAAAAAATCTTGTTAAAAATAGTAAAAAAAGTACGAAATTTTTATTGTTTTGCTGACTACATAATAATCACTACATATCACACGTTGCATATAGCATTTCACTTGGAAAATAGGATAATTTGTTTCAAGTTGGGAAAATTTTGAATCCTCTCTAACCCCCCCCCCCCCTAAAAATATCTGTAGTTACGTCCTTGAATAACCCGAATCCGACTCTCAAATGTTAAACCCAATCCAGAACAATTCCGAACTCGAAATAATGTAAGTCAACCTGGCCCAAACCCGCCCGCAGCAAAAAGTATAAATCTATCCGACCTACAGGAAAAAAGTTCAAATAAACCCGATCCGCAGTAAAAGATATCTCCCCCTATCCGAAATTTCTCTTCAACCCGAATGTAAAGTCTCTGATGTCTCAGATGTGAAACCAAATCTGAAATCTGAACTTAAAATAATGTAAGTCAACCCTGATTCAAACCAGACCCACAGCAAAAAAAAAAAAAATAAATAAATAAATAAATAAATAAATAAAATAAAAAAAAATCAACACGCCACGAACCACAACAAAAAATAGAAATAAATCGAACCCGCAATGAAAAACATTACCTTCTACCCGAGTCTCGAAATTTTTACATCAATCTCCCTTGAGGTTTCTCTAGATTAGCCCTTGATATAAATAGTATCAGAGAAAGGAACCGCTAAGAATATCTAACTATTGTTTCTAAGAACAGCACTTAAAAAAATTTCATTTTTCAAATATCCGTCGAAAAATTTTGGTTTGACCCCTAAGGGTATATTATTGTTCTGACCCGGACCTGGAAATTTCATTGGAAACTAAGCCAAAACCCGTCCAAATTTTTTTCGTTGACCTTCGTCGAAACCGAAATGAAGAAAAATTAATCCACATTTTAATGGAACTACATAAAATATAGTCGACATTTATACCTTTAATAGTAATTTTATCTTTTATATAGAAAAAGTAAAAGTCTAATGTAAACTCTTTAATATTCAAAAAATTGTAGATTCTCTAAACAACGGAAGCAGCTGAATGGGGTGTCTAAATTGTTGAAAAGTGTTCGCTAAATAGAGGTGTCTACGATTCGAGAGAATACGCATGAAGATTTTAATGTAAATACTTTCTCTTACGAATAGCAATTTTCAATGTAAAAGCTTAAAAATATTCATAATTAATTATTTGTAACTGTCTGTCATGTCTCTTTTACTGTATAGAGTTTTTATGGAGCAAAATATTTAAACTTTCATTTAAAAAAACAGGTCAATTTCTTGCAAAACTGAAAACCTAATCTGAAACCGATCCGAACCAGAAATAATTTAAATAAATTTGACCCGAAACCAACGCGTAGCTAAAAAGTAGAATTCCACTCGACTCGCAACAAATTTGTAAAAATCATTCCGACTAGTAACAAAAAAAATAGAAGTCAACCGGACTCAAAACCAACCAGCAGTAATAAAATAGTAGTCAGTTCAATCCAAAACAAAAAAAGTAGAAATCAACAAAACCCAAACCGACCCGCAGCAACAGAGTAGAAGTGAGCTGGATCCAAACCGACACACAACGAAAAAAATTAACCTCGACCCAACACAAATTGAAAAAAAATATATTCCACGTCTGAGCCACGGGTCCGACTGGAACCTCCAAATTTCTGATATCACGCTCTCTCCCTTGAGGACACTCCAGATCTGCCCTTGACTAAAATAAAATAAGTTACACAAGATTTCCTCTTTTTTTGCGACTGTAAAAAGTGCATTATTTCCCTTAAAAGTAATAAATATTAAAAATATTTCTTTAAAATTCCAAACAAGTTAATCAACAATTTTAAAGTTACTAATCTTTAAAACTTTCTAACTTTAAATTCTGCTTATTTTTGATAAAACTGTTTTTCGACCTTAAAACTTTAAAATGTAAGATATTTTACACATGTATAACAAAAGGAGACCCATCACAGTCTCCTGACCTGGCCATAAACATGTACTAGCAAATTTTTATTTACAATTTTATTATTTGTTTGCTATTTTAACTGAAAAATACGAAAAAAAAACGCATTAACTTTTTTTTTACTGATTTACTTAAAAAAAAACAGGACCAACAAACAAACAAACAAACAAACAAACCAATCAAACAATCAACAAAACAACAAACAAAACAACCAACTAACCAACAAACAAACAAACGCATTCTCCCCCCCCCCCTTTTAAATTTCGAATTTTTAAGGAAATGCTAGAGATCATTTACATTTTATAAGTAATTACCATGCTAAATTTCATGTTTTTATCCCCTTCAGTAACACAAAAACCGCATTTTTAGAACGCTTTTTGCTCCTGCACTCCCTTTAGATTTGTGGCATCCACATAAGATACAATCTACAGTTGGCAAAAAAAGTATTTGTACACCCTAAATTTTTTTTATTTTTAACTAAATAAAAACAGATATTTTGTCACAAATAGTTTTAATACAGTCTGTTTACCATGTGTTTTAAATTACACAAAAGAAAATTTCGATAAAGATGTAAAATAATTTTCTAATAGGAAAAGTTTAAAAATTTCTTGCAAAAAAGTATTTGTACATTTCTCCATCCTGATATGTACTGTGTTTTATAGTGTTTATGGTTCAAAGGACTACTTTTACAGAAACTGTTAATAATTTTTAACTTCATATTATATTTGTCTGACATTTAATCTAATTTGCTCTTGAAGTAATTGAGTATAGAACCTAAAAGTAGAGAGGCACCTCTAGATATATTAAATCCTATGATTGACCATAATAAAAATTTAAATTCGCAAGAAGAATTTGTAAAAGCTATTAAATTACCATTTACAACTATTGGATGTATACTGAGTATAAATTAAAAGCATCGAAATTCAATGAAAACCAGGACTTCTCAGCAAACTAACAATGAGGGAAAAGGGATTGTTGTTAAAAAAGCTTTAAAAAATCCTATGCGTTCGGTTCAAAAATTTGCCAGAGACCTTGCAACATCTTCTCGCATCAGAGTAATACCTCAAACAATAAAAAATATTCTTCTCAATGCAGATTTAAAAGAAAGAACCTCAAGGAAAAATCCATTCATCAGCTAAACAAATAGGCGAAAACGCATAGTATTCGATTTCGCATACAGAAGTAAATCATTGGATTTTTAGAAAACAGTAATTTTTTCTGATGAGGGAAAATTCGGAATTTTCTTACCACAAAGGATTCGAAAAAATTGGCGTAAAAATAAAACTGTTCTAGATCCAAAGCGTATACTTCAAACAATCAAGCATGTTGGGGGGAGTATTATAGTTTTGGGGTGTATAGCTTCTAATGGAGCAGGACATTTAAAATTTATTGACAATGGAAGGACAGGTTTAATATACATTGATGTGTCGCGGCATAATTTATTCAACCGTGCTAAGAAATTATGCGTAGAGGAAGCTTTTCACTTTCTGCATGATAACGACCAAAGCATACTGCTGTGATCACCAGCATAAGGTTACTACAATACTCGAAGACGATTGGTAACTCCTCTAAAATTTATACATTCGAATCCAATAGAAAATTTGTGGATGCTATTGGATGCAAAAATCCGAAGAAAAAAATATGTATCACTAAAAAACAGTTTTAAAGAAGCTCTTATTGTGTCATGGAATAACATTAACCAGACCGCTACAAAAAAGTTGGTGGAATCTATATCACACCATCTAGAAGTAGTCATAAACGCTAAATGAATTCACACAAAATATTAATTTGTATTATTTTACTAAATTTTCCTTAATTATATTACATTAATATAGTGTACAAATACTTTTTTGCATTACATTTTTGTATATTTGTTTATTATAATGAAAAAATCGATTCGTTTAATTTTGCTTTTGCTTCTATAATATTATAATGCATTAAATTAATGTATTACAATACTTTTTGCTTAAATCTTTTGTTTAATTTCATTATAATTTAAAAAAAATTAAGTGTACAAATACTTTTTTTGCTAACTGTATGTTTGTTTCCGGGCGAACACAATGATTTTTGTACCATTACTTTTGAAACCAATTAGGTAGTTCCGGAGATTATCCCTTATAAACAAACAAACAAACTTTTTCTCTTCATAATATAGGTATAGAATAAAATATGATGGGCTTCTATAGAAAATCGAGATACCTGCTCTCCCTTGAAACGATTGCGTTTACTATACGAAATTTGTCTAGTTTGACAATTTATATCCGAGTTCATTTTTGGGTTATTAAAACCTTTTATTTGCTCTATACTAAAATTTACCGGTGTTCGGCACCCCCCCCCCCCTCTTCATAAATTTTGCCTTTATCATATAAAGTATGAGTGTCTTACGATAAATAAAGTTTTAGTTATAAGTTTTTAAGTTTCCAGCTCATTATATTTACGATACACTAAAATATTCGGGAGGGCGAAGAGGGCAGAGTTTCAGTAAAAAATTAGTGGGTTATCCAGTTTAAAATTCACATTTATAAAATTAAAATAGTCACTGCAATATTTAACACCAAATATCATCCTCATTATAATATCATTGTAAATCAGATTTCTTAGTTATCATTAAAAGAATATAATCATAAATAAGTCTCAAGTACAAATGAAAAAAACGAATTAGAAAATTTTCTGTTTCCATTGCACATTAATTGTAACTAAAATTTCTAGTTACCATTACAACAACGTAACGGTAATAATAATCATAAATACATCTAAAATCAAATATTTAAATCTAAAATAACATTCGCATTAAAAGTATTTGTAATTAAAATTTCACAGTTACCGCTTTACCGCAAAGCAATGAAAATCGTAATCTTCTGCATTCCAGTTACAACCATATCTTAATAAAAAATACGTGCGGCCCTCGGATACTGCGGCGGTAAAGTTATTGCATAGCATTTTTTATCAACTTATGCAATTATAATTATTTATATATTTTTTATTTAAGTATTTTTTTTTATGTCTTTTATATTAATTCAAGTTTTTTTTTTCTCTGATATTAATCCAAGTTGCAATTTTTGAGCGAGATGCCCGATAAGAAACAATTTTTTTTCTTTTATTGAATAAATGAGAAGTTAATATCGTTTAAAATATTTTTATTATCTTACAATACATGTAGGTTAATCAGGAATTTTTATCATCGAAACTATTGGTTTATGGTAACTGAAATAAGAAACATAAGTTGGAGACTTGATATCCTCTAAACATCTGAAAAATTACGCGTCACTGTCTGCCGAAGTATACCGAAGGATACCATGCCCAAGTCTACATAACTGAAACGATGTTAGCTGGAGTGTTAGTTTTTTTCTAGTTACGGAATTTCTAGATTCTGTCGCAGCGCTCAAAGTCCGCGATAAAAGCTATGCAATAGCTTAATAAATTACCAAACAAAATTTGGAAGCGCTACAAAAATTAGATCGCGAGTTATAAGCATTTTAAATTTTTCGACCCTCACCGTGGTGGGTCTCTTGTGACCAAAAATCAACACTCTCTCATATTAAATTACCAAACAAAATTTGGCCGCGATACGAAAAGTAGATCGCGAGTTATAAGCATTTTAAATTTTTCGACCCTCACTGTGGGAGGTCTCCTGTCACCAAAACTTAACACTGTGTCATAATAAATCATCAAACAAAATTTGGCCACTCTACGAAAATTAGATCGCGAGTTATAAGCATTTTAACTTTTTCGACCCTCAAATTGGAGGTGGGGGGGTCTCCTGTCACAAAAAATTAACACTGGTTCATAATAAATCACCAAACAAAATTTGGCCGCGCTACGAAAATTAGATCGCGAGTTATAAGCATTTTAAATTTTTCGACCCTCAACGTGGGGGGTCACCTGTCACCAAAAGTAACACTGTCTCATAATAAATTACCAAACAAAATTTGGCCGCACTACGATAATTAGATCGCGAGTTATAAGCATTTTAAATTTTTCGACCCTCACCGTGGGGGGTCTCCTATCACCAAAAGTAACACTGTCTCATAATAAATTACCAAACAAAATCTGGCCGCGCAACGAAAATTAGATCGCGAATTATAAGCATTTTAAATTTTTCGACTCTCACCGTAGGGGGGGGGGGGGTCTCCTGTCACCAAAAGTAACAATTTTTTCTCGTTACGGAATTTCTAGATTCGGTCACCACGCTCAATGCCCACGATAAAAGCTATTCAATAGCTTAAAAGAATACCATTGGAATTATCCGTAATTTTATATATAATTATGAATACATCGTTAATTGAATTTGAAATTCAGAATACAATTACGCATAATCGTAATTATAATTTTCTGAATTATAATTACAATTGTATATTAGTAATTATAGCTTTTATAATTATGTTTACAACGTTAATTGAATTTCAAAGTCAGATTATAATTGCATTTAATCGTAATTAGAATTATTTCCCATTATAATTACAATTATAGATAGGTAATCTTACCATTTATAGTTACGATTACAATGCTAATTTACTTTCAAATTCAGATTATAATTGCATTTAATCGTAATTAAAAAAATTTCCTTTATAATTACAATTATATAAAGATAATCATAGCATTTATAGTTACGATTACAATTCTAATTTAATTTCAAATTCAAATTATAAATACATATAACGAAAATTGTAATTTCTTGCGTGCCGTTACATTGTAATTAAGTTACAAAGTAATTAGATTACGAATTTGCCCAACTCTGGTCATTATTATGAAGATCACTAATATCACTTATCAAAATCCGTTTAAAACAGGATTGCCAGTTAGGTCTCTAATTCTAAATTTTAAATTCACATTGGAAATATTAGAAGAAGAATTTTTGCTTTTTTGTGATCAACAAATGAGTCTTATTAAATAAAGAATGAAACATTACTTTTCATTTCTGGTGTGAACTCGAAATTTCTAAATAAAAATGGAAGTCAAACTGGCAATCCTGGTTAAATGTTAATTTCGAGCAGAGTTCAAGCATTCAGATAACTGTATCAGTGGCAGATACTTTAAGGATATTTTACGAATTTTTTCTGAATTGTACTTACAGTTGGCAAAAAAAGTATTTGTACACCCTATTTTTTTTTTTTTTAACTAAATAAAAACAGATATTTTGTCAAAAAATTTTTAATACAATCTGTTTACCGTGTTTTTTAAATTACACAGCAGGAAATTTCGATAAAGATGTAAAATAATTTTCTAATAGGAAAAGTTTAAAATTTTCTTGCAAAAAAAGTATTTGTACATTTCTCCATCCTGATATGTACTGTCTTTTATAGTGTTTATCGTTCAAAGGACTACTTTTACAGAAGCTGTTTATAATTTTTAACTTCATATTATATTTGTCTGACATTTAATCCAATTTGCTCTTGAAGTAATTGAGTATAGAACCTAAAACTAGAGAGGCACCTCTAGATATATGAAATCCTATGATTGAGCATAATAAAAATTTAAATTCGCAACAAGAATTTGTAAAAGCTATTAAATTACCATTTACATCTATTGGATGTATAGTGAGAAACTATGAATAAATTAAAAGCATCGAAATTCAATGAAAAACAGGACTTCTCAAGCAAACTAACAATGAGGGAAAAAAGGAGTGTTGTTAAAAAAGCTTTAAAAAATCCTATGCGTTCGGTTCAAAAATTTGCTAGAGACCTTGCAACATTTTCTCGCATCAGAGTAATACCTCAAACAATAAAAAATATATCAAATGAAAATCAAATTTTGAATTGCTTAAAAGGCGCAAATGCCAACCTAGTGAAAAAGATTCCATGCCGGGAATCGAACCCGGGCCATCAGTATAGCGCACTGACGTTCTACCGACTAAACCACATGGAACGACACCCAGCAAGGAACTTATCACTATTACATGTTGGCAAGGCCACAAACCCAGCACGCTTTCCCGGCATGGAATCTTTTTCACTAGGTTGGCATTTGCGCCTTTTAAGCAATTCAAAATTTGATTTTCATTTGATTTGTTATATTCAAGGGGAATTTTCTCTCTGGAAAAAAAAAAAAAAAATTCCACGTATTAATATATAATAAAAAATATTCTTCTCAATGCAGATTTAAAAGGAAGAACTTCAAGGAAAAATCCATTCATCAACGAAACAAATAGGCGAAAACGCATAGTATTCGCTTTCGCATACAGAAGTAAATCATTGGATTTTTGGAAAACAGTAATTTTTTCTGATGAGGGAAAATTCGGAATTTTCTTACCACCAAGCATTCCATAAAATTGGCGAAAAAATAAAACTGTTCTAGATCCAAAACGTATACTTCAAACTATCAAACATGTTGGGGGGGGGGGGGAATATTATAGTTTTGGGGTGTATAGCTTCTAATGGAGCAGGACATTTAAAATTTATTGACAATGGAAGGACAGGTTTAACATACATTGATGTGTCGCGGCATAACTTATTAAACCGTACCAAGAAATTATGCTTAGAGAAAGCTTTTCACTTCCTGCAGTATAACTACCAAAGCATACTGCTGTGATCACCAGCACATAGTTACGACAATATTCGAAGACGACTGTTAACTCCTCTAAAATCTCTAGACTTGAATCCAATAGAAAATTTGCAAATGCTATTGGATGCAAAAATCCGGAAAAAAATATGTATCAGTAAAAAACAGTTTTAAAGAAGCTCTTATTGTGTCATGGGATAACATTAACCAGACCGCTACAAAAAAGTTGGTGGAATATATGTCACACCATCTAGAAGTAATCATAAACACTAAATGAATTCACACAAAATATTAATTTGTATAATTTTACTAAATTTTCCTTAATTATGTTACATTAATATAGTGTACAAATACTTTTTTTGCATTATATTTTTGTATATTTGTTTATTATAATGTAAAAAATCGATTCGTTTAATTTTGGTTTTGCTTCTATAATATTATAATGCATTAAATTAATGTATTACAGTATTTTTTGCTTAAATCTTTTATTTAATTTCATTATAATTTTAAAAAATGAAGTGTACAAATACTTTTTTTCCCAACTGTATAGTTCACTGAGGTAACAGCTACCGTTCGATAACTACTAATTTTTACTGTTTTTGCATAAGACTCTGCTTCAAAACTTGCTACTTTAATACATTTTCACACAAATTTATTTTTTTTCGATGAATTTAAAGATTGTTAAAAGTAGATGTCTCTCTGTTATAGATAATACACGTTGAAATACTGTTGGAAAGTCAAACCCAAAGCAAAAATGCTTACGTTAGAATCTCATCATGAACTATATTTTTGTCTACTATTGGCTATGATGATACATCCGGAGGGTATCCCGAATGTGATATATTAGCCCTTAAGAATTGTACATGGTTTAAGGAAAATTAAAAAATAAACCCAATAAGTATATTCTTCATGTCATTCTCATGTTCAAAATTAAGAGAATTTCAATATTTCATCGAATTTCATGCAAAGTACTAAACGAAAGGTAAACTGTTGCTTTGAAACCAAGATGCAACATTTTAGCATCGTATATGTAAGCGTACACCTATATATATGTGGAGAGAATAGAGAAACAAGCTTTGTAAGTGAGAGTGGCAATTTTCGAGCTGCGTTCCATAAGACATCTCGTCGAATATCTTGATATTCTTTTTATAACATCTGGTAAAATTCAAAATCGAACAGTAAAAATGAGTAACCTATAGTATTTGGATAGAATAAGGTGGCGAACTGCAGGCAGACTGGAAACAGGACAGTCCCAAGTGCAGGTTCCTGGATACTTCAACATAACGTCCAGCGTCGTGCTAACAGTTAAAGGATACTGATCTCTCTATTTTTTGGAAATATGAAAACAAATGGAAATATTTTGTGAAAATACGGAAGTATTTCTGGAATTTACGGATTTTTTTCCTGTTAAAATATGGCAGTAGTACTGGCGTCTGGGTAATCAGTACAATTTCCATATTTTAACGGAAATTTTTTTACAGTGCATAGTTTATCTTAGAAAGTGATCAGTGGATTAGACTTTTTAATGCATTTCTAAACTAATTTCAAACCATTGTGTAAAAAATTTTATGGGGAAAATCACCAATAAAAATGGGAAGGAATATAAGTGATCAATATTGTGGCGGTGGCATGAGGCTTTAGTAGCTCAAAAATAACACCTACAGCGTTCGAATCCACCAAATTTCGTTTGTATTATAAAATCCTTTGTTTTACATTCTAGACAGATACACCAGTTCTGAGAAATTTGAGTGAAGTCACTTCAGACATTTTTTCTAAAGAAAGAATGCTTCCAATTTCTTTTTTTTTATATTATTACCGGATTCATTGATCTTTATACCCAATCTCATTTATTAATAACATTCATAAACACATTTCATTTAATTATCAATGTATAACATTGTTTCAGACATGTTATACATATCCGCAGACAAGTTTCAGACATGTTACACGCTCAACGCATGTAATGCTCGTTTATATGTGCTACATCTTTTAAACAAGCAATAATTTTCTACGGTTTATGAAGTTATTCTTATTTTAACATTTATTTTAAATCTTTCTTTGATTCCACGTAGCTATCGATTTATAAAAATAGGTAGATTTACATGTCATTTCACTATATAGATATAACGAATTCATTTTTATAACATATTTGGAGAATAGAAGTGTAAGTAATATAAAACTCAATTAGTACATACCTTTAATCCTTTTCGGAAATTTCTTTCACCAATAAAATGCTGCACCATATGAATAATAGCACCACCCTGTAAAATTGTATTTTATTTCTATTAAATATGTTAAATTTTATGTCGTTATGAGAAGCAATAAATTTCAGTTTTCAATTCATCAGCATGCATAATAATCAAAAAATAAAACACGTACTGAGTTTATATGCCTATTACTTTCCCATGAATAAAAACATACAAGATTTTTTCTTACTTTTATATAAGCAATTTCGTCAAAATATTCTAAAACGTCATCGACAGCTACAGGTGACGACAGGGCTCTTGTTGTTGTCAAGCTGTCAGTTTCCATTACTTCATAAGTAGTACCGATGAAATGATGAGTCTAAATCAGAAATAATTATCAAAGTATTTAGAATATAAATTACAGTCTTAACATTTAATATAAAAATAATTTAACTGTTGTAATTAATTACTTAATTTAATTGTTATAAAATAATTGTAACAAGTTAAGAAACTTAGATAAAAAGAAAATGTAAATACATCTTATCCGCAAGAAAAATGACACGAAACAAAAAGGATATTCTGTACAGTTGTGGCAAAAGACTAATTTCATTTGTTTACTGTAACGAAAAACAGGTTGGAAATTGCACGTGAAACGTAGCAAATGAGATGGGTTCGTATTATAACGAAACTTAAAAACATTGAGATCTTGCTGTTATAGTATAGATATAGAGTATTTCGGATACAGTATAGTGGTCGGAATCTGCTGTTGTTCTTGTAAACACTATCTGCTTTCTATTACACAGGAGGTAACTTGTATTAAACCTCTGTAAAGTATATCAATTTCATAAAATCTGAAATCGTTTAATATAATTAAAACATGCCCCAAACAATATTTCCCTGTATATCATTATGTAGTGGTATAGTTTTGAGTAGCCCTTGTAAATTAATAATGAAAATGCTTTGTATCATAAATTGTACAGACTGTACATTTTAGTGTTTACTTCATAGATTCATGTCAATTCTATTATATTCGAAAGAGTGTAACATCATTAAAATGTACTTGAAACTATTTTTTCCTATTGACCATAATGTAAAAGACTACTTTTGATTGTCCTTGTAATTAACTATGCATCCAATTTTTATAAAATTTGAAATGACTCGACAAAATTATGCGACAATTATATATTTTAAATCTCAAACCATTTCTTCGGGCAGTTTTTTCTCTATTATATGCGGCGGATAGACAGACGGATGGACGGACAGACTGAACGATGACTGTAGGTGCTACGTATTTAAATAATTACGAACGCGCGTAAAAATATTCAGATCTTGGTGTAATAGTATACGGCATAGTGGTCGAAATCTTTCGTGTGTCCCTGTGAATATTATTTACTTTCTATTATACTGGAAATAACTTTTAGCAATCCTCAGCAACGTACATCAATTTCATAAAATGTTAAATAATTTAATGCAATTAAAACGCTCCCCAAATAGTGTTCTCCCTATATAATTATGCAATGGAATAGACCGAAGGTGACTGGCTACATGCGATTTTAAACAACTTGTTAAGTACCTAGAAAAATACATGAAAAATTATCCTGAAACTCTAAATGTACAAACATAATAGTACAGGTCATACACTCTAAAAAATAAATGTGTAAATTAGCTAATTTTACCCGAATATATGTGTAAATTTCTAAAATTACACACCTGTCGTAAAATTTACACATTTTTTTCTGAAATTTACCTGTTTATATGTGTATTTAGGATGTGAAAGTAAGTGTGTAATTTTTTATCAGTTGAAAAACTCAAACAAGTGTGTAAATGTCTAGAAATGCTTGGATTTACACTTATTTATGTGTTAGTCTAATTTAAACTTAATTATAAGTACACACATAAGTGAGTAATTTTTTACAAATGCATACTTGTCATAAAATTTACACATTTTGAACAAAAAATTACCTTTTTTTATGTGTACCTAGCATGTGAAATCAAATGTGCAATTTGTTATCGCTTGATTAACTCATACAGATGTGTAAATGTAGAAAAGTACTCGCATTTACACGAATGAAAGTGTTAATCATAATTAAGGATCAACTGAATCAACGATTTTTAAGATCAAAACAGAAACTGAAACCGAATTTTGATACTCATCCTATTTTCGGCCGAAAACGAAAACGATAAAAAAAAATTTAAGTGATTAATACATACAAAATGATACAAAATTAGGTCCGTTCGTAATTATGTATGTATATAAGACCGATTGTCGTTGTTCAGTCCATTCATTCGTCTGTCTGTCCGTCTGTCCGCATATAATAGAGCAAAAACTATCCAACCGAATCGTTTGAAATTTAAAATATAAAATTGTTCCATAATTTTGTCGAGTTTTTCAAATTTTATGAAAATCGGATGTATAGTTTGATTACAGGGATAATCAAAAGTATTACGTTACATTACCGTCAATGAGAAAAAAAAGGTTTCAAGTTCATTTTAATGGTGTTACAGCATTCCAAACAGGAAAAAAAATATATACATTTACCGAAGCGTATTAAAATATACATTCGGTGCAATATATGGTGAAAAAACGTTTATTATTCATTTACAGAGCTAAAAAAAGAATTCCGTCACATAATGATATATGGGAAAACATTGTTTTCTGCGTATTTCAATCATGTTAAATTAGTTCGTATATAATTAAGTTGATATACGTTGCTCAGTTTTATTGCAAGTTACTTCTTTAATAATAGAAAGCGCTAACAGTATTTACAAGCACTCACAAAAGATTTCGGATACTATACTGCACCAGAACTACTACTCTACGTTACAGATTTTTGCTAGAAGTGCACTTTTAGTTGTGATATGAGTTTTTAAGTGTAACCATATTTTTGCATATTACTTTGTGTATATAAATGCTGTAAATCATATACAGGGTAACACAAAAGAATCTGCAAGAGTTACAGAGTAAAAATGAAAATAGCAGTGGTTTTCGAAACAGTTACGCATTTTCACGGTATCCCATGATAAGTAATGATTCTAGGTTTGCGATCTTGATTGCGTCCTATTTAAGAAGAGGTCCTATTATTTTCGTGTTACTGAATTGGAGATATATAATCGTATCAAATTTTATATTCATGCATTTTAGCATAAGAATTTAACAGCTAATGTATTAAGCTCAGAATATTTATAAAATTAATTGTAGTACGAACGCAGCTCATTTGCCACGTTTGACGCGCAATTTCCAATTTGTTAATGATGCTACACGCTTTCGAATATAATACAATCTATATGTATCTAAGAAGTGTATGATAAAATATACGTTCTGCACAATCGGTGGTGCAAAGAATAATCATTATTAATTTCCAGGGCCACACACAAGTATTCCATTACATAATATTATAGGGGAGATACCGTTCGGGGCGCGTTATAATACGATTAAACTATTTCACATTTTATGTACGTTGTTGAGGTTTATTATAAGTTACTTCCTGTATAATACAAAGCAGGGATGTAGTGGAGGGTATACGCGGGTACACGCCGTATACCCTTTGGATTTTTTTAAGGAACTCGGTATACCCTCTGTTTCTCAAAAGAGCTACAGTGTATACACTCTAGGGTATACCCTCTGTTTTATGCATATACCCTTTGCTTTTTTTACGACTACACCGCTGACAGAAAGCAGATAGTATTTACAGGGACACACCGAAGATTTCGGCCACTATACTGTATCCGAAATACTGTATCCATTACAGCAAAAACTGAATATTTTTAGAACTTTGTCATAGCACGAACGCATCTCATTTGCTACGTTTAAAATGCAATTTCCAGTTTGTTATAAATTAATTATTGACATATAGAATCACATTTCTAACACACAAATATATATATATGCATGTGTATGTATAAGGTTCAAATAAAATGAAAACGTATTCCATGTATTAGTTCTTGAGATAGAGTGCCAACAAAATTTATATCACATAGAGACAGAGTCACAGACATACAAACAAACATTTTATAAAAACATTTTTAACCTTATAAAATGTGTAAAATCCATTAAAAACAAGAATTCGAAAATTTTCACGAATCTAGTATTTTTTTCTTGCAAAAATAGAAGAGTGTAAAAATGTTTCAGGTTCAAGTATATATGTCAGTTTATCTTTTACGGTGATTTTTTGTCAACGATCAGCTGTCGTTAACAAAACACACTTCTGCGAGACTTATACTTCTGTGGTTTCAAAAAGGAAAAAAAAAATATTAAGCCTGCTGTTTTGAACGAACAGGTGATAAACTTGAAAGTTTAGTAATGTAAGCATTTTTTGCTTTATAATTTTTGCATGCGCATATGCCATGTGCAATAGGGAAAACTCGCAGACGATTTTTTAATTAAAGACAGTAAAGTTTATTTGTTGATCTTTGGAATACACAGAGAACGAGAACATTTTGTTTGTAAAAATAGCCGTTTATGTACGTATAGTCCGTCTAAGTTTAAAAATTTAAGCAAAAAATATTACAAGAGTATCGCAAAATTCTGTGTTTCATACAAAATACGTCCAAGAAAGTTTACAAATGCTGTTGGTATGTGTAAAATAGATTCATGCCACTGCTTTTGTAATTAATATTGGACTATTTGTTTTCTACAAATGATTCTATGGATTACCATCAAAAAATGAAGAAATATGTCGATGGAAAATAGGTATGAAAAATATTTTTTCTGTTTGCTTTTCTTTAAATTACAATGATTTTGTTGAAATAAATAAAAATCTATGAATAATCCATATGTTTGAAGGAATGAGACTGAAATGTCATAATTATATTGTCTATTTATTTTTTTTAAATTCTAGAAGCTTTTATTATTTTATTTTCTGAATGATTTTAATGAAAGGAATTTCAAAATATCTATACGATACACAGTATCAGAAAATATATGATTAACCCACGAAAAAAGAAATAAAAGATAAACAGTGCACAAAAATTACAATAATGCATACAACCACAGTTAAAATTCATTAGCTTTTATTCGATATATTTTTTAAATGTTTCGAGATTTTTACGAATTTAGATCTAATAAAACAAGTTTACAAACCAATTTCTAAATTTTATCGCATTCATTTGGATTTTACTTAGGGTGTTAACTATTTTAAAAAGTGGATTTAAGCTAGCGATTAAATCATTATTTTAATCAACAATTTGAAAATCAATTATTTAAATCAAAATTGATTTAAATCTAATTGTTCTAAATGACACAAACGTATTAAAATCTAAGATTAATGTAATTTGGAAAGTGTATTAAAATTAATGTAATTTGGAATACTGTATACAGTACACCAAAATCTGATAAAAAAGCTTTAAATAATTGTTTCTAATCTTAATTTCTGAGTCCTGTGAAACATTAAATACAATAACTTTGTTAAGGCATAAAAGATATTTCATTTAAATATCATATTTAAATCTAAATCTAATATAATTTGTGATGTCATAATTTCTTTAAGTAATTAAATTGTTTATTCTTTTATATGAAATAAGCATTTAAAGTATGCTAAATTTCGGCTATATATATATATATACACTGGTGTCCAAAAGTTAAGCATAATTGGTAATTAAGTAATTATTTTTAAGTAATGAAAGAAATATGAATCGGAATGTGCTGAAACTCCAGGTGTTTAAACAAAATAGTGCGCGTCACACATTTTCGCGAAGAGTTTTCTCCGAAATCGAACAGGGGACTGTCAACAAATTGAAAAAGAACGAAGATCTTTTGGATAACCCTGTCAAAACTAATGTAGCAAAAGCGTTCAAACTGCACATTATGATTAATTGGCTTATTGTAATATACTGTGTTAATTTTTACAAGGATAGCATGTATACTCGTAGAGAAATTAAGGTTTTTATAAAAACAGTCCTAAATTTTTCCAAGTTTTTTGCTTATAATTTGCAGAGTTCTTATTATAAAATAATGTTCTTTTCTGAAAATATGACAAACATCATTTTACACAATACCCTGTCATCAGAATTTAAAAATAATAAAAATTGTATGAAAAATGTGTATGTTTAGTAAATAACTTTTCATTGCGCATGCGTCAACGATATCAAAATGTCATTTGCATATTGTGTTAGCTAAATGTATAGAGCAACTTCTGTAAAAGTTTCAAAAACATAGCTTGAAAATTCTGAAAATGGGAGCCTATAGAATCAACTCAAAATCCGTTATTCCTAAAGGAAGCAAAAAAATCAGGGGTTTTACCTAAATATAGTTGTACGTGCAATATTGTGTAGGCACTAAACAATGGAATATGGATACAGCCCCTCATCTTTTTGCTTCATTTAGGGAATAAAGGATTTTGAGTTGATTCTATAGGCTCCCATTTTCAGAATTTTCAAGCTATGTTTTTGAAACTTTTACAGACGTTGCTCTATACATTTAGCTAACACAATATGCAAATGACATTTTGATATCGTTGACGCATGCGCAATGAAAAATTATTTACTAAACATACTCATTTTTCATACAATTTTTATTATTTTTTAATTCTGATGAAAGGGTATTGTGCACAATGATGTTTGTCATATTTTCAGAAAAGAACATTATTTTATTATAAGAACTCTGCAAATTATAAGCAAAAAACTTGGGAAAAATTAGGACTGTTTTTATAAAAACCTTAATTTCTCTACGAGTATACATGCTATCCTTGTAAAAATTAACACAGTACATTGCAATAAGCCAATTAATCATAATGTGCAGTTTGAACGCTTTTGCTACGTTAGTTTTGACAGGGTTATCCAAAAGATCTTCGTTCTTTTTCAATTTGTTGACGGTCCCCTGTTCGATTTCGGGGAAAACTCTTCGCGAAAATATGTGACGCGTACTATTTTGTTTACACACCTGGAGTTTCAGCACATTCCGATTCATATTTCTTTCATTACTTAAAAATAATTACTTAATTACCAATTATGCTTAACTTTTGGACACCAGTGTATATATATATATTAGTATGCATATACATTGTGTAAGGTATGATTTATGCTATTAACAGTAATCTTTGTTACTACAAATGCAAAATGAGCTACCAATAATATTTGTTAGTTATGTTGGTTATGCCATATTAAAATTACTTATTTGCTGTTTTTATTAATTCTGTTGATTACTGTTTCATTTTGGCTATTTGTTAAGGCTGCAACACTTTGCCCCTTTTGAAATTAACAAAATGCACCCTACCTTTTAAAAAATAGTGAAATATAGCCAGATCTTTTTTGAAATAAATCCCTCCATACCGCAGTACTTCTAAATATGTGCACCCAAGACTTAACAAAAATTATAGAACTTTATTTCTTGGAAAAAAGCAGGATATTATTAAAACATGTTATTTAATTGTATTTTTCAATTCGTGATTTATAGAAATATTGAAAATTAATGATTTTTATATTTATCATACTAAAAAATTATGTACTTATTTTTATTGATACTAAGCACATTAGTAATATATTTTCTTATGTAATAGTGCCTTTTTTTTAGAACAAGCATTCTGCCCTTTTTCTTTTTAGAATAAATATTAAATACTGAATTATCGTTTATTAATTTAAGCATTACAATATGCATTATATACCTAATTAAAGATTGTAATCAATTTAAAATTAAATGCAGCAACTGATAATTTTAATAAATGTAAAATCATTATTTTTTAATATAGTTTTACATAATTATTGCAAAATATTAATGTATATAACTTTATAGTATTATATTAATTAATGAAATTACTAATTTACAGTTTTTATAATTTTTGTAGTTACTAAATAATAATTAAATTTTATTGATTAAAGTGCAAAAACATAGATTATGTTAGTAAATAAAAGTCTAATTTTTTAGAAACCTAGAATCTATTAATCTTAGAAACCTAGGCTAAACCTACATCTATTCAATATTTCAATGCTGGAAAAAAAAAAATCCGATTCAAATAAAAAGAAATATGATTTAAATACAAAAATTCGATCTTTATTATTATTGCTTTTTAAATCATGATTTTTTTACACCCTATTTTTACGGAATTTTAAACTAATTTTTGTTGGCTGATCCGACGGGGGAACTGTCTGGTAGGCGGAGTGTTAAAATAAGTTTTGTTATTTATAACTATCCTCCATTCTTGTAAATAAAATATTAATGATAATATACCAAAGTGTGATTTTATTTTATGTATGGTCTGCAATTTTATACTTCATTCACATAAAAAAAAGTTATTAACTGTGTATTCCTACTTTGTTTTTAGCTGTGTCTGGTAAAAATAAGTACGGTTATATGGATTTCTAACAGACAATTATATGGAAAAAAAATTATCACATTTCATTTAAAGCCACTATAGTAAATTCTTATAAATCCGCTTGTATTATTTTATGACGATATCAGAGTGATATTGGCCCTGGCAACATAGATTCTTGGAAAATTGTGCAAAAACTTTCATATAAGACCTGAAAAATGAGCTTTGTTTTCAAAAATGATAATCATAGATAGCAAGAGTTATTATTTTTAAATGTACAATTTTATAAATAAAAATGTAATTTTCGCAATGAATGATTAAAATTATTTTTTAATAACTAAATTTTTTAAAGTTTGAATTTTGCTTCAGTCAGATCATAATGTAAAGTGAATTACACCTTTTTATCTCCGTGTTACATAACTGCGATGTACACTAAAGTCAAAATGACCAGCAAGCATTAAGGGTGCATTCGAAAACATTTTTTTCACCTTCAACAGTTCGAAATTTTCTGATACAATTTCAGACTCACTTTTAAAAGTAAAAACACGAAACTTGCTGATGTGACTTTTAAAGAGATCTATAAGATGTCGTGTGATTTTATTTTTTGTTAAATTCATTAGAATTAGATTTATAAACTATTATTTCCCCAGTATGACTCTTTTTTTCGTTCCCAGATCTCCCGCTTCGGAAAATTCGGTTTAAAACGTTGACTTTAACAGCATTTTTTTGCAATATTTTCTGCATTTATCAAAAAATTGAAAAGCACGGGACCTAATATACTTTCTAAATAAGAGAATTTGCCAGTTTGATTCGCTTGAGAGAAAAAACGAATTTAAAAATAAATCAGAAAAAAGGCAATTTGTATTGAAATACACCCTTAATCGGGGGTCTTATTTATTACTGCTATCATCCATCATAGCATTTTTGCCACATATGTTCTTAAAATTCTCAACATACGACGATACTGAGTTTGATCACATGAGCAGTTTTAGATCATTATTGCTAAAATGAATTTTGAATTTTGATAGCCCAGAACAGATTTTTTTCAAAGGTAAGTTCATTTATTTTACAATTTAACACTTGAAAATTATAATATGGATGAGAAGTGTGTTATTTTCTGCTTATTACAAATTTGGAAAAAATAATTTATTATTTTTGTGTTTTAAATCATTTCTTCATGTTTAAAATCACATATTGTAACATAAGAGTAAATATTTGCAGTTTTAACATTATATAGCATTTAAAATAATTATTCGGTTTAAATACTATCTATTTCAGCGTGTTTATAATATATTTTGCTATAAAACTTCGAGTTTTTTATTATTTTACATGCTATACATTTCTTATTTCATTTTCTACCGATGACAAAAGACAGCTTTTCATAGATTTCAATTCATGGTTTTTCGTTTGTGATTTTTAAATTGAAGACTTTTTGTAAGCGTATTGCATTCAAAAACTACAAGAAAAATAAATAAAAACTCTAAAAAAAATGTTATTTGATGTCAGAAGAAATAGTTTTTTTAACCTAGTCCGAAAAATTCAAATGTTTACACCAAATCCAATTACAGACACAGAAGCAATTATAACTTTTTTTCAGATAAATTTTTATAAAATTAAAACGCGTCCCAAACAATGTTTCCTTCTTTACCATAATGTAATGTAATATTTTAGTATGGCCCTGTAAATTAATAAAAACTATTCTCTGTACTACAGATTATACAGAATTTATATTGTAGTATATACTTCATAGATGCAAGTCAATTTTATTATGTTCGAAAACGTGTAACATCATTAAAAGGCACTTGAAACTATTTTTATACATGGGCCGTTATGCAAGGGAACGCTTTTGACTGTCTCTATAATTGAATTATACATCTCATTTTCATAAAAATTGAAATGACTTGATAAAATTATGCAAGAGTTATGTATTTTAAATTTCAAACAATTCGGATTAAGTAGTTTTTGCATTGTTATATGCAAACGGACAGATAGACAGACGGACGGATTGAATGACAACTATAGTTATTACGTATTTACATAATTACGATCGCGTACTTAGAAACAAGTCAATCATACGAATTTGTTCTTCATGTAATTTTGTTTTGCTATTTTAAAAACTTTTTCGCAGTTTACACATCAAAGAATAAGGTAAATCTTTGTACACAAAAATCTATGTATTTTAAATATTACACAAAAATGTATTTTCCATGTTACATAGACATATGTGTGAAAACAGAATATTACACAAAAATCTGTGCATTCTGTACATAACACAAAAACATGTGTATTTTGCATATTACACAACATTGTAGGTATTTTCCTATTGCACAAAAATATATGTAAAAAAAGAGTATTACACATATGTATGTGTAAAAATAGTGCTCAGAAATATGTGTATTTCAGTGCAATTCACACATTAAAGTGTGTATTTCAAGAGTTATCAGATAACTTTTACACATTTGGACTTATCATCAAATTACACATTAAAATGTGTATTCTGAAATTTACACATTTGGCGCAATTTACACACAAATTTACACACATAGACATGTCGTTTTTGTATCATCGATTTACACATTTTTGTGTGTAAATTTACACATTTTTTTTTAGAGTGTACATTTCCTAGAAGATTTTTTCCCGAAACACCATAGGGGACCGTCAACAAAATGAAAAAGAACGAATATCTTTTGGATAACCCTGTCAAAACTAATGCAGCAAAAGCGTTTAAACTGTAGATTATGATTAAGTGGCTTATTGTAATAAACGGTTTTAATTATTATGTGGATAGCATGTATATTCGAAGAAAAATTAATGTGTTTATAAAAACAGTTCCAAATTTTTCCAAGCTTTTCGCTTATAATTTTCAGAGTTTTTAATATAAAATAATGTTCTTTTCCGAAATTATAACAAACAACGTTGTACATATTACCTTGTAATCAAAATTAAAAATTAATTAAAATTGTATGAATAATGAGCAGGTTTACTAAATATTTTGCGCATGTGTGAACGCTATCAAAATGTCATTTGCATATTGGTTAGCTAAACATATACAGCAATTTTTGTGAAAGTCTCAAAAACATAGATTTAAAATTCTGAATATTATCGTCGAATATTATCATAGAATACGATAAAAATCCGTTATTCCAAAAATCAAGCAAAAAGATGAGGGGTTGTATCAATATATCTATTGATTAGCGTCAATATAAAATACAAAATATAGCACATACTACTATATTTGGATACAATCCCTCAATTTTTTTTCTTCATATTGGAACAAATGATTTTAAGCATATTCTATCGACGATCACTTTCATAATTTTCAAGCTATGTTTTTCAGACTTTCACAAAAGTTACCTATACAATTAACTAAAACAAAATGCAAATGAAATTTCGATAGCGTTGACGCACGCGAAGTAAAAATTATTTATTAAATCTGCTCATTTTTCATATAATTTTAATTATTTATTAATTCTGATTACAATATATTGCGTACATTGTTGTTTGTCCTATTTTCTGGAAAGAACATTTTTTTATATCAAGAAGTCTGTTAATAATAATAGACTTCTTGATATTAATAATATTATATTATTAATATCAAGAAGTCTATTAATAATATTAATATAAGTAAAAAGACTTGGCAAGATATGGGACTTTTTTTATAAAAATCTTATTTTCTCTACGAGTATTCATGCTATCCATACGAAATGCACATAGTTTATTGCAATAAGCCACTTAATCATAATCTTGAGTTTGAATGCTTTTGCTACATTAGTTTTGACAGGGTTATCCAAAAGCTATTTCTTTATCTTTAATTTATTGACGGTCCCCTATGGAGTTTTGGGAAAAGATCTTCACAGAAATGTATGATCTGTACTATTATGCTTACACAACTGGAGTTTCAGGAAAATTCCTCGTATGTTTTTCTACATATTTAACAAAATGTTTAAAATCGCAAGTGGCCGCTTAACTTTGGCTATCTAGTGTACATGCGTGTGTGAAACTTTAATTGTATAAATTTGAATGCATTATATTGGAATGTATTATATTTATTAATTTGGCTTTCTTTCACGCTTTTTGTGATGAAAGTTAATAAAAACATTTTTTTATTCTCTTGTTCACTTTGAGTATCATTTTGAAATTTATCAAAAAAGTATTAGATATTTTAGCACAGAAACTTACTATATTCCATTCCGGTCTCAGAGCGTCCACACAAATGTATTGATAATATGATGCAAATCCTTCATTAAGCCACAGATGTTCCCACCAAGTAGGTGTCACCAGGTTGCCAAACCACTGTAAAATAAAGTGAAATTTTAACTGTATGTATTATTATATACAGGGTGTCCCCTCTCAAAGGTGGTCAATGGCTAATTTCTAAACCGTTGGTCATAGACATATAGTTCCAATTGCAAAAATGCTTTTAAAAAGGAAAATAATTATTTTTATGCGATTTAGGTCAAAAAAATGTTTTACTAAAAAATTACGAAAATTAAATTTTTATACGGTCCCCCGGTCCTATAAGTGATATTTAGAAAATTTTTACCACTACTCTAACAAGTAAGACAAAAAAAGTCCCATTCCTCTGCGATCAAAATTGACCGAGTTATAGCTGTTCAAAGTTGAAGCATATTTTTTGCTGCAAAATAGGGGTCAGTCACAAATTTACTGGAAATAAAAATAAACATCAGATAGAAAATTTAACTTTAAACATTGAGAGTAAAAAAATTTTTTACAATGTTGTTTCTGAATTTATGTTGACGTTTACATGTTAAAGTAAAATATGCAATTTGTGCTAAAAATATAAGTAAAAAAAAAAAAAAAAAAAAAAAAAAACAGAAATTTTGTTAAATTAAACTATGAAAAGGAACAGTCACAAATCGTTACAAAATGATACATATTTAAAGCTCTATTAGATTACTCAACCTAATAGAATTTGATGTAGTCCTATAAAATAAATAAATGGAATGCACCTAAAATCGTATACTACATTGTCATCGGGTTTAAATAAGTATGGGAATTGAACCCCAATCAGATATTTGGAAGTGAGTTAAAATTTGAATATGTGTTTTGAACTAGGAAAATTTACATACAAAAACTATGAAAAAAATAAAAGCTTATCAAAATAACATGCCTTTTTAAAATAAAATCACGATCTGAATCAGCTTCATTTGCTTACAAAATAAAACATACGTAAAAATACAATTGAGGATATGAATTTCAAAATTCGCCTTATCGCTTTTTGATTTCTCTATCAATCTATACAAACTTGCACTATTGTAACAATGCAATCTCAAAATTTATAATGAAAACCAATAGATGCATTTAAAGTTTTTTCGCTATTTCCCAAAATTTGATTTTTTCGATAAAGAGAATTTTGAAATTCATGTCTTCAGTTATTTTAATAACCAATCTAGAAGTTAATTAATTATAATTAACACTACCGTAAAACTTATGCGGTGACAGCGCCTTCAGTTAAATCGCCCATTTAAAACATTTTGTAATTGGAACTATATGTCGGTGACAAATAGTTTAGGAAGTAGCCTTTGAACAGCGTTGGAAATCGACTCCCTTTATAATACTTTAAGCACTTAGTGTACGTTCCCTTAAAGCTCAGTCGAACTCATCCATTTTCAGCTATAGAAAAGTGGTTTAAGTCATGAAATTTAAAGTTTCATAACTCGGTCAATTTTAATGTTACATGAATGGGACCTTTTCTGTATTACTTGCTAGAGTGCTGAGAAAATTTTACTAAGTATCACTTATAGGACCGGGGGACCGTATAAAAATTTAATTTTCGTAATTTTTTAGTAAAACATTTTTTTGACCAAAATCGCTTAAAAAACAATTCTTTGCCTTTTTTAAAGCATTTTTGCAATTGGAACTATATGTCTATGTCCAACGGTTTAGAAATTAGCCATTGGCCACCGTTGAGAGGGGACACCCTGTATAATCTTTTACTTTTTCTGATATTCAACATCCGTTTTCTATGATCATAAAAAACGCACAACTATGAGTGAGGTGCTATACGAAAAGTTTTTGAAGAGATCTTTAAGATAATACGTGTTTCTTCGAAACATGATATTTGATAAAACATTTTATGTTCTTTAAAAAATAATCAGAAAACGTAACAGAAAAACATTTCGGAGACTGTAGCACGAAAGTATCGCACGGATCCATTGATTATCAACTCTATTATTAATACAATAACTATAGAAAAATTTTAAAATAATCAAAATGGATTGATTATTATCAGTATTCCTTTATATGATAGTAAAATAAAAATATAGATAGACAGTCAATCCAGTGCCATGTAAAATTGTTCTTTTTTATACTAATACAGTTCTGTATTAATGTGTACAGTTGGCCAAAAGAAAAAAGAACGCACTGAAAAAGAACGCATTTAATAATCAAATTAGCCCAGAAAAAAATAATAACCATCCGATCAGAAATTATGTCCTTCCAATTTATATCAAAACTAAATATTCTTTGCTGACGTCTTCATATTGTACAAAACTCTAAAATTTTCAACACGTCCACCCAATTTTGACAGTACATTTTGGTCTTTAGGGTAAATTATACCTTAAGATATCAAATAGAATGTAATTCGATCAAATAGTTTACAAATTCTGAAGGTTTAAAGTTTTGAACTAGTATTAAATTCGTTTGCAAAACAGATTACAATACGAATAAATTTTAAAATTTATTTAAAATACTATTCGGCAGACTGAGCTATAATTTTGGATTTGTATAATTAAAGCTTCTAGAAATCGATTTCTGATTAAAACAATCGTAGATGAGAATTCCTTTTTTTATGAATTTTTTTAATTGATTTTCAAAAAAATACCGATTGCAATCTACCAAATATATAACACAGAAATTAATTTCCAGAATCTTCAAATATGCTAATCTAAAATTCAGCTAATTTCGGAAGTAATTTTTGATCTGTGCTTTCAAAACTTTCAGCACGGCAATATTTTTTACAACTATTACAATAGAATTTAACAGTAGAAAGTCAAAATTTTAACACAAGTCTTAAAATCAATAAACTATAGTACGTCTCAATCGATCTAGGTTCAAAGTACAAACAATGCACGCATATATGCACATAGAACGTATATATACTGTTGAATACTTATAAGAAATCTCTGATTTTTAGAGTATACCCTGAATAATTCTCTTACATCTGTGACAAAACATAACTTAAGAGCACACACTCATCACGCGGTAAAAGCCGAGCGCTAATGTAAGATCTATGGGGGAATTCTTTTCGAATATCTCGCTGAAATTTTCAATATTTTTAAATGATTTTTTTTTTCCTCAGAATAGCTGAGGACATTCTATTACCGGCCTAGTTTGTACTTTTCTGATTTTCGTTGTAGTTTAATTCTGAAGACCCTCTAAATTTTGGATTCAGTGAAATTCGAGGTGTTGTGTCCTTTTTATTCTTATAAAATCTATTTGAGCAAAATTCAGAAAAAATTAAAATCGCTTCACGGAATATAAGTGTTTAAGCTTTCCAATGATATGCTTTCCATATTTCTACTGCAATTAGGCTGAGCAAAATTTGGAAAGATTTTGATCAGAAATAGACAAAAAAAGCGTTTTAATTATATGAACTCCGCCTCTCCTGCCCTTTTAACAATTTGATTGGTTAACACCAATCCATTTTAGCAAATGAAAGTAACTGTTTTCCTTTCCTTTTTTTCCTTTCTGTTACTGGTTTATAGTAACGTGTTAAAATAACCTCCCTTATTTGAAAGTTTGGATTTATTTTTTCTACAATTATTAATAAATTTTAACTAAAATAGTCTTGAAAAAAATCAACGACTTCTAATTTTTTGTTTTTACAAAACTAACGCTATTTTTAAGTTATAACTAACTTCCAAAGAAGAAAATTATACATTTCTTTGTATATATATTTTTTTTCAAGTCCATACAAAACAAGGTAGATTTGATACAAATTACAGTAAGCTTCTTTTTAGAAGAAAGGAAATTCTGATAATTTAAAAATATAATTGGAACTTTTATGAAATACACAGGTAGCATTAAAACTACAAGGAGCTATATTTGGAATTTATAAATTTCCTTATACAGCTTGCAAAATATATGAAACAAGGGGGGGAGGGGAGGCAGGGTGTGCAAAGAGAAAACTGCGCCCGGAAAAAAGTTCAGTTTGGTGCCCCATTCCCTGAAATTTTTCTTGTGACAGACTAAAAATTACGTTAGTAGTAAAAATTTGGCGCCCCCTAAATTTTGCAACCGGGGCAACCACCCCTTTCGTCCCCCTCTTTTTCGAACGGCGCTGCAAGGAGTACATTTTGAGGAGGCTTATTCAAAACCGCGCCGTCCGAAGGGGGTGGGGGGTGGCGCCACATTTATACTATCAACATCATTTTTGGGCTGTTACAAGAAAAGGTTGGGAAAGGGGGCACCAAATTGAAACTTTGCCCCGGGCGCAGTTTTCACTTCCCTGTGTTTGTTTTTGGTACTATACGATACTAGGCAGCCCAATTTCAGTCCAGTATTATTAAGTAAAACAGTAAAAAAAAAATAAGCATTTTCAGTTCGAGAAACAGTTTTTATCAAAAATAAGCAGAAATTAAAGTTAGAAAGTTTTAAAAATTGGTAATTTTAAAATTGTTCCTCAACTTGTTTCGAACTTTAAAGAAATATTTTTTAATATTTATTACTTTTGAGGAAAACGATAAACTTTTAACAGTCGTTAAAAATGGGAAATTTATCCTGCTTAATACATTTTATTTTAATATAATATAAAGGTATATTTGCAAAGACAACGAATTGCAAATATTTATCATTATTTAGCTATACTAATATTATAAAGAGGAAAGATTTGATTGTTTGTCTGTTTGCATTGAATAGGCTCCGAAACTACTTGACGGATTTGAAAAATTCTTTCATTGTTGGAAAGTTACACTATTTCCGGTGAACATAGGCTATAGTCGCCGCTTAAAAAGATAAAAATAAAACGCCGGATAAACGAATCAAAAGCAATTTGAAAAACTAAAGGTTACCTGACCCACTAGACACATGGCAATCTTAACTACGCAACCCCCCCCCCCAAAAAAAAAAAAAAAAAAAAAAAAAAAACATTTTAAACTTTTTAGCCCGACCTGATATAAAACCGTGTTTTTTTAATTTTTAAAACTATTTAGCAATTACTAAAAAAAGGAAAAGAAATGCTGAAACGCAAATTAATTAAAATTAAAAACAAATCACGAAACGATTGTTTTGGAGTTTTCAAAAAAGTTATAACAGATAGTAAATATTTTAAAGAGTAGTGAGCATCAAATATGGGTAGGGAGGATTTTTTTTTTTAGGAGGAGCAGTCAAATATTTAAAATTGTAACGTTTCCTACAATTTCAAATGCGGACTTTTTCAATAAGTCTAGGGATAAATATTACTTATTTAATTTAATATAAAATTATAAAAAGGAAAGATTTGTTTGTTTTTTTGAATTGAATTGAATAGGCTCCGAAACTACTTGACGGATTTAAAAAATTCTTTCACCGTATGAAAGCTACATTATTTCCGGTGAACATAGGCTATATTATATTTTCAAAAAAATTAGGGATCCTTATTAAAATGCCAATATTGTAACCCAAGGTGTAGAAAAATGAACTTAAAAAATCTTTACATCGCGTGCGTTGCGAATACTATTGATTATAGAACAAAATAATGTACTACGACTTTATTAACATGTAATTATCTACAAAAAATGTCGGAACAGCATATGACTAACTGTTATAGTTATGTCACAAACAGTGTTTTTTATTTTAAAAAATAATCAAAATGCCGTTTTTGTAAAAGCTCTTTATTGTTACCTTGGTATTAATTCTTATCAAAATAAATTACTTCAAAATCAAGACTGATTTAATGGTTGCCGTTTACCCCGCTCGGCTAGGCTGCATCATAATGTGTGATGTAGGCGTCACTGGGGCACGGGAGGGGAGTCAACGTCAGAGACGGCATTTTAATTATTAGGTTATGAGTGTGTGTGTAAAAATTTATAACTTGAAATTTTTCTTAAATATCCGTGAGAAGTCGGGGCGGGCTGCTATAATCTATATACATAAAGCAAAATCGTGTTAGTTACACCATTTATAACTCAAGAACGGATGGATCAATTTTTATGAAATTTTGTATGGAGGTGTCTGACACCTTAGATTAACATCTAAGCTATACATAAAAGGAGGGTAATGTTTTTAGTAGTTGAATTTAATGAGATGAAGTGGTAGTAACAATTTGCGGTGTCAGTAGTGGCGGGGGACTGGGCGACTTACTCTACCCGAAGAAAAGCGAGGGCGGGCCGATAGTTACAGTATAAAAGTAAAAATAATGAAAATGTAAGGCAAAATATAGCAATTTTTTTAAAGCCTGCTATTCAGAAAATTTTACTCTCTAATACTTTTCAGAATTGTTTCTTCTTTAGAGTTTTTTGTCGACGTTCAACTAATGCAGCTTCTATCGAGCAGAAGGCTTTTGCATATTCCAAAACATCATACAAAGTACGGTGGACAAGATTTGTCGAGATATTTACAAACTGTACAAGTTCGTATATATTTAATTTGTGACAATTCAATATAACATTGTAAAACTTTTAGACGATTTTGCAGTTTTTAGCAGTTTTTGTTTGGTACAAGGGCAGATCTGGAGACTCCTCAAAAAAAAAGGGGGGGGGGAACTTTTCAGAAATTTGGAGATTCCAATCGCACCTGCAGCTCGTGTCGGGACAAATTTTTTCATCGTGAGTAGCATCGGGGCTAATTGTTTTCGTATCAGGTCGGGCTTCGGTCCAGTTTACTTTCATTTTTTGCCGTTGTTCTGGTTAAATACTTTTATATTGCGAGTCGTGTTTGGGTAAGATTCAATTCTACTTTGCCGCTGTGGGTTGGGTTGGGGTTCTCTTTCTTTATTGTTGCTGGTTGGTATTGGGTCTGGTTGATTTCTATTTTGTGTGTGTATGGGGGGGGGGGTGAGTTGAGTACTATTTTATTGACGCTGGTTTGGTTTTGGTCAAGTTGACTTCTTACTTTTTTGCTACTGGTCGAGTGGAATTTTACGTTTTTCTTGCGGACCGAGTAAAATTCTACTTTTATCTGCTTTTCTCTGCATTCTTTTTTGTTGCTGTTGTTGTTTTCGGGTGAAATTAATTTACACTATTTTGTTTTCTGATCTGATTCATAGTGGATTTTCAATCTCGCAAGAAGGATTCGATTCGACCCCATATTTCAAATGAAAGTCTAAAAATTTTCTCCGTTGTGGAAGAAATTAGTTTAAAGGAGTATTATAAAAGAAAATATCGAAGACACTATAAAATGAAACTATATAAACGCCATAACAGACATTTCCAAATAGTTAATTATGATTATTTAAGATTTAACATTGAAAACTGCTATTCGCAAGTGTTAACATGTACATTAAAATATCCATACGGAATGTCTCGAATAGAAGATACCTCTATTTAACGAACACTTTTCAACAATTTAGCCATCTCTCTTTGGTTGATTCCGTTATGAGTATATATTAGATATTTATTTTCTATATAAAAGATAAAATTGATATTGGAAATATAAATGTCGACATTTTATAATTCCATTAAAACATGGATTGTTTTTCCTTCATTTCGAATCTAAATTGACAAAAAATTTTTTTGTCGGGTTTTGATTTGATTTCCAATGGTATTTTCGGGTTCGGATCAGAAGCAGGGCAATACTATACGCTCAGGGGTCAAATAAACTTTTTTGTCGAATATTTGAAAAATGAAGTTATTTTAAGTGCAATTCTTAGAGGAACGCTCTTTTCTGATTCAAGGGGGGGACACAAGAATCCTCAAGGGGGAGCGATTTCAAAATTTGGAGGTTCGGGCAGGAGGTGATGTTTTTCATTGCTGGTGGAGATTATTTCTAAATTTTGCTATGAGTCGTGTTCGAATCGGCTTGACATTTTTGCTGTGGGTCGGATTTGTGTCAGTTTGACTTAATTTTTTTTCAAATTCGGTTCTGTTCTGGATAAAATTTCACTTCTGAGAGTAGCATTCAGGTTGATTGATTCGTTGGTTGAATGGGGTTTTATGGCGCAAAGTTACATCGGGATATGCTGCGCAAAGAAGAAGGTGGGGATTCGAGTTAATTAAAAAATTCTTTAGGGATTTTTTTTTTTTTTTGAGTTTGTTTTTTGTAGTAGGCCGGATAGATTTATACTTTTTTCTACGGACCAAGTTTGAGCATGCTGACTTCGGAAAAGGTTTTGCACTAAAAAGCAAATTCTAGATTTTTTTTCTCTATAAATTATAACATTCGAGTTGAAGATGTAAAACATCTTTTATAATTCTATTAAAATACATGAACTCATTTTCTTTCACTTCAGTTTCAGGTGTTCGGGTAAGGGCTCGATTTGACATAATTCGTAATTTTTGTGTTCGGATTGATATATTATGGGTCGGGTTGACTTTAAACATTTCGGATTCGGGACATTTCTTCTTTTGTCTTTTGACAAATTCGGATCTGATATAAACTGGTTGATGACTGGATTTTTCAATAGATCAGACAATTTTTTATGAAAAACTATATGGTTGAATATTGACGAGTACATTATATATATATTCATTTGTCTACTTAAACAAAAATAAAAATTATTGATATAATTATATGGGATACTTTTCCCATTTCCTTCAAATATTAGATTGATTTTGTTTCATTTTGGATTTGTTGATCTGTATTGTATCAGGCTATTCGGTACTGAATCAGATTTTTTTCTTTTATTTATTTATTATTAATATTTTTTTTAGAGAGCTTGGGTTGGGTTAAAACTGAATTGCTTTTTGAGCCTGGGCATGGAAATTTATGTTCGGGCAGACCTCTAAAAGAACGAAGTCCACGCCAGGCCCGAAGTGGAAGAAAAAATATAGTGTGGTCAAGTTTTGCAGAAAAAAGTAAGATCCGAATTCAGAACGATTTCCGAAAGTGTGAAGACCGGACTAGAGGTCTGGACGGTCTAGAATTTCCATTCTCGTCTCGGCCCGGTATAAAATTCAAAAGTTTGGCCCGAGCCTGGTCCGCCCGTTCACACTTTTACATTTCTAGGCCTGGTTTGGCCCGTACAGAAATCAGTGAAAGCAGTCCTGAAAAGTCTGGCCCGACACAATTTCTATTATTTCGAAAAAATTCAGATTTTTATCATACAATAAAGATTTTTTAAAGATTACTGCATTCATATTTATTGGATGATTTTACAGAAAATTTTACAGAAAATACACAATAAGAACATTAATGATTACTTAGGTTCTTAGACTTTCAGCATTCAAATAAAGATGCACTCAAAAATTAATATGGTTTAGAATAATAGAAATTTTTTTTTTTAAATTACCATAACTTTTGAAGCTCTGTAATAAAAAGTAGATTTATGGAAATGCTTCTTTATCATTTTATCAAAGATTTACTGAAATCTAGAGGAGCTATTTTCTTATGGATTTCTTTTCGGAAACGCATGAGATTAACAAATGTTTTTATTCAGAAACAATTTAATGAAATGTCGTTGTCCATTTTTTGATATAAGCAATTTAAAAAAAATACTGTGAAAATATACGTTTTGAATCGATTTTCCTGAAGCGACAACATGCAAATGGAGTTAAATTTAAAACCAAGTGAGAAAAATCTCTTATATCTCAACAAGTATATACAAATATCTTATTTACAAAAAATGAAATATGCTATTCGATTCCAAATACCTTCAATAGTCAGGCTTGTCAATTTTGTGCCTCTACAGTTAAAAATTTGTCAGAAAATGTGTCAAACTTTCGTGCTTTTGAGAATTGAATTTAAGAAACACCAAGGAGTATATTTCCAAAGGGTACGTTAAAAGAAATTCTTTATCCCTACTAATGCTTTTACAAATTATGTTGTCTACCCTACACGTCTCTCGAACAATTAAGTCTAGTTCTTACCGATCCCGACTATATGTAGAAAAAACAGTGCAAGCTTGATCTTGGCCCGGATCCAGTTTTCCAAAAACTTATTAAACCCATTTATACATAAAGCACGATGTCGGTCTCTACGCTGTACAAGTTACATTTCTGTATAGATGTTGTCAAACTAGTATCTACTCGTGATGCACATTTATACTTATGCTCGTTACATCCATAATCATTGAAAATAGTTCACATTTTAGCGTTTTTACCGAAATCTTTATAACAAACCGGCAGGCTCGTTAAATTTTTTTATCGGCCTGTCCCGTACGGCCTGTTTAATTTTTTTTTCAGTCTGTTGTAAAATTAGGAACTATTTCGCCAATCTGGTCCAGCCCGGTGCAGATCTCTAGACCTGACCAAGTCCTTGTCTCATGAATTAAAACTGGCGCGGCCCGACCCGGGCTGAGACAGCTTCGTCGAGTCCGGTCAGTTCGCACAGTTCTCAATCTTAAATACGATTCATTTATCCTGTGTACCTCTAATACCATTTTGAAGACCCTCCATTGGGCTCAAAGGGAGGCAGGGGTGGGGCGATTGCCCCATCGCTTCTAGTGTTCATCATATTAAAATCTTGCTATTGAATCACACTTTAGCTTTTTATGTGTCGACAGATGGTTCGTGGGAATTATTACATTGTTCTGCAATGAATAATAAAATTTTAAAGAAAACTTAACCATAAAACACTGTAACATTGATCAAGCTAGATTGACTGTGCATTATCTTCCTTTAAAAAAAACGAACAGTGAAGAAGGGACTCTGTAAGTGATGATGAAGAGAGTGGGGGTGGCGGGGAACAGATGACCAATTTCACCAAGTTTCATTTGATTAAGTATACGAATGGAATGTATTTATGGAAATTTTTTTAACAAATAGTATATACGAAACAGCATTTCATTGCATTTTATATTCGAAGTAGTGAACATAATTTAAATACGCTAGAAACAGTGTTTCTCCGAAGAGCTTTTTACAACCGAATTCTTTTGTGTAACTCTGTAATTGAATGGCAAATGTTTTTCGCCAAATATTATACCGCAAGCTATGTTAAGTCCATCTCAGAAGTTTGTATCAATTTTAATGTTTGTAAGAGAGTAACATTATTACAACAATACATCGCGAAAATTTTTTAGACCACAATATAATAGATTACTTTGGAGATCCTCTGTACGTATTCTGTAAGTGCTATACATATCATATTTTTTTATAACTAACTTCCAGAGTACCTCAGTAATGTATATGAATTTTATTACTTTTTAATTAGTATGACGCTCCTTAAAACATCGCAAGTGATTTATCCACATAGACCATAATGTAGCGGAATAATTTTGAGTGATCCTAAATGTTTCTTATGTTTCTTCAATTTTTTAAAAAGCATTCAATTTTTCAAAAGTAATTTTTGCTCCTTAAAAAACTTAGTTTTATGCGGAATTTGCAAAAAGTCCTTAAAAGTATTTAAGTTTTTTTATTATTTGTTAATTGAAGATGAAAATCTGAGTTCTCTGAAATCTTATTTAGAAAATATAATCTATATCACCATTCTCCCCCCCCCCCTTTATATCAAAATTTCGCCTCGCCTTTTGCTCTCATCACAGTCTTCAATATTACCTCTTCCAAAAGTATCACTTCGTTGTTTTGCTGTCTGTCTCACTGTATCCAGTTTACAGAATGTAGCCACTTTGTTGTAACAATAAAAAATCGATCACAAAAACTCCTCCCCACTAACTGAAAATGAGATTTTTCCCTCTCACCCTATTGCTAAGTGCCTAAAATTTATTCTTTGAAACGTTCTATCTTATTATTTTTTAAGCCTATTTGTAAATGTTTTGAAAGGCAAATAAATAGTAAATCATCTAAAAACTTCTCCCTCCCACACACACACACACACACACCAAAATAAATAATTAATAAATTGTTTCTCCCCCCCCCCCACAGCTCACAAATTTTAAACCTTTAAAGTCATTGATTTTTCTAAAACTTTTACTGTAATAATAAATGATCAATTATATAGTTTTACTCCTAATCCCACAAAAATTGATGTTTTCCCTCTATGTCTCCTTACCATGCATATAAAATTTTGTCTTTAAATCTCTTTTTTGTTCTTAAGCATATTTGTTATAATCTTTAGTCATGTAAAGTAAGTCATCTAATAAATTCCCTGCATCCCTCTCGAAAAAAAAAATTAAATAAAATAATAAATAAATACTTTTCATTTTTTCCTCCTCACAAATCTCCAACAATTATATGAATAAATTTAAACTAATTATTTTGTAGATTTGTGAAATTCGAACGAAATATGATAATTCAGCATAAAAAACCTTTTTCTATATTTAAAGGGGGGAATAGTCAACCCTTTCTCCCCTTATACTTATCCATTGAATAATATCAATCCCCCTATTCTTAAAACTAATCGCCCCAGGGGATACCTTCTTTAAATATTCACGGGCTTCACAACCCCAGGCACCTGAATGATCTTTCTCTTTTCCTTTTACTCTGATTTCTCTTCCTTTTTTCTTTGTTTCACTTTCGTTGTGGTTTTTTCTCAGAGGTTAGGGTAATTTTGTATGAGCCGATATCACTCTGTATATCGACTAATGGAAAAAATGTAAACCACCCACGTGTTTGCCAAGCATGGCGACCCGTGTCCCTGGAAAGGGGGATCCTGGCAGTTGAAAGAAACCAACACACTGCTTTAGCCTCTGCTTCAGGTTGATGGGAGGTACATATTGATCACGTATGCATCAATGCAGCTGACTTTTGTTTTTGGCTTTAGGGATTAAGTGACTGAGCAATTACTTGTCATCTGGTTAATGGGGGAGATGAGATATGATTGTTTTATGACTGTACAGGCCCTGGCTGACACTCTTATACGGATGTGTATCCCCTTGTTGGACTCGATAGGGAATGGTGTGGCCAAGATCCAAATTATTTTTTTTCTAATATAGACTTATATATGTAATATAGATATATCTTTATTAATTTTGTTATACCTGTCCAAGATGTGCGGAAGTGGGTCACGAGGGTGACTCGTGTGAAAAGTCTGCGCATTTTCCCATTCTTGCCCAAACTGGATCTGTGAAAAAGATATTCTTACCATTAAAATAATAGAAAAACTTACTTACCATGAAGCTCACAAAATTATTAAGTCTAGAATCCTATCTGTTGATGTTTCTTATTCAATTGTACTCAAACAGCAATCAAAATCCGTAAGGCACATTAGCATACAAACAGATTCCTTTATTCTACCCAATATCTCAAAGAAACAAATCCGTAATGGCTGTTGTAACATTAAGTGTTCTTCAAGTGGGAAATTAGGACAAAACCTATTTCAATAGAATCCCAAACTAATCAATCATAGAAATCTTCCGTTCAATTCAAAAAGTCGACCGAATTCCAGACTAATACTAAGACAGTTATATCGAATTAAATAAACTAATCCTTCTGCATTCAATGTACAGATACCTAATGCTACCCAAATTGTGAAACGATCCATTAAACAAAAGAGAACAAGACATTTCGGGATTCTTCACGATGGCAAACAGTGGTGAAAAACAGCAAAAATGATGTCATAGTCCATGTATTACAAATTTGAAATATTCTAAACAGCTGATTAATTTTCTGAAAGTAGCTATAGAATCGGATTATTATGACTCGAGTGCTGATGAACAGAATACTACCAACAAAGAATTTGTGCCTGAATAATTTTACACATTGTTTTTTAAATTCTTTGTGATTGTAAATATTGTTCTTATGTAGTATTTGCACATTTCACGCTTAATTCATATTTTGACATTATCACTTTTAACCTTTAAAGTTCTTACTTATGTAACTTTTGTATTTTAACTATCATTTTTGACCCTTTTAAACGTTTTTAATTATATTTATTGTTATTGTTCTCATTAATTATATAATCACTTTTAGCTCATTTGCTTTTGGTTTTCTATTTTTGATTTCATTTTGAATTTTTTTTCGCCCACTATGTTCCTGAAGGGGCTTTGTGCCACAAAACCCATTCAACCAACTAACTAATTCCCCTTCAACCCTTAAACTAGTCAGCGAAGCACTTTATCTCAATAAACCTATATCCAAAATTTGAAGCAAATCGGTAAAATTCTGCGTAAAAATCCCCATTTACATAAATTAAGGTAGGTTATCCCCTATTCTCTCCGTTTAAACCTAAACAATGAACACCCAAATTTAATCATGGAAGTGCCTCGTCAGAATAGCCCTCATCTAAAGTTTGAATGAAATCTGATAATTCAACATAAAAAATCCATTTATCTAAATTTAAAGGATGGGATTAGCCACCCATTCCCTCCTTATACTTATCCAATGAATTCTCAAAACTAATCAGGGAAGCTCTGTATCACAAAAACCTACATCCAAAATTTTAAGGAAATCGGTAAATTCTGCTTAAAAAACCAATTTACCTAAATTAAGCGGGGTTACCTGCCTCTTTTCTCTCTATACTTAACCAATGAATATCCAAAACTAAACATGTAGGCATCATTAAGCATCAAAATGATCCCATATCTGAAATTACGATGAAATCTGTTAATTCAGCATGAAAATAAATTTTATCTAAATTAAGAGTTGATATTAGCCCTCCCTTATCCCCTTATACTTATCCAATGAGCTCCCAAAACTAATCAAGGAAGCGTCTTACCGCAATAGACCTAAATCCAAAATTTGTGGCAAATCTAATATTATCATGAGTTATCGCGTTACGCACAGGCGTACATACGTACATAGATACACAATGGGCGGGCACATAAGCTTCCAGGCTTTGAGAAAATGTGAAATAAAAAAGGAAAAAATATAAATGAAAATAAAAGCATTTAATTGCTATTTCAATTTCGGATTTTTACAAAACAATGCTTTACTGAATGTATCATTTAAAAAATATTTGATATTTGGGTGATTCTACGATAAGAAGTTCAAAAACATAGAGAATTCGGCCAAACAGAAAAGTCTGAGTTTGATCAAAAACCTTTAAATTATGATTTTTGTCCCCTTTATTTACTTTTTCATATAAGGGCAAGTCACTTTATACATATTTTATAACTTTTTCTGGTCAGTGACTCGCTCCCCTGGCAGTTATCTTGCCAGGGGAAATACGGCAGGGGAGAGACATTTTCATGTAAATTCAAATTTTTTAACTGACTGAATTAGTTTTTGGGTTAATTGTGTACTTCACTATAATTATTACCGTATTGTTTAATTAGGGCAGTAAATACAATTGAATTAAATGAATATTACACGTTTTATGACTTACCAGAGGAGATACATGATCACCGTGCGAAGCCACTACAGCGCAAGGTCGCGTCGCAACAACTAAAAATGGCGAAGCTTAAATGGCTTGCGCGTTTAGTATTGCTAACTTCAAGCCAATAGATGTCCTTAAGCGCTACTTCCAATATAGCCATCCTTGAATTTATATTTGTTTCAGGGGAACGAAATTTGACAGGGTAGATACACAAAAAAAGCGGGACATAAGTTAATTAAAAAATTATTTGAAATTAACAAAATTATTTTATTTTTTATTTTATAATACGTAAGTATAATTACTTAAATTCCAATTAAACATACTTTAGCTAAGCATCTGACGGAAAAAATATATGTATTATTTGAAAGTTAAATTGAAACCGGCAGGGGGACATGCCAGGGGAGAGACTTTTTTAGACATTTTAAGAAATTTAAGAAAAATGTGTTTTAATAGCCATTCAATCTTGATGTTATTTAATAAAGTATATTAAGATGATGCGATTCACTGCAAAAAATAGCAGCATATAGAATAAAAAATCTGCTTTAAACGGATTGCCGTACAAATTACCTCTTATCGTAGAATCACCCATTTAGAAGTCTCTCCCCCGAATTTACTCTTTTGTTAGTACTCAAAATTTAAAACATCTACTTGTTTTATTATTATTATTATTATTATTATTATTATTATTATTATTTAAAAATTATTGATAATCTAAATTTCCTTCCACCCGAAATTTTGAATAAATTTTTGGCCTTTCCGCTAAGAACACATAAAAAATTTTAATATTAAAAAAATAATAATTCATTTTTTTGTCACATTTGTACTGTAACAATGATAAATTGTGCACTATAACTAAACGGGCCATCCATAAATGATGTCACGCCTGGAAGGGGGGAGAGGAGGTACGTGAAATTGAGACAGCTTGTAACAAAGGGCTGGGAGGGGTTAAGAAGAAATGTGACATCACATATTTTGGTTGGAAGAAAAGTATTAATAATTAGAAAATTAAATTTTGAAGTTATTTTGGAATTAAAATATATTTGTGTTCATAAAGTAAAGTAAAAGTTTAAAACGAAATACAATTCCATTTCAAATTTCAAAACATTACTCCTTTTAATTACTTTTTCATATTAATATTATATTATTAGTGCATATTAATTATAATTTTTGTTGTAAACCTAAGTATTTTTTTTCTTAATGGAGCGTTAAATTTACTATTCTTTTTACAGGCCGTAAAAGCCAACTAGTAGCCTTCACCCGTTACGCTGGGTCGGTTTTTCTAAAGAGTCTCGAATCCAACGAAATATATCTAGCAGATGTGAAATAAAATAAACATTTTCTTAAGTATCTAATCATATAACCATAATTGCTGCCTTATTCGTATAATCTTAAGTTATCTAGTACAAAGTCGATGTTCATGACATAATAGACACAAAAGGAATAAAATCACTGATATACGAAATTTAAATATATTTTTAGTCGGTTTATTATTCTGATTTTCCTGTTTATACCTAAAAATGCTGCTGATATATGGCGAAATGTGCTACAATTTTCACACTCCTCCCTACACACACACATTTATTACCTTCTTAGGGAAGGAATTTCTAAAGCCTCTAAAATAACTATTTAGTTATATTTTTAAGAAGTTTGTTATCCTGAATTTCACGCTCTTAGCTAAAACGGCTAATCAGATAGGCAGAATGTCCTACTTTTTTTTACCTTCTCCCTTTGTACTCACTTTAGAGATCTGCACGGGCCAGGCCTCGCCCCAAAGCCAGAGCCCGGCCCGCGGGCCGTGTTCCTGTCGATTTCCATTAACGGCATTCGGGCCGGGCTGAGCCTTACTTGTGAATACTTGGACCAAGCCGGACCGGGCCCAGTCACTAATGTTTTCGGGCCAAGCTCGGGCCATATTTTTTTCCTGAACATCGGAAAGGGCCTAACGTCCCAATAAATGATCTGCCGAGCGACACTAGATGCCAGCAGAGAAAAATTGTTGGTCCTAAACTCTAGGCCGGTGCGACCCCGGTCGAGTGGCGCCAACTTTAATTTATTATCCTGGGACAGAGTCAGGTCTTCACACTTTCAGAAAAAAAGTTTAGTCGGGTCTTATTTTTTTTCTGCAGAGCTGGATCGCGCCACACTGTTTTTTCCAGGTCGGGTCTGGTATGGACTTCCTTCCTACTACAGGTATACACGTGAAAAATTTTTCAAGCCCAGGCTGCATCCGGTGTAAAGTCTAAACGCTCGATCTAGCATCGACACAGCCCGTATGCTGTGACGGTTCTAAGGGGTGGGGGTAGGGCGCGAAGTCCCCCCCTTGGGCTAACAAAGGGTTTACAAAGTGATATTATGTATCCTCACGAGAAATAACTTGGGGAGAAGCTCGAGCCCGTCACGGCCTGGCACGGGTCGCGCCAGTTTAAGTCCACGCGACTTGGACTGGGTAAGGTTTTCTCTCATTTTGAATCGGTTCGTGTTCTGATCTTCATTTTTTGGGAGATTCGGGTGATGACAGGCTACTTTTTCTTCCAGACCGAGCCTGGTCTGGATATCGTTTTTCTTAGAAGTTTGCATTGAACAAAATTTCCAGGTCTGGCTAGGCCCGGGATAAAAGCTAAATATTCGGTCCGTCTCTTATCTAGATAGTGTGATAAACATTACTGTCCCGATCTCAATCCGTGCAGATAAACTTTCGATACAACTCTGATCTAGATTGTATGATAAACATTACTGGCTTGAAAGCGACAAATGCACTTCTCTAATTTTTCTCCCACGAGCCCAAATTAGATTGAAAAATTTTTTGCTTGTTAATCTTGAAAATTATTAAAAAAAGAAAACGCGACTTTCGTTATGGGTTGCAAAAGAAACTCGCATTTCATCAAATGGTCGCAAAAAACCCTCAAATTTTGTGAAAGGATCACAGTGAAAACGTGAGTGTCTTCAAAGGATCCCATCCACGTATAAAATCAAATTTTGTTAAAGGCAAATTTTGCCAAAACGCAAATTTTGCCAAAAACATCGCGATCAAAACTAACGTCAACAATTTACTGGGCTCAATCCGCAAGAATAAAACCGAATATGTAACTGACTCAAATCCATAATGTATGACAATCTGCCCCGATGAACTAAGCACAGCTGAAAAGTAAAAGTCAAACCGACTATTATCAAAATATAGTTGTTAACCGGACCCAGACCCTACCCGAAGCAAAAAAATCAGAAATTAACTTGATCCGCAGCAAACACTAGAAGCTAACCGGATCCAAACGCGACCCATAAAAAAAGTAAAAATTATCCCGACCAGCAGCAAAAAATAGAAGCGAAACGCACATCAAATTTTGTGAAATGATAGCGGAGAAAACGCGAATTTCTTCAAAGGATCGTGAGACAATCGCACATTTCGTACAAAAAGAGCGAAAATTTTATCAAAGCACTCATTCCAATCAATTCGGATCAACCCGAAACCTTCTCACAAAATTAAAACCAAATCCTAAACTGCCCCAAATGCTCTAAGTACAGCTAAAAAGTAAAAGTCCACCCGACCAACAACAAAATGTAGCAGTCGACCAGAACCAAACCCGACCAAAAAGCAAAAAATCTGAAATTAACTCGAGCAGCAGCAATGTATAGAAGTCAACCGGACCCAAACTCGACCCAAGTAGAAATTAACAAAAAATGGAAGCCAACCGGACCCAAACCCGACCCAGAGTAAAAAAGTAGACGAAACACGACCCGCATTACAAAATGAGTTACGACCCGTTCATGAGATTGGAGTTTCCAAATTTCTAAATTCGCTCCCCCCCTCCCTTGAGGACTCTCCAGATAAGCCCTTAGCTTCCTTTTATATCAAAATTTTTCTTTGCCTTTTGAACCTGTCACAATCTTTTAAATTGCACTTGTCGAAAATATCATTTCGCCATTTAATAGACTAGACCACAATACCCATATTTGTAGCATATGAGTCACAATATTGTAACAATAAAAAATCAATAACAAAAATTCTCCCCCCTCCCACGACTGAAATTATGTTTTATCACTCCCTTCCTTTTATTAAGTGCAGAAAATTTAGTTCTTTAAATCTTTCCACATTTATGAATTTTTAAATAGATTTATAAATATTTTTAAAAGCAAATAAATAATAAGTCATCTGATAAACATCCCCCCCCTCCGCACATACACGAAAATAAATAAATAAATAATAAATGTGCATATTTATTTTTTCCCTCAGCTCATAAATTTTAAACCTTAAAAGTCTTTGATTTTTCTAAAACTTTTATTGTAATAATAAATAATCAATCATATAATTTTACTTCTCACCCACGAAAATTGACGTTTCCTTTCTATCTTTTTTTGCAAAGCATACAAAAATTCGTCTTTCTGTTTATTATTTTTTAATACTATTTTTTAATATTTAGTCATGTAAATAAGACAAGTCATCTATTAAACTCCCTACATCCCCCCTTCACATCACTCAAAATTTATTAAAGCTCCTTGCAGTATTTACAAAATGCTTGTAAAAATCATCAAAAATCTAAATTTCCTTCCACCTGAAATTTTGATAAAATATTTTGCCCTACTGACCTAACATCACACATTTTTTTTTTTAATTTGCGACACTTTTTCTGTCACATTTGTTACTGCTAACAATAGGAAATTGTGTTATGTCTATAAACGACGACTAGGCTGGGATTAACATCTATACCTCCTTTTTCCAAAATTTCTATTTCCCTTTCTCCCTTGCTGTTTCCCTCTCCGCAAAAAAATATACAAATTTTTAAAATATTTAAATTTGTCCAAATATTTGACTCATACTTTTATGAAGATCTTTTTTTAATCCTTCAGTGCTATTTATCTTATATAAGTCTCTTGATAAGTTTCGTATTCTAAAAAGAATTCCTCACGCCCCACCCCACCCCCCACAAAAAATAGTTATTTAAAGTACTTGTACCTGATATATACCTACTCCTTCATTCAATAGTAATTTTTTTTTCTAATTGCGTTAAATAAATAAAGTAGTTTTGATTTTATAATAATCTACCTAAATTAATAATTGGTTTATTTTCTGATAATCAAACCGTTTAATTTTGGGACGCTAAAGGTAAACAGATTGAAATTCTTTTACAACTTTTATAAACTTCAAATCATCGAATGTAGTGAAAGTAATGGGAAGACAGTTGAAAAAATCCTTTAGACAAGACACAGTCTAGAAAACACGCCTTTGAGGAGAAAAATCGTCACAGATGATTGGTTAAGAAAATTCTATTTCCTAATTGGATGATTAGATATCAATCATTTCAATTTTAGTCCATCCTTTGAATGAGCTGAAAAAGACAGTTGGCCATCTTGATTTGCCTTGACAATAAATTTTGAAAGAAAACTTAATTGTAAGACACTGTAACATTAATAAAGCTAGACTGAATGTGCGGAATCTTCCTTAAGAAAAGAAAAGAAAAAAAAACGAATAGTGAAAAAGAAGAGACTTTAAGTGATAAAAAAGCAAGGACGGCGGGAAACAGATGACCAATTTCAACAGGTTTAATTTGATTATGTATATAAATGGAATGTTTTTATGGAAATTCTTTTTAACAGAGAGTATACACGAAACAGCATTTCATTGCATTTCATGTTCAAAGTAGTGAACATAATTTAAATACGCTAGGAACAGTTTTTCTCCGAAGAGCTTTTTGCAACCGAATTCTTTTATGTAACTCTGTAATTGAATGGCAAATGTTTTTCGCCAAATATTATACCGCAAGCATTTCTTAAGTCTATTTTAGAAGTTCGTATAAATTTCATTGTTTGTAAAAGAGTAACATTATTACAATAACACATCGCGAAAGATTTTTAGACCATAATATAATAGATTACTATGGAGATCCTCTGTGTGTATACTATAAGTGCTATACATGACATATTTTTTTATAATTGTCTTCCAGAGTACCTCAGTAATGTATATGAATTTCATTACTTTTAAATTAATATGGCTCTCCTTGAAACACCGCAAATGATTTATCTACATAGACCATAATGTAGTGGAATAATTTTGAGTGATCCTACACATTTCTATTGTTTCTTCAATTTTTTTTAAAGTGTTTAATTTTTTAAAAGTAATTTTTGCTCCTTAAAAAAACTTTGTTAGTGTTATGCAGAATTTGCAAAAAGTCCTTAAAAATATTTAAGTTTTTTGTTATTTATTAATTGGAGGTGAAAATCTGAGTTCTCTGAAATTCTAATTTAGAAAAATAATTTATATCACCCTTGCCCCCCCCCCCTTGTATCAAAATTTCGTTCCCGCCTTTTCCTCTCATCACAGACTTCAATATTATCCCTTCCAGAAGTATCACTTCGCTATTTTGCTGTCTATCTCACTGTATCCATGTTTACACAATATAGCCACTTTGTTGTAACAATAAAAAATCTATCACAAAAACTCCTCCCCACTAACTAAAAATGAGATTTTTCCCTCTCATCCTATTAGTAAATGCCTAGAATTTATTCATTGAAACTTTCCCCACATTTTATTATATTTTAAGCCCATTTGTTAATGTTTTAAAAGGCAAATAAAAGTAAGTCATTTAATAACTTCTCCATCCCACATGCACACCAAAATAAATAATTAATAAATTGTTTCTTACCCCCTGAGCTCACAAATTTTAAACTTTTAAAGTCATCGATTTTTCTAAAACTTTTACTGTAATAATAAACAATCAATCATAGTTTTACTCTTAACCCAACAAAAATTGATGTTTTCTCCCTATTTCTCCTTACCAAGTATATAAAATTTAGTCTTTAAATCTCTTTATTTTGTGTTTAGCCATATTTGTTAATCTTTAGTCATATAAAGTAAGTCATCTAACAAATTCCCTTCATCCAGCCTCCAAAATAAATATATAAATACTTTTCATTTTTTCCTTCTCAAAGATCTCCAACAATTATATAAATGAAATTTTAAATCAATTATTTATATGATTTACGATATTCCGACGAAATGTGGTAATTCAGCATAAAAACCTTTTTCTAAATTTAAAGGGGGGGGGGGGTTTAGCTACCCTTTCTCCCCCTATACTTATTCAATGAATTCTTAAAACTAATCGCCCCCAGGAGGATACCTTCTTTAAATATTCACGGGCTTCCTAACCCAAGGCACCTGAATGATCTTTCTCTTTTCTTTTTCCTCTGATTTCTATTGTTTTCCTTTTTTTCTTTGTTTCACACTCGTTGTGGGTTTTTTTCCCGGAGGTGAGGGCAAATTGTATGAGCCGATATGACTCTGTATATCGATGGAGAATTGTAAACCATCCACGTGTTTGCTGTGTGTAACGTCACGTGTTTGTAGGAAACAGTAGAAGTTAACCGGATTCAAACGCAACCCACAACAAAAAGTAAAAAAATAAACCCGACCAGCAGCAAAAAATAGAAGCGAACCGGACAACAAATTTTGTAAAATGATCACGGAGAAAACACGAATATCTTCAAAATATCGTGAAACAGACGCACATTTTGAACAAAAATTGCAAAAAAGAACGAACATTTTACCAAAGAATTCACCCCAATAAATTCGGATCAACCCGAACCTTTCTCGATAAAGTAACAAGTATGAAAAATCATGCGTTAAGCATTGATTATGAAGCAATTTCCAACACTTAATGAAATCTTTAACAAAACTTTGTTATTTAGGGAAATAACGGTGTATAGCCAAATATATATTCCAGTACTTTTGAACAGCTCTGTATTTCATATGTCACTTGATATAATGGGAAAATTTAGTTTAGCAAGAAAATACCCAGTAGCTTGAAATTTCTTTTTCAGCATTTCATACTATCAGATGGAAACATACGTGAATACTTTTGTTCAGCCCTGTAGTTTATATTGTACCTTTTTTACACGTCAGCATTAGGCTAAAATTTATTGTAAACTAAAACACTTTTAAAACAACTGAAATCACATTCTCATAAATTATCATTCATAGGCGTCCATGTACCGAATTCTTTGCGTGGCCCTGTATATCCTTTTATCTATATTCTTCAAACATTTCTCAGTAAATTCAATGAAGCTCAAAATGCATAGCTTATTTAAGAACCTCGTTTAAATAATTTATGCTCATATTCAGAAACGTTAATGAGCTCTTTTGGGTAGCCCTGTATATCAACTATAACATTTATACACACCATATAATGTGCATATTTTTAGCGAAATATAAACGCGCATATCATAATTAAAATGCATTTCATCCCTCTATCAGCCATCATCGGACACTAATACGGTACTTCGGAAAGAATATACTATTTGAAATCTTTTGTATGGCCCTGTAAATGCTATGTACTTCATATTATGCAAGACAGTAGCGTATAATTTATATTAAGCTTCAGTGACATACATCAATTTTATTATACATGAAACAGTTTAATATATTTAAAATATGCCACACACAATTCCCCCCCCCCCTTTTACCATTATCTTATGGAATTCTTTTGTGTGACCATGTAAATGAATAATAGCTATATTTTCACCTTATATTTTATAGAATGCATATTTTAATATGTTTGACAGGGTATAACATCTTTAAAATTCCTTTGAAACGATTTTTCCATATAGGCCGTAATGTAATGGGAAATTTTGATTCGCCCTGTAGATAAACTAATCATGGTAGAAACTTCATTTTCAATAGCGTTCGTGCTACGGTAAACGTCAATAACGTCCTAAAATTTCATGGCAATCCGAGTATATTAACGATTTTCCCCATACGCCGTAATGTAATGGGAAACTTTTGATTGTCTATGTAGATAAACTAATCATGGTAGATACTTCATTTTTAATAGGTGTCGTGCTAGGGTAAACTTCAATAACGTATAAAAATTTCATCGCAATCCAAGTATATTTACGGGAATTAGAGCGCGGACAGACGGCCATCCGGCCAGACGGACAGACAAACCGAATGCATAAGCACTTTTCAACTTTGTTGGAAAGTGCTAAAAACCAAATCCTAAAGTGTCCCAAATGCGCTAAGCACTGCTCAAAAGTAAAAGTCAACCAGATTAAAAACAAAACGTAGCAGTCAACAAGACCCAAATCTGACAAAAAAAAACCGGAAATTAACTTGAACAGCAGCAAAGAGTCGAAGTCAACCCGACCCAATCTCGACCCAAGTTGGAATTAACCCAGACAGGAGCAAAAAATGGAAGCCAACCGGACCCAAACCCGACCAACAGCAAAAAAGTAAAAAAAAACACGACCCACATAAAAAAATGAGCTCCGACCCGTGCATTACACTGGAGAATCCAAATTTCTAAAATCCCCTAACCCTTGAGGACTCTCAAGATCAGCCCTTGGTCTTCGCCTCCCTTTATATCAAAATTTCGCTTCGCCTTTTGAATCTGTCACAATCTTCTAAATTGCACCTTACAAAAAGATCACTTCGTTTTGTAGTCGACTCCACAATACCTATATTTGTAGCGTATAAGTCACTTTAGTATATCAATAAACAATCAATCTCAAAATTAACTCCCCCCTCCCCACGACTGAAATTAGGATTTATCATTCTGTTCCTTTAAGTGCAGAAAATTTCGTTCTTTAAATAATTCCCACTTTTATTATTTTTTTAAACCGATTTATAAATATTTTGAAAGGCAAATAAATAATGAGTCATCTAATAAACATCTCCCCTTACACACACACACACGAAAATAAATAAATAAATAATGTGCTTATTTTTTTTTCCTCAGCTCACAAATTTTAAACAAACACAAATTCCACCATTTTTTGAGGGGGGGGGGGCATTGCACTATTTTCTCCTCTACCCATATCTCACTAAATTTAAAATCTTTGAAAGTTTTTTTTTGTTGTTTTTTTTCCATAGGTTTATACATATTTTATTCTAAAAATAAATAATTAATCGTAAACAACCCATAAATATAGTTGTATACCCCCCCCCCCTCGTTCTTTTGAGGTACACAAAATTAAAAATCTTTAAAACACTTTTAAGTTACATTTTTCATCCTATTAATAAATATTCAAGAAGGTAAATAAGCTGTCATCTATAAAACTGTCCTACTATCTCTCCCCCCCAATAAAAAAAATCCATTTTTTCCCTCTACTCCCCCTCCCCTTCTCAACTTACAAAATTAAATTCTTTCTTTTTTCTCTATGTATTTTAATAAAAAAAATAATAAAAACCTGAAATCCTCATCCTGCACAAATAATTAAGTCTTTAAATATGTTTAATATTTTAAAGTGTAAATTATAAATCTCTGCTAACTATAATATTAACACAATCTTTTTAACTATGTAGGAAAGTGTTAAAAATAAAGCGATAGATATGCATTCAATTCTACACAAAACATATGTTTACATTTTTTGCGTATTGTGTTTGTGCATTTTTTACAGTAAAATATCTTTAGAGAAATATTTAAATAAAATATTGTGATTTTCCATTAATGTGCAAGTAAATTTTCACAACTTTTCGCAATTATTTCCTTTCTATTAGCTCAGAATTGAACCACTAAACATAAATACCAAAATTACCCGAGTTTTCGGCTGAGTTTAGTAAATCCATAAAAAAATGAATCAGTACAATATATCGGATCAAAACAAAAACCATTCTTAACTGACTGTATCATTTAAAAAACAGTTTTCAGAACCCCCCTCCTCCCTCCTATAGACTTTACTGCTATGTCAATGCTCAAAATTAAAAATTGTTAGAGCTTCTTGCGGTATTTATATAATGCTTGTAAAAATCATCAAGAATCTAAATTTTCTTCCACCTGAAATATTGACAAAATATTTTGCTTTATTGACTTAACATCACACAAAGTTTTTAAAATTTGCTACTCTTTTTCTGTCACATTTGTCACTACAAACAATAATAAATTATGTATTATGTCTATAAACGACTAGGCTGGGATTAACACCTATTTCTCCTTTCTTCAAAATTTCTATTTCCTTTTCGCCCTTGCTTGCTTGCCTCTCCGCAAAAAATATAAACAATGTTTAAAAATTTAAATTTGTCTAAATATTTTTCTAATAATTTTATGAAGTATTTATGACTTTAACTTTCAGTACTATTTATCTTGATAAGTTTCGTTTTCTAAAAAGAATCCTTCCCCCTTACCCCCCCCCAAAAAAAAAATATTTATTTAAACTACTTGTACCTGATATCCCCTCCCCTTCATTCAATATTAATTTTTTATTTATTTATTTATTTATTTTTTTATTTTTTGTGATTGCGTTAAGTAAATAAAATAGTTTTTATTTTATAGTAATCTATCTAAATTAATTATTCGTTTATTTTCTGAAAATCAAACCATTTTAATTTTGGAAAGCTAATCATAAAGAGATTGAAATTCTTTTGAAGCTCGACATCATTGCATTTACCCAAAGTAATGGGAAATCAGTTGAAAAAACTCCTTTAAACATGAAATCGGCTAGAATTGCGCACCTTTGAAGAGAAAAATCGTCGCAGATAATTGGTTAAGAGCATTCTATTTTCTAATTGGATGATTGCATGTCAATCAAAGTAATTTTAGCCCATCCTTCGAATCCGCTGAAAAATCGAGTCGCCATCTTGAATTGTCTTGGCTTGTGACTAGCGTATCCTCTTAAGAAGACACGCTAGTGTCCTAGTGTTTAGTGAGATACGGGTAAGGGAGAAAATAGTGCAATGCCCCCCCCCCTCAAAAAATGGCGGAATTTGTGTTTGTTTAAAATTTGTGAGCTGAGGAAAAAAAAGAAATAAGCACATTATTTATTTATTTATTTTCGTGTTTGTGTGTAGCGGGGGATGTTTATTAGATGACTTATTTATTTGCCTTTCAAAATATTTATAAATCGGTTTAAAAAAATAATAAAAGTGGGAATTATTTAAAGAACGAAATTTTCTGCACTTAAAGGAACAGAATGATAAATCCTAATTTCAGTCGTGGAGAGGGGGGGAGGAAATTTTGTGATTGATTGTTTATTGATATACTAAAGTATATCATGCTTACTTATATGCTACATGCATAAAGTCCTTATATGCTACAAATATGGGTATTGTGGAGTAGACTACAAAACAAAGTGATATTTTTGTAAGGTTCAATTTAGAAGAATGTGACAGATACAAAAGGCGAAGCGAAATTTTGATATAAAGGGGGGCGAAGACCAAGGTCTGATCTTGAGAGTCCTCAAGGGGGGGGGGGACAGGATTTTTAGAATTTGGATACTCCAGTGTAATGCACGGGTCAGAGCTCATTTTTTATGTGGGTCGTGTTTTTTTTTATTTTTTTGCTGTGGGTCGGGTTTGGGTCCGGTTGGCTTCCATTTTTTGCTCATGTCTGGGTTAATTCCTACTTGGGTCGGGTTGACTTCGACTCTTTGCTTCTGTTGAAGTTAATTTCTGATTTTTTTTTTGGTCAGATTTGGGTCTTGTTGACTGCTACATTTTGTTTTTAATCTGGTTGACTTTTACTTTTTAGCAGTGCTTAGCGCATTTGGGACACTTTAGGATTTGGTTTTTACCATTTTCCAACAAAGTTGAAAAGTGCTTATGCATTCGGTTTGTCTGTCCGTCTGGCCGGATGGCCGTCTGTCCGCGCTCTAACTCCCGTAAATATACTCGGATTGCTATGAAATTTTTATACGTTATTGATGTTTACCCTAGCACGACACCTATTAAAAATGAAGTATATACCATGATTAGTTTATCTACAGAGACAATCAAAAGTTTCCCATTATATTTCAGCGTATGGGGAAAATCGTTAATATACTCGGATTGCCATGAAATTTTAGGACGTTATTGACGTTTACCCTAGCAGGAACGCTAATGAAAATGAAGTTTCCACCATGATTAGTTTATCTACAGGGCGAATCAAAAGTTTCCCATTACATTACGGCCTATGGGGAAAAATCGTTAATATACTCGGATTGCCATGAAATTTTAGGACGTTATTGACGTTTACCCTATCACGAACGCTATTGAAAATGAAGTTTCTACCATGATTAGTTTATGTACAGGACGAATCAAAAGTTTCCCATTACATTACGGCCTATGGGGAAAAATCGTTAATATACTCGGATTGCCATGAAATTTTTGGACGTTATTGATGTTTATCCTAGCACGTACCCTATTGAAAATGAAGTTTCTACCATGATTAGTTTATCTACAGGGCGAATCAAAAGTTTCCCATTACAATACGGCCTATATGGAAAAATCGTTTCATAGGAATTTTAAAGATGTTATACCCTGTCAAACATATTAAAATATGCATTCTATAAAATATAAGGTGAAAATATAGCTATTATTCATTTACATGGCCACACAAAAGAATTCCATAACATAATGATAAAAGGGGGGAATTGTGTGTGGCATATTTTAAATATATTAAGCTGTTTCATGTATAATAAAATTGATATATGTCACTGAAGCTTAATATAAATTATACGACACTGTCTTGCATAATATGAAGTACATAGCATTTACAAGGCCATACAAAAGATTTCAAATA